>CAWUFW010004370.1:0-1200000 GCA_963921515.1 Calotriton arnoldi | reverse complement strand
CTGGAAGCCATGGAGACAAAAAGGCTTAATTTTGATACATCAGCTTTTTATTCAGAATGAAATTATATCTTTTTCACAGGCTAGCCGTATTTTTGATTTTCCATCTTCCTACCAACCTAAATACACACTCCTAAACCAAGCCTTACTGATTGCCTATACTCAAGTTATATCTCTCAGTCATCACGTACCTCACTTGGTCAATAGGTTGCATACTTTTTACGCTCATGTCCTAAAGCATCTACTATTTACACTTACCTTCGTAATCTGCACATCGATAGAGAGAAAACTAAAGTAGAATTATCATGGGAAGAGGATCTTGAGGTGGATTGGCCACCTTCCTTTTGGAACAAAATATGGTCTAAAATTAGGAAATCATCTAGAGCAGCAAATACCACACAGACGTTATTTTTTATTTATAATAGACTTTTAATATATATCAGGTCATTTTGCACAAGAAATATCCCAATGTCCCTGATACCTGTTGGACTTGTTCATCCCCATCTGCTGATTTGAAACAATTACTCTTTATATGCCCACATGTACACACTTTCTGGAAAAATGTTTGGTCTCAAATTAACTTAATTTTTGGTGCTAAAATACCCTTTTCCATTGTTCACCCATTTTTAGGAAGTATATCACCGGTTTGGGATAGACATACTCTTAACATCAAGATTGTGGATTTGTTGATAGCAGTTGCCTTTCAGCAAATCACCAAAAACTGGAAAGACCTAACCAAGTTATCCTTTCAAGCCTGGTGGTATGCCGTGTGTTATAGCCATAGATTAGATACGGCTCTTGTTCATCCTGTTCACTTAGCTACAAAGCGCTTAATTCTATGGTCACCTGTCACAGGACCTATTGAGATGAGTGCTAGACATTCTTTCTCTATGGCTCCCATACAACAAGAAGTTGCCCAACCTCTGTGATATTCCTTAACCTACCATAACATTATTTTTCATCTGTTCATGTCATTCTTATGTATTTTTAAACTAAGTTGCAGTATTTAATGAACAATGTGATTATCTTTCTCTGCTTATTCAGACATTCTGATCCAGTCATGTGTATTTAATATTTTCACTTAAACAAGGTTATTTATAATGTTTAATTATTCTCCTATATGATTATATTTTAATGATTGTATTAATGTATATTTTTATTTTATGTTCTCTCAATAAACTCTCTTTTTGAAACTTAAAAACAACTGTTTGTGTGCTCACTCTAAATCAGACATGCAGCCCACCATGTGGCAGACTGTCATAAGTGCGGTGCTGCCAATTAGGTGCTGGTGCTGAACACCGGAAACCACGACTCAAATTAAGCACTGCTTTAACCAACTTCCAGACATCCCCTCCTCCTTTATCTCTCTCTTTCAAGTTCCTGTTGTGTCTCTTTATGGCAGTGTTTCATTTTTTCTCATTCTTTCTCCATTGTGCGTTTTCCCACTATTGCTCACGGGAGATGTTGGATGAGGGAAAATAAATGCCACTCCCAAAAAACCAGTGCCGGTGGACCCCACCGGCCCTAAAAATTAGGGGCCCTACCGGACGTAAAATGAGTGCTGTTGCCCTCAGAGGCAACCACCTGCTCATATTAAGCACTGTGTGTTGCATTGCAATTTACTGAAAGTGGTTGTGAGTTTACTTGTATATTCTCATTTTCTTGTTTTGAAAACTTAAAGAATTTCTTTTGTTGATTGAGCACTTTTTTTGATTTTTTGCATGGGTGAGTAATCTGATTCAGGATTGATATTTGAGTGAGTTTTAAACTAGTTTAGGTTATTTCCAACCGGGCAGTTGACAAGTCACATTAATTTTTTTCATGTTTTCTATTGCATACCGTAGTGTTGCATGGCAAATAACTGAGGCAGACAACACGGTGTGTAGCGGCGGCTGGCGGGTGGTTCGCGCGGAGGGGGAGGTCGTGTGGGGGGGTTGCGCATATTTAAAAAAAAATAAAAAAAAATAAACTTACCTTTGCGCCGGGTCGCGTGCCTCCGCTCCTGCTCTTCTCCATCTCGGACAGAAGCACAGCCAGGCTCCACTGACGAATCACAACGCTGCAATGCAGCATTGTGATTGGTGGGCACCCAGGCTCCCCTGACCAATCACAAGGCTGCAATGCAGCGTTGTGATTGGTTTTGAGCGTCCTGGTTGGGTGCTCAACCAGGGAATGGGAGCCTGGGCTTCTTCTCCATGCAGGCTGTAATGCAGACTGCATGGAGAACAGGGAAAGTGTGCGTGACTGGTTTGGGTGGCCCGAGAGGGCCGACTAAATAGTCATTGCACACTTAGGAGTGGGCAAACCACTCCTCCCCTGCCCTACTCCGAGAGCAGAGCAGCCCCGCCCGCCCGCAAAGCAGCAGGAAGCATAAAATGATAATAACAAAGTTATTATCATTTTGTGCTGCTTGGTACTTCTTGAAAGCAGTGGGTGACGCTCCTCCGCCATAGCGGAGGAGCCGCCACTGACGGTGTGTGCAGTTGGTGTTGTTCACTAGAACCCTGCTCCGGTCTGTTCTTCTCTGGCTGTCACATTCTATGTGACTGTGGTGTTTTTGGAGACTGAGGCTTGAGCTTCATTACTTCATATTCACTTTGGATTTTTAGCAGTCACAATTGAGTTTTCTTGTTGATCTGTGACTTATTCTCACAGGTGAACTGGTTCACATGGTCATCACTGTGTGGGGTGCAGATAGCAGTCAAAAGAATTTGCAGAAATGTCAGCAAGATTTTTGATCAGTGATTTTTCCTTTTGATCTAGCCTTTCATAGAATTTCTCATTGAGTTTGTGGAAATGGTCATCCAACATCTCAACACCCAATCACTGTGGAGGTCTGCTCTTTTTGTGAAGCAAGGACACCAGCTGCTATCCGAAGGGCCTGGTTATGTTGTTTTTGCAGAGATTTCCGATTCTTCTCCAGGCAACTGCTCCAAACTGGTGAAGCATATGTCACTCTGGGTTGAATAATTTTGAGGATTACGCACATCTTGCTCTGCATAGGCATTGGCATAGGCAGCAGAAGAGGGTACAGTGCAGCCACTTTGGTTGATGCTGTCTGGTGAGTTATCTCAATGTGGTTTTCCAGCTTAGTTTGAAGTCAAATGTAACCCCGAAGTAGGAACTGCTGTTTTTTCACTATGTTTTCTCTCCATTGAGGCAGATCTGTGGATGTTCTTTGATCCTCTTGCTGGTGAATAATATTGCTTTGGTTTTGCTTGTGTTGAGGTTTATCTCCCAGTTGCTATACTATCCCAGTATTATGCTGAGGGTTGTTTCAAGGTTCTTATACAAATTTTTTTCACTGAAAGACTGGGAGATCATAAAGCACAAGGTCTGTCTTCTTAAAGTCTGTGGGAATATTATTTGTGAATAGATTGAAAAGACATTTTCCAAGAATTGATTCCAGAAGCACTCCAGCAAGAATAGGGCATACTGTTGTACACTTCTCTTGTACTGTAACATGAACGGTGCATTCTGACAAGTAGCTAGTCAGCAGGTTTACCATGTAACTTGGAAATTAAAGCGTAATGAGCTTGCAGATCAGTCCTGTGGAGCATACTCAGTCAATTAATTTTGCTACATCCAGAAAGACTACTCCAGTTGATTTATTGATATTAAATCCCTGGCTTATTATGGCCACCACTCTGAGAAGTTGATGAGCTGCTAAATGTTGTTTCTGGAACTCAAACTGTTCCTTAGATAGATTTCTAGATGCAAAGTTGCTGGGGCAGGCTAGAATGACCTTTTTGAAGAGCTTTGAAAAGCCAGATAGAAGATTTATAAGGATCTCTTAGTGATTTCACAGGTTTGGTAAATACAATGACTCTTGCTTCTTTCCAGGCTTTCGGGTAGTACTGGTTCTGATACATGTGGTGAAAATCTCAGCAAGACAATCCATCAGTGTATTTTGGAGTATCTTGGATGCCTGGCTAGGTATTCCATCTCTTTGGGGTACCTTGCAGTTTTTCAGTTTCTTTACAAGCTTAACCACTTCAACCCTTGAGCATTTCTCAATGTTCTCCGCTTCTTTTTTCGGTGGGTGCTCCAAGTGATAGTGGTAGGCAACTTCTCGTTCGACTTCTGTTGCCAATTTGTGCTCCCACCAGTGCATGCCCTTTTATTCATTTTCCACATAACCAGGACTGAACCAAACATTGGGGTTTTGACCCTAGTGATCTACACAACATGGTACAGGCCCAGTGTTACACATGCACAACACTACGCATACTTCACAGAAGGAAGATTACATTTTTACTGGACTCTAGATTGGAAAAAAGGTTCAAACTTTTTTCATTGAACCATTGATTCTATTCTAGATGCCAGTGATATGGCTGTGGGAGCTGTTGGACTCTGCTCCGTGGTGGGAGCAAGTGGACGCATGCACACATGGACAAACACTCACATGTACTCTGATTTAATTTAGTTTATTATTACTGTGAGCAACATGTCTGTAATCCAGCTTGCCCTGCTGCGCATCCCATGATGACATAATGGGATCTTAGGTAGTACATACTATCCCTCCTACAAGAGTTCTTGAAATGTCCTCTTGGGACAAATCAGTGGGCCAAGGGATGGAAAGTCAAGCAGTATAGTCAAGTGGGCTCTGTTGCTTCTCATCAGGTATCATCCAGCCCTGTTGCTGAATCTCCCTGGCTGGTAATATGGCAGTGATGTCACAGCTGTTGAGGACTAATCTGGGTAAGGAGTGCCCTTGCTACGTCATATCATAGCTCTCTAGTTCTTGTGACCATCTTCTTCCCCTTTGGACTGTACATGGCAGGGAATGATTAGGGTAACACACTCCCTTTATCCTTCCCTTGGTTGGTGTCCACTTCATTCTCTGATTGGGTCCCCTTCATACTGCTTCAACCCTAAGATGTTTCTGGTGACCCTTATAGCATGTCTCCTGGCAGTTTCAATAGTTCCAATCATAGTTTCAGTGGGCATCTTTCAATTCCTGTCTCAAAGATGACCCTTTTTGCTCATTTACTCATTTGGTTGATGGTCTTTCTTTGGTGGTAGCCCACCTCTCCTATGTCTATCATATTAGTGGCCCATGTGGGAGCTGTGGGCAGGGCCACTTGTATTGTGTAGCTCAGGGGAACTGCAGCTGGGTTGACTAGAGAGGTGGAGTGGTGTGAGGGAATGTCCTCATGTTCCTTCACAAACCAAGATATCGTCAGTTTGACTGTCAGGATTTATAAGTTAAGATGGGTGCCACAGTCACGCCCCTGGTCTCTCAAGAAAATACTAATATTTTGTTCAAGGCAAATGTACTTTTTATCATACCAAAGGGAGTCAGGTTTGAAGGGGTAGGAAAGAGACAGACAGTAGTCCTAGATACTCATCCATGGCTAGTCCACACTCCAAAGCAAATCTACCATTTATGTAATAATATACACAAGCAGTGGGAAAGCTAAATGGTTTTCCCTTGCCCTTCCCTTGCTTTTTATTTGCTACAGCTGGTTTGTGAGAGAAAGTTGATTATTAGTTGGGGTAAATTGTAGTCCACCAGAAGTAATAATGTCACTGTTCTTGTTAGGTCCAGTAAAGGTTTCAGTAATTTAAACCTCAGCTCAAAACCTGGTAGCTACTGCATAAAGCAGACAGACCTAACTTAAGAAAATGTGTAAAGAGTATAGAAGTTCCAAAACAGTCAAAAGGTCAATAACACAACACCATAAAAATGCCACTCCAATGCAAAAATAGAGACTTTTTTAATGAACGGAATGACAGCAAAACAAAATAAAATCCAATAGGGGGAAACAGAGATGTGATTTTTTACAGTTTTAGGTTAAGGCTAGGTGGGAGGAGTACCCTACAACACTCACCAAGATTTCATGACCTCACAAACAGCACTTGGAGGTCAGGACTCACTCCAACAGTAGCCACCAGCAGGGCGAAGGGCAGGTCCAATTGAAATTAGGCAGTTGAACTCTTTTGGGAAAGTGGGCTTCTTGCAACTTTTGTGACCTTGTAGCTTAGAGTGAGGCCAACCAACTGACCCTTGGAGTCCACTTCTATGTCCTGGGTATAAATGGGGGCAGGTCCAGCCCATTGGGTTCTCCTAACAGGTCTCAACAGCAGATGTACGATCGAACAACACACATGCCTTTACCATTCATCATTTACAAGGCAGTGCCTTTACAACGCAATGCCTTTACCATACATGCCTTTACCAAGCATATATATTTACTATGCATACCTTTACAACTCAAGGTAAGTATATGGTAAGGTAAGTGAAACATAAATAAATATATATATACATACATTTTTATATGTATGTATGTAGCGGTCGCCAGTAGGTAGTTATAGTTAGGACCGAATTTCCATAGGAAAAGCGTTTTTTGGCTTGCCTATAACATTTGTGCCGTTTGACGAATCTTCATGAAATTTCCCTAAAAAAGTGTGCAGTTGATTCTAATTGTGCATCAAAAGTTTTCAGGTGATCCGTTAGGTGGAGGCCGAAATAAAGGGGTGAGGGGGTTCAAAAAAAGTGTGTTTCCCATGTTAATTCCCAAAGAGATTTTAGACATGACTAAAGCCCGAACCGCTGTACGGAATTACACCAAATTTAGCAGAAGGGTAGCTCTTGGTCCAGATGGCGCCCTTTTTGTTATTTGGTGTAAATCCGTTCACTAGTTTTGGAGATATTAAATAAAATCTAAATGTGTATATCTAGGTGCGCAAATAATTCATGAATATTGACCATCTCGTGCAGAGATCTGATTGGCTGCCAACACTTCAACCAGGAAGTGTTAGCAGCCATTTTGGGACTCGGCATCGGCAGAGTCCCAAAATAAAAATGTAAAAATAAATAAAAGGGGGGAGGGTAGTAATACCCTGACCCCCTAGCCCTGGTGCTGGGGTCCCCAGGGACTCCACTAGGGCCTAAAAGCACAAAGTGTGCCGCAAAATCGTGAGGAGTCACCAATTCACAGCAAAAATTTAAAGAAAAGTGCCGTCTCCCACGCTTGTTTCTCTTTCAGCCCCTGGATGGGCCAGGTCCCGGGGCATTCATTTTATTAACAAATGGGGAGGGGGTGCATGTGGCCCTCTCTCCAAGTCCAGTTTGAATGCTTGAGACTGCCACCTTTCCCGGGGCTTTATTTATTAATAAGGAGGGTGGCCATGCAACCCCCCTCCTAGGTCTTTAAAAAGTGGGGGGCCGCACAGACCACCCTCCTACTTCATAATTTCCCTGGGGACCACCACCTCCCTGGGGCACAAAAATACAGCAAAGAATGGAGGGGGGTTGCGCTGCCCCCCTCCTGGGTCATATTTGGCCCCAGTGATCACCACCTCCCTGGGGCATGGCTAAATGCAAAGGGGGAGGGTGCCACGCGGCCCCCTTCTCGGACCATATACGGCCATGGGGACCGCCAACTCCCCAGGGACTGCCTGTGGAAACTGAAGTTGGGGGACGCGCAGCCCCCCTCCTGGAGCCACTAATGGTCTTGGTGAACCGCCACCCTACAGGGCCGGCTCCCCATGTCCCGGGGTGCCCACCCCTAGGACATAGCTGTTTGCTTTTGCTTGGTGGGAGCTATGACAGCTCCTGCCAAGTGAGAGCAAACAGTAACTCCACTGCCTGCGGGTGGGAGCAGGAAAACTGCTCCCGCCAGCTGGGTGTGGACGTTTCATCTGTTTTCCTGCCCACTGTCAAGCGATGATAGAATTGCTTCTGAGCGCAAGGAGCAGCATTTTTGGCTGCTCCCTATGTGGAGGAACAATGCCGGCTTCCGCTGGAGGTGGGTTGCTGGAATCTCAGAGGCCAAACTTGGCCCGGGGAGGGGGGCCGTGCAGCCCCCTTCCCCTTTGCATAATTTCCAGGTCCCGGGGGATGGGGTCTCCGGGGCTACAATGTGCCCGGGAAGGGGGGTCACATGAACCCCCTCCCCCATTAAGTTTAGGCCTGGCCACGGGGAATGGGGCACCCAGGGCCAAAATCATCCCGGGAGGGGGCCAAGTGGTTCCCTTCCCAATTTAAAAATATGCAAAACTGTGCACTTTTGTTTTAAAGGGGCAGATGAGATTCCATTCTGGCCCTGATTCTCATTTCACAGAAATGAAACCTCAAGGGGAAGCACTTACAATTATAAACATAGCAGGTGCCCCAGTTTCAGCTGGTGAAGATTGACCTCTTTGTAGTCACACACCCATAAAGCCACTCACACACCCACTTACAGATCCATATAGCTACTCACGCAGCCACTCACATACCCATACAACTACTCCCACTCCCACTCATAGACCCATACAGCCCCTCACACACCCACTCACAAAGGTGAGAGGTTACAATTAGAAAATAAAATTTAAAAAACCTCTATTTCACTAAGAAAACCCAAAGGTTACAGGAACGTTAAAGTTAGGAAATAACATTAAAAAACCTTTGAAATTCACTGAAAAACAAAGGTTACAGGGACGTTATAGTTAGGCTCAGATTTCACTCATACCAAACCATTGAAATTCAGCAGTTATAGTTATCTGAGCTAACTATAACATATGCCCCCGCAATGCACTGCTTATGACCTCACATATTACATCACTCATGACATGGCCAGTGACATCACTGAAGACATCTCAAATGACATCACTGATGATATCATCCACAGAACCACTCACACATCCACTCACACCCCTATACAACCTCTCATACATCCACTCACAGACCCACACAACCACTCACATACTCATTCACAGACCCATACAACTACTGACAGACACACATACTCAATCATACAGCCACTCACATAACCACTCACTCACCCATACAGCCACTCACACATCCACAACTACTCACATACTGGTTCACAGACCCATACAGCCACTTACTCCCACTCACACATTCACACACCCATACAACCACTTATATACCTACTCACACAGTCACTCACACAACCACTCACTCACCCATACAGCCACTCACTCACCCTTACAGCTACTAACAGAGCTACCCACTCACCCATACAACCACTCACACACCCATTCTTTTATCCTCAAAACCACTTACCCATTCACAGATTGATGCAAGCACTCACATGCCCATTCACTCACCTATAAAGCCACTCATACAGATACTTACTGTGCAAAACAGTCACTAAGACACCCACTCACTTACCCGTACAGCCACTCAAACAGCCATTCACTTACCCATACATTCACTTAAACACCCAGTCGCTCACCCATAGAGCCATTCACACACCCACTTTGTCACCCATACAGGCACTCACACACACACTCATCCAACCATAAAGCCAATCACACAGCGACTCTGTCACCCATATAGCTACTCACACAAAAACACACCTTCCCAAACAGCCACTCACCCACCCATATAGCCACTCACACACCCATTCACTCACCAATAAAGCCACTCACACAGTCACTCATTCACCCATACAGCTACTCACACACCCACTTATTCACCCATACAGTCGCTCACACACCCACTCACACACCCATACAGCTACTCAGACACCCACTCACACACTGATACAGACAATCAAAGTGCCATTCAGATGACATATATTAGAAACATTATCACTCATTAGTAGTACAAAGAGAACAGTAATTTAACTTATGCAGTAGCTTAGTATATCTTTAAGTCACAGAAACATTTATGAAACACTTACACTCACTGGATGATGTCATCAGTGATGTCACTGACCGTGTCATGAATGATGTAATATAACAAAAGCCTTTTTCCACTCCAGGCATATTATTACAGCTATGCATTGGTAAAATACCATCCAAGCCAACCTGGAATGCATAAAAGCAACCCCTGACATGTGTTTCACTGTCATTAGAGCTCTTCAGAGAGGTATAGCTTTGTCCAGACACAAGGGAGCACCAAGTATAAGTCAAAACAATACCCATTCAGGCTTAGAGTGTCAAATATAAATAAATAAATAAATATGAAGATAGCACACGAGTAGGCAAATGTATTCTTTCAGGTTTATTTATTTATTTCTCTTTATATCTGCAAAGTGCACATGCATTTAGATAGGACCAGACCTACGCGCTTTGGCAACAAGCCTTCGACTAGGTCATAGAGTTCTGTGTGCAGAGTGTCACATTTAAAGGTCTATTACAATGCTCCCACCACCCATTTTAAAACACAATTTAAAGGAATGGTTCCACAGCTTACAAATGTTTTGAAACATCATGAGTATACAATATGTTTATCACTGTTAATTTCAAAAGAAGGTTGGAAGTAGCACAATTCAGTATATGTATGTATGAGTATTTAATTTTATATATACACACACAACATACAGTTAGTGGGCCCAATTCACAAAGCTAAACATAGATGTTAGGTCTAAACTTAGACCAAACATCTAAGTTTACAACTTTTGGAATTCATGAAAAAAAAATTACGAGCACTATCTTTATGTCTGTACTCGGGGCGGGGATCTGCCCCGAGTGCAGACATAAAGATAGTACTCGTAAATGCCCTTTGTGAATTCCCAAAGTTGTAAAATTCGACGTTTGGTCTACGTTTAGACCAAACGTCTAAGTTTACTTTTGTGAATCGGGCCCAACAATTGTAACCCTCTCTTTTTGAAATTATTTTAAATTCAAATTTTTTCTTTATTGAGGTAGACCCCTCAACCCCCCCTTTTAAAATTATTTTTATTTCCCCTTTTTCAACTTTTTTACTCTATATCCTTATCCACCCATAAACCCTAAAAACACCCTTACCACCCAATACCCATACCCACCCCTAAGCCGTAAAAACATCCTTACCACCCTAAACCCCAACTCACCCTTAAGGGCTAAAACTCCCCTTACCACCCTATACCCCTAACCGTCCCATAAGCCTAAAAATAACCTTGCCACAATATACCCCTAACCAACCCTAAACCCTAAAAATTCCCTTACCACTCTATACCCCTACCCACCCCTAAATCCTAAAAATCCCTAACCACTCTATACTTCTACCCACCCCTAAGCTCTAAAAATACTCTTACCACCATCTACCCCTACCCACCCCCTAAGCCCTAAAAACACCCTTACCACCCAATACCCCTACCCACCCCTAAGCCCTAAAAACACCCTTATCATCCAACACCCCTACCCACCCCTAAGCCCTAGGAACACCCTTACCATTCTATGTCCCTACCCTCCCCAAAACCCTAAAAACACCCATCCCACCCATTACTCCTACCCCTATACCCTAAAAATACCCTTACCCCCTATACTCCTACCCAACACTAAACTCTTAAAACACCCTTACCACCCTATAACCTTATCCATCCCTACACCCTAATTTATACATATATAATGCATGTATATGCACATACAACATACACACATACTTATCTTAAATACAATTACCTTACATTGTAATGGCATGTATGGTAAAGGCATATGTGGTAAATCCATTGCGTTGTAAAGGCATGTGTGGTAAATGCATTGAGTTGTAAAGGCAATGCTGGTAAATGATGTGCTGTAAAAGCATTGCGTGGTAATGCCTGAGTTGTTAATGCTGTTTCCCTTCAACAGCAGGTACGGTCCCTCTGTCTTCCACAGGTCCAACAGTAATCTGAAGAGGGCACCCAGGGGTGCCACAAATATGCCTGTGGGTGGGGGTGGTTCCTGGCCATTTCTAAACAATAGGAAAAAGGTTATCCCGGGTTACCCACTTTTGCAGCAGTTCTTGTGTGCCCAAAGTACTCTTGCTACCTAAATTCAACATGGCAGAACCTTTCTTCCCCTGTGGAGAGCCACCCTAGATCTGTGGCAGGGAACCCCATCCACTGTGGCCCTGGGGGTAGATCCTCTCTCACTGGGATAGTTGTCTGGCTGGCTAAAAGAACAAAAGAGCGGCAGGCCCCAGAGTTACCTAAATCTGTCAGTGACAGGAGGTACCTCTTTGAAGATAATTATGTTCATGGCATTCACTGCTCTGATGGTCATCCTGTAAGAGTACAGAAACTTCCCCCCAGCAACTATGGCCTTTGTCTCAGCTCTAGGAGCAAGTTCACATGTAATCAAGGAGTATTTGAGCTCCTTGGTGACAGTTGGAAGCCCATACAGATGGGCTTCTTGGGGCTTTAAGCAGGCAAAAGGTGACTTTTTAAGGAATTAGGTTGTTGGTTGACCAGGGGGTTAACCCTGGTCAATCAACAGCTGCAATCCATGTCAGAGTGAATCACAAAAGTCACTAAATTAACCTGTGCTTAACTGGCAACTTGGCACAAAAGCAGTTAAGCTTAACTTACAGGCAATGTGTGAAGTATTTATGCAGCACACAAACAGTAATAAAGTGAAAACACAACAGAAGAAATACCCCACACCAATTTAGAAAAATAGAGTAAATTTTACCAAATTATTGGTCACCAAAACGGCAAAAATCCAATCAGTAGAACTGGAGTTATGGTAAAAACTTGCACCTAAAAGATCAACACACCAATCGTCAAAGTCAAAGTCAGAAAATCTGGCTGACCATGATGGAGCGCGGGTCAGATACAAAGGATCATATTTACTTTTACAAGTTCTATCGCCATCACAACAACACTTTTCAGGATGTTGTGGTGGCGATAGGGGCGTTGCCTTATTTACAAGTCAGTGTTAAGCCACTTTAATGCTGCCTTGTAAATAAGATACCCTTTCACGCTATACTTAGCATGAAGCGGGAGGGAGATGGGCATTGCTGTGGGCGTTCCACCGCAACACCCATTGATTTTGATGCTGCCCCATATTTACAGGGGTGGCGTGATTACGGGCAGCGCCAACATTAAGACCAGGGAAAACCTGGTCTTACCCATGCGAAATGAGGAGAAATGTTTAATTTCTCCTCGTTTTTGCTGTTTCCATGTGTGCTGCGTTGTGCAGCACAAATGGAAACAGCAAAACGCCAATGATTGTTTATGTGCAGGAAGGTGTCCCTTCCTGCACATAAACAATCATTTAAAAATAAAAAGACATTTTGTAACTTGTATGTCTGCTGCAATGAGAAGCACACATAGAAGTTACAAAATGCCATTTAAAGATTGTTTATGTGCAGGAAGGGACACCTTCCTGCACATAAACAATTTTCCCTGCAATGCAGACACCCTTTCACTATGGAGCCTGTCTTGGCTCTAGGCAGCTAAATTTAGTGCCAGCACAGGGGGAAATTCAACGCAGCACCATATTCTTGTAAATATGTTGCAGCCCTGTGTTTCCAAAGTGACGGAGCATGATGTTAGCCTTCTTGGCTTAACGACACGCTTTGCCACTTTACTAGTAAATATGCCCTTAAGAGTGGATTGGGCTCTTACCTTTAGACTTAGAAGAAATTTCCAAGAAAATGTTCTGAAAAGGTAAAGTTCAGTGGAGCACGGCTGCAGGCAGTGTCCGAGGAGGGAGCTTCATTGTCGAAGAGCCGCTGGACGAAGTTGAGTGAAGATTTCTAAGTTCGGACTTGGGGGCATATTTACAAGGAAGTGGCGTAGGGTGGCGTTAGCCTCCTTGGCTTAACGCCACGCTCTGCCACTTTTGAAACGCAGGGCTGCACCGTATTTGCAAGAATACGGTGCAGCGTTGAGTTTCCCCCTGCTCTGGCACTAATTTAGCTGCCTAGTGCCAACATAGGCACCTTAGCTCCATAGTGCAAGGGTGCGTGCGCAGAGGGGAATGGTTGTTTATATGCAGGAAGATGTCCCTTCCTACACAAACAATCTGAAATGGCATTTTGAAACTTCTATGTGTGCTGCTTAATGCAGCACACAAAGAAGTTGCAAAACGCAATTTTTTTTAATGATTGTTTATGTGCAGGAAGGGACACCTTCCTGCACATAAACAATCAATGGCGTTTTGCTGTTTCTATGTGTGCTGCACAACGCAGCACACATGCAAACAGCAAAAACGAGGAGAAATTAAACATTTCTCCTCGTTTCGCCTGGGTAAGAGCAGGTTTTCCCTGGTCTTAAGTTTGGCATTGCCCCAGATTTACGTCACCCTTGTAAATATGGGGCAGCGTCAAAATCAATGGGTATTGCAGTGGAACTACCACCACAATACCCATTGCCCTCCCCTTTCACGCTAAGTATAGCGTGAAAGGGGGCCTTATTTAGAAGGTAGCGTTAAGCCACGTTAAGTGCCTTAACGCTGCCTTGTAAATGAAGCGAAGCCCATATTGCCACAGGAACGTCACTAAAGGTGACGTTCCTGTGGCAATGGGGGCTTGTAAATATGCCCCTTAGTCCCTTTTTTGGAAATCAAAGATCTCCAGCAGGAAGCGGCTGGAGGCTGTAGCCGACAAGAATTCCACAAGGCCGGGTACCCCTTGGGCAAACTACTGCTAAACAAGATGTGCTGCTGCGGAGAAGAATGTAGCAGTAACTGCCATAAAGTTAGTCCAACCAGCGATGCAATTTGGGTAGATAAACGAGCAGGTTGGTCCCGGTCTTTCATCGGTTCTCAGAGCAGATTTTATCCAAACACTTTCTAAGTCCCAAGTTTTGGATTCTGGCTATCTGGGCACCTTTAGCACCACTACCACCAAGGGTATAGGACTAGAGGGGCACCACTTGGGGTGGGGGGCTAGGACTCACTCAGGGAAGTCCAGGTGTGGGTTCAGGATGGTTTTAGCCTTTTCTGTTCCTGAGGCTCTGACCAACAGGCCAGCCAACAAGCCCTTGGAGCCACCCTGGTAGTCCTGGGTTCAAGTGATGAAACAGGGCTTAAGCATCAGGCAGGCCATTGAGGCTTCAAGGAAGACTCCAGATAGCAAAGCAGTCCTTTAAGGTGCAGAAAAGTAGTCTTGTGTAGTACGCAGCAGGCCACATGATTAGGCAGTCTTCTGAGAGTCCTTTCGCAGGTCCAGAAATTGAACTGAAGAGTGGGTCTGAGGGTCCCCTTGTTATACATGGTGCCTTCTTTGAAGTAGGAGAAGTTTCTAGAGTATTCCCTTTGAAGTGCTTGAAGGTGTATGCTTCTCCTGCACTGGCACCAAACTGGCTGCATGAAAAATGCAGAGTTGACAAGTCTTTTATGTGAATCCAGAGCACAGCCAATTCAGTTGCAAGTGGGGCTGTGACCAGCTGGTTAGCCATGGTAAAGTGCGTAAAACCAACAAAAACGAATTTCAGCAAAAAGTGGAGGGCAAAAGCAAAAAGTTTGGGGGAAGACCACCCTAAGTCTGATAGGTGTAACAAGTAACTTTAATTAAATATTTAGTATCATTCCGAATTTATAATGAGTTGAATTTGCAGCAAATATTTTGAAAAATCCAAAAATGAACTTCTTAGCTGGTCCCTAAGTGGAGAAAACATTATTCATTTAATTTTAACTCCCAAAGGTTTCCTATGGAGCAGCTACCACTGCTACAGTGAAAATAGCGCTTGGGGCCTTGTCACTATAAGGACATGTTCTACATTAAACTTTTACACGTCCTACTTTTGAATACCATGCACCTTGTCTTGCTGATCATTAAGGGTTACTTAGGGTGTTTACTTGTTAATATTTGAAAAGAAGGTTTAGATCTGTCAAAAGGGGTTATTTTGACAGGTTGAACTTGCAGGTTAAACCTGTACAGTCTGGTTACTGGCGTCAGGCCTGCAATCATGTGTTGCACTGTTACCCTAGTGATGGCACAATATGTGTTGCAGTCCACTAGTGGCATTCAACTTACAGGCCTTGGGTACGCTTTGTACCATATACTAGTGACTTATATGTAAGTTAAATATGCTAGCTAGGAGAGTAACCATTTTCTATATGTTGTAATGGTCTGAGTATATTCACTGGGGCTTGGTTAACACAGTCCCTGTGCACAGACTAAAAAGACAAGCATCATCAGTCCACACGAAATGTGATGATCATGCAAAAAGAGGCCTTTTTCTACATTGTTAAATTGAGCTGGCAATAGCAGAGTCAATACTAGTGGCAAGCCATCTTGGAAGTTACTTTTCACTTTCATAGTGGCTGCCACATTGCAAGATACAACATTGGGTGACAGAAAGCTGTGGCCATCGTGTAGATTTTGTTGTTCATCTTCCAAGATGGTTGCCAATATGTGCCACACCACGTTGCATCTTGCAACTTGACAGTGATCTTGGAAGTCTAAAAAAATAGACTTCCTAGATGGCTGCCACTTTGCATAACTGTAGGTTGCATCTTGTTACATCACACGAGAGACCGAGAGAGAGAAAGAGAGAGAGCAACACCTAGCTGCAGCATTGCTTGTTGTTGGAAGGAGGAGAAACATGACTGCAAGGTGGGAAGAGAGAAGCAGAGGGTGGGTGAACAAGTGAAAGCGCATGAGGACATGCTCAATCAAACAGTGATGGGAGAGAGAGATAGAAAGAGAAAAGAAAGACAGAAAGGAACAGGACATGCACTTCCATAGAATGCTAAATCTATAATGAGGACAAAAAAAGAAAAAAATAGTTCCCTGACGTTAGTAGTGGAGGGTTTAACACAACCAATCAAAAACAAGGATGAAACCTAAATGCTCCAGAAGAATAGGGAGCAAAGCCTAGAACTTGAACCGCTTGATATGAAGTTTAGAAGTATTGATTACAATATCTGCGATAGACAGCTAAAGATTTCTGCAGCAAGACTTCAAAAATATAAATCAACATTTTCATACAGATTGAAAGATTTCTATTATATTTAAACTTTAGTGCTCAATATATAATGCATTCATTACTGTGAGTCCTTCAGGATACTCTGGGGTACTAAACTGCTTAAACTAATGGAATGCAGAAGGAGAATGACACCACCAAGAAACAGTACCAGGGAGAGGAAATCAAAGAGTAAAGTACAAGGCACAGAAGAATGTCTTTGAGTAACGGAATTTCTGGAGGAAATATAAAAACAACAAACATGCCCCTCGAAGGAGTCTGGGTGCGAATGGAAACACTGAAAAGAGAACCCAGCAAGAGACAGTTTTCAGGCAAAGTGTAAGTAAATCTCTCAGCCTCATATATAATGTCATCTTGTAAAGTTGGGAAAGTGCTTCTGTGGGAGTTTGGATTAGAAAGGTGACACAATATTTGCAGAGCCCCCATTTTGGTACAGAAGAAAGTCTGACATGCCGGAGAGACAATGGGAGCTGGAGGGGCCATGTCCTGTATCTGCACCAAGAAGGTCAATTACTCTGGGGCATATTCTCAAGGACTTATCGCCGAGTTAGCTGCACTTTATCGCAGCCAAAGTGGTGATAAATTCATCGCACCATTCACAAGCTGGTGCTAACAGCCGATATCACCAGTATTCCTGCGATAGCAGCCGCAAAAAACATCGCCACAGATGACACAGGCAACTAACGCTAATGAGATGCAAAGTAGGCGTTCCCGTGCAAAAACCCGCGGAAACCCCACTTCGCAACAATCCCAACGACCAGCCAGAACAGCAATAAGAATCAAAAACATGCGATAAGGTGCGTTAGCAGCATGGATTCAACACCTGCTCCTACCTGGTGTTAAGTCGGACGCCAACCTGCACCATAAAAGGGAGCCCAGCCCACAGCCAGACCAGAAGACCAACAGATGCCATGGAGCTACTGATCATGCAGCTCGGAGCCCCAAGAGGGCCACAACACCCACCACCACCACACCCAGGACCCCCACCGCCCCAGGACCCCCCCGGACTACCACAGAGGCAGCCCAGACAAAGACACCGGACCTTCCGAAAACGCACCAGCCTCGGAGACTTAACGCCAGAGGAAGTCATTGCCCACTACAGGCTCAAAAGGACAACCATCCTACGCATCCTGACCATCATTGCCCACAGGCTGATGGTACCAACACAGCGGAGAACCAACATCCCTCCGCAGACAAAGCTGCTGGCCGTGCTGCACCTGTTGGCCTCTGGGACCTTCCAACCAACAACTGCCAGAGTCAGAGGAGTCTCATAGCCAGCCCTGTCAAAGTTCCTCACACCTGTCCTGGATGCCATCATCAGCTTGGTACCCCAGCAACTTTACTTCCCACACACTGCGCAGGAACAGCAGGAGATCAAGCAAGGCTTCTAAGCCATAGCTGGCTTCCCGCACGTCTTGGGGGCAATCGACTGCACACATGTACTCCTCGTGCCCCCAGCCGCCACTGCACACAATTACCGCAACAGGAAACACACACATTCCATCAATGTGCAGGCAATAGTGGACCACCGGGGACTCTTCACCAATGTCGTCGCCAACTACCCAGGCAGTGTGCATGATTCCTTCATCTTCCGACAGTCCATCATCAACCAGCGCTTTCAGGATGCCACCTATGGGAATGCTCTGCTCGTCGGTAAGTGCCAACGGAACACACCACACACCTCAACACCACATTCAGACAACTCACAACTCTGGGAATGCACACGACAAAATCACATACAACATGACAACCAACATCCCCACATTCCAAACACGACAACACAACTTACTGATGTAACCTGGGCTAGCCATCTACACAAGCCATCAACGGCATGGCACCTCAGCCACACAATAGCAGAATGTGGGAAGAGGTGGGAACCCGGCATTTGCGAAGGAGGCAATTGACCCATGAATAAGAATGTACACAATGCCAAGTGTGGAGTGGATGTGCTGGACAGACCGCAGTATGCAGACCACAGACACTTCCATGTCGACATACACTGCTGGTGTCTGGAGTGTACTGGACAGTGGACGCAACCATGTAACTGCAGCCAGCAGGGAACAATGCTGAAATGTAGCTTGTTACGTCCCCCCCTGTAAGCGTGTGTGGAGTGGGCTGTCCCGGCATACGCCAGGCCAGCGTAGGGGTGTGAATAAAAAGCCCGTTATTCTGGGCGTGGTTCTCTTCCGGAATGGCCAACGTGTCTGCCACGGCTGCGCCTCTCACCCCGCCACAAGGCTGACGCCGTGAGCGGTGGTGCCTGTGATCCTGTGCGCCTGCTGCACCCCAGGCCGCTGGTCCCAAAACGCGTCATGCCCGCCCCAGCGCAGCCAGGCCGCACTGCTCACCTGCCGACACCGGCATGTGTCAAAGAGGGCCCACCACGTGCCGGTGCAAGCTCCAAGCCAGAGGCCCGCGACCATGGCAGCCTCCTCAGACCATCACGGCCTCCGCAACACAGGCCCCCCATTACTCCTTTCTCATTGACGCACTCCACCGCTGCCTCCGGCCTACACTGCGGTCCAGTAGGTCACACATTTGGAACTGAGTCTTGATTATACAATGGCAGAGTACATACGTTTATTGCAGATTTTATATCACCGTACTCCCTACGATGTGGTGCCACCGACTCTGTGCATAGCATTCCAACGACACGTGTCTGTGTGCCCATGCTGACTACTGCCTTCGGCCTACACTGCGGCCCAGCACCGCGGGGTCACCTGTGTACTGCCTACACTGAGGTCCAGCAGGCCTCACACAAATCCAATACAATCCGTATCAGGCAGGATACAGCATCGTCGCAGGCTGCACACACGCTCAGCTCTGGTGCCACTACCTCCGTCAACCACAAATCATCGCCACATGGCATTCCAAAGTCGTGTGTGAGAGTACCAGGAGGAGCTGCTTGAACAGCGGTTGTCCCGCGCCGACCGCTGCCTCCGGCCTACGCTGCGATCAAGTAGGTCACACATTTGGAACTGAGTCTTGATTTTACAATGGCAGAGTCCGTATCATTGCACGCTAGGAGAGGAGTAAGAGGAAGACGCGATTCAGTCTGGATGACAAACAGGATCCTCGTTACGGAGGTGACCGAACCCCACCAACAGCTGCCCTGGTGCCACTGACTCTGTGCATCGCAAGTCAAGGACACGTGGCTGGGGGCCCCTGCTGACCTCTGCCTACGGTCAAGTAGGTTGTAGGAGAGTAGGATCTGCTTCACATGGGTACCCCCACTTTTTGCTGATGCTTCACTGTTTTTCGACTTTAGTCTGGCTGGGTCCCTGCTAATCAGAACCCCAGCCTAGCTGCTTCCTCTCTAAAATGGTTTCCATGTGCCTTAGGCACATCTCTGATTGGAATCTGGGGTGCCCTTGTAAGTCCCTAGTATATGGTATACTATGTACCCAGGGCGTAGGTACCTCAGAGGCCTACCAGGGGCTGCAGCATGTATTGTGCCACCCCTGGAAGGCCATCCAAAATGACACCACAGGTCTGTTACTGCAGCCTGGGTAAGGTGGTGCATGCACCCCTTGCTGTGATATAGGCTACCTATATCACTACATAGGTACACACATATAAACCTATAAGTCACTCCTATGGCAGGCCTTATCAATCCTGAAGGCAGAGTGCTTGGTTCCTATGTGAGAGGGTGCCCCTGCATGAGCAGAGACCCTCTGCAGCACTCGGAGACCCTTCTCTGATGCTGTTTGTAGTGCAGCCTGACCATATACACTTAAGCGCATTATAACCTTGCGTTAAATGCTAACTTTGGGATGGCTGCACGGAAACATGTCGTGTTTGGTGTCAAACATCTTGGAATACTACCCCCCCACCAGTTCTGGTGGCGGGGGTAGCATTCCACCCTTCTAGAGGGAGAGACATGTACACACCGGTATACCCGGTACTGACTTTGCAAAGCCCTGGCATCCCAAAATGGATGCCGCTGCCACAGACACGAGTCTGGCCTCCTGCTGCTGACCGAAACTCCGGCAGGGGAGGCCTGGACAATAGGTTTCCTGTTGCAGGGAGGTGTAACCACCTCCCCAGACAGGATAGTGTGTATTGGGGCTGGGCGGGAGCACTCTCTGGTGCTTTGAAGTCCTGCACTGGGGGCACATTTGGTGTCCCTGTGCATACCCCAGTTCAAACCGGCTCAGGGGCTTCCAGCCCCTGCTCTGGCGCGAAACTGGACAAAGGGAAAGGGGTGTAACCACCCCTCTGCCCTGACCCTCCCATAAGTGGGTCCCCAGAGTATGTCCAACCCCCTATCTTAGTATAAGTATGGGACCCCAGTCCTTAGGACTTTAGATTTACCTGGATGAAACTCTGACACAGAATCCTGGACCTTCGACGCTCTACTTTAAGATTAGAGGACTGAAGAATCTCCCTTGGGGTCAAGGAGTGACTCCCCTGCTTGGCAGGCACCAAAGAAGCAATTCTCCGGTCTGCATCGCTGAAGCTCCCGCCAGACGCCGAAGTCTTTGCATCACCAGAGGTGGATTTCCAGACTTCCCCGAGACTGCCCTGAGTCCTCAGCAAAGCTGAAGCCCGTAGCTGTCATGGATAACGTGAAACCATGACCCCTGGACACCGAGAACATTTGCAAGTGCATCCTCTTTCTGGGCTCCCACGAAGATGTGCTTTGGGGTTCGAGTAGCTCCCGCCTCCAGCACTGACTGCACCGAAGATCACTGGCCTCCACTCCACGAGTGTCCCGTGAGCCAGCTCCAAGTGCGCCCACTCGAGGCTCCTTCGCGGTCGCTAGTCTGTTGGCTAGTAGGCCCTCCCGAAGGCCAATCTTCTTCTGCTTGGGCTTCCCTGATTGCTCCAGGCGTGCCCTGACTTACCCTCGCTGGGTGAGTCCCTCAGACCTTGCTGGTCTGCACCACCGTCCTTCTTCTATTTCCACGAGACTTGCCGTTGCCAAGGCTTGTTGGGTCCAATCCGGTCGCCGTCACCTTAGCAATCGACAAACGTCGTGGGACAGCTCGAATCCAGCTCCTGGTTGTCGTCGACGCCTCCTGGACCTCGTGGCTGAAGAGTCAAGATGACCGTCAACTTACCTGAAGCACTCGACATCGGTGGGCATCCGCTCATCGCCTTCCTGGTCACTGGCTAGTGACCCAGACTCTGTCCCCTCTGCTTTCAGGTTCTTCAGATCTTCGATCCACCTTTGGATCCACCCGAACACTTTCGACTTGGCCGCCAGCAGCACTTTGCAGCAGATCGCCATTGAAAACGACGACGAAACCCGACCCCGAAAGACACCTATGCACCCGGCTTCCCTGGGTGAGGTAACACGAGTACTCCGGTGCTCCCGTGGGTATAGACTCTAGAACGACCCAGTTCTAAAAGGGTTTGCTCCAAGTCCTCCACTAAGTGTCCCTTTTCTTTAAAATTCCAACCGCGACTTTCACCATAGAAGTCAACGGCGATTCGCGGCTGTGTTCTCACACTGCACGCGTCCCCCGTGGGTCCCCTGTGTCACTACCTTGGGTGGTTCCTTGTGGTCCAAGCACTTCTACAGGCTCTAGGCCTTGTGTCTAGCTCAGTCGTGGTTCTTATACCACTTTATTGGTATATGGTTTGGTACGCCCCTAGGGCTCAAACGTGTATTTGTGCTATTACTGTTGATAACTAACTTATAACTTATGTACTTGAACTCTAGCCTCATAAAGAGACTAGAGGGGTGTGTTTAGCAATAAATACATATATTTTGAATATATACCTGGTGTGGTCCTCTTTCATTTGGTCACTCAAGAGATTATAGGCTGGTAAAACAAGCTGCTTTACATTCCTTCAAGACTTAGCCTGAAGGCTGCTCTCCATAGCTACCACTAGGATAGCTTTCAATAAAGGTTGTCTTTAACCTATCTCCAATAAGGGGTTGTTTGGACTGGTGCAAGGTGCCCACTATAATTAGTGGACAGCATATACCAGGCCAACTTCTCACATTGGTGTGCAGCGTGTGGGATTCCAGCTTGCTATTGTTTTACCAGATAATCTCAATTGAATTGATCAACTGAAAACCACTAAGGGTACCTTAGGTACATATAAATCAAGCTTAGTATACAGTAAGTTCTACTGAACTTAGAGTTGTGTGTTAAGGGATAGCACACCCTTTCTACAACTCAAGAGAGTTTAGTAGGCCACACTAGAGTAGGTAGTGCATACACCACACCTCACTAGTAATGTCTTCAAAGCCAGGACCCAGTGAGTCCTTGCCAGAAGCCAGTGGGCTTCTTCCCTCCAAGTATGATAAACTCCCATTCTTGGAATTGAGAGCATTATGCAATACTAGGAAGCTGAAGGCAGGCAAAAGTGCCAGCACCCAACACCTCAGGGAGGTGTTACTGGCTGATGATCTCAGCAGACCCCTAGGGTCTGAAAGGGTAGGCAGAGAGGGTGGGGCAGAAAATGAGGAAGGGGTCAGGGGTGAAGAAACCCAGGGCCCCCCCTCTGAAACTGGCCAGGAAGGTGAAAATGACCTTGACCTGGAAAACCCAATTCCTCCTGTGGAGGAGGAGGAGGAGGATCAGAATGACCTCCCCTTTGTCCCCCCAGGAAGAATTGTGAGTGTGCCCAGAAGGTCTAGATCTCCTTCTCAGGAGTCTAACCACTCTGACACCTCAGTAGGGACCTCTGTCTCCTCTCGTGGAAAGGGAATCCTCTCATGAGAGGAGGAAGAGACTGATTCAGTATGAGCAAGCCCAGGTTGAACTCAGAAAACAGCAATTGGCTATAGACAGGAGTCCCTAGATCTCTATAGAGAGAGAAAAAGTTGGGACTAGAGTCCCATGGTGGCAGCAATTTCCCCAGAGATAGGGAAAGGTCTTATGACCATAGAAACCTGAGCAAGATTGTCCCTCCCTACCAGAGTGGGGGTGACATCCACAAATGGATAACTGCACTGGAGAGGGCCTGTAAAGTACAGAGGGTCCCTCAGGAGCAGTGGGCAGCAATCTTGTGGCTCTCCTTTGCAGACAAAGGTAGAGACAAGCTCCTCACTGTAAGAGAAGAGGATGCTGACAATTACAAAGTCTTGAAGAGTTCTCTGATTGATGGGTTTGGCCTAACAACTGAACAATACAGGTTAAAGTTCAGAGATACCCAAAAAGCATAACTCAAGACTGGGTAGACTATGTGGATTGTTCTGCTAAGACTCTGGAAGGTTGGTTGATGGGCAGTAAGGTGTGTGACTTCACAGGATTGTACAATCTTATCATGAGGGAGCAGATTCTTAATAACTGTCAAAATCAGCTGTTGCATCAGTACCTGGTGGACTCTGATCTGACCTCTCCCCAAGAATTGGGAAAGAAGGCAGACAAATGGGTCAGAACCAGGGTGAGGCAGAAGGTACAGAACCAAGGTGGTGACCCAAAGAAGCAAGATTCTAAGAACTCTGATAAGGGTGGGGAGAAGGGTAAAGACCAGAAGTCTTCACAAGGCCCCCAAAAATCTTCTTCAGGTGGGGATTCACAGTTTAACAAAGGGAAAGGCCAAAAGAAACCATGGTGCAAGGTCTGTAAGCAAAAGACCCACTGGACCAGTGATTGCACCAAGTCCAAAGACTCTACTCCAGCCCCCACCAATGCCCCTAAGGCACCTGCTCCCCTAGTGCAGTTACAGTTGGTGGTGGGACTACACAAGCCAAGGGTTTAGTAGGGTTGACCCTGGGTAAGGAGATGAGCTCTGACCTAGTCAGAGAACTCACTCAGGCTGTCCTAGTCTGTGATGGAGGCATGGATGTGACCTCCTCTGTGAGTCCCAGTAATCTGGGCAAGTACAGGCAACAGCCCTTAATCAATGGAAAAGAGGCTTTGGCATTTAGGGACACAGGGGCAAGTGTCACCATGGTGACACAAGACCTTGTGAATCCTGGGCAGATTATACTTGGTGAAATGTACCAAGTGACCAATGCTAGCAATGTCAGAACAGACCATACTCTGGCAGTTGTTAACTTCTCCTGGGGAGGGGTAACTGGCCTTAAGAAGGTTGTGGTAAGTGCAGACCTACCAGTTGAATGCTTGCTTGGGAATGATTTAGAAACTTCAGCTTGGGCAGAAGTGGAGCTCAGGACCCATGCAGAAATGCTGGGCATCCCTGCAGATGTGTTTGCTGTGACCAGGTCACAAGCCAAAATGTCTAACACTGAACAGGCCTTGGATTCTGGAATAATGGACCAAGTACCCTCCAAGAAGAGGAGTAGTAGGGTAAAGGCAGTGCCTTCCCCCTTGGCTCAGAAGGAAGATCAGTCTCTTGAGGGGGATGATCTCAGTCCTGAGGAAGGAACTGTCCCAGAGGAGCTTGAACCTGACCAGGTTGAGTTCTTGGGGACAGGGGGCCCTTCCAGGGCAGATCTGAGCCAGGAGCAGCAGAGCTGCCCCTCTCTTGAACCCCTCAGACAGCAAGCTGCTGCTGAGGCTGCTGGGAAAGCTAGTGGTCCCCATACTGTGTATTGGGATGATGGACTCTTGTACTCAGAGTGTAGAGACCCCAAGCCTGGTGCCACCAGGAGGTTGGTCATACCTCTGAAGTTCAGGGGCTTCCTATTGACCCTAGCCCATGACATTCCCTTAGCAGGTCAACTGGGCCAGAACAAGACTTGGGACAGAATTGTCCCTCACTTTCACTGGCCCCACATGTCTGAAGACACCAAGGAGTTTTGTCGCTCCTGTGTAACCTGCCAGGCCAGTGGCAAGGCAGGTGGCACTACAAAGGCCCCCTGATACCACTACCTGTGGTAGGGGTTCCCTTTGAAAGGGTGGGGATTGACATTGTTGGTCCCATGGATCCCCAAACAGCATCTGGGCACAGGTTTATCCTGGTGGTAGTGGATCATGCCACCAGGTACCCAGAGGCTATTCCCCTTAGGACCACTACAGCACCTGTGGAGGCAAGGGCCCTCCTGGGAATTTTCTCAAGAGTGGGCTTCCCTAAGGAGGTTGTATCAGACAGGGGTGCTAACTTTATGTCTGGATACTTGAAAGCAATGTGGAAGGAGTGTGGAGTGACTTACAAGTTCACCACACCCTATCACCCACAATGCAATGGTTTAGTTGAGAGATTCAACAAAACCTTGAAGGGCATGATTAAAGGGCTCCCAGAGAAGCTTAGGCGAAGATGGGACATACTCTTGCCCTGCCTTTTATTTGCATAAAGGAGGTGCCTCAAAAGGGGTTGGCTACAGCCCTTTTGAACTTTTGTTTGGTCACCCTGTCAGGGGTCCATTGTGCTTGGTGAAGGAAGGATGGGAGTTACCTCTCAAGCCCCCAAAGCAAGACATAGTGGACTATGTACTTGGTCTCCGCTCCAGGATGGCTGAGTACATGAAAAAGGCAACTAAAAACCTTGAGGCTAGCCAGGAACTTCAAAAAGCCTGGCATGACCAAAGGCTGTACTGACTGTTTACCAGCCAGGACAGAAGGTGTGGGTGTTGGAGCCAGTGGCCCCAGCAGCTCTCCAAGACAAATGGAGTGGACCCCATACCATTGTTGAACAGAAGGGTGAAGTTACCTACTTAGTAGACCTGGGAACACCCAGGAGTCCCCACAGGGTTCTCCATGTCAACAGATTAAAACCATATGTGGACAGGGCAGACATGGGCTTGCTCATGGCTACTGATGAGGGACAGGAGGAAGAGAGTGACCCACTCCCTGACCTGCTCTCACAGAACCCTGATGATGGGTCAGTGGATGGTGTAGCCTTGGCAGGCAGCCTCACTGCCCAGCAGCAAACTGATTGTAGACAGGTGCTCAATCAGTTCAGACACATATTCTCACTGACACCCAGTCAGACCACCTGGTGCACTCATGAAGTGGACACTGGGGACAGTCTGCCTATTAAAAATAAGATTTATAGGCAACCTGACCATGTCAGGGACTGTATCAGGACAGAAGTCCAGAAGATGTTGGATTTGGGAGTTATTGAACCCTCAGATAGCCCTTGGGCTAGTCCAGTGGTCCTTGTGCCAAAACCTCACACCAATGGTGGGAAAAGAGAGATGAGGTTTTGTGTGGACTACAGGGGTCTCAATGCAGTCACTAGGACTGATGCCCATCCAATACCTAGGGCAGATGAGCTAATAGACACTTTGGTCTCAGCCAAGTATCTAAGCACATTTGACCTGACAGCTGGCTACTGGCAGATCAGACTAGCTGATGATGCAAAGCCAAAAAAAGCATTCTCAACCCCTAGTGGGCATTATCAATTTGTGGTGGTGCCCTTTGGTCTGAAGAATGCACCTGCCACTTTTCAGAGGTTGGTGAATACAGTCCTTACAGGTCTGGAAGCCTATAGTGCAGCATATCTAGATGATATTGCTGTCTTTAGCTCCACCTGGGAGGATCACCTGGTCCACCTCAGAAATGTTTTACAGGCCCTGCAGAAAGCAGGCCTGACTATCAAGGCCACCAAGTGCCAGATAGGGCAGAGTCAGGTTGTGTACCTGGGCCACCTTGTGGGTGGAGGCCATGTTCAACCCTTGCAGAGCAAGATCCAGACCATCATCGACTGGACTGCTCCCACTACCCAGACTCAGGTGAGAGCCTTTTTAGGCCTGACTGGGTACTATAGGAGATTTGTCAAGGGGTATCAATAGTGACACCCCTGAATGACTTAACTTCCAAGAAAATGCCCAAAAAGGTTCAGTGGACAGTTAGCTGTCAAAAGGCATTTGATGACCTAAAGCAGGCAATGTGCACTGCTCCCATTCTACAGAGTCCTGATTACTCCAAGAAGTTCATTGTCCAAACAGATGCATCTGAATTGGGGGTAGGGGCTGTACTGTCACAATTGAATGATGAAGGTCAGGATCAGCCAGTAGCTTTTATTAGCAGAAGGCTGACCCCTAGAGAGAAACATTGGTCAGCCATTGAGAGGGAGGCCTTTGCTGTGGTCTGGGCTCTGAAGAAGTTGAGGCCATACTTGTTTGGTACTCACTTCCTTGTTCAAACAGACCATAAGCCCCTCTTATGGCTAAAACAAATGAAGGGTGAAAACCCCAAACTGCTTAGGTGGTCCATTTCCTTACAGGGGATGGACTTCACAGTGGAACATAGACCTGGGAGTAACCATGCCAATGCAGATGGACTCTCTAGGTACTTCCACTTAGAACATGAAGACTTCACTGTTTTTCGCTGGGGCCCTGCTAATCAGAACCCCAGCCTAGCTGCTTCCTCTCTAAAATGGTTTCCAAGTGCCCTAGGCACATCTCTGATTGGAATCTGGGGTGCCCTTGTAAGTCCCTAGTATATGGTATACTATGTACCCAGGGCATAGGTACCTCAGAGGCCTACCAGGGGCTGCAGCATGTATTGTGCCACCCCTGGAAGGCCATCCAAAATGACACCACAGGTCTGCTACTGCAGCCTGGGTAAGGTGGTGCATGCACCCCTTGCTGTGATATAGGCTACCTATATCACTACATAGGTACACACATATAAACCTATAAGTCAATCCTATGGCAGGCCTTATCAATCCTGAAGGCAGAGTGCTTGGTTCCTATGTGAGAGGGTGCCCCTGCATGAGCAGAGCCCCTCTGCAGCGCTCGGAGACCCTTCTCTGATGCTGTTTGTAGTGCAGCCTGACCATATACTCTTAAGCGCATTATAACCTCGCGTTAAATGCTAACTTTGGGATGGCTGCACGGAAACATGTCGTGTTTGGTGTCAAACATCTTGGAATACTACCCCCGCCAGTTCTGGCGGCGGGGGTAGCATTCCACCCTTCTAGAGGGAGAGACATGTACACACCGGTATACCCGGTACTGACTTTGCAAAGCCCTGGCATCACAAAATGGATGCCGCTGCCACAGACACGAGTCTGGCCTCCTGCTGCTGACCAAACTCCGGCAGGGGAGGCCTGGACAATAGGTTTCCTGTTGCAGGGAGGTGTAACCACCTCCCCAGACAGGATAGTGTGTATTGGGGCTGGGCGGGAGCACTCTCTGGTGCTTTGAAGTCCTGCACTGGGGGCACATTTGGTGTCCCTGTGCATACCCCAGTTCAAACCGGCTCAGGGGCTTCCAGCCCCTGCTCTGGCGCGAAACTGGACAAAGGGAAAGGGGTGTAACCACCCCTCTGCCCTGCCCCTCCCATAGGTGGGTCCCCAGAGTATGTCCAACCCCCTATCTTAGTATAAGTATGGGACCCCAGCCCTTAGGACTTTAGATTTACCTGGACGAAACTCTGACACAGAATCCTGGACCTTCGACGCTCTACTTTAAGATTAGAGGACTGAAGAATCTCCCTTGGGGTCAAGGAGTGACTCCCCTGCTTGGCAGGCACCAAAGAAGCAATTGTCCAGTCTGCATCGCTGAAGCTCCCGCCGGACGCCGAAGTCTTTGCATCACCAGAGGTGGATTTCCAGACTTCCCCGAGGCTGCCCTGAGTCCCCTGCAAAGCTGAGGCCCGTAGCTGTCGTGGGTAACGTGGAACCGTGACCCCTGGACACCGAACACATTTGCAAGTGCATCCTCTTCCTGGGCTCCCACGAAGTTGTGCTTTGGGCTCCGAGGAGCCCCTGCCTCCAGCACCTCCAGCACCGACTGTATTGAAGATCACTGGCCTCCACTCCATGAGTGTCCCGTGAGCCAGCTCCAAGTGCGTCCACTCGAGGCTCCTTCACGGTCGCTAGTCCGTTGGCTAGTAGGCCCTCCCGAAGGCCAATCTTCTTCTGCTTGGGCTTCCCTGGTTGCTCCAGGTATGCCCTGACTTACCTTCGCTGGGTGAGTCCCTCAGACCTTGATGGTCTGCACCACTGTCCTTCTTCTATTTCCATGAGACTTGCCGTTGCCAAGGCTTGTTGGGTCCAATCCGGTCGCCGACACCTCAGCAATCGACAGACGTCGTGTGTCAGCTCGAATCCAGCTCCTGGTCATCGTCGACACCTCCTGGATCCCGTGGCTGAAGAGTCAAGACAACCGTCAACCTACCTGAAGCACTCGACATCGGTGGGCATCCGCTCATCGCCTTCCTGGTCACTGGCTAGTGACCCAGACTCTGTCCCCTCTGCTTTCAGGTTCTTCAGATCTTCAATCCACCTTTGGATCCACCCGAACACTTTCGACTTGGCCGCCAGCAGCACTTTGCAGCAGATCGCCATTGAAAACGACGACGAAACCCGACCCCGAAAGACACCTATGCACCCGGCTTCCCTGGGTGAGGTAACACGAGTACTCTGGTGCTCCCGTGGGTACAGACTCTAGAACGACCCAGTTCTAAAAGGGTTTGCTCCAAGTCCTCCTCTAAGTGTCCCTTTTCTTTAAAATTCCAACTGCGACTTTCCCCATAGAAGTCAACGGCGATTCGCGGCTGTGTTCTCACACTGCACGCGTCCCTCGTGGGTCCCCTGTGTCACTACCTTGGGTGGTTCCTTGTGGTCCAAGCACTTCTACAGGCTCTAGGCCTTGTGTCTAGCTCAGTCGTGGTTCTTATACCACTTTATTGGTATATGGTTTGGTACGCCCCTAGGGCTCAAACGTGTATTTGTGCTTTTACTGTTGATAACTAACTTATAACTTATGTACTTCGAACTCTAGCCTCATAAAGAGACTAGAGGGGTGTGTTTAACAATAAATACATATATTTTGAATATATACCTGGTGTGGTCCTCTTTCATTTGGTCACTCAAGAGATTATAGGCTGGTAAAACAAGCTGCTTTACATTCCTTCAAGACTTAGCCTGAAGGCTGCTCTCCATAGCTACCACTAGGATAGCTTTCAATAAAGGTTGTCTTTAACCTATCTCCAATAAGGGGTTGTTTGGACTATAATTAGTGGACAGCATATACCAGGCCAACTTCTCACATAGGTTACACATTTGGAACTGAGCCTTGATCTATTTATGGCAGAGTTTATACCATTGTACAGGCCTGATCGCAGACTGCATCCCCTTTCAGCTCTGGTGCCACTAACTCTGTGCCCCGAAATTCATGGACACCCTCTGGTTGAACTTTGGTGGCATCTCACTCAATGGCCTGGGCGTTGTCTTCATCATCATGTGGCTGATAATGACATGGTGTTAAACATGAGTCTGTAGCATTCATCTCCTCCATATTGCATGTGTCTGCTTGGTACTGCCCTCTGTATCATGCCCTGGAAGAACACCGTCCACTGTCCCCCAAAACCCTCTACGACATTCACCTTGGACATCGACGAGAACCCGCTCAGCTCTTGTGGCCCTACCTCAGTGCACCGGTAGTCACTGTCCCGTGGCGGTGTGCCTGTGCCGGCCGCAGTGCATCCGTGGCCACTAACTCTGTGCAGCTCAAGTCATGGACCCTTGCTGTTTGAACTTTGGACTTCTGATTGTCTGATCACTGTTGAAGTTGTTGCCAGCACCAACCACTCCCTGAGGGCTGGCTTACACTCACCCCACACCCATCCAGCACAGGCGTCACTGGACATGTGACCCTGGCAATAAAGGGGCTGGGCGCACGTGCCCGTAGCCAGTTCCACAAACTATCTAAGTGTGTCTGTGTGGTCATTGTGTGTGCATGAGGGCCCCGGGCCCTACCACATTGCATTATGCTGTGTACAGCGGACGCAACCATGTCACATCAGGCAGTGGGGGAGACCTGGGACATGTAGCTGTGTCGTACCCCCCTGTAGGCGTTGCCGGAGTGGGCTGGCATACGGCAGTCCAGCGTAGGGGTGTGGATGATCACCCCGGGGCTCTGGGCGTGGTTAAGTGTTGGGCTTGCCAATTTAGTACCTAATGCGTGTGTCTTTGTTGTGGTGTCAGCGCCACCCGTCCCGCAATGGACAAAGTTGCAATGTAACATGCCCCCAAGTGCGGGTTTGGACAAAGGGATTAATGAATGAGCGCATGCCCGCTCGGGGTCCGGGATCATACATGCCAACTGTTGTGTGTGTATCGCTATTTCCGCAGCATAAGCCAAAGGTCTTGCCTCGACCGCATCGCGACTTTGGCCAGCCATGAACTCCACATCTGTGTCCACCCTATCCTTACCATAGGCCTACACACACGTGGCCGCCCACCTTCAACGCACAACATCACAGTGTCGTTGTCAGGCTTGTGGACAAGCACAGACAGGCATGACAATGGTATGCCGTAATAGTGCAGGTGATGCAAGCGCGCAGCGCACACGAGGAAATAGGCTCTGGGGGAGGGAGGAGCAGTAGTGAGGCTACGTAATACACATTGATGGCGCTCATTTGATACTAGCAGTACATGTCAAACCGGAATCACTATGACACACATATCACATGCCAATGAACTAGTGAGCCTGACAACACATCATGCAGAACCAACTATTGACTCATGTCTCTCTGCACTGTCACAGGTGATCAGGGATATGCACTCTGCCCTTGGATGATGATACCCCTCCGAGCCCCGAACACACAGGCCCAGAGGCAGTACAATTGGGCCCACGCACGCACCAGGGACATCGTGGAACGCACATTTGGCGTGTTGAAGTCACGTTTCAGGTGCCTGGACATCACAGGTGGAAGGCTCCTGTACAGCCCAGACATCGTGTGCAAGATGATCGTTGCATGTTGTGTGTTGCACAACATATGTGTACGCACCAATGCCCCATGGTTACGAGTGCCAGATGCACCGGACGACGATAAGGAAGATGAGGCAGGTGGACCACACCCCACTGCAGCTGCAGCAGGAATAGCCCATAGGAACAACATCATTGACAATTTCTTCACATGAGGCCGTCACATTGTGTCAGTCCTTGGCAATCATGAGACAGTGCAAAATAACCACAGGCACAGCATGTGCAAATAAATTCAATGCAACACACATTCCCTGAGTTTCTGTATGTGTGCTGCTGTGTGGCACGGGGATCAGGGACATGTTCCAGAGTCATTGTGGGTGTGCAGTGTGCTGTACTTAATTGTGCATGTGTGCCATTGTGCCCATCTGCCCCCGTCCCCCCAGTCCCTGGTCGGTACTCACCCTGTTGATGTTGTGTCAGGGCATGTTGAGCAGTGTCCCGATCCCCAACTCCTGGCACCGTATCCCGACTGATGACTGTGGCCACCATTTTCTCACTTTCATCCATCTCCTGGTGTGCCGCTGGTCCCCCACCTCCAATCTGCGTTGCTGCTTTCATGTTGGCATAGTGTTTCTTCTTGGTCTTGCCCTTCACATTATTCCAGCGCCTCTTCACCTCTTCCATTGTCCTCCTCGACACTCCGACTGCATTCACGTTGTTCACGATGTACTGCCATGTTTCTGTTTGTGTTGCCGATGACACAGTGGAGGTGACGTACAGTTGTTGGTTGTGTTCTGTCACCTCCGTGACAATGATCTGAACCCCGTCTCCCTCTTCCTCTTCTCCTTGCCCTTCCCCGGCCCTGGGGTTCCTGGCTGGTCGTCTGTGGGGCTTGTGGGGTTCGCGTTGTCCTGTGCACTCGGTCTGGGTGCGTCCATGGTGGTACGCAGTTATATATTTTTTTTCTCTGCTTTTATGGTGCATTTTCCCTCATGTCGCGTGGGAATCGCAGGCCTGTCGCTGGTTATCGCTGGTTTTGTTTCGTGATTTGGGACGTCGCAACTTTTTTCGCGTTGGGGTATCGTATTTTTTCGGAGTCACGTTGATTTTAATGCGGGCATTTGTCGCGTTATCGTGAGGCTATCGCATGGTGCCGCCGTGTTGTGAATGCTGCGTTAACACAGTGTTATTTTCCCGCGATGGACTGCGATGTGAGAAGTTGCGTTAATCGATTTTGGCGATAGTTAAAACGCGTTCTTAAGAATATCCCCCTCTGAGTGCACTGGTGGCTTGCCAGAACTCTTCCTTATTCCTGACATTCCTAACATCAGAGGAGGTAGCATCAGAAGTGAATCTCTTCTTGGGTCCTGACATCAACATTTGTTGGTCGGTGTCAATGTAGTCACTCAAGTGTTCTGATGAATTGCTCCATCTATCCATTAGATTGATGTGCTACACATCGCTGTCAGATTCTACGTTTGTGTAAAAATCTCTTTTTTAGTGCATTTTTATTACTTTTACATGTAGCATACAGATAACATGTCCCACTCACAAGTAAGATATAACTCATACAACATACACATCGCCCAGTCCCGCATCGCCCACATACACCACTTTAGAAAGGACATTAGATATTAACAGTACTCCAATGCACCTCACAATTCGATAAGTACAGAATTATGGTCTACCCATGACAGACACATCACTTTCTTCCTCAGACATGGACAGCAAATATGTGGTTAGAGGACCCCAGAAATCTTTGCTCTTGGCAGCTCCTCTGCATATAAATCCAATTGTGATTTACAATAGACCATGTCAGATAACCAAGCTGTCTTTGTAGGCTTAGCCCTGCTCCCCCATTAAAGTGCTATCCTTCTCTTAGCCAGAAGGAGGCTCACTGATAGAAATCTCCGATTCAGCGGTTGGAAATTTTTAAGTAGTCCCAATAGGCAAACCACAGGTTCACATCCCACCCGCTCTGAGACCATATCCGACAATGCGTTTGTGATGTGTGTCTAGTATTGTAGCACCGATGGGCACATTCAGGCCAGGTTCAAGAAATTTGCATCCCCAGCCACACATCTCACACAGCTTGCAGTATCTTTTACTCCATATTTATAGAGTTTCAGGGGGGTATAATACATTTGATGTAGAAAGTTGAAATTAGTTATTCTCAGATTTCAGTTTGAGGTGAGTGTGTGTAGTTGCATACAACAAAACTTCCAATCAGTATCAGCCAGGGGCTGTGGAAGCACAGCATTCCATTTCACGAGCACCTCCTCAGCTACGTTTCCTGTCTGTTTGTGCCACATTATAGAGTTTTGTGATGAGATGTTGGTGCATCGTGCTGGTAAGGAGGACCTGTAGTGTGGCAAGCGTAGGGGGCTCATTGGGGAATTGCAGGTTAATAGTGCACCTGGCCGCACGAAGACGACAATACAAAAATCTCAGTAACGGGGTGTTTGCTTGCAATGTTATAATGTCCTCAAGTGCCAAAAAAGTGCTGTTAGGGTATACATCTCCCATGGTCTTCAAGACTGCTGCGTTCCATAGCGAAAGTGACTTGTCTTCCTGAGCTACTGATATTTCAGGGTGGTTCTGTAGAAGGAACGCTGAAGCGTATATTGGAAATTTCCCTGGTCGCTTTGCCAGTCCGCGCCAGGTCATTAACAGTGGTATGTAGTGTGTTTATCTCTGAGTGCAGAATTCCGGCCCGTGTGTGTGGTAGTATGGGCATGAGCGGAATTGGGTAGGCGTCATTATGTTCGACCGCAACATGTGGAGTGAAGTCATGTGCTGTATACCAAAAGTGGGCAAAGTGCGCCTGAGCGCAGAGATAATACAGGTGGAAGTTCGGGGCGCAGAACCCTCCATCAGCATAGGGCAGTGTTATAATATTCCAGCTAATCCTTGACTTCTTACCCACCCATGTTAATGTGACCAGCAGTGATCGCAGCTTTTTAAAGAAGGACTCTGTCAGGACGATAGGGATATTAATAAATAAATATAAATAGCTTGGTAAGACTACCATCTTAGGGCCCGATTCCGATGCGGTTTGGAAATCTTCCGGACCAAATGGGTTTGGGAATGGTTTCTGACCGACTCGGATCAGGAGAGTCTGACCGACCGAGTACAATGCATCCAAATGCTTCCAGATACGATTCGGTCAGACTTCCATTGACTTCAATAGGAGCCTATGATCCCACAGAATGAATAGGCTCTCATTGAAGAAAGGGGTGGCTGGGGAAAATCTGGCACCCTGTGGTGGGCACCCCCTGGTGCCTGCCGCACTGTGCATGGTTGGTAAGAGGGGACCCATGGGTACCCCCACGGGCCTGATTGGGAAGGTTCTGGGTGCAGGGGTGTCCGCTACGGGCCCCCAAAGTCTAATTGTGACTGTCGATTTGAGTCGGAGGGCACGATTCAGAAAGGCTGTCCGAATACAGCATCGTACTCGGTCTGTGGGAAATGCGGCCCATAGAGATGTACGATTCTGCTCCGTAGAGCTCGGTCATTCCGAATGCCATCAGGTTCGGATTGGGATATTCCTAATGCCTAACTCGCATTGTACTCAGTCAGGTGGAAACCTTTCCGAGTCAGATGGAAAGACACGTTCCTGATCTGATTCGGACGGAGTAAATGCCATTAGGAGGCCTTCCTAACCGCATCGAAATCGGGCCATTAATAACAGTGATTCTACCTGCCAGTGATAGTGGGAGTGCCATCCATCTGGTAATTTGATCTTCCAGCTTGGTAATCACCCTACCATAATTCACCCTCAGGACTGTTTCTGGGTCCCTATGTATCCAGACACCGAGATATTTGACAGGGTCAGTTTCCCACACTAGCGGGAACTCCAACGCACACTGCTGCGTAGTAAGCATGAGCGGGAACGGGAATATGATGGATTTTGCCCAATTTATACATAGACCGGAATAGTATTCAAATTTAATATACTCGCAAACTACCGGGAAGAGGTTCACAGATGGATCTCTGACATATAGCACCATATCATCAGCATATAAGGATATGCTCAGTGACCGTAAGAGGAACTTACGTGCGGCATCCGCATGCTTCTGCCTAATGATGCATGCCAGTGGCTCTATAGCAAGTGCCAACATAAGTGGCAACAGAGGACAACCTTGACGTGCCCTCCTGCTGATCCAGAAGCCATCTGATGTATATCCATTAACCCGCACACAGGCCATTGGTTCCCTATATAGAAAGCGTATCCAGCGTAGGAATGTCTCAGGTATTCTCATACGGCCCATAACCGTGAACATGTAGTCCCATGTGATGGAATAAAAGGCTTTAGCAGAGTCCAAAAGGACAGCTGCCATCTGCATTGTGGGTTCCACCTGGTGCAACAGAGCAAAGATAGTATGCAGGTTATGGGCAGTGAAGCGGGCGGGTACAAAACCGGATTGATCTGGTAAAATTAGATTACAAATTAGCGGCTGTAGGCACACTGCTATCACCTTAGGCAATATTTTCGTGTCAATAGTTATGAGGGAGAGTGGTGTACAAGACTCACAGTGCTCTGGAGACTTATCTGGCTTTAGTAGTGTCACAATCAGGGCCTTGCACAAGGAGGTTGTCAAGATTTGTCTCTGATATGGGTCCTTGTACATGGCATGCAATTGCTCTGCAAATTCTTTATAAAATTCTCCTGTCAGCCCGTTTAGGCCAGGTGCCTTCCCATTAGGGAGAGTGCGTATAGCATCTTTAATATCTTCAATTGTCACAGGCTGGAGGAGATATTTGTCGCCGGCCAGGTGATAGCCAAGCAAGTGCTGCATCCCCAAGGTATTGATCTATTTCAGCCAGGTTGGCGGAGTAGTGGATATCATATAGTCTTCCATAAAACGGTTGAAAGACCTATTGTAAAATGCAGTAGAATAATGTGTATGTGCTTCCGTGTCTATGATTTTTACAATAGGATCAGCTCCTCTCTGCGTTTTCAATTTTTGTGCGAGGCTGTGACCGGGCCTACCACCCTCCCCATAAGTTCGTGCGACCTGGCTCTTGGACAAATATTGTGATTTGTGTTCTGCGGGCATATGAAGCTCGATTAGGTGTTCTTTAATGGATGCCTGTATAGCTGCATCCGGGTGTCGCTCCTACTGTCCCTCCAGAGAGTGTAGCGTATCTTCAATTTTTTTTTTATTGTGTACGGATCGCCCTCAATACCCCAGCCTGATGTGGCACGGAACCACCATGTGAATGGAGCAGGTACTATGTTAGGCAGTGTTAACCTCAGCATGGTCAGATAGTGTCCTGGGCATGTGACGTACCTCATCCACCCATGGGCATGTTTCTGCAGAGATAAGCCAGTAATCTAGTCTAGACCACATTCAGTGGACAGAAGATAAAAACGACCCTCTAGCTGAGTTGGGTGACACAAGCACCTCAAATCTAACAGCTCATGTTCCTCCATCCCATCCAAAACCACCCACGCTGCCTGTTTTCATTGCCAGCCCACAGTCGCGGACCGATCCACATTAGGATCTAGGTATGTATGTAAATCCCCTCCCAGAGAATGTTAACAGGTGAATGGGAAAATATGTGTCACAGTTGGACAGAAAGAATTCAGGGTCATCAATGTTTGGGGCATCTGTATCCGCTAGTGTAGAGGGGTGTTTTAGTCTTGTTTTACTTATAAAAATATTAGTTATGTTTCTAAACTGGTGTGAAGTCCTTTTGTGGTTTTTCACTGTGTTACTGTGTGTTGTGTGCACAAATACTTTACGCGTTCCCTCTTAGTTAAGCCTGACTGTTCTGTGCCAAGCTACCAGAGGGTGAGCAAAGGTTAATTTAGAGTGTGCTACTGACTTACCCTGCATAGGATTGTGGTTCCTGCTTGGACAGGGTGCATTCCTATGTCAACCAGAAACCCAATTTCTAACATAGACTAACACACAGGAAATCAGTAATTTCTAGGTGAGAAGGTCAGTATTGGAGAAAGTATCCGTAAAGACCTGTTTTGAGGTGGGCACCCTAGGCAGTGAGCAGTTTACAGCATTGCCACCTAGGTATGAAAAATAAAAGCTATCTTTGTTTGATCATTTGGAAAGGCTGCTGGCCTGCACAGGCAATGCAAATGACATCGGTTTATAAAGGCTGTGAATTTTTGATTATGCTCATAAAACCACTCAGGTGGGGCAAATGGAATTGGTAGTGTCTGTATCACTGGGACTCGGGGAAGAGGAGCGATTCCAGGTGTCATTGAAGATGGAAGTGTTCAGGGCCGGACTGAGATCGCAAACCAGTCCTGGCAATTACGTCCGACAAGCCAGGGGGCGGGAACACTGCTGTTGTGCTTTTGTTACAAGGGGCCGATTTTGCAGCACTTCTGCAAAACCGGCCTCCAGTAAAGAAAACGGCCCCCACTAGTCCAAAACCGGCCCCCACCCTTCCGGCCTACCGGGGAAATGCTCGGTGCCTGCTACGGCCAGTCCGGCCCTGGAAGTGTTATGTGTCCTCCACAGTTGGGGGCTTGATCCCAGGACTAGGATCATGATGTATGAGGGTTTAACAAATCGTAAACCATTCACAAAATGTTTTGCTACTATTAAATAGGCCTTGTTAGATGTTTCATGGGTCGAAAAATGTAGTTTGCTATTTACTGAGTTCCTATTTTGTGATTGCTTTTTGCCTTTTTTAAATTTGTTATCGAAGCTCATATTAAATGTACAATGTATTTGCAATTTATGTATGGATGCGAAAACAGCAAATTGCACTTGCAAACTAACACCAACTTGGACCAGGTGGTATCCAGTGATCAGGTAAAAAAGCCCACCCGAAATACATTGCAATCGTTGACAATGCAGCCCTAGATGCTATTGTATTTTTTGTATTGCAGCATTTGAGTAGCTATGGTGAGGAGGATATGCATTCTACGAGCTAAAAAGTAGAAGAGGAGGAGAATAGAGAGGATTTCTAGGCATAGTGCTACTTTGTTTGAAGAAATGGATGAGGAAGTGCAGGTTTAGTTAGTAGTTAAGTTTAAATATTGAGGTGGAGCCTGCTGTAAGGATGTTCACCCAGCATAGTGTGGCTATCCGTCCATATATACAAGTTTCATGTTGCCTTCATCTCCTTCAATCTGGGAGTTATCAGCCCATTGTAGTGGTTGCTGGAGGCATATCTCAGAGTGCTCTGCCTAGATTAGTCCAGAACTTTCTAGCTGTTATGCCTGACAAATGTAATGTTCATATTTGTTTTCCTCATAACCCAGCCGAATTACAACACTCAAAAAGGATTTTTATTCTATAGCACATTTCTCAAATGTAATTAGATGTGAGGATGGTACACATATCTTCAATTTTCCACCATCAGAATATAAATCTAGATTGAAATAGAAAATAACTCCACTCCCTAAATATGCAGCCGTTTTGCAAGGCCTCATGGAGAACCTCTATATTTTTTTTGCATTGTGGATTATATAAATAGCTGGCTACGTCACAGTTTTCAGATGAATGGTTGCTTGGTAAAGATACAATAATGATTCAACATTCAATTATTATTATTGTAAAATTATGTTACTTTATAATGATACATAATTGTCTTTATGTTTGTTTAGTTGACAGCACATTTTCCTTATGACCATTGATTCTTAAACCTTATTTCAACCAAGATTGGCTAGAGAGAGGAGTCACAATAATGTATACAAGCAAACATGATCAATTATAGAAAGCACATTTGGATTAGTTAAAGGGAGGTTTTGTTTTCTTCATAAGTCTGATGGTACATTGGTGTATGACCCTGCATCATATTGTGAAATTATTAAGCTACGTATGCAATGCTACACAACATTGCAATTATGAAAGGCATGACTTCAGAAATAGTCTCTAATGAATCTGGCAATGAGGTTCAAACAATGATTGCACTTCCACCTCTCTAACAAGATGCTTCCAGAGCTGCTGAAGGTCAACGATGCAGAATTTCTGTGACCAGCAATTATTTTTGAGGTTAAAAACCCCAACACAAAAAATTGTGTCCTGCGATAATTTTTTATTTTCTTAATATTATCTTTGAAATCAAAATGAATTTCTATACCATAACAGTAAAGCAAAATATGCCATTTTCTGTGACTACTTAATGTAAATTTAAACTGATTTTTTGTACAATATTTTAATATATTATTTATGCCTCACAGCTCTTGGGAAAGATTTTTCAACTGGACGAGATGTCAAACTAGATTCTCCATGCAAACTTTGACTTCTAGTTGTTCTAGTAGCATAAGGCTTGGTTGTAACAGCCGCGCCATTGCTGCCCGAAGTGAACTGTTGGTGCTGCCTTGGACCTTGCCCCATATTCACCTTAAGCCCAAAAGATTGGTCCCGTAAGTCACTGTTGAGTGCCCGAATACAATACATGCTTTTCCTCCAGAGGTTAACATTACCCCGAAGTGCTTCAATTACGATTTAAAGTATCAAAATCACCCGACGCTGAAAAACACACCTCTACACCTGGACGCTCCAGTGCAACCCGAGGTGACCTGCTGGTGCTGCCTTGGACCTTGCCACACACTAACCTTAAGACGTGGGGAAAGTTCCCGTAACTAGTTGCAGTGTATATTTTAAATTGTGATTTAAAGTATCAAAAACCTGTTTTCTTCAAACCTTCTGTTTTAAAAAGTACTTACATGATTTTGATGATCTTGGTGCCTAAAGCTATATAATGATAAGTGTTATTTTTATAAATTGGTGTGGAACTGCTTATTGAGTCGTGTATATCATTTATTGGCTGTGTGTGCAACGGATGTCTTACACTCCTCTCTGATAAGCCTTGGCCTGCTCGACCACACTAACCCCTAGAAGAGCACCTTGGGATTGCTAGAGCACGCTACTATCCACTAGTAAGGGAATACCTGGACTCTTTGCATGGTATGCCTCTTTTTGGTACACCATATAAAGAGCCAGCTTCCTACATACATCATCTACCACATATATTTTTTTCTCACAATGTGAGTTACAATCCTCTCTTTTTTCCTTAACCACATTGTTTGTCACTCTTTCTTGTTTCTCCTCCACACTTAATACATAAACGTTAGTCTTGCCTGAATCTCTAACATTCTCAATCATACCATTTATAGTGCTCACAACCTTTTGATTACCAAAATCTGCCTGTACTGCTTTTGCACACTCTGCAAATCAATCTTCCTGCACTTCGTAAAATCATTTTTTTTGCTGGATAGCCCTTATTATTTGCCCAATTATTCCAGCTAATGCATCTCAAACAAATGTTTTGGCCCTCATTCAGCTGTTTTTAAGTTAGTACCTGTTTTTTTAAAATTTTTGTTAAACCTTGATTCATGATTTATGTGCTTAACCGCTTCGCCGCGATCGGAATTCCGCCCAGGTGCTGGACATTCCGATCGCGGGTGTGGTCGTGACGAGCTCAGCTCGTCATGCGCACAGGCCGACCGCGCAGCATGACGAGCTGAGCTCGTCATGAGCATCGAAGGGGTTAACAACATTAATAAATCCATCATCATCGTCATTTTCTTCGTTCCTGTTGCATGCAAATTTAGATTGTTTATGTTTTTTCTCTTTCATAATTTTAACACACTTAGGGGCATATTCTCAAGGACTCATCGCCGAGTTAGCGGCACTTTATCGCAGCCAAAGTGGCGATAGATTTATCGCCCTATTCACAAGCTGGTGCTAACAGCCGATATCGCCAGTTTTCCTGTGATAGCAGCCGCAAAAAACATCGCCACGGATGACACCGGCAACTAACGCTAATGAGATGCAGAGTAGGCATTCCCGTGCAAAAACCCTCGAAAACACCACTTCGCAACATTCTCAACGACCAGCCAGATCGGCGATAAGATCACAAATCTTGCGATAAGGCACGTTAGCAGCAGGGAATTAACACCTGCTCTTTCCTGGTATTAAGTTGGACGATAACCTGCACCAGAAATGGCAGCCCAGCCCACAGCCACACCAGAAGAACAACAGATGCCATGGAGCTACTGATCATGCAGCCGGACACCCAAGAGGGCCACAACACCCACCGCCACCCCCCCCAGTATCCCCCCCCAGGGCCCTACCCCGGACAAAGATATTTTACATCAACTTTACGAAATCATGAACAAAACTATTCGCCTGATGTCGCACAAGTACAACAATTAACATTCATGTGTGGTCAGAAAAAGGAGAATCATTCACTCATCTTTGAATTTCCAAACAAATTATTTAATTCAAATTTAACTCAAAACAACTATTCGGAAGAGTTATGGCGGGTCTTCTCTGGACAATCTGTAAGACACAGCCTGCAAGACAAAAATCAAGATAAGAAGGTGTGTCATGCGCTCATCAAAGGACAGAGAGAGAGAGAAAGAAAGGGCAAGAGAGAGAGAGTGAAAGAGAGGGAGAGAGAGAAAGAGAGAGAAAGGGGGAGAGAGGGAGAAAGAGAGAGAGACAAACAGAGGGAGAGAGAAACAGTGAAAGAAAGAGAGGGAGAAGGAGAGAGAGAGTCGCAGAGGAAGAGAGAGAGACAGTGAAAGGAAGAGAGGGAGAGGGAGAGAGAGTGCCGACAGTGCGGACCCAGGCCTCACTGCTCACCTGCTGCCACTGGTGTGACTCCAACCACGTGCCGGTATACACTGCAGTCCACCAGGTCCCTTATCTGAAACAGAGTCCAGATTTATGAATGGCAGAGTTCATATCAGTGCACACGCCATCATCGCTTGGCCGCCCCTGCGCACACAGGCTGCTGCACCCCAGCCCCTCCCGCCGCCCAGCGGTGTTTGCCCGCCCCTGCGCACCCAGGCCTCACTGCTCACCTTCCGCCACCAGCGTGTCTCCAAGAGGGCCCACCACGTGCCGGTGCAAGCTCCAAGCCCGGGGCCCGCGACCTTGGCAGTCTCCACATCATGCAGCCCGCCCTGCAGGCCACAAGGTCACACACGTGATTCTGGGTCTTGATTTCGCAATGGCAGAGATCATATCAGTGCACACGGCATCATCGCAGGCTGCACACCCGCTCAGCTCTATAGGTGCCACTAACTCTGTGAACCGCGAGGCAACGCCACGTGGCGGTAGGCCCGCGCTGCCCGCTGGCTCAGGCCTACACTGAGGTCCAGCAGGGCTCACACAAACCCTTACCAGTCCAGACCGCCAGGACGGCGCATCATCGCAGGCTGCACACTCGCTCAGCACCTAAGGTGCCCCTACCTCAGTGCACCGAAAGTCACCATCCCGTGGCGGTAGGCCCGTGCAAGCCACAGTGTTTCCGGTGCCACCAACTCTGTGCAACGCAAGTCATGGACCCTTTCTGATTGAGTCTCGTGATATGCCAGGCGGACGCAGCCATGTCACCTCCGGCAGTGGGGAAGAACTGGGACACGTAGCGTCGTCCCCCCCCCCTTTATACGTAAGCCGAGTGGGCTGGGTCGGCGTACGCCAGGCCAGCGTAGGGGTGTGAATAAATATCCCTGGGCTCTGGGCGAGGTTCATTTCTGGGCTGGACAGGAAACCAACTGATGCGTGTGTCTCTGTTGCAGTGTCTGCGCCACACGGCCCGCAATCAACAATGTTGCAATGATCCAAGGCCCTGAAATGAACTTAATGTGGTGATGTTCTTGGACAATTGACTTTTTTAATCCCCGTATATGTCCTCTTGTTGCTACTTTTAAACTTTTATCTGAGGTGGGGGTTTAAAATGGATGTAGTAATTATTATCTGATTGTTTTTTTTTAAATTTTTGTATTTAAATGTATGTTTTGTATGCTGTTGTAATGATCATATGATTGGTCGAAATAAACTATCTATCTATCAATGTTGCATAGTTGCATGCACCCAGAGGGCGGCCGCGCATGAAGGGATTGTACAAGGAGCGCAAGGCCGCTCGGGCTCTCGGCTCATGCATGCCAACTGTTGTGTGTGTATCGCTATTGGTGCACCATAAGCCTAAGGCCTAGCCTCAATTGCAGCGCGAAAGCCACATCACATTTCCAGAATGCAAGCAGTAGTCAGACTAACATTAGGGATGAAAGCTCCTTTGTCTCAATACATAAGGCGGAAGGACATCTGCACCTCCGACCTTGGTCTTGCATGCGGCAGGCACCCCCTGAGAGAGATACCATAGCAGATGATGACGACTCCCACACTACGCACAGCACTAATGAAAGACCAACGTATCCACACCCCACACACAGAAGTCCTTGCTCGAGGTACTCTTGCATGGAATGCCCTTGACATTTACGTACACAACAACCCATACGTCCAAACGTTGCACACACATACAACTCATTGCTCCAAGCTATGGCATATCATCCACATAACTGCTGCAGGTCAGAAGAGTGCCGGTTCTACGAGAGCCACCAACGCAATGGCAGAACATCCCGGGCGCATGCACAACGCCTGTCACGTGGAACTGTACCGTGACCGAATGCTGCCTGTTAGTGTCTGATGCATTGGTCTGCATGTTGTGGCCCTTGTCTTGCCCGTACTGACACGCACTGACACGCAACTTCACTAGTGTTCAACTGTGATGAGTGTTGATTGGAATGACAAATCGTGTGCCTCAATGAGCATTGTCCGTACACAGGGAGGGACTGACTGATGCATTTCACTTAGGGGTGAGTCCCTATTGCCAGCTCCACCTCTGTGAGCCAGACATAGTGGTTGTGATAGTTGCTGATAGACCTGTGCTCTTACGTGTGTTCAGCAATGTGAGTATGGTGTCCATATTCTTGCCATGTGGATCAATGTGATCCATCACTACAGGCTGTGTCCACCCAGTTGAGTGTGAGTAGGTATGCGAAGAGATGTTCTGTTGTCAAATGTGATGGTGGACACTACTTTAGGCCTGCCAACGACTTTGACATTTCATACCCAGATCTATTTCTAACATTGCGTGGGGCAAAGTTGAGGAATTGCGGGATTGTTGTTTCAGAGCAATGAGGCCACAGCTAGTGCACACATTCCCAGTCATCTCACTTCCTATGTGTGTCACGGTCAAACATGCGAATTGCTTTCATTTCCCAGGGTGTACCTTTTTGGGCAATCAATCTCCTTACATTCATCCATACTTTCATACTTGATCGACTATGGACATGACACATCTGTGTGAATTTGAATGATTTATTCACATTCGGTGGAGTGTCGGAGCTGGAGCAGTACATGGCCATGCAAACCCCACATTACATTGTAGCCCAGTGGAGGGCCAGCCAGAGTCATTTAGGGATTGACAAGTACATCGGGAGAGGAAGAGTACAGTCCGCAGTCTGATTGCTGTCATTGGTAAGCAAACAAAATATGGCAGTCCATGTCGAGGTCCAAGGTGAGTGTCGCAGAGTGTTTCGGGGGACAGTGGGAGGTGTTGTTACAGGGCATGATGCAGAGGGCAGAATCAAGCTGAAACAGGTCATATGGCGGAGAAGAATGCTACTGGCTCCTTCTTACTACAAAGGTGGAATCACCCGCATCTTCGTCCTCTATGTCATCTGTCTGACATGTGGGTGCTGATGTTTGGTCTGCAGCACTGTGTGCCACTGACACATCAGGGGCCGGAGATGTGTGTGTAGAAGTACCAGCAGCATTCATCAGCGACTGCCTTAGTGGCAGCAATGCGATGATGAGGATCTGCAGGGCATGGAAGATCCCAACAACTTTTCGCTGGTGTGCATCTGTGGCAGCCATTCTTTCCGCATGCATCCGCTCCATGTTCTCCATTATCCTCAGCATCTGTGCCAACTCTCGGCTGACATCGCTGATGCCACTCTGACTAGACAGTTGTTCTCCTCTCAGAGTCATGACTCCAGCGATGTCGGGCATGGATTGTTGGACATCATGGAGCGAACTGTGGGTGTCCGTTAGGGCGTGTAAGTGGTCCCTGATGGGACTAGACACCCACGTATGTCATCTAGTTTGGCTGCCATGAGGTCGAACCCCACCCGCACCTGTTCAGCCACCTCCTTCTGGCAGTCTAACACATGGCCTTGGAATGCGATGTGTTCTTCGGTGAGGTGCTGGGAGCCCGCTGTGGTGGTGGGTTCTTCCTGCTGTGTGGTCTGTGCAGGGGGTGGGGTCTCCTCGATGCAGCTGGGCTGCCCTGCTCCTGGAGGTGGGTTGCTGTAGCTGTCCATGAGCTGTTGTAGGGCGTCGGTGTCGAAGGTGTGGAGGTCCTCTTCATCATCACTGATGAGTTGTCTGGTCTGCTCTGCAGGAGGTGTTGATTGTCCCTCTGCAATGTGAAGGGGAGATGCATTTTCACATTGTGTTGACATGTATGTTGACGCATTGTTCAAGTTTACATACAGACTGCATGACAATGTACATTGTGACTGTTTGGGAGGAGCTGACTATTTGATGCGGGACAGTGGACATTTGAACTACATCACGGATGTGAGGTTGTACACGTACATTATCATCTCACAGTTTCCTGCTATGCCAGATATGATTGGCCAGTTTCTACGCACAAGCGGAACCAGTTGTGTCCTCTGTTCTGTAGTGAGAGTGTTGCACTTTGTACCACATTGTCATCAATGATGATGTGCTGTTATTGCTATGTGTGTGTGCTGCATTGTGGGAGAGTCGCCCCTGCAGCTGTGATTTTGCTGCCCCTTATCCCTTTGAGGCGGTGTACCTTTGACTTCTGTGCTTCTACAGTGCTGAGATGTTGCAGACTTGCCTAATTTTGGCTCTAGTTCGGATTTTGGACTCTTGGGCATGGTTTATCCGCAGATGTGTTGTTGACGTCAGGGGTTGTTTGTGCACGTGGATGTGTCAGAGTGTGACCTGCTCCTTTACGGATGTGTTCCACACTCAGCCACCTCAGTGTCGTGGCGTGCACCATGTCATGATAACTGGACTGCAGCCATGCTGTTCGTCATGCAGTGTCACTTGCATTGTCAGTGTGGCTCACAGACACGCAGCTTTGCTGGTTTTGACACGTGTGCATGGGTTGGTTGTGAGATTGGTGCTGTGTGGGGAGGGACCCCTTTGTGCCCATAGCGGACGGGGGCCTTCTTGCTGTTTGTATGTGTGCTGCAGTGTGCCAAGGGGATCAGGGACATGATCCAGAGTCATTGTGGGTGTGCAGTGTGCTCTACTTAATTGTACATGTGTGCCATTGTGCCCATCTCCCCCCGTCCCCCCAGTCCATGTTCGGTACTCACCCTGGTGCTGTTGTGTCAGGTCATGTCGAGCAGTGTCCGGGCCCCCAACACCTGCCACCGTCTCCCCACTGATGACTGTGGCCACCATTTCCTCCATCTCATCCAGCTCCTGGTTTCCGCTGGACTGCCACCTCCAGTCTGCATTGCTGCTTGATGGTTGTCAGCGAGTTTCTTCTTGGTTTTGCGCTTCGCATCATTCCAGCGCCTCTTGACCTCTCCAAATGTTCTCCTCCTCACTCCGACTGCATTCACCTTGTCCAGGATAGACTGCCATATTGCATTTTTATTTGCCAATGACACGTTGGAGGTGACGAACAGTTGTTGGTGGTGTTCTATCACCTCCGTGATGATGATCCTGTTTTCCTGCAGACTGAACCTCGTCTTCCTCGTCTTCTTCTCCTTGCCCTTCCGTGACCCCGAGGTCCCAGGCTGGTCCTCCTGGGGGCTTGTGGGGTTCTGGTCGTCCTCTGTACTTGCTCCGGCTTCATCCATGGTGATACGCAGTTTGAATTATTTTGTTTGTGTTTTTCGGTGCTTTTATAGTACATTTTCCCGTCGCTGGTTATCGCTGGTTATCGCTGGTTATCGCAGATTTTTTTATCGCGGTTGGCCACTTTGCAACTTTTCTCGCGTTCGTGTTTCGCGTTTTTTTGCCGTCACGGTAATTTTATCGCGGTCATTTGATTCGTTAGCGTGAGACTATCGCATGGTACCACCGTGTTGTGAATACAACGTTAACACGGCATTATTTTCCCGCGATAGACTGCGATGTGTAAAGTTGCGTTAAGCTAATTTTGCGATAATTATCACACGTTCTTGAGAATATCCCCCTTAGAAGCCAACTCGCCCCACCCACCCCCCACCGGCATTGTATAGTACCTCTGCAACAGGGGCGTTTCTTTCATTCTTCAACTTTGTTGAATAACATTGTTGGGTGTGCGCATCATCATTTATACTCTAATATATTGGTTTTGCATCCCAGTAAATGCACAATTTACTACCAGAGCTCTTAAACTCTTAATAATCAATTGTCTTATTGTTACCGTGAGCCCCAGACAAACAATTGTATTGCTCTAAAATAACATTGGTTCTAGAGCCGAAATGAGTTTCTAATTTCTTTAACATTTTGGCATACAGAGACAAATTATCACCCACTTGACCTACTTCTAAATCTGGAAGAGTTAGATAAACTCTTAAACCTTCCTTCCTCAGACATGGTAGTAAGATGGTTTCTATAGTCTGTATAAACTTCACTCCCAGAGGCTAATATAACCACCTTAAAAGCATCCATCCATACCTCCCATGGGGTTTCAGGCTCATTAGGATAAGGTAGGAAACTTACAGGAGGCGTCATTTGAGACATATTGTTCTATACCTTTATGCACAAAGTGAACCTCATATAACAAAATATCAAATCAATTTTGTTAAACTGAATTGGCTTTAAGAAATAATATATTCATGTACACTATCACCATAAACGATTAATTAATATAAAGAACGAACATAAAAAATTAAATCACAGTTGTTACATCTCTAGAGTGTTTAGAAGCAAAACAATACATTGAAATAAAAAATGGAGTCACCGTTGTCCTGGGATCCGACTAAAATATGTCCTTTTAAAATCTAAGTTAATGGAGTACATCCTAATGTTTACTGTTATAAATGAAAGAATGGTTGCAGTGTATCTCTTCATAATTCATTATAGTTGTGGCTCTGTCGTCTGTCAGTAGTGAAGTTTATAGGCTGACATAAAACAACCAGCAGATGGAGCACTGTGGCTGTACTATTCACATTGCCAGGAACTGTTTCTTTAATACAAGATGATGCTCTTCAGTGTCAGTGAAAGCTGACCTAGAGAGATCAGTAAGTGCTGCAGTGTTACTCTATAGACCAAATTGACAAGTTACTGTTTCCTCAATACGACATGATGTTTTCAATGTATGGAAGGATGTACCTCTGTTTGATATTGTAATTACGCAGGCAAGAGGCAATTTCCAATCAAAGCAGACAGCACAAGCTTGTGGGGGTTATGCAATGGCGATTTTTTAACTAGATAAGCACAATTCACACTTACCTGAGCAGATCACTGTGTAAAACAACATGGTACGTCTTAGAAATTGAAGATGTGCTTGCTTAAACTTTCATAATCGTTGTTTCTGCCAAAGTCCCGGTGCATCGCAAAACTGACCACTCCTTACACGTCACTAAAACATAAATGCAAATTATACCTGGTCCATAAAATGAATGTGCACTTTGCACATGAGTCCTACGTGTCATAATGATCCATGCATATGTTGCGTTTGACACTGCTGTTGCAGGAGAATCTTTACTGTAGAATTTATAGTTCTCCTATAGAATGTTTACTAATGTCGAAAAGAAATACTTCTGAATTTTTAACTTCGGAATCATCTTTACTAAATAAGAGATGCATTTCATAAAATAATTCGGAAATAATCATTGATGTTGATAAATACAGTGAATGACATGTAATAATAAAACATATAAGCTTCATAACAACTAAAAGATTAATGGATTGTAATGTGTGATATATTGCAAGGATTAAACATATTGTTATTAGCTTTAAATGATCTTAATGTATACAGGATATAAGTACAGGTCAAACGATTACGTTTATTCAATGTATACATCAATGTTACATGTATGTACTTTTAATGTAGTTCCTAGGCATACTTGCTATTGTGAAGTTTCATTGTTTATTGTGTGACTTATGCAATATGAACTAAAAGTATATCAAAGTAAATTTAAAAGTAAATATAAGAAATATTATATTTATATATGTTTAAACGTGCACACACATATTAAATGTGCATCATTGATTAATGTCTTAAGTTAGCATTGTTCTCAAAGGCCTGTTCTCTGTATAATTCACTGTGCTCCCGTATTTTTCTGAATTGCTCTTTTTGAAAGTGTTCTCATGTATTGATACTTTGAATAGATAAATTTCTTGTAACAGCAATAGATACATGTCTGGGAAAGGAATTCAATGACGTGCACATGAGAAACCTGTGGAGGACCAAAAGACTATTGTGCTCTAGAGTGTGTGACCAAGACGGTGTTCCCATGTCCAGTGTGGGATTTTTCCCTACTGTTGCACCCTGCAATGTATGGCTACTACAGAAAATGGACTTCTATCGATGATGCAACCAAAGGGGTGTTCTCCCACAAACTTGAAGACTACAACCTATTAACCACCCTGTTGGATACCGACATTCTCTGGTGCTACTGTCTCTTTAGACTTGCCCTGAATCCTGCAGATGACTTCAGACTTTCCTTGCTGACCCCCCTTTTCTGCATGTCCTGTGCAGAACCTTCCTTGGACCCCTACATGTACCACAACCCAAATCCCCATTGCCTTTGAATGGACTCTTTAAGACATTCCCCTATGTCCTGTGGTTTCCCCTGAATGTGTTTAAGACCTACACTTATTTTCGATGTTACTGAGGACTCCTGACCGAGCTTCTGCAATGCTACTGCTGGTGTTGCTAATAGTCTTGTGCCTTATCCCTATCGTTTTCTGTAGAGCTATTTGACCCCTGAACTTTGAGGGGCAGATTTATAAGCCCCTTGCAACACTTTTGCGCCACCATTGCGTCACTTTTGTGATGCACTGGCGGCGTAAATAATGCAGCCAATTTACAACGTGACGCATCTAGGGAGATGCATCACGTTGTAAAGCCCTGTGTCATATTATACCTGGGTCAGGTATAATATATGCAGGGTGGGCGTTCCCACGCAGGAAACCCTTGTAAAAGTGACACAGTGAAATCTTATAGATTTCACTGCACCACTTCTAGGACGCCACTGCGTCAAAACCTTACACCTGCTTGAAGCAGGAGCAAGGAGTGATGCAGTACAATGAGGATAGGCCTCAACATGCATTGCTGGAGTTGCGTCGTGCTTGCGACACAACTCCAACAATGCATGACTTTTGGGCCAACAGATGCGTCAGAATTTCTGACGCATCTGTCAATCCGGCTCACTGACAAAATATCGACGGGCAGAATATCGAGGTACCAATATATCGACGCAAAAATATCGAAGTCAAGAATATCGACATCCTATCTACATCATGGTATGTACAAAAATATCGAATAAAAATATTGATGTCAAAAATATCGTTGTAAAAAATATCGGTTTTTTAAATGTTAAAAAAATAATGTAAAATAAAGTAAATAATACATATAATTAAAAGAAACATAGTTAAAAATATTAAAACGTTTAAAAATAATAACTAATACATATAATGTTAAAATAAATTAAACATATACATGTAAAAAATAAAATATATACTTACTCCACAGAGGGAAAGTGTTGGATAGCGTAGAGGTTAAAATTACTATTCCCACTCCAGAGAGTGCAACAGTAGGGAAAGTGTTGGATAGCGTAGGGGTAAAAATTACTATTACAACTCCAGAGAGTGCAACAGTAGGGAAAGTGTTGGATAGCGTAGAGATTAAAATTACTATTCCCACTCCAGAGAGTGCAACAGTAGGGAAAGTCTTCTGCAGCACAGATTGAAATAGGAAAATGCCTCAGGGGATTGTTTTTCTGCAGGAGGAAATAATCCTCCTAACAACACAGGCACCCTTGCACCATGGTGCAAGAATGCCTGCATTGGCACCAGGCAGCCATTGTGTGTCAGCGCTGGGATAAGGCAGGACTGCGCTGTACAATGTTAAGTACAGCGTAGTTATGCCCTTTCCCTATCACACAGCACAGCAAGGTGACTTGCTGAGATGCATAGTATGATGATTAATATGTCCCTGGATTTATATTTAACAGATAATCTACAGATACATTTTTAATTTATAATACTGAATACATTTTCATTTTTTCAATACATTTTTTGTAAATAAACTACATCTTATGAACTTTTTCTTCAAGTATCTGCAAAATATTTTTGTTTACTTTAATCTTCTTTAAAAATGATGGACTACATTACCCTAATTCTCTGTTAACAGCTTTTGTAAAATCAGACATGGATTGTTATTTGGAATTATTTAAAATGACGTTTTGTGAGTAGTTATGTACATTCTATATTTTAGAAGTAAGGGGGCAATTACGATGCTGGGCGAAATTGCTTGCGCCCGACACCGTCTCGTAAACGGGACCGACCGACCTCCAGTCGGCGGTCCCTGCCGCCTGATTTCGATGCGACCGAACACTGGGGCATATGTACAAGGAGTTAACACCGCCTTAGCTGCACTTTTCCGACGGTTTTGCGGCGAGATTTGTATCGCCTTATGTACAAGCTGCCGCTAACCTCTTTTAGCGGCAGTTTTCCGGTGAAAACGTCCATTCAAAAGATCGTCACTTCTGTTAGCGATAATGACATTCAAGGGAGGCGTTCCCGTGCAAAAACGGCCGCTAACCCCACTTCGCGATATTTACAAGGGGATTCCTGAACTTTGGAGGACCAAAAAAACTGCAGCTAACTGCAGTTAGAGGCAGTTTTTTAAGACCAGAAAATAGCTGGTCTTAAAAATGGAGATAACACTTGGGGCATCTTTTCAGCAGGTTTTGGTGCTGGACAGCACTGCAAGCAATGTTGCTGCGCTGCCCTACAACAAAACTACAGGGCAGGAATGCACACCATCAATAAGATAGTGCGCATTCCTGGGCCTCTGTCATGAAAATTGTTGCAGCGTTGCGACAAGACAGTGTTGCAACACTTTTCACTACCCCCTTCTTGCGACACCATGGATGCGCTGTATTCACTGGACAGTGCTTCATGGCGCAAGTAATGACAGATAGGTCTGGAATCCTGACGTATCTGTCTGCGCTAAAGTCACGCATTGCTGCAGTCGTGTCACAACCATGACGCAAGTCCAGCAATGCATGTGGCCAGCCTATCCCTGTGGCACTGCGTCACCCTTATGCCTGCCATCAGGCAGGTGTAAGGTACTGACGCAGTGCCGTTCTTGAGGGGTGCCAGGGTGTCGGCGCAGTTGGAAATCCATCAGTGGCGGTTGCGCCCTGTGGTGTCATCGTCTGTAAGCGTTGGCGGAGTGGTGCTGCTGAGGGAGTTGACGAGACGTTCTTCGGTGGCCTTGATCCAGCTGCGAGGGGGGGCGATGATGGCGGTGGTGTACGGTGGGCATGGTGAAGACGTGATGTATACAATGATGGTCGGTCCAGGAGAGTCCGGTGGTGTGGCTGTAGTTGAAGTTCACGCTGGCGGAGGAGACGTGCTTGACCGTGTGCCCTGCTATGTGGCTTGCTGCGGTGACTAGCTGCTTGAGTCTGATGTTGGGGAGCTTCCCCAGAAGGGGGTGGTGTTCTGGTCATTGGGGTTGTCCAGGTGGAACGTGAGTTCACCGAATAGGATGTCGTCGGTGGATGGGAGAGCCTGGGGTGCAATGAGGTCTACAATGGTATCGGAGAATGGGGGGTCCATGCCCCTGGGGCCTGCAGATGAGGGTGCCGCAGAGGATGGGCTTGGGGTTGGTCTGGATCTGGAAGTTGAGGTGTTCCATGGTCACCGTTGGGTCATTAGAGTGTGTGGTCAGTCGAAGTGTGCTTCTGTAGGTGATGGCAATGCCTCTTCCTGGACGATTGGGGTGGTCCTTGCGGGTGATTTAGTAGCCGTCAGTGATGGTGATGGCGATGTCCGGTCCGGAACAGACGTTGGTCGTGGCAGGCGATGTGGCATCCAGGGTTGATGGCGAGGAGGTTGCTGGCATCGTAGCGGTGGAATGTCTGAGAGGAAGGGTGCTTGGCGCTGAGCGCGTTCCAGGGGCAGACGGACGCAGACGGGCTTGCCTTTGGCACGGGAGACGTCCATTAAAACGCAGGCATTACATTGTAATGCCTTTACAACGCAACCCCATCAACGCAGGTGCCTTTACATCGCATTCCATTACAACGCATTGTGAGGTCAGTAATGGGATATTTTTAAGTTTTTTGGTGGGTATGGGTTTTGGGTGTCGGAGATGAAATTTGGGTTGTATTATGGGGTAAAATTTGAAATTTGGGGTGTGTTTTGGGGTCAATTATGAAAATTGGGGTGTACATTTGGGTCAAAGATGAATTTTAGGGTTCAGGGTTTGCTTTGGGGTGCAAGGGTTAGTTTTAGGGTTGCACTCACTGAAGTGGGAATAGTAATATTTACATCTCCGCTATCCAACACCTTCCCTACTGTTGCAATATGCCTAGAATTAGTATGCATTGTGATGGAATGCGATGTAATGGTATGCGTCGTAACTTCATATATACCTTTGGCACACCAGTGGTATGCCCGCTGCGCATGGCCGCACTGTGGCCGCCATTGAGAAGTGCTGCGGGGGGGGACTGGACAGCTGGGAGGTGGGAAACGCCAGAAAGGACACTGGATGGGGCATGTACGCGGGGTGTGCGTGTGAGCGGGTGTTGTAAATATTTAAATGAGAGAAATCTTACCTCGAGGCCGGGTCCTGTGTCTTTGTTGCTCCTGCTCTCCTGAGTCTGCTTCCAGGAACAGGAAGCAGGCAGCCAGGCTCCCTCCCCTAAGCCAATCACAACACTGCAATGCGGCTTTAGGATTGGTCTTTAGCGCCGGGACAAGGAATTCAGCCAGGGGCTAGAGGGGTGGGCATGTTCTCCAAGCAGACTGTAACGTAGCCTGCATTGCAAACAGGACAGTGCGCATTACTGCTTTGGGTGGCCTGAGTGGGCCGACCAAACAGTCATTGCGCACTTGAGTGGGCATGCCACTCCGCCCCTGGCCTGCTCCGTGAGTGGAGCAGCCCTACCCACCCTCCCGCCCGCAAAGGAAACTTAGCACGATTACATCAGGAAGTTATCATCATGTGATGATTTTTCCTCTTCTTGCACTGCTTGAAAGCAGTGGGGCTATGCTCTTCCGCTATAGCGGATGAGTCGCCACTGGGGGTGCGTCATCTACAGGTGCTAGGCCTGGGCAACTCGACCCCCGGCCTCCTCCACTACACGTCCCACCTTCTCCTTACCTGGACATTGACATTGTGGCGCAATCTGCTGCACTCTCTCCAAATCTGTGACAGGTGGGATTTCACAAGCCTGGGTACAGCAGTCTCCGACTAGTCCGCTGGTGAACCTCCTTAAGCAGTTGATGCAGCAGGGCCCCCTTAGGCGTGAAGTTGCAGGGCTCCCGCCACACAAGTTCGGTGCAGCTCAGGGGCCTCACCCTCCACAGCGTCCGGCCAGCGCAACATCATGCAGAGAGGCGCCGCCCACCGTTGGTAATCCCCTCCATGCACCCCGCTGTAGTGGTGGATCGTAGTATGCGATGCAGACCTCCCTGCGTTGGTGCGCCGAAGCGCCTCTACCATTCACAGCTCCAAGGGGCTCAAGGCGGTCTTCTCACACAGGTCAGCAACGTGTCTCCATGCGACCTGCCAGACTTCACCACCAGGTACGGGCGATCGCCGGCTCATCGACTCCACAGCTCCTCTGCATCCCACTATAGGCTCCAACGAGGCATCCAGGCTCCAGACGCAGGTCCAGCGAGGCATCCAGGCTTCAGCCGCAGGTCCAGCGAGGCATCCAGGCTCTAGACGCAGGTTCTGCGAGGCATCCAGGCTCTCATCCTGGTCATCCTGCATGTTGGGTGGCTTGAGGGGGTTGTTGATGTGTGCTGCACTTGGCCCTGGCTGCTCCATTCTGCATTTCATTGTTTTTTTGCCTATTTTCTATTGGAGGTCGACTGATAGGCTATTTTTTTCCAATAGAGGCAAAAGAAAACTCACGTTCGGCTGACTAACGTGCGTTTTTTTGCCACTAATGGGCCTTTCGTTGGTTTTCGCCCGCTAACGCCGGAATTCCTATCGTCATCACGCTAATGTTAGCGGCAGTTTTCGCCGCCGATCCCTGAAGCTATCGCCATGTAGCGACGGCTTGTAAATACGTCGCTAACATCGCAATAGTTTTCAGCGGTACACGGCGGTAAGAAAACTGCTGTTAACTAACGTTAGTGATAGTTTTCGCCAGTCCTTGTACATATGGCCCAGTGTTCGGTCGCATTCCAACATTTCCCTATGGGAGCATGTGTTACAGCTGTAAACCAGCCACAGTACATACTCCCATAGGGAAATGGGAGGTGGTGTAAATCCCTGCACCCCCTGGCAGGCACCCCAAGGTGCCTGCCAGGGGGTGCAGGGATTAAAAGGGGGCACCATAGGTGTCCCCTCTGCCCCCTACCGAAGGCCACGCACAAGGGGGGGGCCTTGCTAGGGGCCCCCAAACACGCTTTCCGACAGGGTTTCCATGTCAGAAAGACCGGCATGGCAACCCTGCCTTAAACCTTGCATTGTAATCCCAAGGGGGGAAAGACCACCCTTTGGGATTACGGACTGTTCTCTAACTGGCTGGCTCCTTGAGCCCGTCGGAAGCCAGCCAGAATGACCGGCCGATTTCAATTCCGACCGGCTGATTCAAATCAGCTAGTCGTAATAGGCCCCTAAATGTTGAATGTTAATAAACTGCTTAAAATGTAAATAGCAGTAATTTACTTCCTTGCTGCAGAAGAATTAATATTGCAAACTCCTCAGGCTGGAGAGTTGACTCAATGTGATGTTGTTTCCTGTGACATGGGTTCTCCATCATTTATGCTGCTTTGGATTTCTCTCCAGATTTTTTGGGGTTGACTTTGAACTGTAAGGGAGGACGTTCCAAACAACCTTTCATTCTTCACTACACATTCCTCAGAAGGATTTCCAACTACCCATTACATTTTCTTTTTATGTTCCTGCTGACTTCCTCCTGTGGCTCCTGGGTGGACATTTTCTTTCCTTTCAATTGTAGTTTAGGAGCTCCACAGATCTGCTCCTCTTCCAGGCTCAGAATGAATGATTTCAGAACAGCTCCTGAATCTGTGAAGTCATCATTTGCAGGCACTACCACTTTACCAATTTGTGAACACTGATTCATTATTTGCAATTAAAAGAGAATCATAAATACGGAATCGTATTTTCCAAATAGCCAATCTTAAGAAATAAGTAGTTGTTAACTTGAATGCATAGTACATCTAATTGTGCAATTTCAAAATAATTATTAGGTAACAAATTGCTATTTATAAATAGCACAAACATGCTTTCAAGCCCCTATTCAAGTCTGAATGGATGATGCTAGCTCTCACCTCTGGCTCTACTGGTTGCTTTATTTAATATAACTCTGCCCACAGCCTTTGGTTTCTGCATGTGCAGATGTAACGCCCACCTGCAGGACAACCAGGGCTCCCTTTATTGTTCATAAAGCAGCAACAGTATCCATCACTTGGGGCAGAAACAAAATGTGGGCTAGGAAATCTGTAACAAGCTCTAACCTGGATTTTTAGCTCTGATGGAAACAAAGAATGCCTGCCCTCTCCTTCTCTTTCTCAGGACAACAGATCACTGGTTAAGCAGGCACACTTAATTGACAAATGTTCTACAGGGGAAAGGGTGATGGGAGGGAGGTGGGCAAGCTCTTACTCATTCGACTGTTCAGAAGGCATGCATAAGTTCCTTGGTATTTCAAACGCGTACACTGGCAACGTTAGAGTGTGGCAATGTACACTTTCAAGTTTTAGCATGCGGGTCCTGTTCATCAATGCTTTTCAATGCTATAGATTTACTCCTCTCCATTACTGGACTCAGCCTAGAATGATCAAGTGTTATTGGAAGATATCTTTTGAGGTAAAGCTCATGAAGTCAAGATGATGGAGTGAACCGTTGTCAAGTTTCAGTCTTTTCAATTTTAACACCTGATTACTCCAATTCCATAAACAGACTTTCACATCTGTTGATCCATAGCGTTTGCACTAGATTCTTTTGTTTCTCCTTGATTTTGTCCTATTGCCTAATAGGGGACTCAGATTGTCTCCAGTTATTGTTATTGTTGCAGTTTCAAGTTTTTTCACAGAATGCCTTTGATGGTCTCAGTCTTTCCATTTTCTAAGCGTGAGTCCTATCACGCCATTGTTTTGCTTAAAGATCTGTACGATAGAATCCCTAAATAGATCTATCTTTGGATTCAATCTCAATGGGTTGACCCTCAAGTCAAGTCAAATATCTTTGTTCGGTTTCATATGATAAAACCATAAAAGCACAGTAAAACACAGGATAAAATATGAAAACACAGTTACAATCCAAACGGGAACCTACCCAATGTAAAATCCCATAAACATTTAAAAAAAAAAAAATATTGTTACTTTTTGTTATCACTTAAAAGTATCTAAAGTGCATAGTGCCAAAGATAGTGACTAGGGTCAGGCGGGTTAGTCACATCTCGCCCTAAGCCTAATAGCAGATTTAAAAAAATTAAGCACATAAAAAACGGTATTACCTGTCAACATCTGAAGAAATATAAAAGCAGGCTGGACTTGTCTAAAGTTGGCCTGTTTCAAAATGGGAATTAAGAAGGATTATCTAGGTATATCATAAAATGTGCAGAACATCATAAAATGAACCATGTCCTGCGGAGACTTACCATCGCAGCCACAGGACGAGAGAGGTTGCCCTTTATTCTGACCCCTGGGATGGGCAAGGAGAAGATGGAAGATATCGAACCGGAACCTGGTCAGGAGGAAGCGATCAAATGAGTTTGGGAGCCCCAGCAAGTACGGCTCCGCCATCATGGAGGTCCTTAACATGATGAAGCGACGTATACTGGGCTTCAGAAGCTCCCTCTCCTCCCTTACCATGGTCTGGCGTGCAATAAAAGCCATCTTAATGTGGGCTAAATCTTTCTTGCACGTTGCATCGGGGTTGGAAAATAGATCTCCTCTTCCCACAATCATTAGGCTCCTTTCTATATATTTAAGCCATGGTTGCCTAGGTGCGTGATCAAGAGCCAGACAATCTTTTAGGATTACTTTATTTAGCGAGGTCCCCTCCCCAACCCAGATTTTTAGCCAGAGTGACACCGGGTGAAAAGCTATCAGATCGGAGATATAGGGCATACCTAGCTCCTCATGAGCAGTTAAAGAGGGGATACCCTGAGGAATGGATAACAAACATCTCAGGAATTTGTTTTCCGCAATTTGAATATCATTTGTGTCGGTGTATCCCCAAATTTCACTGCCATAGAGGGCCTGTGAGATACACTTAGCACTGTAGAGCTTAAGAAGAGCCCCCACTGGTCTTTTCCCTAGTCTGGTGACGAAATTAAAAATTGCTGCAGTCTCCCTGTTGAGGTCATTTCTCTTGCGGGTCACTTGGGGCCCCCAATTCATTCTTTCATCCAGGAGTGCCCCCAGGTAGGAGAAGACACTCGACCTAGGAATCGGGGTAAGCCCTACCCTGAAGGTGTATGGCCTACTCGGCCGAGCCCCTACTTGCATGATATATGATTTGGAGTTATTAATCGTCAGATCCAAGTCCCCCATAAACTGCGTGAAGGAGGTTATAAGTGTTTGCAAACCCCATTCAGTCCTGGCCATCAGGACGGCGTCATCTGCATATAACAGGACTGGGAGGCCCCGCCGTCCCGCCTGAGGGAAGTCCGCCTTGATCTCCAAGAGGGTTTTCGCTAGATTGTTAATATAAAGGTTAAATGAAAACGGAGCCAAAATACAACCCTGACGGATTCCACCCCTAACGGGAAACGAGCGTGATACATTCAAGCCAGCCGAATAACGCACGGCCGCCTTTGTGTCTCGATGGAGGTCATATAGGAAAGAGACTATATCCCTCTCCACCCCTAAAGAAGAAAGGGTCTGCCACAACTTACCTCTATTCACACAATCGAATGCAGAAGACAAATCCATGAAGACCAAAAAGATGTTACCGGAGCGGGCTACCGTGTGCTTATTCAATATCATAAAAAGATTTAGACATTGATCAATTGTAGAGCAGCCAGAACTGAAGCCGTATTGGGCATCCGACAAGATGTTATTTTCAAGAGCCCAAGACGATAATCTTCCCAGCAGGATCCGCCCGACCACTTTGACCACTGAATCTAACAGGGATATAGGTCTATAACAGAGAGTACTGTCCCTGTTCCCCTTTTTGAAGACCGGAACAATTATGGAAGTGGCCCAGGAGGCAGGAATGCCAGACCTCGCGGCCGCATTAAATAGCAGAAGTAAGCAGTGGTGCCCAGAACTTCACATCCGATAAATAGAGATCGGGAAGGATTCTGTCAGGTCCCGGGGCCTTGTTGTGGGTCATACCAGTGATGCCACACCTCACTTCATCCTCCATTACAGATAGAATTATGTTTTTGGTTCCATTCTCCGATGGTAAAAACTGGGCCGAAGCGCCTTAAACATGCCCTCAAAATGGTTAACCCAATCATTCTCTGTAATGTGTGCGTCGAGTACATTTGCGGCCTCTACTCCCAAAAAAGGGCTATTGATAATGCTCCAAAACGTGGCGCTACACTTGGTAGTTGTTGCTTCCATGAGCTTACCCCAAGCTTCCTCCTTCAGGGCCTCCTTACGCTTACTCAGGGCTATCTTATATTGCTTCCTTCGAATTTTAACTAAGGAGCTGTTACTGGGGGTGGCATGCAACGCTATTCTAAGCCTCCTAGCAGCAAGCGAGCATTCTGGATTAAACCATCTAGGTGCCTTTTCCTGTTGAGGTTTAGGTGCTGGGACCGTTAATAACTCAGCAACAAAGCTGGAGATAGATTTGAAGGCGCAGATGATGGACTCGTCCGACTCTACATCCACGTCCCGACAAATCTGAATCTCACTCTGACACTTCTCCAAGAGGGACTCATAAAAGGAGTCTGGGGAAATCTGCGCCCATTTGAGCCTTCTCCCTCCATCTGTGGGCCAAAGTACCCCTCCTCCACTGCTCCTCCGTTCCAAACCCAATGTAGGCCAGTTGAATTTGATGCATAGTGGGTTATGGTCGCTGTGGTAACTGGCTATTACTAAAAAGTCAGAAATCAGGTAAAAGAGAGGGGTAGAGACTAAAATAAAATCAATAAAGGAGGGTTCACGACCTAGCCCCTTAAAGGTGGGAATTAGGTTCCTCCTGTCGGAATCCAATTCACCCATAGTTGATTGCAAATTCAGGTCACAAACTAGGGAATTTATTTTGTCCCCCTGCCTACTATGTTCAAAGTGCTCATCCGCAGCGCGAGTGCTGGAGGAACCCTCGATTCCCGCCTTGGGTCCCCACAAAGATGAACGTTGAAATCCCCTAACAGGATCATATTACCGGTCTTACGGGGGGAGGCCATCAAATTTGTCAAAAAAGTACCTAGTCGAGTAACATTACAAACCTCGGGAAGGGAAGATGTAGCATTATAAAAGTTCAAACGCAGCAATCTGCATGACCCCAGTGAAAATAATAAGCCCTGAAGGCATAAGTTGTCGGTATTCAGGCCCACAATACCACCCCTTATCCTAAGTGACACATAAACTGCAAGGCCCCCCTTCGGTCGTCCGGCCCTTGAAGGGGTTGCAGGTATGTTAAACAACTTGAAATCTTCCAAGAAATAAGAATTGTCGATGGTCCAGGTCTCCTGCAGGCAGATAATGTCGTACTTTTGGATAAAACTCAACCATTCCGGATCTACAAACTTACTGGCCAAGCCAGCTATGTTCCAGGAAATAATGTTACAAAGATTAATGTCCTGATCATGACTGATGAAGTTCCATTGAGCCGACTGGTACATGGGATGGATCACTGACATAATATCGAGGAAGAAAATATCGACCTGACAAAATATCGAGTTAAAAATATCGAATACCAAAATATCGACTCCCTATCTACAAACAGGTAAGTACAAAGATATCGAATCAAAAATATCGTTGTAAAAAATATAGTCAAAATATAGAATTTTTTAAATCTCTTAAAAGTAATGTAAAATTAATAAGATAATAAATATAATTAAGTAAAACATACTTAAAAATACTTAAATAACTTTCAAATTAATGAATAATTAATTTAAGTAAAAAAAAAACATACATTTTTATTTTTTAATACATACATATATTAACGTAATATTATTAAAAAATATTCAATATTTTTAACGTAGGATAGCGGGAGGGTAACATTTACTATTCCCACTCCAGTGAGTGCAACAGTAGGGAAAGCGTTGGATAGTGTAGGGGTAAAATTACTATTCCCACTCCAGAGAGTGCAACAGTAGGGAAAGCGTTGGATAGCGGGAGGGTAAAAATTACTATTCCCACTCCAGTGAGTGCAACAGTAGGGAAAACGTTGGATAGCGGGAGGGTAAAATTACTATTCCCACTCCAAAGAGTGCAACAGTAGGGAAAGCGTTGGATAGTGTAGGGGTAACAATTACTATTCCCACTCCACAGAGTGCAACAGTAGGGAAAGCGTTGGATAGCGGGAGGGTAAAAATTACTATTCCCTCTCCAGTGAGTGCAACAGTAGGGAAAGCGTTGGATAGCGTAGGGGTAAAAATTACTATTCCCACTCCAAAGAGTGCAACAGTAGGGAAAGCGTTGGATAGCGTAGGAGTAAAAATTACTATTCCCACTCCAGAGAGTGCAACAGTAAGGAAAACGTTGGATAGCGGGAGGGTAAAAATTACTATTCCCACTCCAGAGAGTGCAACAGTAGGGAAAGCGTTGGATAGCGGGAGGGTAAAATTACTATTCCCACTCCAGTGAGTGCAACAGTAGGGAAAGCGTTGGATAGCGAAGGGGTAAAAATTACTATTCCCACTCCAAAGAGTGCAACAGTATGGAAAGTAATATTTTAATATTTTAATAACAATTATTTAATTATCAATACTAATAAACATTATTATTAAAATTAATTACCAATTACAAAATATTTAATAATTAATTAATTATAAATACCAATACAATGTATTTATTAAAAATTATTTACCTATTAATAATTAATTAACAACCAATTAATATTCAATACCAACAATTTATAAATAATAAAAAAATACCAATTAATAATTAATTAACAGTAAATTAATTATCAATACCAATAAATAAAAATAAATATTTACTTAATTACAATTAAATTACTTCCCACCCTATTCCCCTATAAACCCACAAACCGCTACGGAATTAAATGACGCAAAAATTAAATAACATAAAAATCATTGCTTTAAAAAATTAAACATACATTACAAAAACTAATATAAACTTTTAACACATATACTAACATACAAAACACTTTGAAAAAATTCGATATTATTAAAAATTCGATATTTTTTAATGCCTATATTTTGTACTTAGATATTTTGACAATCAATATTACTTACCTTAATTTCGATATTTTTAACGACTATGGTGTCCATTACGATACCGGGCGGTAAAAAATCCGCCATCCACCATAGCGGTAAAAATCCGCCCGCCTACACGTCTGAATACCGACCGAGCAATTACGATGCCGCGAAGCGAACACCGCCCGCGGCGGAAAAAAACCCAAAAATACCGCCCGATCATGTCCGATCCTAAGTCCACCCGTCCGCCACGGACGCAAATACGCACAACAACCAAAAACCGCCCGCCCTGACGATCGAGACACCGCACGTGAAATTAGGATCGCTCCGACATGAGCGCGGTAAATACACAAATACACCGCCCGCCATCGTAAACAACAGAGATGGAAATGGACACGGCGGAAGCCCTGGCGGCCACGTCCCTGCACAGAAACCATCCGCGGACCCAAACAAACACACACAACATGGCCAACAAGTCCACACAGCAAGCCACGCACAAACACAGTACACATCCCGAAAACACCCCCTGGACAAACAAATAAACTACTAATCCCAGAACACCAGCCACAACACACCTGAAAACAACAGACCATCATGACACACCCACATAGGTAAGCACAAAAGCAGCCCCTTCACAGACCACAATCCCTTGCAACACTACAAAGCCAAGAAGAGAGGAGAGAACACAGCGACACAGCAAGGACAGCAGCACACCACAGATACGCACCCATCACACCCACCACCACCAGCACCAGCACCACCAAACACCAGCACCACAAACGACCTGCACATCACACACCACACACACACACCGCACCAGCACCACAAACACCAAATCACACACCATGGCAGCACACCGAATGCCAAAGTTCACTTCAACTGAGCTGACGGTCTTGGTCGACGAGATCATCAAGGTGCACCCACAAATCTTTGGCAACCAGGGCCAACAGACAACAGTAGCCACCAGAAATCGGATGTGGAGCAGGATCGTAGACCAGGTCAATGCAGTAGGGAACGTGCCACGCAACCGAGGCGAAATCACCAAGAGGTGGCACGATATGAAAAGGGAGGTCAAGAAGAAGGAGGCCAAGAATCGGCAGCTGGCTGACAGGACTGGCGGAGGTAATCCCGCACTTTTCAAGAGCTTCAAGGCGTGGGAGGAGAAGGTGCGAGGCATCATACATCCGGAGAGTCTCACCGGAATACCAGGGGAGTGGAGGCTGGTAAGTACAAACAAATGTATACCAGCACACCGCTATGTACTCACATGCACTACCACTATGCCATAGCTCCGAGGGACAAACACCCCCATGTCCAGTACACAATACACAAGACATCACTCACACATGCAACAGACACTACCACACACTCAGCCCAAACCGACCAACTAACAAAACCATGGAGGCATGTGTACAGTCAGCCAGCACCGCAACTCCCACCAGGTCCCCTTGTACTCCAAAAGTGCCAGAAGGAGCACTCACCACACCCACACCCGTGTGTCAGCCATAGCTGCAGTAACCGACAAGTAACAGGTAAGTAGCCGGAACACAAAGTCAGTGGGTGGGAGGGGGGACAGCTGAAGTACAACACACACCAGGCCCCTAGTCCTACAGTGCAGCAAGGTGGAGCACACCCCACACCCATGTGTCAGCCACTGCAGTGCACACCTGCAGCCGACAGGTAGATATCTCACCCTACATGGAGGGGTTTCTGTGGGTGGTAAGCCAGCACCACAACTCACAACACCGCCCCCACTCCCACAGACCAGCAACATGGAGCACCCCTCCCTCCCATAACCATGTGGCATCCATAGCATTGCGCACTCAAAAACAACCTGTAGGTGGAAAACTGTACAGGGCGGGGTGTCTGTAGGCATGAGGACTGTATTACGACTAACACATGGGACATGTCACGTAGCAGGGGAACGCGCAGCACTGCTCCCTGTCACAATCATGTCACCAATGTGCACACGGTCATGTATTACAGAGTCATACCCCACATGACCCATCACAAACACAGCAACACCTAAGGAGCCACGTCTGCGTGCACAAGTCCCACTGGAGCACAGACCCACACGGCGGGCACCGTGCCACTCATCACACACATCAGCAACACCATCGAAGTCTTGACCATGTAGTCCTTACTGCCTGTTACCCACACATCGTACAACAACGCCCATGTAAGTCCAACCTGCCTAGAAGTAACAGCGTGGGACCACAATAATGCACATACACACCACTGGACCCATGAAACACACAAGCACACAATGCACATTCAACATATCATCCATCTCATCTGTCAGCCCCTGTGTCATGAAAGGTATGTCATCCGAACAGCTGGCCCTCATACAGTAGTTATGCAAAGATACCTGCCCATGACAAATAATGTGCCTGCAGTGACTGAAGCGCACGTCACACTGTGATTAACAACATACATAATATAGTCAACACCCCAAGAGCACTGCATTGATGCACATGGCCGAGGGTAGCACGCACACCAAGGAATTGGCCCATCTGCAATACGTCGTGTGGCACACAACCATCACTCACTCACTACAATGCTTGCAGTGTAATGTCCATAAATGATAACAGTGAGCAGATATGCTGGGGATGTCAGACATACACACACCTTTGTCTCTGCACTGTCATGTTGCCAAAACACATGTCCCGTTCTGCACCCATATGTCACAGTATGTACCCCTAAACCATATTTCACCTCAAAAGCGTTGAGGGGCTGTACCCCTTTTCCCATCTGCGTTTCTAAGCGTTCCATTTGAACCCCTAAACCATATTTCACCTCTAAAGCATTGAGGGGGCTGTACCCCTTTTCCCATCTGCGTTTCTAAGCGTTCCATTTGAACCCCTAAACCATATTTCACCTCAACATCGTCGATGGGTCTGGAGCCCGCATACACCCGAGCCACAAAATGTAGGAGTATAGCAACACACACCCATCGGCATTGCTAATCCGTCCCATTGCCTTGCCCACGCATACACACATCGTACATCCACACACACGCCTCTGGGAAACCTGTGCACGACAGTGCACGAACTGTGAATGTCAGACAACCAATACATACTTTGCTAGGTGCAACACATTAACCTATCTCATTCTCCCCACAGGTGCCGAACTGCTGGACGCTGGAGAGGGAGACAGCAGCCAGCACAGCCAGTCCCCAAGCCCCCGATCCGGACTCATGGATGTAGAGGAGCTGGACACCTCCTCGGATGTGGACCACCCAGCAGGCCCATCTGGTGTGGCAGGGCACAACCGCTCCCCAGGGCCCCTCCTACCCACCAACCCATCGCCCAGGGCTGCTGACCAGTCACAGACCCCTGCTGCCACGGTCGTTGCAGCCACCACCACCGCCGCAACCACCACCACCGCAGCAACCACCACCACCGCCGCAACCACCACCACCACGTCATCCCTGGCCACAGCCCCAGCGCAAGGGGTGGCCCGGCCGTCGGGGTCCACCCTGGGAGCCAGAACGAGGACCGTGGTGAGCAATGTGGCTAGTGGGCAGGTCGGTGGCAGCAGTACTGGTAGGAGGAGCAGGGTCAGGCCAACGCCATCTGTGCCTGGGAGCCAAGGCCAGCCGCAAATCGACAGAGTCCTTGGGGCCTATGAAGAGGCCCAAGGAGAATGGGCCAGGTCGGCTAGCGACACGCGGGAGGTCCTTGGGGTGTTGAGGGCCATGAACGCCCATATGGGCCAAATGGTGGCCCTCATGGGCCAGCTGGTGGTGGTGGTGAGGGCACAAGCAAGGCCAGCAACACCACCTCCGCCACCACCTGCTGAGGCGCAGGGTCGTGCAGCATCGTGTTCCCCTGCGTCCACAGCGAGTGAGCACTCCTCAGCCACCACCAGCAGCCCACCAACACACCCCCCCCTTCCAAACGTGGAAGGGGCCGTCCGAAGAGGAAACAGGTGTCCAGAGAGGACTTCGCACGCACCAAACGCCAGTGAGTCAGCCAGCCACCTTGACCACCTACTGCATTGACTTGTAATACGATCCTACCCCACACTGCCATGTGAATGGCATGTGTCTGTTGGACTGTGGACATAGGACTAAATGGGTACACCTTGAGCATCACGCAGCCATGACCGTCAACTCATAGTCACTGCACGCACCACTTTTGTCAACACCTTGCACACAATAACATGTCACCGCTGAAAATAAATACACCTTGATCACAATCTGCTGTCTGTGCCCTGTATTTATTCAACGATGTGCAACCGCCACCATGAGCAGAAATGCATCTGCTGTGTGGTATGTCGATGGGACAGGAGAGGCTGTAGGGACCTAAGGGTGAAAAACAGAACAAGAGTACATTCAATGAGTGTGTCACACACTCATCACACAGTACTTGTCACCAACTACAAGCAATGTACACACATCTCACAGAGCAACAGGGCACAATGCTACAGCCACTGTCAGTGGCATACTAACCTGGACATGGACCATTGACACACAGCACTCAGTGAACAAAAGGCCTCGGTGACAGAGCACACATACACCTGCACAACTACAGCTACTTCAGCCGTCGTAAATGGACACTCACCGTCAAGTGAAGTAGCGGGCGATGAGCTGCTGACGCACATTCACAGCTTCCTCCTCTCCACTGTCCTCGTCACTGGACCCGTCCTGGTCTGCAGGCTGGGGCCCTGGATGATCACCGTCATCCACTATTAGGGGATCTGCTTGCGAATAGCCAGATTGTGCAGCATGCAGCAAGCCACTACTATCTGGCACACCTTCTGTGGGGAGAACGCCAGTGCGCCCCCGGTGCGGTCCAGGCATCTGAACCTGGACTTGAGGAGGCCAAAGGTCCGCTCCACCACACGTCTGGTCCTCCCATGTGCCTCATTGTAGCAGTCATCAGCTGGGGTCCGAGGATTACGTAATGGGCTGAGCAGCCAAGGCCCATTCGGATAAGCAGAGTCCCCTGGGTGTGAGGAATACCGAGATTAGTTGCAATTCCAACTGTCCCCAAGACAGCATCGCACACCAGGCACGCTACACGAGTACACATACTCACCAACAATCCAAGCACGGTCCGGTTGCAGATTGGTCATCAGACGTGGTAGGATGCTGTTGCGCATGATGTGCGAGTCATGGGCCGATCCTGGAAACTTCGCACACACGTGTGAAATGACCATGTCGGCAAGGCACACCACTTGCACATTCAGGGAGTGGGTGTGCTTCCTATTCCGATAAATGTGCTCCATGGCCTGTGGTGCTACAAGGACAATATGGGTGCAATCGATTGCACCAACAACGTGGGGGATCCGTCCAAGGGCATAGAAATCACCCTTCACTGCCGTCAATTCACGTGCCCTGGGGAATCTGATGTACCTGTTCCTGTACAGCATCATAGCTGACAGTACATCACGAAGCACCATGCTGAACATGGGCTGGGACATCCCACTTCCACTGCCCACTGTGTGTTGGAATGACCCAGTGGCGAAGAAATGCAGTGCAGCCATCACCTTAGCCGTGGGGGTAAATGCAGTTGGATACACCCTGCGAGGACGGAGGTGGGGTTCCAACAAGGCACATAGGCGATGCAGGGTGGGTCGGTCCAGATGGAATTTCCGGATTACCTCCACATCCTCCATGTCTGACAGCAATTGGTAGGGGCGATGTATGTTTGGTCTCCTCCTAGGAAAGATGGAAGTGGACACATGTGAAAGCAACACGCCACAGGGCATTTCCACATACACAAAACACAAATGACTGACCAAGCAATTGAATCACAGAACAGCTGACAAGTAGGGACAGCACAGCCACAATACACTTGCACAGGTCCCCTGCCAATTGCAATGGGCAGTGACACACACCATTGCTATGAGCATGCACATGGGGATTTAGGCCTTAATAACTTGTAAGGCATGCTGATGGTATCAGACTGCATATTTGGCAAGCAGCAATACCATGGCAACATAACTAGCTGCTGTGCATGACACTGCTTCCGAGGCTGGGTGAGTATGGCACACACCAACAACGCTATGGACACAGGCTGAGCGGCCAAAACAAGTGGGACCTGTAGCACGAGGGGATATGAGACAGTCATTGATGTCCCTACTGCACCCTATGTACAGCACTGTACGGATCACACCTCCAGAAACATTGACAGGTGTACACATTGACAGCTCCATGCCAACACGGCTGTGTGATTGCCAATACACATCACAAGTGACACGTAACGTTGCACGTGCCGGGTGGCAGATGTACATAGTGAAAGATGGCATGTGTGTGCATATGCATATCCCATGCTCCCATGCCAATGTGTACATCACCCACGGTCGCAAAAGGATAATATTCCTTTTGGTGAATTTTTAAGGTTACGTCGGAATTGCACGACTTTTACCGATTTTTATCACCATGCTGAAATTATGGAAAAGAAGTTGAGGGATAGGGGTTATCCCAAGAGACTAATTAAGCATTCTCTAAAACGTGCTAGGTTCTATGATAGGATCACCTTTTAAATATGAATAGAGAAAAAAGAACAAAACCTCAGAAAGAATTGTTTTTGTCAGCCAATACTCAGGTTTTAGTAATAAAATAAAAATATAATTAATCGCAATTGGAAGATTCTCAATAGTGGACTATCGACACCTTTGAATAAACCCTTTTTCTTTTAGGCGCAACAAAACTATAAAAAATGCCCTGGTGAAAACCTACAAAAAAACAGATAGTGATAGTCAAACCACTCTGCAAAATAAAAAAGCTACAGGAAATTACAAGTGTGGCACTTGCTCGATTTGCCCAAATTGCATGGAGGGTAAAAACCTGAATTTTAATGATAAAATCCTGACTGCAAGGACACTTAACAACTGTCGAAGTAAAAATATAGTTTACCTGCTTGTCTGCCCATGTGGCCTGGGTTACGTGGGGAGACAAGCAGGGAATTGCGTATTAGGCTTCTAGAACATAGGTCAGCCCTGAAAAATAAAAAAGAAAATGCACCCTTAACATATCATTATACAGCTAAGAACCACCAGTGTAACCAATTCAAGTGGTTTATACTGGAAAAAATAAGTGCGAGCAGGAGGGGAGGTAATCTAGAAGCCATTAGAAAAATGAGAGAACAATGGTATATGTGCCATCTAGATACCATTGAGAAAGGCCTCAACACTAGAGAAGACTGGATGAAACTGGTGGCTAACCAGTAGATAAATCAGTACTAGTAACCATGTGAAAACGAGACTAATAAGGTATAATAAAAATGACTTTTCGAACTAATTAGATTTTAAGCTTTTCCACTGAGGACAAGGGTGGGAATCGTTCTAGTTTTCAGTATACAATGAATATTTAGAGGATAGTCCCTAAAAAAAATACTTTTGTGAGATACTTTAGGCAATAAAAATATTTATGTTTAGATTGATGAACCATAAGGAAAAAATGAACCAAAAATCGGAATTAATTCATCTATTTGGTATATTAGCAGTTAATTCAAGGACGGGGATTTGTATGACAAAATGTTTCTACATGCCCATTTTTCACCTGCTCCACGTCATGTGAGGGTTTGCATCGACGCTAATTAATTTGATAACAACAGCCAGACCAGAAAGGCAACTTCCGGGTCATTAAGGGCAGATTAGGGGAGAATTTCATGCCTTAATTACAGAGTGTCCGGGCAAAAAGAGGAAGTACGTGAAATCTAAATGAACACTGCTTTCCACTGATGGATCGTTGAGGATGACTTTATAATTAACAGTCAGATCGGGTAATTTATAATTTTTAACTACTGCCCTTAATTTAAGAGGTTTTAAAACCAACAGTTATACTGGCGAGATAACTTCCGGGGTAACAAGGGCAGAGAAGGGCACACTCCCTCACTTGAATCGGAGTACATCCGTTCCAAAGATGGAGCACGTGACGATGGACGTAGTTAAAGGTCAGCAAATCAGGTAACAACAATAGGGATATTTAAATGGAAAATAAATGAGGGAGCCAATGTCGGCGTTTTCTTGAGGGTGAAAGGACGAAACAGCGGGACACGGGAGTTTTTCACACGGTAAGGATGAAGGGATGGGAGCTCTGTTAGGTTTAGTTTCATTTTAACCCTAGACCGCTAATGTGCGTGGGCTCTCTTCTTCTGTTGCATTTTAGCTATTTCTGGACGAAATTCACGAGACGTATTTGGATCCAGGTGGAGCTCAATTCTAACACAGAACTCCAAGGAAGAGTCATTGGCAAATTATTTTGCGCTTTACGGCAAGGCAGGTTATTTACTTATTTTATTTTTAGATTAAATAGGATGAAAAAACATATATAAACTATTCTGCGAAGAGTGGGATTGATGGGTTTTTCTATTTTTAAAATTAGATTTGAGGGACCTTGTGACAATGGACCGCAACTTTACGATAAAGGCCACTCTGTAATCAACGGAAGTTTGAGGATAAAATTAAAGATTTGAACAGGTAATTATTGAGATTAGCTAAGCAAGGCAAGATAGAAAAATATAAAACCCATATGTTAAAAAATTTGAGAGTAGGACTAATATCAATTTATTATTTTTAAATTCTAACCCTGCGGTAATTTTAGATAATATTTTGTGGGACCACGCGGTATTGGAGAGGAAAGGAAAAAAAGAAAAAAACCAATTAGCAAAATCCATATTGTTGTGTCCATAAGGTGAGATTTAAATTATACTGATATAAACCATACATTTCAATTTATTACCGCAAAAGGATGTATAGATATGATTTTTTTGACATATATCTCATATACAGACATTAGATAGTCCCCTCGAATCAAGGAATGAGAATATATCCATAGAATCCAATGGACAAAGGCTTCAATGACATGAAATAAGGTAAAATAAATACAAACTTTAGGGAATAAAAATAATTTCTTCTTCAGTCTATTTGTCTAGTCAAACGGGTGGGACAGGGATCATTTTTCCTTTGTTTATTAGATAATGAGGTCCATAGTTTAAAAAGAGACATTTTTTAAACTAGCCCATCTGATAGAATGTGTATGGTGGGATAAAAAAGTGCAAGAAGAACTTTAGCGCCAATACATATCTTGTTTTTTTGAAAAGTTTAAAGTGATTGGATAATCTGTTCACATTAGTAGGAATGATGATTAAAAATATGAATTGTAAAGAATGAAGTACAGAATATATAAAATCAATTAACTGCCTTATAAATATGTAAATTAACATATTGTATTTGCCCATAGGAGCAAAATTAAATGGTAACCAACCAGTGCCTACAAAGAGAGACATATAAATGGTCTTGATAAAGATGGGATATTAAAATCAAACCATCGAAACGCGTCGACGCTTCATTTTGCACAATCTGGTGGAAAGGCTTATCCTATAGATATAAGATGATAAGACTGTACTTAGGATTTGCTCTCATGTGTTGAACCCGGATGTGCCATTCAACGACAAAAATTACTGTCTGTATTTGTCTCTCCGTGTATCTTTGTGTTTTTGGTATATTTAATTGAGACATAGGCTTCTTTTTCTATTTGTTGTATTGAAATTAGATAGGGATGTGATTATCATTCTTTAGTAAAAATAGGCCTTTTTAAGTTGTTGTTTTATATATTTAAATGATATATGAATTTGTTATTTGAGTGCAATATATACACATCTTCATGTGATTTTTAACCGTTTTTATTGTGGGATTTTAAATAAAAAATATTTTCAATACATTCTCTATTTGGTTTGTTTGCATTGAGTGTTATATATATTCTAACACATGGGCTTGTATTCTGTTGCTGGGAACTTAGCAAACCTGGCAAACATAACTTAATTGTCCACCAAGGGAAAATTTTCTTTTTACATGATGATATGCTAACAGACATGTGGAGGCTGGGCACTGGCCGTCACTGCCTATGCACACAGCATGTTGTGGCCCTGTCCATTGTGGACCTGCTCCCACACACAAATCATGGCCACACCTGCAGATGCATTGCGCACATTATACTGTGTGGTGCACATGGCATCAGCGGACTGTACCCGCCATGGGCCAGGCCCTTGCGGCCAACTCCAATGACCCTCGCGGTTGCACCCTGCGTGTTCCACTATGGAGGTAAGCGTCCCGGTCCAGCTGGGAGCAGGCCCTCGTCTGCAATTGAAGCTGGCAGACATGGTACACAAATTGCAGCAGCTTGGACCCACTGAACCTGCCCCAGGGGGCTATATGAGTGTGGGAGTGTGACCGGCATTACCACAGCTACCTGGGACTGCAGCCTGGCATCCCTCAACAACACCTGCTGCTGCCACCTGTCCACCTTCACGTCGATGACGCTGAGGATATGTCCAGGTCCACTCACCAGCGAGGAGCTGGAGATCCTGGATTCCGAGCTCCACGCACACTGCACATGGCTATTCCTTGCGAAAGTTGTGTGTGAGAGACAACTGCAGTGTGTGTGGGAGTGCATGTGGGGGACACACATGTCGTTGATCCGCAGCACTATGAGTCAGAGCCTGTGGGGTTCAAACATGCACTGCTCACCATGCTGACTGCAGGTGGCAGGGGTATGTGAGCTCTCGGGCGCTTTGACATGTCTGTCCCTCCCGAGTGGTGGTACATGGCAACTTCATGTCAGACATCCAGTGACACAGACAATTGGCAATGCAGGTCTCAGTGCACTTTTTGCTCATGTGAATGTCTGGCTGGGGCCATGCTGCCCTTCCCAGTCCCAGCAGGCCTGGCCTGCACATTGACTGCACAATGCCAGTAGGTGACAACACAGACTGCCTAGTGGGTTACATGTGTCTCCTGTTCAGGACCCTCCGGATAAGCGCAAACTCAGCCCTGACGATTGGACACACCATGCCTCGTGATAGGGATGTGTGTGAGTTAGTGGCACTGAATATGACCTCCGTTGCGGGGTGGGCCATGCACAGGGCGAGTACGTTGATTGTTGCGCAGTGTTGGTCACAGTGGGTACACCCACACAGATGTGTTGTCTTGTGATCTTTTGCTAGGTCCGCCTGACAATGGACAGTAGATGTGGGCAGACTACACATTGCACGATGTGCTGTCTATATGCATGTGCCTTCACACCAGGCACAGCTGCCCCTACACATGTGACCCCTGCTGCCCTCAGTGCTGGGTCTGTTGAGCTGATGCGCCATCTGTGCGTGGGGCAGACAGCTCTCCTCACTTCCGTCATTGCCCATGACATCACTTTGCCGCAGGTGACATGTATCATGGAGGGCCCACATGTACGCGTGGGTGGACTACACAAGACTGTCCGATGGTTGTCACACCCAGTCAGTGCTACGAATGGGAAGGATGTGGTGCTGGTACTCATTTATATGTGTCGAGTGGGCGGGTCTAGGTGCGGGGCTACATGCAAGACATGGGAAGTTCATCGGCTTATCTACTAGTTGAAATACACACGAGACACGGCTTTTTATGACCACATCAGGGTCATTCCTTAAACTAACTGGAAGTCAGACAGTCATATGTTACCCTGTACTCATGGCCTCCCCTCGCTCACCCAAATATGCGTTTGCACCTGAGAAGCCAGCGCATGCACAAGCAGCTCCAAGCTCGCCCCAGAGAGGCCAAGGAGTGTATGTGTGGGTCCAGTTGAACAAGTGGTCTGTCTCGCGGTATAATAAGTGGCGGGACACCGTACACCTGCGTGGTGCCCCGAGTCGAGACCCGGGCAACATTGACAATGCATGACAGGCTCCGCAGTCTGGATACACCACCTGCAACACACAGAGGCTGTAGCTGCCCTAGCGGCCCAGGCCGCGTCCAACTGGAGCTCATGGACCCACACATTCACTCTTTGGCCTCTCTGGGGCGAGCTTGGAGCTGCTTGTGCACGCGCTGGCTTCTCTGTTGCAATGGCATGTAACGTGTGTGGGAAAATAGGCAATGAGTGAGATGGTGCGAGCCACCTTCCGTGACGTCACTCCTGCTCGTGATGTGTGCGTCACCCCACTACTTCCATTTGACTTGTGCCATACTACATATTGAGGATGTGTTGCCTGCGTGATGTGACCAGGAGGAGCGCGCCATGACCTCTCACCCACCATGCTCCACTGCCATCCTGTGCCCTGGATTGCCTGTGCAGGTGGACAATGTTGGGGATATACCTGGTCGACAGGGGATGTGAGTGCCTAGGCAAGGACCTGGCGGACGCACAGCAGTATCCAGCATGTCCACAGAGGGTGGGCTGACGTCTACACCTGATGCAGCATTGATCGTGCGCCCGCCTGTTGTGCACACACGAGTTCACATTCATCCCCAGACAGGTGGTCTTTACAAATTCCCAGGAGAGCGGTGATGTACTGCTCCGGAATCCTCCCAACACAGCGTGTTTCAACATTGCATGTGCGCACCTACCCGTCACACCCACCCACCTGAGCCAAGCGTAACTCCCGCTTCACATGACACATGTGTGTCTTCCACAGTTGTGCTACTCATTTGCGTTGACATCCAATGACAGTGGACTACATGGTCATCTCACGACTGCCGTGTACTTCACACACTCTCATTCGTACTCGTGGAATGAATAAGCAGAGACACATATTTACTTCAAGCCATGTATTAGGACTTATGTCCTCTGTGATGCAGTATAGAGGACACTACTGGCAGCGAAATGCATGTGGAGGATATACTCAGCATGATTACACATAGCATAGGGTGTAGGGGTACATGTGATTAGTTGTTGACTGTGGGATGTGGGTTTCAGAGTTACAACTGCTTAGCCGTTGCTGTGCTAATGTGCATTTGCTAATTACTGTGGAGCTGCTGACTTTGACACAGACAGTATACATTTTGCCTACCAGACCGCTTGACATCATGGGCACAGTACATCTCAGTTCCATGTTACAGGTTTGCTGCTATAGTTACTCATACACACGTGCGTGAGGTGTGTCATCAGGGCATGGGCCTACGTGCATGCAACGGCGTCCCACTTGTTGTTGCAATGTGGTGGCTACTGGACATGACACAGTCACTGGGGTCATGTTGTAGGGGGTTGCACTTGTTGTCCATGCAAAAGTCCTGGCACGGAAGTTCAGAGGGAGGTGAGGTGACAGCTCTCACATACTACAGCCGACCGATTACTGTCCACTGACCGGTGCATATGTTCATGGGCGCAGGATACATATTATGGCATAGTTGTACGTGCAGTGTTGTCCATGTGGTTGCCATTCACAAATCCCATGCCTCTGCCTCCCCCTGTTCATGCAGAGTTACTGGATGTGATGAGGAACAGAGTGCATGTCCCGAAAATATCCGATATCATGGCAGTGTAGTTAATGGTGTGGTGTTAGTTGCAGGTTGTGTGGTATAGTTGTTGTACTGGTAACTGCTCAGTCCGTGCGGAGCCAAGTATGGGTACGGTGTAGGACATCATTGTTCAATTGGGGGTATTGCGTCGGGGTCCGACGAATTGACAGGTTGTCAGGTATGCGATACCTTCCAGCAGGGCTTCCATGGCATTGGTGGTATACATGGATGCCATCCAATGAAGCGGATGGTGGCTGTCAAGGTGTTGGTCGTAAGTTGTCCCTTGTAGGAGCCTGATGGGACATGTTGGATGACATTCGATGAAACTGTGATCCAGAATACGTCGTGTGGAGGCACAGTGGTCCCATTGCAGTGTGGGTCCGATTGCAGCCACATACGCCATGCCCCCATAGGCTGACCAGATCCTGTCGTGGACGTCCAGGGGGTTGAACAGTTGTACCAGGTCCGCCATTGAACATGCCGGGTTGGAGAGACATAAATCCACAGGACAGTGGAAGGGACACCTCCGACAGTAGAAGACGGGGATGACGCAGCTGAACAATGCGATGCGGTAAGTTAGTTGGTAACTTACGTTCAGCAGAGCCAGATTTTCACATCCCAATATCTGTATCAGGTTATGTTTGTACACCTTCATCTGTCCGGCGTAGTTGGGTAGGTGTGGTGCAAGTGCCATTTTGCTGCAGGGCGATGTGATGGCGTGCTCCGGCTGCCTGTGCAGTCTGCAGAGTGCAACCTCCGACGTTGCTGGGAATTCTGTAATGGTCGTAGGGAGGCAGGACTTGGGTTATAGTAGCTTGTGCGGAGGACACGGGCCCTCATCCCACATGCTTCTATGAATGGTCAAGGTCAGTGGTGTCTGACTCCTTCCAGATAACTTGCATGTGAACCACATGGGGGAGTGGTATTATTTCTTTTTCCGTTCGAAATGTTCTTTCATGTTATGCGCTATCTGCCCAGTGGACGGTTCCCTCTGCATGCCTGTGTTGGGCTTTTTTGGGGATAATGACTATATTGTCCTGCTTGAATGGTTGAGCTGTGGTTTCGGTGTGGGTATGGAAGGCCATTCAGTGCTATCTCCTCTCCCGTGTGTGGGCGGCACGCTGCGTTTCCGCTATACGTTGGGCCTTGTGTGTGGGTGTTATAATTGGAGCCACCTGTTGTCGGTCCCCGGGATCTTTGATGTTACGTGATTGCATGTCTTGGTATTGGGTGCAGGGTGGTATCGGTGTTTCTGTGTGGTACTGGCGTACCTTTGCCGACGGGGTCCATATTCTGCTGGGTGATATTGCCGCCGCTGTGTGCTTTGCCATGTTTTGCACACAGGGGTGTGTCCTAATTTGGCGTGACATCACTGACATGTTCGGGTCAGTTGTGTGACGTCAGGTTGGCAACAGTGAATTACCGGTTGGGGACATGACTGTGGCAGGTCTGTCACGTGACATGTGCGTTCAGGGTGGGGCTGGTGTGTGGTGTTTGTTGTGCCCTGTGTTGTTTGTGTGCTGCGCATACATGGCGCAGTCGTTGGGCTCTGCGTTGTGCGCATGTGTGGCTGCGTCTTCGCCGCTGCGCTGCGGGGCCGTGACGGGGACGTTAGTTCCTGGTCCCAGGTAGTGTGTGCCCGGTTGTTACGAGTTGTTTCAATTTGCCCAGTGTGACATTTGTGGGTGCAGTGGTGGATGTGTCGTGTACACGCAGGGGTGTCTGGGGGGGCCATGTACAGTTCTTCCGCCCTTGCACTGTGTGCGGTGTTTGCGTGCCCTTGTTGTGTGTCTGCCTACCTGCGTCTCCGTGGTGCGTTGACTCCTAGGTTCTGCATCAAGTAGAGCATGGGGAGGGCCTGCAGTGCTGGATTCATGCTCGGGGGTCCGCCTCTTTGGTGTCCGTACTCAGCGATCGAGCTTCCGCCTTGGTTTCTCGTGCGGTGTCTCTTAGCCGTGGGAGCTGTTTGTTTGCGGCATCGTAATTTGTAAGCCGGGCGGTACGTGATTTCGTCGGACGGTGTGTGTCCATTGGGCCGCGCCGCTACGTGAACGGGCGCACTTTGATGGCGGACGGCATCGCTGGCTTACGGGCGGTGTTTGGCTGACTTTTCACATCCTAATTGGGCGGGCGTGTGGGCCGCGGCGGGCGGACGCTAACTGGTGGTTTTTACATCCGACAGCACGGCGGTGGTGCAACCGCCCGGCATCCTAATGGGCCCCTATATTATGTCCATTCGATATTATGTCCATTCTATATTTTGGATTCGATATTCTGTCCATTCGATATTTTTATTTCGATATTATGTCTATTTACCACATGGGATCTGGTTGTGGGTCAGGAGCCTTGGAGATCATAGATACTGGCCCTTCCAGTCAGTCACAACTGTCGAGTTGCCCCAGCGGTGCAAATGTGTTAAAAAGTGGGACCGGGGAAGACACATGAGGCCACGCGAAGAGAGCCAGGGTAACTGGTTTCCTTAAATGTAGTGCCATGGGTGAAGGTGTGTAAAAATAGCCGAAAGGAAGTGCCATAATGGAGGTAACCGGACCCTTACTATTTCAGCCGCTAGCTGCATGAAGAATTCTTTCTGCCAGGTGTGGCCGGTTAAAGTTGATGATTATACAATCACCACCACTACACTTTTTTGAACCTCCTATCCAGGCCACCCTCCAGACCATGATGATGTGCCTCTCCACTCTGAAACCCAGGGGTATATTGTTATTGAGCCAGTGAAGGACTTTGTTCTTTGACTGGTAAAAGTCCTCAGTAACACCTGGCTTCAACACTGGCACATTTCTCAGGACCACAACATAAGGAGTTGCTTCTGGAGGTAGATGGAAATTTGGTCCCTGGGACTGTGTGTCCTGTACCCGGTAGCAGTAGTCGAGGCTTCTCCGCCTACCAGCCTCTTGCTGAAAGTCAACTCGCTCCGATGACTTGCCTCCGACCTAGATAAATCCTGGGGGCATGCCTTCGCCTGTATTCCATCTGTAGAGAATAGATGTGGGCCATTACAAGGAGGGGGGCAGACAGAGGGATGATGCTCCTGCGTTGCATAGTGTGTGTCTTATGGGCCTCATCTGTAGCAGTTACCGGAACTGCAGCTGCATCACGAGTGCTGGGGATAAAGTTGGAGGTCTTGATAAGATGAGATAAGTTGGAAAATTCCCTCTTGATGGAGGACAGTCTTTGCTTGATTGGTTCTAGTTTAGTGTCCAAACCCTCAAGAAGGGAACCCACACATGCTTCCAGCATAGCTGGCAATTCATCTTTCGAGACAGGAACTGTTCCCTGGGTACTGAGGATTGGAGTATCCACTTTAAGACGTTTCGCCCTAGCCCCTGGGGTGGTACACTTACGCTTGGCCCAAAATCCATCCCCCCCTCGAGTCTGCCCCTCCTGCACGTCAACTTCAGAAGGATTAGAAGGTTGTTTTAGGCAGGTACCTTATTACCTGATGTGGGCACCAGAATTGACTGTTCCCTGCTGGCCCACCCCTCTGCGACCTGAGATTCATATCTCCTTGAATTGTTTGCTCCTTGGTTTTTATGGACCTGGGCAGATGAAGATGGAACTACCAGATCAGCCACCTCCGGCGAGCACTGTAAACTGCATGCAGGAACAGAGAAAGGGGGGTGCAGTTGGTTCACCGGTGACCGTGAGAGCCGTCGTGCCACCAGTTCTATTTCCTTGTCAAGAACCCCTGCCGCTCCCTGTAAAAAGCAGTCCATGGTCGTAATAGCTGGAGCTGCGTGATTTACTGCCGCTGTCTTACGTTTTCCCATGGCTCCCAAGTCTATAGGGCGTGTGGTAGTGAGGCTGTTATTCAGTTCCTAGGAAAAAGTATCCTTGACTCGGCTAAACTCCAAAGAAGGGAAACTAGTAATAAAAGAATAAAGTCCAGATGTCAAATAAGGGTATGAAATAAGGATATCCAGACGTTCCTAGTTGAAAGGAATGGACGTTGGGGCCTCTTTAATCCTCTATCCCTTTCTCACACAGTTATGGATATATTGAAAACCAAGCTGTTAAAATTGATGTAGTGCCCCTGTCGGGCTTACCTTGTTGTGGTGCTGTCTGTTACATCTGGGCCTGTAAGGACTGTTCTGTATATGTCATGGGCCTGGCTTGCCATTCTCTGTTTTCCCTGTACAGCAGCCTCAGTGATGAAATGAAGTGGTGCTGGGTATGCGAGGCCCTGGAAGACAGATCCAAGAGGGGGGCCCAGGCCAGCCTCCTCCAGGGTCTGACGGGTGCAAGACAGGCCCGCCCTTGGCCCAGGCTTTGCCCGGGCGTGGCCCACGTGTGTCCCACGTCGCGGGAGCCACAGCTGTAATTTATGTGCCTCCGGGCGCAATGGCGTTGACGGTGGAGCCGGGGAGTCTGGGCAATGGAGTCCTCGCTCCTCTCCCTCTGATGCTGGCTCTGACGGGCGGCAAGGTTGCAGGAAAGTGGCTGCAAAAATTCAAGTTTGACACTCACCTTGAGTTTCTGTGAGGGTATGGGGAGATCCTGTAGAGCTTTGATTGAGGTAGGTCTTCCTCTGTGTCTGTAAGACTTGCACAGTGTTGGTGACCTGCTTCTACTCCTCTGTCTCGCAAGATTGCCTATTGAAGGATATTCTGGAAGGAGTGGTATATATGTAAGCAAGGCCATCCAAGAAGACCACAGAGACATGCTGCTTTCACAAAACCAGTAATCCACAGCCACTCAGCACCAATATTTGTACAATGGACCTGCAAAATCAGCAACTCCCAGCCTCAACCGCTTATTCGCTTCAAAGATTCCTGCATTACGGGATGCCAGCGGTTAAAACCACACCCACACTGCAGCCAGCCAGGGATGGATATGGGAAGTTTCGTGCAATGTGATGTGTTGACCCCAGTAACAATAACGGAGATCATCAGGAGAGCCCCATCAGGAGACAATCGTGACAATAGCTGTTGATGAGAAAATGGAATAAAGTGATTGAAAATCATTGAGGACACACATGAAAAAGTCTTTTCGGGCATCTAAGTTCGGTATAGTCTAATTGAAAGTACTGCAAAAGCGGCCCCCATTGTTTAGTAAAGACTTCAAGTTCTCCTCTTGCACCTTTAGAGAGCTTTTCCATCCCCACTAACCACAATAATCTTTTGATCCATTTTATCTCTGAAGTAGCAGGCCAGCTCCAAACCCGTTATCTGTTGTATCGCCTAGAGAACCCCGTCCCAGAATGTTTGGATCTTTGGGCAAGACCAAAGTATGGGAGTTAGTGATCCCTCTCCCCAGCCCCCCTCCAACTTTCAGAACTTCACTCATTATTTATCTGGGCCAAAAGCATTTGTGTATAGTGCCACCTAGTTAGGTTTTGAGTGTTGTTTTCCACCCGGCCATGTGTGAGTCCACTTTAGTCGCATGCTGGAGTATCTCCTCCCAGTGATTCTCTTCTAAAAGTTGTGAATTTGTCTGTCACATGCTGTGTATTGAGTATGTGATATATTCTAGATATCACATGATTGTCACTGGGGGCCATGATAAGGTATTTCTTGAACGGTGTCAAGGGTTGTGTCCCTTCTAATTTGACTCCTGGGTTGAAGAGCCAGTGACGCAGCTGTCAATATCAGCATTGCGCCCTCTCCGGGAGGCCATATTCCTCCCTAAACTGGTCAAAGGGTTTGATTTGGTCCCCTTCAAATGGTTCACTGTCAATATCGAGAAAACAAATATCGACTTAAAGAATTATCAAAACTTCAATATTGTAAACTAAAATATCAAGACCCTATACTTAATTAACAAAGTCACTAATATCATAGAAATAAATATCGACGTAAAAAATATCTAATCTAACATATATCAGAAACAAAAATATTGTGACTTATAACTAACCATGGACTATGTAAAAAATATAGAAATCAACAATGTCGACTACATAAATATTGTTAACACAAGTAATAAGTAGCAGTAAAAAAAATACGAAAAACACAATATTTAAGCAAACGACTAAAAATATATCCCAAAATATTAACTACAATTTATAAATAAAATATAACATTTGACTTAACCAAAATAATACATTTAATATATATCAACATAAAGCTACTTTAAATGATAAATTACACATATTTATATCCAACTTATACACAACACATATTTATATTTACCAACAATATTATTTCTTTACTTAAAATAAATATATACAATATTAAATAAAATAAGTTATCTTGAATAATAGCATAACAAATATAATTGGCAGTTTCCAAATAAGTACATAATAGAAAAAATTATTAAAATGAAGCTGAAACAGCCAATCATATGAAGCTATGCAAAACTGTAATCAATAAAACAGTTTAAACAATTAAACAAACAATAAAAAGCCATAGTTATTTAACCAAAAAATAGCTAAAGAAAATGCTAAACATTTGAAGAGGAGGAAACTCTGATGGTTTTTCCTGCAAAAGAGAAGCCTACAACAAATGCAATGATACATCCACTTCTCCATGAAAGTAACAATTATACTTAAAATTAGGAAGTTGAATAATTTTAACTTTAAAAAACAATTCTTAATAAACAATTGCTAACACAGTTTTTTACATTTATCATTTTTTACAGATTATTCAACCTTCAACTAAACTCTATCAATAAGTACACATCAAAGACCACAAAAATGTCAGTATATCTAAAAAAACTGCTTTAAACGTAGTAAAACAGCAACAGTTAAAACTCTGAATAGGCTAAACGTATTTAACATCAAAAATATAATATGTGCAATAAATAAAACTACCTTTTCTCTTCCAACAGAAAAAAACACCTGTTTCAAGAAGAAGCTTGCCAAAGAAAAAGTTTCCGAAAAGACAAAACTTTGCTAGAGAAGATACAAGTAAGTTTAAAAAAAACTAAAATGTCCATTTAACTGTATATTAATAAAAATCATTTATCAATAACTATTCTTCTATATTCATGTTATTACACTAAATAAATTTCAACAAAAACATTATGCTGTTCCTCTGAAATGAGAGACAGAAACACAGGGAATCATGAACCAACCTGACCACTGGGGTTCAAAGTTGTGAATCCATTGTATTGGATAGTAATGCACTCACACACCCTGTCGGGTGTCATGCTTCATCATCGGGCTGCTCCTCGTCGGGTCGGCGGTGCAATACCCGACGGGCTCCCTATAGAAGTGGCACTTTAGCGGAGATCTTTTTTCCAACAGCCGTTAGGTGAAGTGCGGGTGGGGGGGCCTCGTATGTGTAGATGTGTGTAAATGTTGAAAGTGAATGTAAAATAGGGTTGGGAGTACCTAAGAAAACAACTTTAATCAAGGGGTCTCCTACCCTAAGTAAAAACAAAACTATAAGGCGCGAGGCTGAGGTAATGTCTTAGATTGTGGCGCACTTATGAGTAGTAGGTCAACATGCTTCTCGCCAAAATGCATAATCAGCAGGCGATTCGTCAGGACCAGAAGGGGGGGGGAAAAAACTATTTACAACTAAAAAATGGTGTTGTGGCTACACACTCACATTAACCATAGGACTAGAATAGTCGAATACCTGGTAGTACTGGAACTGCCTGTAGAGAGAGAATACATCACATAGGTCAGCGTAGTACAGTTGTGAAAGGTGTATTCTCTTTAATTCTCTGTGTATAGCTGTCTCTCAGCCAATATATCGTGAGCATCAAACAGTTAAAAACCATTAAAAACCAGGGTGCCACACGGTGAATACATCAGGTGAGCAAGCATTGAATTTCACCTAACGTGGCACACATGGACGCAGCAGAGAGAGGGAACTTACCCAGAGGGATAAACTAACCAGGCATCACAGTACCCAGTAGGTTATACACACGAGGGGTTCCTCATGTACTAGGAAACACAAGTGGGAGAGGGAGGAAAGGGAAAAATTGGACGCATCACATTTAATGCAAAATACCGCACAGTCACACGATCACTAATGACCTCCTGTCCCCTGTTGTAAGTGGTCGGGAGAACCTCCACTGTGAGGACATGTGTCTTCAATGGTCAAGTCTAAAAAAGGGGGTGGGGGTGCATAAGAATTCTACCACAGCCTAGTGAGCAGGAATTATGGGAGTACAAGAGTATTGTAAGTCTCACAATTAAGCATGTATTTATAGACTAGCACAGATAGTTGGAACAACATATCAAATGTTTGTTCGCTTGGTTATGAGCTTGCATAATGATCAGCGTGGCAATGTAGTTATCTCGTGGCAATACAACACTAAAGTCAGTAAAGGAGTAGCAGCGCCTTGAAATTGGTGACTGTCATAACAGTGTGACAACAGTTTTCTTACGGGATTAAAAAGATCCTCCCCTGTTACCCAAAATAGTATATTTAGGCAGTTCCCGGTTCAATGCTCGTGGTCCCCTGAGAACGGGCATTGTATGCAATTTCAAATTAGGGCGAGGTTCGTGATAGAAAGCGAGGATTAAATAACAGACCCATCGCAACTCGGCTGCTTCTAAGGCTGTATATGCCCCTAAAAGAATGCAACCCGTAACAAGTTTTAATAGCAGAGTACAACAATGGTAACCCCGTGTATGCGGCAGTGCCATAATGGCCTCCCTTCCTCTATGAGGTACTCACGTTTGTGCCGATCGCACGAAGCTGTAGACCTACCCACTCCTACCGGGCCCGGGTGGTAGAGTGGTGTGGGTTTATCGTGTATTTAGACCTTCCGCGCACTTCCGGGAGGCGGGGAGTGTGTGGAGAGGTTGGGGGCATAAAATGCTAACCTCAATGGCGGCCATCTTGGAGGGGGTTATTTATGTTGTGAAATGAAAGTGAATATAGCGGACATCTTGGAACAGTGTCTTTTCATAAGTTATCTTCGATTAAAGCAGCTCATGTGTTGGGCTGCTTTAAACAGTATTCCACGGTCTTACTTAGTGGATGGTGATTTCGATCTCCTTGGTGTGTGTTAAATATTACCCATACGGTACATGGCTAGAAGTGTAGTATACAGGGCTTAAAGCAGCTCAAGTGAATTTCCGTTATAACTAGTATTCTAAGATCTTGCTTAGAATATTTTAATCAGATTACTAGGTGTGTCTTTAAATTTCACCCATTAACTGCATGGTTTGGAAAGATAGTTATATGGGGTTTAGAGCAAGTGATCTGGGATCATGGAGCAGTCATAATAGTCAAACTGCAGGGTGTTGCTGGGACAATCATGTGGGAAACAATATCAGAACGTGAGGCTAGTGTAGGTTGACAAGTCCTAAGTCTCATCTGTAAGAAAACAGTCGGTCTTTACTGGCGCCTCATCCGTGGGCAAGGTAGTGAATAATATCAGGTGGTGTCATATCTTCAGTGTGCCCCATGGTATATCATCATTCAGACCTTGAGTATGTAGGGATAATCGATGTATCCATCTCTGTTCTTTGAGAAAGAGGGCATGCTTGGTGATCTTATTGAAAGTTTCTAACACCACCCATTTAAGTGAGTCAGGTGAATGGTGTTTTCCAGAAAATGTGAGCACATTTTCGTGTTTGTCCTCTGACACCGGATGTTGCTCCGGTGTTCCGTAATGCGTGTCTTGATGGTGCGGGTGGTCATCCCTACGTATTGTAAATTACAGGGGCAGGTAAGCAGGTATATGCAGTTTGTTGTGTTGCAATTGGTATGAGCCCGTAACTCCCACGTAAAACCGTTGGGAAAAGTGATCGATTTACATATGGTGGTAAAAGTACATGCTGTACAAGACCCACAGGGATAGTGTCCCTTAACCGGCGGTAAATCCCATAAGGTTCTTTGGACGGCCGGTATCGCTGTCTTCGGTCTGGTGTGAATAAGCATATCTTTCAAGTTGCGCGAGCGCTTGAAAGCAAAGCGCGGTAGACCTAGTGTCATGGCACCAGTGTTGAGTATCCCCCAATGTTTGAGGGTGAGCAGATCCTCCATGACTCAAATCCATATCGATTAAATATACGTCTATGGAAGAGATTCATAGACGACATCTTGATCTTCTGGGCAGGTGACTTGACATCTTGTGAATAATTCTGTGTTTGGATTAACACATTGAACCCTTATCTGAGATTCACTAGCACCATCTCTCAGAACCAGATACCATTCTTGGATCTCATGATTAGACTTGAACAGGGAGTCTGACCACTACAATGTACAGAAAAGCAACAGACCGCAATAGCCTGCTGCTTTATAGTAGTCATCATCCACATGCCTTAAAAGAAAACCTCCCCTTTAGACAGTTTCTGAGGGTGAGAAGAAATTGCAGCGAAATTGCAGACTACAAAACAGAATCTGAAATACTAGCCAGAAAACTGGCAGCACGGCACTACCCCCAACGTAGCATTGCCCGTAGCAGAAAGAGAGCCAGAAACAACAACCGGGAAGCGCTCCTAGAACAGAGAGCCAAGACCCCCAGTGACACTCTCACCTGTGTGGTCACCTTCACACCTGGGTCTAATAAACTTAGCAAAGTGATCAGGAAACATTGGGGGATACTCAACACTGGTGCCATGACACTAGATCTACCGCGCTTTGCTTTCAAGCGCTCGCGCAACTTGAAAGATATGCTTATTCACACCAGACCGAAGACAGCGATACCGGCCGTCCAAAGAACCTTATGGGATTTACCGCCGGTTAAGGGACACTATCCCTGTGGGTCTTGTACAGCATGTACTTTTACCACCATATGTAAATCGATCACTTTTCCCAACGGTTTTACGTGGGAGTTACGGGCTCATACCAATTGCAACACGACAAACTGCATATTCCTGCTTACCTGCCCCTGTAATTTACAATACGTAGGGATGACCACCCGCACCATCAAGACACGCATTGCGGAACACCGGAGCAACATCCGGTGTCAGAGGACAAACACGAAAATGTGCTCACATTTTCTGGAAAAACACCATTCACCTGACTCACTTAAATGGGTGGTGTTAGAAACTTTCAATAAGATCACCAAGCATGCCCTCTTTCTCAAAGTACAGAGATGGATACATCGATTATCCCTACATACTCAAGGTCTGAATGATGATATACCATGGGGCACACTGAAGATATGACACCACCTGATATCATTCACTACCTTGCCCACGGATGAGGCGCCAGTAAAGACCGACTGTTTTCTTACAGATGAGACTTAGGGACTTGTCAACCTACACTAGCCTCACGTTCTGATATTATTTCCCACATGATTGTCCCAGCAACACCCTGCAGTTTGACTATTATGACTGCTCCATGATCCCAGATCACTTGCTCTAAACCCCATATAACTATCTTTCCAAACCATGCAGTTAATGGGTGAAATTTAAAGACACACCTAGTAATCTGATTAAAATATTCTAAGCAAGATCTTAGAATACTAGTTATAACGGAAATTCACTTGAGCTGCTTTAAGCCCTGTATACTACACTTCTAGCCATGTACCGTATGGGTAATATTTAACACACACCAAGGAGATCGAAATCACCATCCACTAAGTAAGACCGTGGCATACTGTTTAAAGCAGCCCAACACATGAGCTGCTTTAATCGAAGATAACTTATGAAAAGACACTGTTCCAAGATGTCCGCTATATTCACTTTCATTTCACAGCATAAATAACCCCCTCCAAGATGGCCGCCATTGAGGTTAGCATTTTATGCCCCCAACCTCTCCACACACACTCCCCGCCTCCCGGAAGTGCGCGGAAGGTCTAAATACACGATAAACCCACACCACTCTACCACCCGGGCCCGGTAGGAGTGGGTAGGTCTACAGCTTCGTGCGATCGGCACAAACGTGAGTACCTCATAGAGGAAGGGAGGCCATTATGGCACTGCCGCATACATGGGGTTACCATTGTTGTACTCTGCTATTAAAACTTGTTACGGGTTGCATTCTTTAGGGGTATATACAGCCTTAGAAGCAGCCGAGTTGCGATGGGTCTGTTATTTAATCCTCGCTTTCTATCACGAACCTCGCCCTAATTTGAAATTGCATACAATGCCCGTTCTCAGGGGACCACGAGCATTGAACCGGGAACTGCCTAAATATACTATTTTGGGTAACAGGGGAGGATCTTTTAATCCCGTAAGAACTGTTGGCACACTGTTATGACAGTCACCAATTTCAAGGCGCTGCTACTCCTTTACTGACTTTAGTGTTGTATTGCCACGAGATAACTACATTGCCACGCTGATCATTATGCAAGCTCATAACCAAGCGAACAAACATTTGATATGTTGTTCCGACTATCTATGCTAGTCTATAAATACATGCTTAATTTTGAGACTTACAATACTCTTGTACTCCCATAATTCCTGCTCACTAGGCTGTGGTAGAATTCTTATGCACCCCCCCCTCCCCTTTTTTAGACTTGACCATTGAAGACACATGTCCTCACAGTGGAGGTTCTCCCAACCACTTACAACAGGGGACAGGAGGTCATTAGTGATCGTGTGACTGTGCAGTATTTTGCATTAAATGTGATGCGTCCAATTTTTCCCTTTCCTCCCTCTCCCACTTGTGTTTCCTAGTACATGAGGAACCCCTTGTGTGTATAACCTACCGGGTACTGTGATGCCTGGTTAGTTTATCCCTCTGGGTAAGTTCCCTCTCTCTGCTGCGTCCATGTGTGCCATGTTAGGTGAAATTCAATGCTTGCTCACCTGATGTATTCACCGTGTGGCACCCTGGTTTTTAATGGTTTTTAACTGTTTGATGCTCACGATATATTGGCTGAGAGACAGCTATACACAGAGAATTAAAGAGAATACACCTTTCACAACTGTACTACGCTGACCTATGTGATGTATTCTCTCTCTACAGGTAGTTCCAGTACTACCAGGTATTCGACTATTCTAGTCATATGGTTAATGTGAGTGTGTAGCCACAACACCATTTTTTAGTTGTAGATAGTTTCCCCCCCCCCCCTTCTGGTCCTGACGAATCGCCTGCTGATTATGCATTTTGGCGAGAAACATGTTGACCTACTACTCATAAGAGCGCCACAATCTAAGACATTACCTCAGCCTCGCGCCTTATAGTTTTGTTTTTACTTAGGGTAGGAGACTCCTTGATTAAAGTTGTTTTCTTAGGTATTTCCCAACCCTATTTTACATTCACTTTCAACATTTACACACATCTACACATACGAGGCCCCCCCACCCGCACTTCACCTAACGGCTGTTGGAAAAAAGATCTCCGCTAAAGTGCCCCTACTATAGGGAGCCCGTCGGGTATTGCACCGCCGACCCGACGAGGAGCAGCCCGATGAAGAAGCATGACACCCGACAGGGTGTGTGAGGGCATTACTATCCAATACAATGGATTCCCAACTTTGAACCCCAGTGGTCAGGTTGGTTCATGATTCCCTGTGTTTCTGTCTCTCATTTCAGAGGAACAGCATAATCTTTTTGTTGAAATTACTTTCCTTGGGCCTTTATGCTGGACCTGTCCAAAAGTTTGCTGTCCCTTCTTTGGTTACTGATTTCTGCACGGGTAACCCCCGTAGGACCTTTATTGGTGGGTTAGACTCAGGTTGTTCCCCCATATATTATTTTACATGGCTACCTTTGAGCCACTGTTCTCTTTGAGCATCCACATTTTCAACTATCCCTCCAGCACACTTGTTCCTTATACCATGGAAGGACAAGGCTTGAGCTATGGAGACGATATAGCAGCAGAGATACTAAGGGCACCATCCATCTTGGGAGCAGAAGGAGGTGCAGCGACAGGGAGCCAGTCGGAAGACTGGCTGTCCCTTACATCCATGAAAAGAGAATGGGTCAGGATTACCCTACATGGGGCCCTCATGACTGAATATCTGAGGGCTAATATAGCACCAAATGGCTTACTTATTAGAAACTTCCCACGGATTTTCCTCGAGGACGACACATTCAAGATTGAATGGTCTCAAATCTCATGGAAGTGTACACGTGATCTACTGATATTGATAATCAATACAGCCAAAAGACTAGCTGATGAACTTCTAGCAAGGATCCAGATAGCAGAAAGCACTTTGAAAAGTGCTACGCCACAGACAAGCTTTAATTCAAAGCTCACAGAAATAAATAATGAAATAGCGGAACATAAGGAATACCTCTTGAAGCAGAAAGTAGTCAAACTACAGAAAGACATCCGCAGATTTGACAAGCACAAAGTCTATCCATACTTGAAACAGGACTTTGTCCCCCCAGATACCAACGGTGGCTCGGACTCGAGTTCCAATTCCTCCAGGAGGGGCTCGTCCAGTAATAGCGATTCCAGCACAGAGAACTGGAATAATAACTACCCCAGGAGAAGGGGCCGCCAGGGTTTTCATGGATTCCCTGTGCCCCATTACCAGGGCCCATCATATTGGCAATACCCCATGTTCCCACAGGGCCCACAACCCTTTGGTCCTCCAGGCCCACAACCCTTTGGCCCTGCAGGCATGAGTCAGCCTTTTTTAGGCAGAGGTTGGGGCAAAGGGCGCGGGCGAAGAAGAGGCAATCAGCAAGACAAGAGGGTACAATGGGAGGAACCACAACAACGGGCAATGGAAACCCGGAGCATTACCAAGAAGAGAACCTGATTGTGAACCTCTCTCCCAAATCTCTCACGGAGACTGAACACAGGGTCCTACAAAAAGGATTGGGGTTTGTCCCCACCCCTAGGGAAGATAAATTCAAACAACAATGTGAACTTCAGCGATTCTTCCGCAAAGTACGCCTGAGAGCCTTCTTTGACGGCACACAGCCACAGGAAGTCAGTGACTCTGGCCTACATAATCCCGCGACTTTCACTCCCAACACCAGTATGGTACCGAACGAGGTCATCACCTTTGAACAAGCGGTCCTCAAGGACTTACAGAGGGAATCTAATTCTAGACAAGCCTGTAACATCACCAATGGAGAGCTATTGGCAGTCTCCGCCCTGTCTAACGACACCTCCATCACAATCAAACAAGCCGACAAAGGCGGGGCCACAGTAATCATGGCCACTATTGATTACGATACCGAATGTTTGAGACAACTGAGTGACCGGCGGTATTATACCCCCATCACCATTAGTCCAGTGACATGTCTCAGCACAACCATAACAACACTGATCTTTGAGGCAGAAACCCAGGGCTGGATCAGCAAGAAGGAGGCTGACTTTCTTATGAAAAAAGACCCCAAGACCCCCTATTTTTATATATTACCTAAAATACACAAGGGGGTCACACCAGTACCTGGACGCCCCATCGTATCCGGTATAGATTCTATACTTGAACCCCTGTCACAGTTCTGTGACCACTTTTTGCAACCATTAGTGAGGCAAATACCGTCCTATATACAGGACACCACTGATGTATTACGCTTGGTCTCTGAATTCCAGCCAACAAGCGACATCGATCTCCTCATCACTCTAGATGTTGAGGCTCTCTATACTAACATCCCACAGAGAGCAACCCTAGATGTGATAGAGGAGGTACTTAACTCGACACCCTGGGAGTCCAACACACCACCCAGCTTTATCCTTGAGTGTGCATCTTTGGCCTTGACGGAAAACGTTTTTGAGTTCAAAGGGCAGCTATACCACCAGACGCAAGGTACTTCCATGGTGAGTACCTTCGCTCCGAGTTTAGCCTGCCTGTATATGGCATCCTTTGAGGGTGAGCAGATCCTCCATGATTCAAATCCATATCGATTAAATATACGTCTATGGAAGAGATTCATAGACGACATCTTGATCTTCTGGGCAGGTGACTTGACATCTTGTGAAGAATTCTGTGTTTGGATTAACACATTGAACCCTTATCTGAGATTCACTAGCACCATCTCTCAGAACCAGATACCATTCTTGGATCTCATGATTAGACTTGAACAGGGGAGTCTGACCACTACAATGTACAGAAAAGCAACAGACCGCAATAGCCTGCTGCTTTATAGTAGTCATCATCCACATGCCTTAAAAGAAAACCTCCCCTTTAGACAGTTTCTGAGGGTGAGAAGAAATTGCAGCGAAATTGCAGACTACAAAACAGAATCTGAAATACTAGCCAGAAAACTGGCAGCACGGCACTACCCCCCACGTAGCATTGCCCATAGCAGAAAGAGAGCCAGAAACAACAACCGGGAAGCGCTCCTAGAACAGAGAACCAAGACCCCCAGTGACACTCTCACCTGTGTGGTCACCTTCACACCTGGGTCTAATAAACTTAGCAAAGTGATCAGGAAACATTGGGGGATACTCAACACTGGTGTCATGACACTAGATCTACCGCGCTTTGCTTTCAAGCGCTCGCGCAACTTGAAAGATATGCTTATTCACACCAGACCGAAGACAGCGATACCGGCCGTCCAAAGAACCTTATGGGATTTACCGCCGGTTAAGGGACACTATCCCTGTGGGTCTTGTACAGCATGTACTTTTACCACCATATGTAAATCGATCACTTTTCCCAACGGTTTTACGTGGGAGTTACGGGCTCATACCAATTGCAACACAACAAACTGCATATACCTGCTTACCTGCCCCTGTAATTTACAATACGTAGGGATGACCACCCGCACCATCAAGACACGCATTGCGGAACACCGGAGCAACATCCGGTGTCAGAGGACAAACACGAAAATGTGCTCACATTTTCTGGAAAAACACCATTCACCTGACTCACTTAAATGGGTGGTGTTAGAAACTTTCAATAAGATCACCAAGCATGCCCTCTTTCTCAAAGTACAGAGATGGATACATCGATTATCCCTACATACTCAAGGTCTGAATGATGATATACCATGGGGCACACTGAAGATATGACACCACCTGATATCATTCACTACCTTGCCCACGGATGAGGCGCCAGTAAAGACCGACTGTTTTCTTACAGATGAGACTTAGGGACTTGTCAACCTACACTAGCATCACGTTCTGATATTGTTTCCCACATGATTGTCCCAGCAACACCCTGCAGTTTGACTATTATGACTGCTCCATGATCCCAGATCACTTGCTCTAAACCCCATATAACTATCTTTCCAAACCATGCAGTTAATGGGTGAAATTTAAAGACACACCTAGTAATCTGATTAAAATATTCTAAGCAAGATCTTAGAATACTAGTTATAATGGAAATTCACTTGAGCTGCTTTAAGCCCTGTATACTACACTTCTAGCAATGTACCGTATGGGTAATATTTAACACACACCAAGGAGATCGAAATCACCATCCACTAAGTAAGACCGTGGAATACTGTTTAAAGCAGCCCAACACATGAGCTGCTTTAATCGAAGATAACTTATGAAAAGACACTGTTCCAAGATGTCTGCTATATTCACTTTCATTTCACAACATAAATAACCCCCTCCAAGATGGCCGCCATTGAGGTTAGCATTTTATGCCCCCAACCTCTCCACACACACTCCATGCATGGAAGTGCGCGGAAGGTCTAAATACACGATAAACCCACACCACTCTAACACCGGGGCCCGGTAGGAGTGGGTAGGTCTACAGCTTCGTGCGATCGGCACAAACGTGAGTACCTCATAGAGGAAGGGAGGCCATTATGGCACTGCCGCATACACGGGGTTACCATTGTTGTACTCTGCTATTAAAACTTGTTACGGGTTGCATTCTTTTAGGGGCATATACAGCCTTAGAAGCAGCCGAGTTGCGATGGGTCTGTTATTTAATCCTCGCTTTCTATCACGAACCTCGCCCTAATTTGAAATTGCATACAATGCCCGTTCTCAGGGGACCACGAGCATTGAACCGGGAACTGCCTAAATATACTATTTTGGGTAACAGGGGAGGATCTTTTTAATCCCGTAAAAACTGTTGGCACACTGTTATGACAGTCACCAATTTCAAGGCGCTGCTACTCCTTTACTGACTTTAGTGTTGTATTGCCACGAGATAACTACATTGCCACGCTGATAATTATGCAAGCTCATAACCAAGCGAACAAACATTTGATATGTTGTTCCGACTATCTGTGCTAGTCTATAAATACATGCTTAATTTTGAGACTTACAATACTCTTGTACTCCCATAATTCCTGCTCACTAGGCTGTGGTAGAATTCTTATGCACCCCCCCCCCCTTTTTTTAGACTTGACCATTGAAGACACATGTCCTCACAGTGGAGGTTCTCCCAACCACTTACAACAGGGGACAGGAGGTCATTAGTGATCGTGTGACTGTGCAGTATTTTGCATTAAATGTGATGCGTCCAATTTTTCCCTTTCCTCCCTCTCCCACTTGTGTTTCCTAGTACACGAGGAACCCCTCGTGTGTATAACCTACCGGGTACTGTGATGCCTGGTTAGTTTATCCCTCTGGGTAAGTTCCCTCTCTCTGCTGCGTCCATGTGTGCCACGTTAGGTGAAATTCAATGCTTGCTCACCTGATGTATTCACCGTGTGGCACCCTGGTTTTTAATGGTTTTTAACTGTTTGATGCTCACGATATATTGGCTGAGAGACAGCTATACACAGAGAATTAAAGAGAATACACCTTTCACAACTGTACTACGCTGACCTATGTGATGTATTCTCTCTCTACAGGTAGTTCCAGTACTACCAGGTATTCGACTATTCTAGTCCTATGGTTAATGTGAGTGTGTAGCCACAACACCATTTTTTAGTTGTAGATAGTTTTTTTTTTTCCCCCCCCTTCTGGTCCTGACGAATCGCCTGCTGATTATGCATTTTGGCGAGAAACATGTTGACCTACTACTCATAAGAGCGCCACAATCTAAGACATTACCACAGCCTCGCGCCTTATAGTTTTGTTTTTACTTAGTGTAGGAGACCCCTTGATTAAAGTTGTTTTCTTAGGTACTCCCAACCCTATTTTACATTCACTTTCAACATTTACACACATCTACACATACGAGGCCCCCCGACCCGCACTTCACCTAATGGCTGTTGGAAAAAAGATCTCCGCTAAAGTGCCCCTACTATAGGGAGCCCGTCGGGTATTGCACCGCCGACCCGACGAGGAGCAGCCCGATGATGAAGCATGACACCTGACAGGGTGTGTGAGGGCATTACTATCCAATACAATGGATTCCCAACTTTGAACCCCAGTGGTCAGGTTGGTTCATGATTCCCTGTGTTTCTGTCTCTCATTTCAGAGGAACAGCATAATCTTTTTGTTGAAATTACTTTCCTTGGGCCTTTATGCTGGACCTGTCCAAAAGCCCGCTGTCCCTTCTTTGGTTACTGATTTCTGCACGGGTAACCCCCGTAGGACCTTTATTGGTGGTTTAGACTCAGGTTGTTCCCCCATATATTATTTTTCACGGCTACCTTTGAGCCACTGTTCTCTTTGAGCATCCACATTTTCAACTATCCCTCCAGCACACTTGTTCCTTATACCATGGAAGGACAAGGCTTGAGCTATGGAGACGATATAGCAGCAGAGATACTAAGGACACCATCCATCTTGGGAGCAGAAGGAGGTGCAGCGACAGGGAGCCAGTCGGAAGACTGGCTGTCCCTTACATCCATGAAAAGAGAATGGGTCAGGATTACCCTACATGGGGCCCTCATGACTGAATATCTGAGGCTAATATAGCACCAAATGGCTTACTTATTAGAAACTTCCCACGGATTTTCCTCGAGGACGACACATTCAAGATTGAATGGTCTCACATCTCATGGAAGTGTACACGTGATCTACTGATATTGATAATCAATACAGCCAAAAGACTAGCTGACGAACTTCTAGCAAGGATCCAGATAGCAGAAAGCACTTTGAAAAGTGCTACCCCACAGACAAGCTTTAATTCAAAGCTCACGGAAATAAATAATGAAATAGTGGAACATAAGGAATACCTCATGAAGCAGAAAGTAGTCAAACTACAGAAAGACATCCGCAGATTTGACAAGGAGAAAGTCTATCCATACTTGAAACAGGACTTTGTCCCCCCAGATACCAACGGTGGCTCGGACTCGAGTTCCAATTCCTCCAGGAGGGGCTCGTCCAGTAATAGCGATTCCAGCACAGAGAACTGGAATAATAACTACCTCAGGAGAAGGGGCCGACAGGGTTTTCATGGATTCCCTGTGCGCCATTACCAGGGCCCATCATATTGGCAATACCCCATGTTCCCACAGGGCCCACAACCCTTTGGTCCTCCAGGCCCACAACCCTTTGGCCCTGCAGGCATGAGCCAGCCTTTTTTAGGTAGAGGTTGGGGCAAAGGGCGCGGGCGAAGAAGAGGCAATCAGCAAGACAAGAGGGTACAATGGGAGGAACCACAACAACGGGAAATGGAAACCCGGAGCATTACCAAGAAGAGAACCTGATTGTGAACCTGTCTCCCAAATCTCTCACGGAGACTGAACACAGGGTCCTACAAAAAGGATTGGGGTTTGTCCCCACCCCTAGGGAAGATAAATTCAAAAAACAATGTGAACTTCAGCGATTCTTTCGCAAAGTACGCCTGAGAGCCTTCTTTGATGGCACACAGCCACAGGAAGTCAGTGACTCTGGCCTACATAATCCCGCGACTTTCACTCCCAACACCAGTATGGTACCGAACGAGGTCATCACCTTTGAACAAGCTGTCCTCAAGGACTTACAAAGGGAATCTAATTCTAGACAAGCCTGTAACATCACCAATGGAGAGCTATTGGCAGTCTCCGCCCTGTCTAACGACAAATCCTTCACAATCAAACAAGCCGACAAAGGCAGGGCCACAGTAATCATGGCCACTATTGATTACGATACCGAATGTTTGAGACAACTGAGTGACCGGCGGTATTATACCCCCATCACCATTAGTCCAGTGACACGTCTCAGCACAACCATAACAACACTGATCTTTGAGGCAGAAACCCAGGGCTGGATCAGCAAGAAGGAGGCTGACTTTCTTATGAAAAAAGACCCCAAGACCCCCTATTTTTATATATTACCTAAAATACACAAGGGGGTCACACCAGTACCTGGACGCCCCATCGTATCCGGTATAGATTCTATACTTGAACCCCTGTCACAGTTCTGTGACCACTTTTTGCAACCATTAGTGAGGCAAATACCGTCCTATATACAGGACACCACTGATGTATTACGCTTGGTCTCTGAATTCCAGCCAACAAGCGACATCGATCTCCTCATCACTCTAGATGTTGAGGCTCTCTATACTAACATCCCACAGAGAGCAACCCTAGATGTGATAGAGGAGGTACTTAACTCGACACCCTGGGAGTCCAACACACCACCCAGCTTTAACCTTGAGTGTGCATCTTTGGCCTTGACGGAAAACTTTTTTGAGTTCAAAGGGCAGCTATACCACCAGACGCAAGGTACTTCCATGGGGAGTACCTTCGCTCCGAGTTTAGCCTGCCTGTATATGGCATCCTTTGAGGGTGAGCAGATCCTCCATGACTCAAATCCATATCGATTAAATATACGTCTATGGAAGAGATTCATAGACGACATCTTGATCTTCTGGGCAGGTGACTTGACATCTTGTGAAGAATTCTGTGTTTGGATTAACACATTGAACCCTTATCTGAGATTCACTAGCACCATCTCTCAGAACCAGATACCATTCTTGGATCTCATGATTAGACTTGAACAGGGAGTCTGACCACTACAATGTACAGAAAAGCAACAGACCGCAATAGCCTGCTGCTTTATAGTAGTCATCATCCACATGCCTTAAAAGAAAACCTCCCCTTTAGACAGTTTCTGAGGGTGAGAAGAAATTGCAGCGAAATTGCAGACTACAAAACAGAATCTGAAATACTAGCCAGAAAACTGGCAGCACGGCACTACCCCCACGTAGCATTGCCCATAGCAGAAAGAGAGCCAGAAACAACAACCGGGAAGCGCTCCTAGAACAGAGAGCCAAGACCCCCAGTGACACTCTCACCTGTGTGGTCACCTTCACACCTGGGTCTAATAAACTTAGCAAAGTGATCAGGAAACATTGGGGGATACTCAACACTGGTGCCATGACACTAGATCTACCGCGCTTTGCTTTCAAGCGCTCGCGCAACTTGAAAGATATGCTTATTCACACCAGACCGAAGACAGCGATACCGGCCGTCCAAAGAACCTTATGGGATTTACCGCCGGTTAAGGGACACTATCCCTGTGGGTCTTGTACAGCATGTACTTTTACCACCATATGTAAATCGATCACTTTTTCCAACGGTTTTACGTGGGAGTTACGGGCTCATACCAATTGCAACACAACAAACTGCATATACCTGCTTACCTGCCCCTGTAATTTACAATACGTAGGGATGACCACCCGCACCATCAAGACACGCATTGCGGAACACCGGAGCAACATCCGGTGTCAGAGGACAAACACGAAAATGTGCTCACATTTTCTGGAAAAACACCATTCACCTGACTCACTTAAATGGGTGGTGTTAGAAACTTTCAATAAGATCACCAAGCATGCCCTCTTTCTCAAAGTACAGAGATGGATACATCGATTATCCCTACATACTCAAGGTCTGAATGATGATATACCATGGGGCACACTGAAGATATGACACCACCTGATATCATTCACTACCTTGCCCACGGATGAGGCGCCAGTAAAGACCGACTGTTTTCTTACAGATGAGACTTAGGGACTTGTCAACCTACACTAGCCTCACGTTCTGATATTGTTTCCCACATGATTGTCCCAGCAACACCCTGCAGTTTGACTATTATGACTGCTCCATGATCCCAGATCACTTGCTCTAAACCCCATATAACTATCTTTCCAAACCATGCAGTTAATGGGTGAAATTTAAAGACACACCTAGTAATCTGATTAAAATATTCTAAGCAAGATCTTAGAATACTAGTTATAACGGAAATTAACTTGAGGTGCTTTAAGCCCTGTATACTACACTTCTAGCCATGTACCATATGGGTAATATTTAACACACACCAAGGAGATCGAAATCACCATCCACTAAGTAAGACCGTGGAATACTGTTTAAAGCAGCCCAACACATGAGCTGCTTTAATCGAAGATAACTTATGAAAAGACACTGTTCCAAGATGTCCGCTATATTCACTTTCATTTCACAACATAAATAACCCCCTCCAAGATGGCCGCCATTGAGGTTAGCATTTTATGCCCCCAACCTCTCCACACACACTCCCCGCCTCCCGGAAGTGCGCGGAAGGTCTAAATACACGATAAACCCACACCACTCTACCACCCGGGCCCGGTAAGAGTGGGTAGGTCTACAGCTTCGTGCGATCGGCACAAACGTGAGTACCTCATAGAGGAAGGGAGGCCATTATGGCACTGCCGCATACACGGGGTTACCATTGTTGTACTCTGCTATTAAAACTTGTTACGGGTTGCATTCTTTTAGGGGTATATACAGCCTTAGAAGCAGCCGAGTTGCGATGGGTCTGTTATTTAATCCTCGCTTTCTATCACGAACCTCGCCCTAATTTGAAATTGCATACAATGCCCGTTTTCAGGGGACCACGAGCATTGAACCGGGAACTGCCTAAATATACTATTTTGGGTAACAGCGGAGGATCTTTTTAATCCCGTAAGAACTGTTGGCACACTGTTATGACAGTCACCAATTTCAAGGCGCTGCTACTCCTTTACTGACTTTAGTGTTGTATTGCCACGAGATAACTACATTGCCACGCTGATCATTATGCAAGCTCATAACCAAGCGAACAAACATTTGATATGTTGTTCCGACTATCTGTGCTAGTCTATAAATACATGCTTAATTTTGAGACTTACAATACTCTTGTACTCCCATAATTCCTGCTCACTAGGCTGTTGTAGAATTCTTATGCACCCCCTTTTTTAGACTTGACCATTGAAGACACATGTCCTCACAGTGGAGGTTCTCCCGACCACTTACAACAAGGGACAGGAGGTCATTAGTGATCGTGTGACTGTGCAGTATTTTGCATTAAATGTGATGCGTCCAATTTTTCCCTTTCCTCCCTCTCCCACTTGTGTTTCCTAGTACATGAGGAACCCCTTGTGTGTATAACCTACCGGGTACTGTGATGCCTGGTTAGTTTATCCCTCTGGGTAAGTTCCCTCTCTCTGCTGCGTCCATGTGTGCCCCATTAGGTGAAATTCAATGCTTGCTCACCTGATGTATTCACTGTGTGGCACCCTGGTTTTTAATGGTTTTTAACTGTTTGATGCTCACGATATATTGGCTGAGAGACAGCTATACACAGAGAATTAAAGAGAATACACCTTTCACAACTGTACTACGCTGACCTATGTGATGTATTCTCTCTCTACAGGTAGTTCCAGTACTACCAGGTATTCGTCTATTCTAGTCCTATGGTTAATGTGAGTGTGTAGCCACAACACCATTTTTTAGTTGTAGATAGTTTTTTTTTTTTCCCCCTTCTGGTCCTGACGAATCGGCTGCTGATTATGCATTTTGGCGAGAAACATGTTGACCTACTACTCATAAGAGCGCCACAATCTAAGACATTACCTCAGCCTCGCGCCTTATAGTTTTGTTTTTACTTAGGGTAGGACACCCCTTGATTAAAGTTGTTTTCTTAGGTACTCCCAACCCTATTTTACATTCACTTTCAACATTTACACACATCTACACATACGAGGCCCCCCCACCCGCACTTCACCTAACGGCTGTTGGAAAAAAGATCTCCGCTAAAGTGCCCCTACTATAGGGAGCCCGTCAGGTATTGCACCGCCGACCCAACGAGGAGCAGCCCGATGATGAAGCATGACACCCGACAGGGTGTGTGAGGGCATTACTATCCAATACAATGGATTCCCAACTTTGAACCCCAGTGGTCAGGTTGGTTCATGATTCCCTGTGTTTCTGTCTCTCATTTCAGAGGAACAGCATAATCTTTTTGTTGAAATTACTTTCCTTGGGCCTTTATGCTGGTCCTGTCCAAAAGCCCGCTGTCCCTTCTTTGGTTACTGATTACACTAAATAAAGACATAATGACACATGGTGTAAAATGTATCACATCATAAAAGGGGAAACTTTTACTGTGTTACATGGGGTACACATACAGTCAAGAAAATGCTTCTGCTGAACATATTAATTGGAAATGAAACACATATTATTTTAATGCATGTTATAGGAGGGCAACTACCAAAGAACTGCAATAATTAAGATAAAGGAGCATAATCACCCTCCCAATGTTACAGATATAGAACTGAGAGAAGCATTAGAAAATATAAGGGAAGCAAGCACTTGTTCCCAAGAACCCACAGCAGCAATACTTAAAAATATAGTACCCCACGTATCAAATCAGATAAACAGGCCAGTTACCATCAATACCCACCTTAAAACACGTCATAACACGAACTAAAAGGGTCACTAGCGACACCCTACCTGCTCCTAAAACATTCAGAGATATAGTCATCCCATCACAGCTTACAGTGACCTGCAGAGAGGAACAATTCATATTATATGATGATAAAAGTCATGACAAACGTATACTTGTACTTGCTACCCCTACAACTTTACTCAAACTATCCCAATGTCAAACATGGATGATGGATGGCACATTTAAAATGTGTCCCAAACAATTCCATTAACTGTACACCATACATGGTGAATTTCAAAAAATGAATATACCTTGTGTGTATGCATTACTCCCAAACAAACAAGGCAGTACCTACATGGAACTGGTAAACCACATTAAGCAACTACTATCCCACAAAAATTATTATTGACTTTGAGCAAGCTATGATCCAATCAAAACTAAAAATATACCCCCACACAGCCATACAGGGATGTTACTTTCATTTTAATCAAAGTATATGGCATCACCTACAGAAATCTGCACTAAGGGGCCGATTACGAGTTTAGCGGTCCGACTGCCGTGGCTTCCAGGACACCGCAGCACAGGTGGTTTTCCATCCACCGTATTATGAGTTGTGCTTTCTGAAATGCGGACAAAAGAGAAGGCATGGTTCCGTCCGGGGCCATGGCGGTCTGCAATGTTGGTGATGCATACTCCAATGCAGTCAGGGCCACAGTGTATCCGCCAAGGCTATTACGACTACACAGTCGTACTGGCGGTATCCCAGCGGCAGTTACCCAACGGCGGTAGACCGCCACTGTACGCTTGCAACAAAGCACCACAACAGTGACCATTGGATGGATTAAAAAACTACACAGCTGATGTGCTTTTGCCAAGTGGACATACATGCAAATCACACTATAAAACACATCCCATCCCTGACCGTGATCCTTTGCTTCTCACCTACAGCACAGAAGATAGGAGACACCGTTGTGACCCAAGGCAGCCCTCTTTTGCTTCCATGTCACCATTTAGCACTCTCCTCCACCTTTAATTTAATAATTGCACTTTTTCACCAATATCACTTGTTTGTTTTTCCTTTCATATAGTCACGCAGATTTTTTTTGTCATGCCTGGCCCCAAAAACTAACGGTTCATTGAGGCTGAGTTGACAGTCATGGTGGAGGAAATCATTAGAGTAGAGCCCCAAATGTTTGGTTCCCAAGTCCATTATACTCCTCTCAGGTAGAAAACACAATTGTAGGACAGGATAGTCAACAGAGTGAATGCTGTTTGTATCACCCTGAGCACACAGCTGGAAATTAGGAGGAGGTGGACCGACTTCAGGTTGAGGGTGCTACCCGGTACAACAACCACCACCTGGAGGCCCAGAGGATGGGCAGTGGCCCTTCCAGCACCCTGTTACAATTCCTTCTCTGGGAGGAGAAGGTCTTGGCCATTCTGCATTCTGAGGGCTTGACAGGAATAGCGGGGGAGTGCGGTCTGGTAAGTTACACTTCAATAACTGTCACAATACCACAATGTCCTGTTTGTTCTCAACTCTGCTTTTGCTATTGTGTTGCCTATCTATGTTCCCAACATGCAATACTCAAAGTATCAGAGATGTTGGTTTGTCTGTGTCAATGTGTATTGTTGCATTTAAGAGCACATGTCTCAATCTCCATGACATGCCACATGCTGAAATGGTGTCTGTAATTGGATTACCATAAAAATAGAATCCCCGGACCCATGATATGTGTTAATATGTTATGTATGGCCCATCCCAAATGCATGTTGCCAAAGGGTGTATTACACTAAACATTTTTTAAGTGTTGACAATGTGAGATTGAAGTGACTACAACTACCATGATGCCCTGTTAGTGTAACTCTAAACAAGATGCTATAAACCTTTTGCCCCTTCTCACATGTCTGCCATGTTACAACTGATGTTTACTCATCATGCAGGTCACCATTTGTCAAGTGTTGGTGAGTTGAAATAGACTGCACTATACTTGCCATGAGGCCCTGTGACAGGAACTCTAACCAAGATGCTATACTCCTTTTGCCCCTTCTCACTTGTCTGCCATGTTACAACTTATGTTCACTCATCATGCAAGACAACATTTATCAAGTGTCGGTAAGTCTACATAGATTGCACTACAACTACCATGAGGCTCTGTGACTGTAACTCTAAGCAATATGCTATACTCCTTTTGCCCCTTCTTCCGTGTCTGACATATTACAGCTGATGGTGAGTAATCATGCTCTACTGAGACACATGTCTGAATACTTTGCTTGATGGTGTCTGGTCTCATCAGCTGAAACTATTGATGGCATGAGTGACACCATACCAACTGTATACTCCTAATATATGTAAGCTATGAAGGAACCTCAGCTGATTAGCAGTGGCAGGTGAGCCGTTGACTCTGCACTCCTCACATGATGAATAAGGCTACATATACAACCAAGGTGTGTGTTTGCCTGTATTATACATAACTATGCCTTGGAAAGGTCAAATACACATGTTACGACTACACTGTTTTGATTGAAATGTTTGAAGATGTCATGCCTATCCCTAAAGCCAAAATGCCACATATCAGCACAACTACTACATGTATTGAATGTCTTCAAATGTCTAGTAACCAACTTTAATTCCACGCAAATAGATGACAATACTAATCCCTACCTATTTTGTTGCATCCTAGGTCTCTATTTACTTTGACACAAACAACATGGATGTAGATACCTCACTTCTACCAATAACAATGTTCTCTATTTCTCAGCAGGTCAATCGGCCACAGAACATGACAAGAGGTTGAACACTGAACAGACATCCGCTCCACACAAGGATGAAGCCCTCAGTGATGACAACACGCCTGAAGATGTGAACATGGATGACGGTCCTCGCCCATCTGGTCAGCCTGGGCAGACGGTAAGAGTGGGGATTACTGTACCCACAACAACACCTCCCAACACAGCTGCAACAACACAGGCAACCCCATATCCATCCTATGCCCCCAGTGCTGGATTCTGAGGTGGCTATCACCACCCCAGTCACTAAGGAACCAGGGCCCAATGAGAGGGGTCAGCCTGGGCCAAGGACACAGGCCCGTCAGGGTAGAGATCGTGGGAGGGTAACTGTGAGCCTGCAGAATGAGCCCATTGAGGCCACGGACACCCAGGCTGCATCACCCAAGGTATGATGGGCCAGGTACTTACCAAAATCCAGGAAATGAATCAGCTGGGGGACACACACCAGGACGCTGCCAGCATCCACACCGAGGTGGCAGGCCTCAACACCAACATGATCTCTCTGGTTGGGGGGACATTACCACCCTATGCAGAGCTTATCCACTTGCATCTACCTCTTCCTTTGGTCAAAGTCCAACAAGGCTATCAACATCTGCTGTACCCACAGGAAGGGAGGCCCTGTCAGAGGAGGACGTTCCTGCATGAACCCCTTTCTCAGCAGCTGTGTATCCCCCTCCACCAAAATGAGGTGATGTTCACATAAAAATCCAGGAGGTGGGGATGGCAAGACAACCACCACCACCAGTAAGAACCTTCAACCCTTATGTCCTCCTGTGTGTGCAACACATTCACTTTGTGGACTATTCCTGCCCACTTTTCCATATTCGATGGGAGTAGTATGTTGGACTTTGCCTGGTCTGATAACATCTTTATTCCATTGTTCAAATCATAGGCTGGCATGATGTCATAAACATAGCAAATAAGACATGACTCAATTTTTCTGTGTCAGTGGTCACGTAGTCAGTTGCAGAGCTTCACAACATGGAAGGAGGGGATACATCTGCCAATATCCTCTACAATACCCAACATTAAATTAGGTCTACATAATCAGCTGGAGCCGTATTGCCTACCTCACAAAAGGAATCCCACATCAAACAAAAAATAAACAGACTTGTCAGTACAACTGTTTCTGACCACGGGTTAATTCCAATCCAGTGTTGCTTGCATTTGGAGGAATGTCACAAACAAATGTAGGTGATGTGCCACAAGCAATTTGGCCTACAATGAGGAGACACATCATCATCTACATACAGTTCATACACAATGAGGACTTAGCCAATGTAAAGACAGATTAGCTTGATTTGGGCCCAACACAACATTGTATTGGATCACAAATTGGCACACATATTGCATTAGGACAAACACACCACAAGGAACAAGTCCAATGGAAGCCATGTAACTTCCATCCTATTGTTGTTCAAGCTGTCTTGGTACTGGCTTTGTACACCCAAACTCTGTGACAGGCATTCCCAGGACCAATCCATGTCCACTTCATATGTCTGAACAGCATCGTATGCCTGCTAATGTCACAACTCTGAAATGCCCAAATGAAGATGGCAAGGTGAAGGAATCTAAAACACACCAACACAGGGAGGGATTAGCTAGGAAACCATACATATGGCACAAATCGCATAGTCAACACCTAGAGAACACAGTCCAAGATAACATTTTACAGCTAAACAAAGCTACACTTACAAAACAAACACCTTTCCCCAGATATTGCCAGAGCCCTATATTCATAGTCCATAGCATTAACATCCTCCTCACAACATCACAACACATGTTGCCATAATAGTCAAGGTCATCACATCTTACACAATACTTACACTCAGGAGAAGAGGTTTCTGATGACATCTTGACACAAGTCCATTCCTTCTCTTCACCACTATCGTCCTCATCATTTGGCATTTCAGGTTCCTCACCCGGTTTCTCTTTTTGGACTGCATCTTCTATGATGTAAGGGATGTTTCGTCACAGAGCCATGTAGTGGAGCATGCAGTAGGCCAAGGTGATCTTACACACCTTCCTGGGTGAGTAGAGAAGTGCTCCCCCAGTCTTGCCCAGACATCTCAATCTGGCTGTCAGGAGTCCAAAAGCCTGCTCCACTGGCTGCCATGTTCTTCCATGGGCCTCATTGAAGCGGACTTCCCCGAACAAGGCAGGGGTGCCCCTCCTCCCCTTTGCTGTTCACATTATACCTAGATCCGCTCCATCGACATCTGGAAGACTCTAAAGATATTAACCCTGTTAGTCTACAGGGCTAGGACACTAAGATATTGGCATATGCCGATGATGTGGCTGTAATCACTACCGACCCTGATAGAGCGATACAGGCGGTCGAAAATATAGCCGATAATTTTGGGATCCAATCTGGTTTCTTACTGAATAGGACGAAGACTCAGATCCTGATAAATAGGTTCACCCCTGCCTCCGACAGCAGAATTGTAAATGAAGCAGTTTATCTCGGAATAACCATTACGGCAAAGGTCGAGGCAATAGTGGATTTAAATCTGTCCCCTATAATGAGGGGAAAATCAAGAAGGACTTTTGCCGCTGGGACAATTTGAAACTCTCGATAATGGGGAGGTTCAATCTAGTAAAAATGATGTTTTTGCCAGAGTTACTCTATATTGTTCGAACTATACCTCTTGCAATACATAATGATTGGTTTAAGTTAATAGAGAGAGAGGCCACCAGGTTTATCTGGTCCTACAGGAAAACAAGGAGGGCTAATACATTCTTATGTCTACCCAGGGATAGAGGGGGGTGGGGGCTCCCAAACTTTAAGCTATACTATCTGGCAGCAGTCCTGCAGTACTATAGTCCCCTACTCAGCAATAAGGTAATGGAAGGGCCCGATCCTAGCTACGTTCCATCAATATTTGAGATCTTGATAGGGACTAGGGCTGAAGGCTGCCTCGTGAAATTCTACGAAGCTAGTTACTTTAAAAAAAAACAAAGTTTAAGACCTTAATTACAGCATTCCTGAATTGGGCAGGGATCCGGAATCGGCTTGGGATAGGCAGATTTAGCAGATATACCCCCCTCCTCAGGAACGATCAGGTACCTAGGGCCCTGCAAGATGACTGTCTGGTAAGGTGGGAAAAGGCTGACTTTGGCAGGGTAGGGGATATTTTGGCTGGAGATCACATTGTGTCCTTCGAGATAGTCAGGGAAAGATTCAACATTGGCCCCCGAGATTTTTTTTAATTTTTGCAATTAAGGGATTTTTTATACAAGAAAGCTGGAGGAGCGGCAGGTTTTTCATGGGTCCCTCTAATGGAACTATTTATAAAGGGCGAGAGCCCCTCAATCTCACAGATATATAGCTGTCTGTTGTAGGAGGCCCCGGACGATCGGGATAAACACAGCCTGAATTGGCAGGTCAGGCTAGGGCTTTCCGATTCCTTTTTTCTGGAATCATTAGCAATGGGGGGCTCTATATAATGCTCTGCTAGCTTACAATCACAGCATTTTAAAACCCTGTTCGATTTGTATATAACACCTTCAAAAATTGCGAAATGGGGGGGTGGAGGGGACCCGATGTTTTATGTGCAGTGTGGAAGGAGCGGACTTGGTTCACATATTTTCCACATGCCCTTGTCTCGAATTAACAGCTAGGGAAATATTTGGTTTTCTACGAGACATATTGTAGACCGACATTCCACTATCTCCCCAGATTATGTTATTAGGAATAGACGAGCAAGTTGGGAGGAATGGGAAGGAGCTAATTTTTATGGCCATGTCAGTCTACAGGTTATGTGTCGCTTCTGCTTGGCTGGATCCGCTGCCACCGACCTTCCAGCAATGGAAAGGGCGTTTCCTGCATGTTTATAAGTTAGAGACAGCACTGTATGAACGAAGAGGCAGGAAGAGAAAGATCAAGGGGAATAGGATCTGGGGGCCACTTTCAGTCTGGATCTCCCAGCACAACTGAATCAGCTATGTTTTAAGATCGCGTGTTTGTGACTGCTTTTATTAAATGAAACTACTTATCCCTCCGTATGTTATCTAGGATTTTGTGATCCTCCCCTAGCTGACGCCTTTTATAGGATTATGAATTATTATGGCTGTATATTTATGATCAATTTGGCTAATATCCACTATTTGTAGTGTATTTATGCTTATGATAATTTATTTTAACTGCTGTAACCTGTCTATGCTTAGAAAATAAAATAAAAAAATTTTGTTTTTAAAAAGAAGTGGACTTCCCCTGGCGTAGTAGGATTCCTCAGCGGTGCCAACAACCATGGACAATTGTGATACGCTGGGTCTCCTAGATGGAAGACAGGCAGATGTGCAACAATGAGTTACACACTTTCAGATTATAATACCTGACATTACCCACACAAAGCTAGGAAAGATCACACTTACCTAAAATCCAAGCCCTCTCCGGTAGTAGTTATGACATCATCTAGTGTATGGTGCTTTTCCACAGTGTGAAGGAATCATGTGCATACCCTGGGAACCGGGCACAGATGTTTGAGATATAAAAATCCGGTAAGCAGACAACTTGCACGTTGATAGAATGGTAGTGTTTACTGTTTCGGTACACTTGTTCCCTGGTATGCGGTGGTACTAAGTCAATATGTATGCCATCGATGGATCCAGTCACATGTGGGATGCGACCAAAAATATAGAAATCAGCCTTCACAGTGGCTATATCCTCAAGTCTGGGGAACTGGATGTAGCTGTCCACTTGTCTCAACATTGCTGTAAGCACCTCTTGGCACACACGACTGAACATTGGTTGTAACATACCACCAGAGATAGCGACAGTGAATTGAAAGGAACCTATGGCCAGAAAATGCAATACTGACAAGAGTTTCACAATTGGTGTGAGGGATGTAGCAAAATTGATGTGAGGTAGGAGGTCAGGCTCCAACTGATGACATAAATCCAGTATTGTTTGACGATTCAAACACAATTTCTTGATGACATGTCTTTCTTCAATGGTCTGAAGGTCTAGAAATGACCGGTACAGTGGAGGCTGTCATCTCCTCCCTCTACCTATGTGAGAAGTTAAAATAAATTCGGACACTGGTCACAGTGTCCAGAGTAACATATATGAAGAGTGAGGCAGAAGTCATTTAACAAAACATAACAGCTTCATGAAGCATTCGATATATTTCACATGAACATTGTCTACTGTTAAACATCCACCAATAATCCTCAATGTGACCCTCACATGCCTGTAACATAACTGTGCACATCATCAATTTAGAAAAGTTTATTTTGCACACCATCATGGTTTTCATGACATTTCATGTGAAATACCGCCAACCACGGTGTACAGTGCACCGTGCACATTTTGCTATATGCACAGTAATGCACTACACAGATGATGTTTTGGACTGGACATGATATGTGAAGGGAGTTTTTCAAATGTAAACATGTTAGCCATCATTTGTAGTGGTGGTGATGCACTTAATAGTCACAGTTACTGTCTTTCCTACCGCTAAAATGGCGGATGCCTGACCTCACATGTAGAACATTTGGGATGACCGCCATTGGTAGAAATTGACTGCACGGTGGGTGGTTGCCACCACTGCAGACACAGCCATAGGCTAACATTAGTGACAGTGACAGTTGCGGTCCAATCGCTGTATGCTCCTACGCTGATGATCGCGTACATGGCGTACATGTGTGTGGCGGTTTGAAAAAAAACTAACTTGCCTCCTGACACTGCTGCTATCAACACCTGCTCCACTTTAGCTGCTGTTAGCAACCTCTGAGAGCAATCATGCCAGGCCAGGTGAGACGGCCTGTCCCTTCCCTTCAGTCCAGAGTGTAACATATGGTGTTGTTTGGTGAAATGAGGTAGTCCCTACATAGGCCAATCATCCATTATGAGGCACTGTACTTTGTGGAGTGCATATCAGCATTTTCATGTCTGATAATTCCTATATTGGACGTGTGTATTATGCCTAGATATATGTATGTCAACAATCCATTGTACCTATCATGATATGCCACATCACATCTTTGTATATGTGCAAAGATGTATAGACTACAACGTGAGCTCTGTCTGTATACTGGTAGGAGCACTTGAGGAGTATGTTAGCCATGTGTACAGTCCCGCAGATCACTCAGCCCAAATCTGGCATGGCAAAACTGTTGTGTAGGAGGTAGCTATACCTCACAGACCCATTCAGAGTGCCACACAACCTTATGGTCACATATCAGATGGGCAGAATAATCACTTTTATGTATTAATTTGCTGAAAACGTGAGGTTCATGTGGGGTTAGTATGCTCAACCTGCAGAGAGCAAGGCCTGACAATGAGTTGTAGACAGTCTGGACCATGGGCCAGGCTGGAGCAGAGTTGCAGTGGCAAGTTAACGTATGCGTAATCTCCCTGTAGCCATGCAGACACATCGATGTTCCCAAAATGAGTTTCTTGTTCTCACTAGTAACCCTGATAGCTGTTACATGGACCATATTTGGAAGGGTGACTGAGATAACCCCCTGACCTGATACTTCTTTTCACTGGGGTTCACTTATGACACTTCCTTTATTCACACATGTCTGTTGTGACTTCCTCATAAGTCATGCTTCCACTGTACAAGCCTATTGCACATCTGACACTTGAACAGTGTAGATAGTTGGTAACTTCTGAATAGATTTTGAAATGTCTTTCCTTAGCTTTGTCAGATTACATCCACTCATACAACACATATAATGGTATGTTGAATATCATCCCTGTTACAGTGCCACATATGGCAAAAGGTGTGTCCTGTGATGGCAGAACATACCACACAAACGTATTGTGACATAGTTAGATATCCTAATAAGTAGTCCACATGTCCACACACCCCCCAAACAGGAATCTCTCAGGGACACACATGCCAGCCCTTTCAATGTGAACTTAGGTTCAGGATACTGTGTATACTATGGTACTGGGCTGTATTGACCAACTGCATCGAGTCAATGGGCCCATCAGTGAAGGTGTCTGTATACTCATGCACAAGTAGTTCATCCTTCAGAAGGTAAAAATGGTGGGTTGTGTGTCATAGTACCTCACATCAGAGTGCATGTAGGATGGCCCTGGCCTACATGATGCGCTCAGTCAGTGTAGGTCATGACCAGGGTTGAGGTGAGTCAGCAGATGACCACAAAAGTGTGTATTCATGCTTTAGTAGTGCTTAGCATGTGACATTTACAGATGTATTGTGTTGACTCGTGATAAATGTTTGTGCTAGGTGAAAAAAAAATGTGCATCATCCATACAGATATCCTTAAACTTCCAGTTACAATCTGTTTCTACATCTATTGCATCCATACAGGTCAACGCCCATCAGAAGAAAGCCATTTGGAGAACAATTGCCTGGAAGGCGTGGACCCTGGGGGTCTTCAACCGGCGTAGTGTCCACTGCAGGGAGAGTGGGGAGGACCTGAGGTGCTGGACCCGGAAGATCATGGAGGTCCAGCCGGGGAAGTCCTCCTAACATGGAAGGGGCGCACGCCGGACCCTGCCCTCCCTAATGGCCCGCATACTGGCGGTGGCCTATCCAGAGCTTGATGGGCAGTTGAGGGCACAACAGCAGCGGCAAGGGGATGAGTCCTGGCCAGAGTCATACATGTTACTTTGACAACTTTGTGTGTTACAGGAAGGCATTTTCAAACCAAGATTGGTGGTGGCCCATATGCCACACACAAGATGAGTCATTGTTTGTGTAGGTCTGGTAGTAGGTGCCTGCTGCTGTGCTGTGCCTATTGTCTTTCTGACCAGGAGCTCAGAAGACTCCTGTCCACATCCACTTTTTATTTTTGGAGCAGACACCTGTCTGAGGGAAGTGAGTGATCATCTCATGTTGTAAGTTGTTCTGGGTGACAATGATAACACACAGGCAACTTGTCTTCCTTGTGTGAGGAGTGATGTTCCCTAACTACTGTCTCTCAGGTGATGTTGGCCCTATTACATGTCACATGAGATGGAGTGCACAGTACATGCAGTGACTGTGCAACAGTTCCTATTGGTAAGTACTAGCAATACATTGAAAAGAGTGTGGAAACATCACTGGTGCCATCTGAATTAGTGCCTACATGTTGTCCAGTGTGCCTTTGCCAGTCGATGGTTCATCTGCAATAGTGGTTCAGAACACTCATTCACTGACTGGTGACATGCATAAGGGAGTGAGATGTAGAACTATAGAGATAATATGTGAGTGTCTACACTGATCCTTACAAGGCAATCTGAGTTTGCTATACAAAAGAGTGCTGTAATGTGCCAGCCCATTGGGACTCTAGGGATCCCACATATTTATGTCACGAGCTAAGCTACCAAGAACTTAGAATAGAACAATCTGTTACAGAAACCTGTCCTAAACTAACCAAACAAGAAAAATGTATGAAATGCTGCAACTCAAAGTAAGAATATTTATAAACATCGAAGGACTAGACTACTTAGAAGTAATAGCCAAATCTATCCTCTAAACCACATATAAACTCTACCAGGCATCTAAGAAACTACAACATAATATTCCAAAATAATTTAAACATATTTGTTTTAAAAACTAGTAAAATATTAATATTATATCAGTAAAAAAAAAATCGAAATTTTGCATTACTCACTGAGATAATAAAAATATTATTACTATTATTATTTTTTTTTTTACAATATTTAATACATTAAACAAACTAACAAACTACCTTCACATAATTTTTAAAATACATCACATAGTTTCAACTGAACAACATAATAAATATATCAACATGACATAATTATAAATCTATAACATTTCCCACCCCCAGTTAATTAATAAAATGAACTTGCGATTTTGTTGCTGCTGATCACTCTCCAAATCTGCATACTTCCAAAAAAGTAATCGAGCAAAAAGTTGTTCAAATGATAGTAAAAAGCCTCCCAAAAAAGCAAAAATGTTGTTTAAAAACAACCAATCCCATGAGGCAATCCACAGTTTGTAGGTTCCATGAAAAAAGCGATTTTTTTTTTAGAAAAACAAACCACTCCAAGAAACCTGGAAAACAAAGAAATACATTTTTTTAAATCATTTAAAAAAAAACAAATTAAGATTTCCTTAAAAAAACGGAACGACCGACTTTCCTTAGAAAGGTTCAGGAAAATGAAACCTGCAATAAATAGATAAAACATCGACCCGCACAAAACACTCCATTCCCAAATATGTACATGCATAATATTACTCTACACAAAACTAGACAGCAATACATGTATTACACATAACTTACATTAAAAAACACTTTATTTCCTAGAACACATAATGAAACTACACAACACCACATAGCAGCCAAAAAAATAATAAAACACACAATAAACTCACCAATAACACCACACATGTCATATACACAACTGTCATACCTTTTCCCTATCTTACAAACACCTTAAAAATCGGTACAAATTAACTTACCTTTGCCGATGAACAACAGCACCCAACTGTGACTTCTTTCTTCCACAAATGACCCAAAAAGAACAGCAAGAGACTACTAAATTTAGTTGGCGGTAGAAAAAAATGGCTACCTAGTGAAAATAAAAAACATCGATGAGAAAAATATCAGAAATATTTTTTAAATGATTATTAAAATGTTTCCTAACCCTGGGCGTAGCGGGACTATGCGGAGGTCCACGGAGTAGGGAACAAACTCCGCTCCACCACCCGCCTCCACCCCCCCTATTAACAATTAATTAGACAATAATTAAAACTAAAACAAAAAACACTTACCTGTACTGCGGCATCCCCGGGCTGCCCTCCTCCTCTTCCTCGCCGTCTCTGGGTGATCATTGCGAAAACTGTACATGCGCGCGCCCGCGCATGCGCATTTCTTTCTTGTATGCCTTACCAGACCAACACCTTTGTCAGTGTCTTGGTGTAATCATTGGACTAGAGAGTCGATACCCAGAGATCTACGAAATACCATAAAATCAGACCAAATATCAGGGATAATCCCCTTCTCCACTCCCTGGTCTAAACGTGCGACTTTGATATCTATCCTAACCCAATCTTCCACCTTCGGGGGCAAAGGATCCCTCCATTTTATGCAAATTTCCCTTCTGGCAATCAAGATCAAGTAAAATAACAGCCCTCGATGTGAGTGCTTCAGCAGCTTACTAACTTCGTCTCCTCCAAATATAAGAGGAGCTGTGTTCAGATTGATCTCTCTGCCAAAGATACCTTTAAAGGCGATCTCGATTCCGCCCCAATAATCCCTCAGCCTTGTGCAATCGAAAAAGATATGAAGATCCTTTGCTGCTATACAGCCACATCTTGGACACTTGGGAAGGGGGCTAGAGACAAACTTTGCAGTTTTAGCTGAAGTCCAATATAAGTGATTGATAGTAAAAAAAATGATTCTTCTTCAGATTAGCTGGTTTTACTAGGCTGAAAAGGAGCCTCAAAGAGTGGTACCAGACCGTCTTAATGTCACACTCGAAGGAGGACCCATTCCAGACTGAATGGGGAGGTGCACACTCCTTCTCGTCTGCCTCCAAAAGCTTCCCATACCACTTAGAGACTTCCTTGTTCTTAGGACTTACATCTTGAAGAGATAGCTCCAGTTCCCAATCGACTCGAACTTCCTTTTTGACGGATATAAACCAGGAAGAAAGTTGAATGAACTTGAACCTGGAGAAATCATTACCAATCTTTGCTTTTAGGACCTCCCATGGGTACACACCCTCTGATGTCATGAGGTCTGACCATTTTATAATACCTGCCCTTCTGATTGGTACACTCAGTCTATCTTTTAAACATAGCGGGGTCCCAGGAGAGTCTCAGATTGGAGCTAGGTCGGAATAATAACCTAGGCCCCACCTACTCCTGACCTTGCACCACAAGCAAAGGGCCGATCTCAGTATTTTTAGTCATACTTTCTTAAAGTAACTGGGGGCACCAAACTTATATAGGAACCCGTCTCCGCCCCACTGCCTTACCATTTCACCTAGGAGCCTCCCCCAAGTAGAGTCGTCCACCTTCCCAAGCAGCATCCGGATGTTTTTAAATTGAAGAGCTGCACAATACCAATTAACCTCTGGCAGAGCCAATCCCCCTTTAATAAGCCTACATCTAAGTTTTTTCCATGCCAGCCTTGCACCCTTATTAGCCCATATAAAGCTTACAACCTTCCCCTGAATTTTATCGATACCTGATTTAGGGAAGCCAAGGGGGATGCCATTGAAAGGTAGTTTAGTTTAGGGAGTATAACCATTTTTGTTAAATCGACCTGTCCAAATATGGTTAGGGGGATATTTTTCCATCTTGCTAGTAAATGGTCTATTTCTCTTGCTACCCTATCTAAATTAAGCTGTGAGATCTTATCTATCTCGTCGACAATTATAATTCCCAGATATTTAAAATTAGGGCTGACTTTCCCATCCCAGTCTTTCATGTTCCAACACATCACCTCAGTTTTCGATTTGTTGACTGAGTATCCTGATAGGGACCCAAATTCCTCTAGGAGATGTTCGACCCTCGGAATAGAGATAACCGGGTCAGCCTTGTAGAGCAACAGATCGTCCGCATAAAGCGCAACCTTACTACTGTAAGACTGAGATCTGAAAGGGATTACAGAAACATCGGATCTCAGTACCTGGGCCAGTGGCTCTATGTATATGTCGAATAACAGAGGTGAAAGGGGGCAGCCCTGTCGCGTCCCTCTCGATATATTAAAACTGGATGTCAAAACCCCATTTAGCAAGATCCTAGCCGAAGCTCCTTCATAGCTCATTTTTAAAGTATATAGGAGGGTAGGCCCAAAACTCAATACACTCATCACCTCCCACAGGTACTCCCAGCATACTCTATTGAACGCTTTGGCCGCGTCCAGGGCCACCACGGCTAGGGGCACGGAGCGTTCGATGGCAAGATCTATTGTACCAATGAGCTGCTGGGTTTGCTCCTGTATATACCTCTTTGGAATGAAGCCCTTCTGATCAGAATGTATTAGCTGTGGGGCGATTTTTGCCAATATCTTCCTGTGTTTGCTATGTATGCTCTAAGTGGCCATGGGTATGCCCAGACGTGGGTCACATGCTCTCCATGCCACTGGAGTCAAGCTAGCCTGGCTGATGAGGGGTGATGCCCCGAAACAGTCCTAGGATACTTGTTTCCAGTCCACGGGGGACCTGGCCTGGCAGTTTGGGCTGGACTGTTCTCATGGGGAACAGGGTCAAGACTGATTTGCATATGACTGGGTCTGAACTGGAAAGGCAGGAGGAGCAAAATAATGATGGCTTTAAGGCCCAGATCTCTGTACTGGGGTGAATGTTTGACATTGTGCAGCATTCTGTCCATCAATTGTTCTTTTTGTATTTGTCACCCGAGTAGGTAGGGAATGCCCAGACGTAGGTCCTGTGCTCTCCATGCCACTGGAGTAAAGCTAGCCTGGCTGATGAGGGGTGATGCCCCGAAACTGGTCCCAGGATGCTTGTTTCCAGTCCAGGGAGGACCTGGCCTGGCAGTTCGGGCTGGACTGTTCCCATGGGAAACAGGGTCAAGACTGATTTGCATATGGCTGGGTCTGAACTGGAAAGGCATGGGGAGCAAAAAAGTGATGCATTTAGGCCCAGATCTCTGTACTGGGGTGAATGTATGACATTGTGCAGCATTCTGTCAATCAATTATTCTTTTTGCATTGGACACCAAAGAAGCAACATGAACCATTCACACTGCAACAAAACTTATGTCAGGGAAGGTTTTAGACACTAAAATTGTTAAATATACTTTTCCCATTCCAAGATAAATCAAGTCAGGTAAGATGTTAAACACTAAAGGGGCAACATTTACTATTCCCACTCCAATCTAACGTAACTCAGGGAAGGTGCTGGACAGGAAAATTATTAAATATACTAGTCCTACTCCAATATAACTTATAACAATAAAAGATACTGGATACTGAATAGACAAACACCCCAATACTACAAAAGAAAACCCCCAAAATATAGCACTCTATAAAGTTAACATTTAACCCCTTCGCTGCGTTCGTCGGCCAACGGCCGTCGCGAGCACTACCTCGGTAGTGCTGCGCACGTCCGTTGGCCGACGCGGCCCCGCCCACTCCTTTAAACCGCCGCACCGCGGTGGAATGTTCGCCGCGGTAAAGGGGTTAATATAACCATCACAATATCAACAAGCTGAACAAATATCTATGTAAACATAAAAAAACATATTTATTCCAAATTAAATAAAACCTTATCATTTTAAATATTTATTATCCATTCAACCTTTAAAATATATTTCATATTACATAAACTATTTATATATGAATATATTTAACAAAGTACAATATTTGAAACCATAATCAAAATGTAATTACATTTATATTCATATACATTGTAAATATATAACATACTTTTAATTACATTTGTATGCAAATATCAATGTCTTAATATTATTTTTAATATTTTCCTATTTATAAAATAAACTGTTAAAATATTTGCATATTTGTTTCTTACCTAAATAAAAAAAAATCTAATTTACTTTTATATTATATATTTTCAATAATTGTATCCATTTTTACAACATTAAAAAATAATTCTATTATGCACTTTTTTATTCACTTTTTAAAAAATAATAATTTAGGGGCCGATTACAATATCGGGCGGTTGGACCGCCGACTGCAGTTGCAGCGGTCAGGAGACCACCCAACAAGCAGTTGGCAGTCTGACTGCCCAACTACAATCTGACTGCCGTGGGAGCAGTTGAAAAATGTTTTTTTCCCAATGCAGCTAGTGCTGCGGCACAGAAAAAGGGCTTATGCTGCAGTGGAAAAAAGCACTTGGTGCACATCCATGCACCGTGTGCCAGGCACCATGTGGTGCCTGTCACACGATGTATGGATGTGTGCGGGGCACCACAGGGGATGGGCCCTCCTTTGGCCCCCAAAGTCTGTTTCTGACAGCCTCTTCATGGTGGTCGGACTGCCATAAAAAGGCTGTCAGAAACAGACATTATAATCCCAATGGCAGTGCCTGCTAAACCACCGCCTCCATGTAAGCCATATGATTCTGACCGCCACCACGATTGGCTCCTAATTGTTGTCGGAGGTGGCGGTCTTTCCCCCCCAACTTCTGCGATCCTAAAGTCTGCACTGAAATGCAGTGGTTGGACCGATGACCTGTCAGGTGGACAAACATTGAAGGCCTGTCAGTGGCGGTTCGCCCGACATTGTAATCAGGCCTCTAGATTTTTTTTAGAAAGTAATATTAATAATTCCTCATCAAATATCACATAACACTATTTATTTTAAAATATTGTTTTGTAAAAATCAATAATTTATACATTTTTTGAAATGTGTTTTAAAAATTGTATTTAAAAAATATAATACATAAAAAAACAATCTTTATTTAAATTACTTTAATTATTCAAAAATAATATCCACTCTCTTATCTAATAATAATTCTAAACCCACTTCAAAATATTTTTTAATTTGATTTATTAATTTTAATAAAAACACATCCAAAAATCCACTAATTCATATTTTTTTCAAATACTCTCTACCCTTATCCCCTATAAACCCAACATCCTGCTCCTAAAATGTTTACATTTTTTTCTAAAATCGTTTTTTTTAACAGTAACATAAAAAATACACAATAACGCTAAGACCCTTATTATGAGTTTGGCCATGTGGGAGTGGGACTGCCCCACTCCCGCACCACCAAACCCATGTTTGAACTGCCTTCCAGATCAGGAGTTTTCTCCTGTCTGGTGGGCGGATCTTTGGCGTTCCCAGGGTGGTGCCTAGGCACCACAAAGGGAACATCAAAATCAGTACCTGCACGTCATGGACTGCTGCAGACCATGCCGTGCAGGTACTGGGGTGCATGCACACAGGGGAGCACATGTTGTGCCCCCCTGTGTGCCGTTGTTTAATGCTCGTAGTCTGTGTCTGAAACTTGGAATCATGCGTAAAATCTTAACTTGGCCAATTGCCAGCTGTCGCACTCATGCGTCTTCTTTTGATTTAGCCCTCACTAACTCTCGTCCTTTATCTTATTTCCCTCTTACTTTCTCCTTTTCCATATCTCTATTCGTGTTGTTTTCGACTCAGTTAACTACAGGCACATTTTTTCAGGCACTATTTTGGAAGTCCTGATGATGATCCGATATCTATGTTAAGGATCGAAACGCCGTCGACAAAGCTGTCTACCTTATACACTGTGATTTATGTGTTAAATTATGTGTAAAGGTGACCTCTCACAAATTGTTGTCTGCTCCATTGTAAAGACTTGATACAGACAACCACATGCTGCCTGAGCCTTCTCTTGTTTTCCCTTGTTATGTGAGTTTATGGATACAGGCTTGTGTCCCACTGTTATTAATTCACATGTTTTGTACATTTAATATAACTGCATATTAAATTGCCTTTTTTCCGGCTGGATCAAAGGCCAAAAATATAGTACCGATTGGGGCTATATTTATTTGATTTCCAATCATTGTTTACTCAGGGACCACTGTCTCTCAAAATAAGTTAGTTCCCAAGGTCCCTGACCGATCTAATTTGGGTTCCCTTGTACTTTATACACATATGGCGCAGAGGCACAAGGGGGCCCTGTAGTGCCCACTTTGTTTCCTCACCACCACACTTTTCATAGCACTCACACCGCCATGAAAAGTGTGGCGGTGAGGAAACTCGTAATATGCTTGGTGGGCCGCTGCATATTGAGGCTTCAAGACTGCTGCGCCACCAAAAGGGATCTCTGATCCCTGGCGGCTGCGATGGTCCCAGTGCGGCCCGACCACTCTGATCATAATGGGGTGATCGGGAGACGCCACTGCCGCGCCCCAACAAGTCTGGCGGTCCGTAGACTGCCAGACTCGTATTAAGCCCTTAAATTTATAAGACACTTCCCACCGTCATCACCTATAAACCGAACATCCTGCTCCTAATTTTTTTTCTCAAAATATTTACAAATAAACATTACACTATATATACACTAATACATTATTTTTAAAATATTCCCCACACTTGTCCCCTAAAAACCCAACATCCTGCTCCTAAAACATATCCTTTTACTAACTAAAAAAATAAAGCAAATTAAATTGCAAAAATATCTTATAAAAAAATTAGAAACAATTATTATAAATACAAAATATATAAAAACAAAAATACAACATATCACACAATTTATCACTAAAAAACGATATTACAAACAACTATATTAACTACATCGATAGTCAATACAACGTCAAAAATGATATTTTTGACAGTGATATTTATGTGTCACAATATTCTTGATACAATATTTATGTTACACGATATTTTTAATTCGATATTTTGCCCAAACTCTCCTTCAAACATAACCCATAGAGTTTCATGCCCGTCTTCCTGCCAGAGCCGATACAGCTCCCTGGTTATCCCCGGTGTGGAGCCCATGTTCCCCCACAGGGGGGTGAATGGAGATGGGTAAGTTGTCATAAGCCCCCTTCTCACTGTCCATCTAGCCTAAAACTCCAATGGCGCTCTTGTAACCGAGGATTTGTATAGTGTGGGATTTCTCTCTGTCTTTTTACTCCACTGTCCTCCCCACATGGCGCCTGCTGTCAATGTACGGTACACCATGCACCACCCCTTGTTGGCATCACAACATGTCCAATGATAGACATATCAGAGGAGTGAAGCTGCATAATAGTATGAGAGACTTTGAACCACTAGTCCTCCCTCCCGAGTTTGAGGAAGCTCTGGCATCTAGCCACACTAGTCGCCTTTCTGTGCCAGAGACACGTATGGCAGGCAGACTGTAGTTTCTAAGTATAGTCCTTGGGGATCAATAGGCCCAGGGTATGGCAGAGATAAAGGATCTTAGGAAGGATCGACACTTTAAATACCGCTATCTACCCTATAAGGATAGGGATTTGTGTTTCCAATTGTTACGGTCCACTGGACAGACTTTTTTAAGCAACTGGAGGTTTTCGTATTTAGTTTTATATAACGTGGATGCCAAGGCTATCCCCAGATATTCAAATGCAACACTGCACATCGAATCTGGGTTGTCGGCTGCAGCTTATCCACTAGCAGTTGTGGGGTGAAGAGGTTGAATATCACTGATTTTGTGAGGTTAATTTTGAAACCTGTTACAGTCTGATAGTCTGTTAATTCCTTTAGGGGGTGGGGGAGGGAGTGGCTTGGATCTATGAGGAAAGCCAGGATGTTGTCAGCCAACATAGTTTAATATTCTGCATCCAAAACCAAATACCTTGTATCTGGGGATTGTCCCTGATCTTTTGGGCCAAAAGCTCTAGCGTTGCTGTAAACAGGAGCGGGGAGAGAGGACATCCCTGCCTCGTTCCACTTGAGATGGGCAGCCATTCCAAAATAGTCCCATTCATCCTGATGTACGCCTTGGGGGCCCTGTATCCAGCTGGTAGCCAGTTAATAAATGAGTCACTGAATCCCATCCAGTCCTAGTCTACCCAGTCAAAACTTTCTCAGCATTCAGAGAGCCTATGATTGGCTGCTTGGCTCCTGTTCTACCTATATCTATCAAGTGTAAGGCTTTCTCAATGCTATCACTCGCTTGGCATTCTAAGATAAATCCTGATTCGTCTGGGTGGATGATCAAAGATTGAAGGTGCAGGGATGCAATTTTAATGAAGATTTTTACATTGACATTTAGCAGGCATATTAAGTGGTATGGACTACAATTGCTGGGTTATTTGTCTGATTTAAGTATGAGTGATATCGGGGAATCTGCTATTGAAGGCGTCACCCCTCTTTCTGTATCATTTCCTGATATACTTTATGCAGGAGGTGTAGTAGAGTGGGGGCAAAACATTTGTAAAATGACGTCATTAAGCCATCTGAGCCTAGGGCTTTCACCCCCTTGAGTTTGGCAATGGCCTCCATAATATCTTCTTTAGCTAGGGGTTTATCCAGTTTGTCTCTATGTGGTCGGGAAAGCTTGGGGCCAACCACTCCATCCACCTAAGCCTATTTTGCTAGAAAGTGTGTTGGTCACCGAGTGTACAGGGTACAATAGTATGTCAAAAAGCACTCTGCTTCATCATGGTCAAGCGTGTGGAGCCGTCCATGCACCACTTCACTTCTGTGATTGTATTACATGTTTGCCAGGCTCTCAGAAGGTTAGCCAGTAGCTTGCTTGATTTGTTGCCCCATTCATAGAGTTTATTCTCTAGTTTTGCTAAACAGCAAGCTGCCCTGTCTATCTCAAGCATCCTGAGCTGGCCCCAGAGGATTTTCCACCAAGTTTTTTTAGGAGAGTGTATGTTTGTGGTCTCCGACTAGTTCCTCCAGGTCCATCAGGAGCAGTTGACACAGGTCGTCTCTCATTTTTTTTTAAGTGAGACGCATCCGTGATAAATCACCCACTGATCACGGCCTTCAGGGCATCCCACTGTCGCCGTCATTCTGTCCCCTGTGTCATTGTGCTTAATGTGTTAACTGATGTTCTTATTGATGTTGTTTACCGTTATTGGGTCTTTAAGAAGGGCTTCCTGGAGCTTTCAGGACATCCCTGTTCTGAGGGATCCTGTCAGGGTATACAAGAGGGAGCATGTGACTGGGATATCATCTGATAACGTCATTGGTTCTTGCTCGGCTTCAATCAAATTAGATAAGAGCTGTTTTATTTACCAGGGGCTAGTCCATTTGTGCATATGTCTTGTGGGCCCCAGAGAAGTGTGAATAGTCCAACCCCCATGGATGTCTGTATCTCCATGCATTTGTAAGACTCATCACAGGGATCTACCTACTGGAGAAAGGATAGCCGTTCCTACATGGCCCATTCTGTCCCTGACTACTGTGCCATCGCAGGGAAGGTTAAAGTTGCCCCCTACCAGGATCAGGGTGGGGGACCATGCTGGTAGGATGTGTATGCTGTAGGTGAGGAAGCATTCCTGACCCTGATTGGGGCAATAGACTGACATTATCATTAAGGGGAAGCCGTGCAGCATGCCAGTCAGGGCTACCTAGTGCTCTGCTTTGTCACATTGTATCAACTCCACTATTAATGGGCATTTTGAATGGACTAGAGTCCCCATCCTGCCTGTCTCTTCCTCCTTGGTGGAGCAATATCACACGGGGAAAAGTTTGGATCGCATGCATGGCCAGTCCTGATGTAGTAGATAGGTCTCCTGGAGCAGTCCTATGCATGTGTGTGGACTAGTCAGCATCTGTAGAATGCACTGCCTCTTAAGGGGGGTCTTTAAGTCCCATCACAATGTATGTGGTTACTTTGACATGTCTAGCGGCATTGGAGCAGAGTATTGGCTTTGTAATCGCTAACTCTGGCCGCTAGAGGTGATGCTTTGATGCAACTTTCTCCCCCTACCCTCCCAATCTCCCAACCCCCGCAACATAGTGCAACAACTAAACCGTTCAAACAGATAAAATGACAGTCCCACCATTTCAAGGTGTCCAGGTGTGTCGCTCTCAATATGGTGTGAGACTAGGGTTATCTCCATAGGTGTCATGGAAGCAAGGCCTCTGTCAGTTCAGTGGTGCTTCCTCTCTCCCCCGACGTGGGTCGTTATATCATGTCTACAATTGACGGGTCCCACACCTAGGAATTTATTTCATAAGTCATACATCTGTAATGCTGTTAGAATGGGTGCGAGGGAGCCCCCTACTGTATCACTGATGAGGCTTGACGGCGTGTAGTTCTGGGAGTCCAGGGGCGGCAATCCCTTGCTCACTCTATGCACCTGTTCGAGTGCTGCTTTGCATTCCACTAGCCAGTCTTAGCTACTCTGGTTAATCTGTCTTGTCTTGCCTGTCACCAGTTTCCATGGTTTTTAACTGGCTGTGGAATTTAGAGAATTTGACAGTCTTCTTTAGGCGATTTAGTCACCTATTTCTTACCCCTTCACTCAAAGTGGAAATGGAAGGGGTGTACCCATCACTATCATACTGTTAGAAATGTTATTCCAGGTTGGCTGAGGTATGCACCTAGACAAGGCAGGAGCCACTACTCTAGTCAGGGTAAGCTAGATACACACTAAAAGATAACCTGTGCTCACCCTCTGTTAGCTTGGCACAGAGCAGTCAGGCTTATCTAAAAGGCAATGTGCAAAGTATTTTTGCAACACACACACAGTAATACAATGAATACACCAGAAATGGACTCCACACAGGTTTAGAAGAACATATTAATATATTCTGAACATAACAAGACCAAAACAGCAAACATCTAAAGTATAGAAGTTGAGATATAGAATTTTAAAGGAATAAATGCAATAACGTGCTTAGAAGCAAGTAGCACACAAAAAGGGTTCCTTTAGGTCGTGCTGGACCGGGGCAAACTCAAAGTTCGGGCCAACCGCAACGGAGCACTGGCCAGCTACTGGTCCCACACAGGCACCGGTGAACAAAATATGTTTCCTGGTCGCAAACAGTGAGATACGTTGATGAGGGGGTCCACAGGTGCAGGATGCGTCAATCCTCTCCAAGCAGTGAAGGTGTTAAGTCAGTTCTGAAGATGGGTGTCAGAGACGGGAGGCGAAGAGCAACGCGCCGGATTCTGCCATGCAGTCGAAGGAATGCATCGATCTCACCAAGCTGTAGCTGCGGTGATGGGCTATCTGATGCGTCAATCTCTGAAGGCAAAGCACTGGTTACAAGGCGATGAGACAATTTTACTACCACAACTGGGTCGATGCACTGGTTCTGCTATACGCAGACAGGTGATATCCCTGAGTCTCAAGTAACAGGAGGCAAGCCAACAAGCCCTTGGAGATCACTTAGAGTAAATGCAGAGTCTAGCTCTCCTTCAGCAGTGTCAAAGAGCAGCAGGGAAACAAACAGAAAAGCAGGCCTTCCAGATCAGCAGTCCAGTTGAGTCCGTTAAGCAGCTCAGCAGTTCTTCTGGCAGAGCTTCAGTCACAAGTCCAGTAGTGTCTGATTTTAAGGGGTGAGAGACCTAGTACTTATTTCCAAAAGTGCCTGTGATGTGGGGGTAATTACAAAGCAGCTCACTGAAGGGCACAAGGACCCCTTTCAACCCAGCCCTGTCTGCCAGGCTATCTGTGAGGGGTAATCAGTCCTTTGTGTGGGGACAAGACACCGCCTATTCAAGTGAAGTGTTAGTCTCTCCCTTTCATCCTGCCCAGGCAAGGCCATCAGAATGCAGAGGTATGTAGATGGGTACTCAGACACACCTATCCTTCCTGTGTTGTGGCTGTCTGGAGGGAATGCACAAAGTGTAGATGTCACCCACCTCGGACGTGTATTGGAGACAGGCTGTCATGCACACAGAGCAGTAAGTGCAGAGAAATGTGCACTTTCTAAAAGTGGCATTTGTAAAACAGCAATGTTAAATCAAACTTCACCAGTGAGGGGGATGTATCATTACCATTCCAAAGATATGTAACTTGAAAAAGCTACTCCTCTCTGATCAGGAATTACAGTTTAAAAGTGTATTAAGGAATTCTAAATGCTAGCCTATGAGGGGTTTGACCTCACAGTAGTAAAAAACAAATTTGGGTGTTTGCCATGACCAGGACATGTAAATATTAAACACACATATCCTCCCTTTTACTTACATGGCACCCTGCCCTTAGGGTTACTTGGGGCCTACCTTAGGGGTGACTAATATGTAATAAAAGGGGAATTATGGCTTGGCAGGTAGATTTAAAAGCCAAGTCAAAGTGGCTGTAAACTTCAAACACAGGCGCTGCAGTGGCAGGCCTGAGACAGGTTTGGAAGGCTACTTCTGTGGGTGGCATAATCAGTGCTGCATCCCACTAGTAGCATTTAACTTACAGGCCCTGGGCATATGGTATACCACTTTACAAGTGACTTACACGTAAATTAAATATGCCAATCAGGTATACCCCAATGTCACTATATTTAGTGGAGAAGCAAATGCACTTTAGCAGTGGTAAAGTGCTTAGAGTCCTAAGGTCAACAAAAAGAATCAGCAAAACAGGAGTTAAAAGACAAAAAGTCTGGAGGAATGACAGGTCTAACATCTACTTTGTGCTCTTTGAGGAAGGTGGTGAAGGGGTGGAAGGCAAGCGTTATTGAGAACACATCTTGAAAACTTTGGAGGGAATCACCATTGTATCAAATCAGGCCTCTTCCTCTCGCAGCTTCCAGTATCGCCTTCATATCTGCATAGTGATGGAACCACACTGTCCGTGAATTCTGGGATGGCAGGCCTGCCCTTTGTGCTCAGTCGATGGAGAGGGGATCCGGGCAGTATTTGTCTAAGAGCATCTCTGCGAGTCCCTGGATATATTGCTTAATGTCTTTACCTTCTCTCCCCGGTGTGACTCCTCAAATGCGTAAATTGGAATGCCGGGATCTGTTCTCCAGGTCCTCTTGTTTTTCCTGCATCTGTATCACTTAGTTCTGTAATCCAAAAAAGCGGGAGCAGACTTCTTCGAGGTCTACACGTCTCTTATCTTGTGCTGATTCCAGTGAGATGGCTCTTTGATTCAAATCATCAACGTCTTTACGGACTTCTGAGAGGCTTTATTTCATTTCTGTCCACACTGAACCTATTTCTTTCATGAAGTCCTTGAATATTTGGGTCATAAAGCTCTTGCTGAGTTTCTCATCCCTGCCGGCCGGTTACTCTGCGGTGTTGTGTTGCTCAGTGGTTTATATTTTGGAAGATTTTGCACTGTCTCCCTCACGCTTAATCATTGTGGCTTTGAGGAGCACTTCGATTGTGCTATCTCGCTTGTCTTGTGGAGGCCATATTGCATGTGATCCAGTGCTAGGCCAATCTCTTACCATTAGTTTTCTGACGATCTTTCTTTGTTGACTGAGAGGGGAAGGGAGTTAGCACTTAGTCAAACACATCTAATTAACAGTGTAACCCATTTGGCTTCACAATAAGGACCAGGAATCCATAAATAAAGTCAAGAAGATTTATTTCAAGCTAACTTAATGTAAATAAATCTCAATACCATGCTGTAAAGGTACAGAAAAACAAGTGGATAGCTAAACTTCCTAGAGAATTTCAGACGCATCAGTATGAGACAAATAAGAAGATCATTCAGAGCAATACAAAGAATTAACAGCAGAATCTGATGGTCAGAGAAGAGTCTTCAATCTGTCTTAAACATGAGTGATATCTAATAGTCCTCTAATCTAGAGCCTTAAAGGTAATTTAATCTAAAAGAGTCTCAAAAAGTCTCAAAAAGTCGGGGGAAATCAGAAAAAGAGAAAAACGTTGGAAGTATGCGGGAAGGTGTCAGCATTTCAGAAGCTCGGTTAAAAGTGTTCTAGGGAAAGGAAAATAGGTGTTAGCCTAAGCCACACTCAGCAAAGACTCAGAGGGGTAAGCATAGAGGTCTGAACCACTCAAAGTCAAAGGGAAAAATGACCAACAACAACCTGTGGGAAAACTAGTTAATATCCCAAGAATCTTCTGGGTAACACCCCTTGCTCACACCTTCAGGGGCTCCATTGTACTAGCCATTCTCTCGTTGTGAATTGCAACATTAGCAGACTCTCCCAGGCCAGTCCTGAGAACAACATGGCCCTTAGGCACCTGCGACACCTCAATACATTACTACAAATAATGCTCTAGCTCTCCATGTTCTTTGTCAGAGTCTTCTTCTCAGGCTCTCTATTGGTAGTACAGTGGTACATCTATTCTCAAACTAACAAACCATGTGAAAGTACCTGCAAGGAAAAAGACATGCAAGCAGAAATGGAAAAACTATATTTTAGGCAGATAGAAATACAGGTCTGCTTGCGTCAATTTAAGCATAGTATTCAATGGTGCACATGAATACGTGTTGTTTGTGCACATACAACTACAAATGAATGACACATGTAAGTACATAAATTCAGCATTAGAGTCATGCTGAACTTTAAGTAAATGTAAAGTAACTTTGGAAGCACGATTAAAAGTGTGACTAAGAACTACATTATGAATACTAATGCGAGAACATTAGTGCACACATTTTCATAAATCTTTCTTCTTTCTAATGTAAACACATTTTAATAGTGTGAAGATGATTTTATCCCATCTTAAAGATTACATTTCATTTTAATAAGGTTAATGCACAAAGTGTATATGATTTTCTAGCTCTAAGGTGAATGCACTTCAGTACTGGATATAAGTGCAAAACATTACATTAATAATGTTAAGACACACAAGTATGTCATGCTAAGTGCACGTATATATATTGTGCATTTATGACATGTGAGGCTGGAGCCAAATTTACGCTGCTCCACCTCTGTTCTAAGAGATCTTCGTAATCGTTCTTTATTACAGTGAACATTGCTCTGCTACTTGACAAAGCATTTGTGGTTGTTGTTATAGTTTCTTATGCCTTATTGGTGTCTGTGTTCAGTGAACTCATAAAGTTCCTGCTGTGTCTTGTGCTTCGGCCATGCATTCTCCCCTCCTGTGTCACATTTTGTGTTGCCTGATGGGGTTTGGCATTTCTGTGGTGAAGAGAAGTTGTGAGGAGGATCTGATATTGGTTGCAGTGCGATAGGGTACTGAAAAAACTGGCAGTTGAACTGGTACTGGTGTCCTGCTTTCATATTTGGCAATGAGCACCTTGCTCTGAGCTCACGGTGACCACCCTCCTCCCTAGCTAGTTGGAACTACGGGCCTCCCCTTTGAAGTCAAGCTTCAATATCTGCTCCATTGCCCATCACTTACTTTCATATGCTAAGCTGCTGTTTCCTCTACAGTGCTTGAATAAATGAAGTGATATAGTGCCTCTCATTCCCTATCATTTCTGCGGAGCCAATCAGGCTTGACCTCCTTCGTCTAAAACTGTGCACTATACATCCTCTAGCAGCAGCAGAAACAGGACCAAATAAACGCCCAGCAACAAAAATAATTCGATTTTCAGTTCCTTGCTTACTTGTTAGGAGGCAATGTTTATATTAAGATGTAATTTGTGAAGTGTGCAGCTTCCACCAGGCAACTTGACACTTTGACTTTTCTTATAAACAAAAAGCGGGCGACTTAACGTTTTTTCCTTGGTATCTTCCCTTCTTTTCTTACTATGGGGCTACAACAATGCAAAGTTGCTATAAGTTACCTTTATTTCTAAACATCTCTAATGAACGTAATGTGAAGGGTGAAACGTGGTAGAAATTATTCAATACCTACATGATAGCTACTGACGAAAAATCATTGAACTGTAGGTGGAAAAAGCACTTTTGTTGAATTTATTGGGCATAGAATCGCAAAATACGTTTCAACATTTTCCTAAATGTAAGGTATAGCAGCTGGCCATTATTATAAATTTGTTGAAGCTGTGCATCACCTTAAATTATACTCCACGGATGAACCTCATTTTCTCATGGAGAGATACACATTTTATACATCTTGTCAACTACCAAATGAGCCCCTTGTATCTATTGTAGCTTCTATCACAGTTTTGGAGTGTCATTGTGAATTTGATGCAACTATTAATCAATATATATCAGAGACTAGATAGTAGTGTATTGCTACAGTGCAAAGATTGAAGAGCAGTTTTTACACCACAGAAATCCATCTCTTAAAGAGTCTGTTGACATTTTGTAGATTTTGAAAGGTCCATTTAGTCTATCAAACAGATGACTGAAGATAAATAAATGTCTGAAGATATATATGTTATCAAATATAAATCATCCGTGGAGAGCATAAGGATAAAATTAAAGAAAAAAACAAGCCGTTCATATATCTGTCCAATAAATGTAGATGACATAGTTGCGCTTCTAGAAACCATTCTTCAAACAGTACCGCCTGCATCCAAGGTTTGTCTAATTTCCTCTGAAGCAGTGATTTGGGCCAGTTCAGTACTGTTCTGGCTTCTAAAGCCATATTGATTTTCTTCCAGAAGTCCTTTGTTGCTGATAAAAGCTGAAAGCTCCATATTAATGGCCTTCTTTACAATGTTACAAACAAAGAAACCCTGGCACTCAAAATGTTACAGATTGTATTAATGACAGTAATCTGTCAGTCTGACCCAAAGAACAAAGAAGAAGAAAATCTTTTCTTAACACAGGAAACACGGAAATGCATTTCTCTAGATATTCATTAACTTATTTTGTAAATGACAAAGTGCCAAACTTAATACAAAAAGTTGCAAGGACAAGGACTTTTCAGTCTTCTTAATACAGTCACATAAAATTCTCTACAGTGATGGAGATAGTAGTCCAGTCCTTGTTGTACAGAGCATGAAAAACAGCCAACACGCGTTTCGTCACCACCGTGACTTTCTCAAGGCTGTTAAGACAATAGTAAAGATACATATAAGCATTTATTTTATCCTAGCAATGTATAATACATCCTATCCACATGGGACAGGGTATAAACAGGATATAACAGAAAAAGAAGGTCTAAAACCATGCAAAGAAAGTGCAAAGAAATATATCCAGTCTAATCATAAGGATTGACTGTGACACAGAGTGAAGAGAGACCCAATACCAACAATCATGTAGACAAGGAAAGAAAGGACATATTGTGATACCTTCCGATCCATTTAGTGTGTAAAACAGGCAAAAAGTAGACGCGAAGAAAGATAGACCATAAGACCACCGATGTGAAACAATATCAACGTGTATCCAGAGAGATAAATAGTACTAATGACCTCAATAATGTACAATTTGTTCGGAGAAGTAGGACGGCACGAAAGACGTAAAAATGATAAATCTGTGAAATCAGCATACAAGGCTGAAAAATAAGAATAAAGGTTTATCAGAGTTCAGTAACACGGATCTAAATATTTAAATATTTTAAAATTGGATAATAAGCCCTGGCTCAGCTGGATGCTCACTCTATTGGTAGTATCTAGGTCATCTTCAGTTTCCGTTGCCGTAAGTAACACTTTCAATCATAACCTGAGAGGATCGTATTTCATGAACTGTCTGTTAAAGAAGATTGAAATACTCTGAATTGAGTTCAAATTACTCTTTTAACGTCCAAGTTTGAAAATTGCATAAATAATTGAAGCACGTCATGACTTACGTCTGAAACGTATTCTTAGTAGAATGAAAGATAGATGGTATGGCTTCTGGGGCGCTATGATAAATCCCTATAAACAAACAGTAATTGTTCAATGATTGAATAGTTATCAATATTATAGGCATTTTAGATACAAAGGTGCTAGTACTGTCATGCTTGTAAACAGTTCAGACAAAGTAACAAACTCCTATATTAATGTTCTGGTGACCTCCCCAACTGTGAGCATAGCTATATTCATAATATGGTAATTTGTGTGATATTAAACTTGCAACCTGTACCAAATTACACGGCTACTTTACTTTATGTAAAGTTTGGTCTTCAAAGAGCTTTATATAGAACAGAAGTATTACAGCACATGTTAGCCGTCTATTAAGCGCAAGCAGCACCACAAGTTGCGTTTGTTCTAAAGTAACGAATGTCATTTAGAGACGTAGCATGCTTAGAGACATTGAGCCAACCGCGCTCTATGTATAGATAATTATCCGAGCTGATAACTAGCGGGACGTAAAGCGAGAGGGACATACCAATTAACAAGGAGCAAATATGCTCACACGCGCTCCGGTTATGATTGGTTGCCCACACTGACAATATGTCTGGCGAGAGGGGCATGGTGATAGACGAGGAGCAAGTGTGCTTACCCGCACTATAAATGCATTAGGTTGTTCATATTGATGGTTAATAAGTAAACGAAAAATTAAAAAACATCTAGTAGGTTATGGGACACGGAGCAACAATCCTCTTAGAAAGATTGGTAATTCGTTTAGAACCAACAACGTAACTGAAATAACATAGCTAGTTGTAAGGCTTGTAAACTCTAACCCATGCTAATATGCTTAAGGACATAAAGCAATCGCGCTTTCAATACAATTGGTGCGCCATTCAGAACAAACAAAATTACGTGGCGAAAAGAGCATGACTAATGTGAGCATTGTTAGACACTGACCTCCTTTTCTCGCTGAGCTCTGTTGAAAACCGTCTCATCCCGTACGCTGCCGTCGCGATAGTCAAACTGCTACAGCACTGTATTTTAAATAAACCCGGAACCAGAAATTGATGCAAAAGGTCACGTAAGATAATTCATTCGCACTAAAGAACGGACCTAGCATTTTGCTCGATGCGGTGGCCATCTTGTAAAGGCATCAAAGAGTGAAAGGTAACAAACCAACAGTCCCAAACGCATTTCTGTTATGGATGGACACTGAATATCGTTACCAAACGTGAATGATAATAAAATGAAGATTAAAGATGGATGCAGTGTGTTAGTATTTGTAACACCCAAGAAAGAGAAAAAAGAACCGCATTATCATTTAAGTCAGTCATGTGACCCCCTAAGAAAGTACAGCTGAAGTAATGTAGTGGCCATCTTAGAAAGGCGCCCATAGTAAACAAGAAAATCAGATGGACATTCCTATACAAAATATTAAAGAGAAGGAACAAAGGAATCGTATTATTGAACACACATATATTTTGAATATCGGTACTTGTTAAACACTGTGATGAGAGTAATTACTTGCAAACCTAATAGTGATGCATTATGATTTCAAAAACATCATGTATATGCATTATGATTTCAAAAACATCATATAAAGCTAGACATTCATTTCAGAACGTGACTATCATAGACAGCTGAGTAGAAGGATGGACATATAAGACATAAAAAATATTTTAAAAAGTATGTCACACATCTTCTAATTTCTTACATATTTCTAATTAGCATTGAAATGTTTACTTTACACAGCCTTATTTATACTCATAGAGTACAATTTATGACCATGACATATGTAAAAATATTGAGATCCCTCAAAACATACTTAACAGAACAGGAATGAGAGACAGACACGAGTAACATTGATAAGGAGGCCTCTTCCTTAGCACCGTACTCAAGTTAATGGAACCAATCTGTCAGTCATTTTACTTGTGTTAAATAGCAGATAGAAGGCTCTAACAAGTCAGTTATAACGGTTATTCAGACAGAAACACATGTAATTCCTCATCGGTATTTAAACCCATCTCCACAGCTCTCAATTTCAGAATCCATTGTGTCTCTGTTCTTCGTAGAGTTAATAATCTGTCTCCCCCTCTAGGTTGACACTGTACTTGTACAATATCATGGTATCTGATTCCGGTCATGTTCATCAAAGGGTGTGTATTATTAAAGTGTACAGCAAAGGGGTAATCAGAGTTGTTGTTTCGAATCGCCCTTATGTGTTTTTGGATTCTTTCTTTAAGAGGGCATAGGGTACTTCCGATGTAAATTAGTCCACAGTGGCAGATAATACAGTACACCACAAACCTGGTGTTGCAGTTGATGAAGTGCCGTATACAATGTTTAATCGGACTGTTGTACTGAAACTCCGTTAGTTTGTTAAGTGCATACGGACAGATATTGCATTGTGCACATTTATAGAAACCACATGTCCTGGTAGGTAACCAGGTGGTGTTATGTCTGATTGGGGGAAGATAACTTGGAAAAAGAATCTCCCGTAAAGTAGTTCCCCTTCTTTGTGCCACCAGGGGTTCTTGGGAATGTATTTCTCCAAAGATTTGTCTAATTTGAGTAAATCCCAATGTTTGTGTAGAATCTTGTAGATCAAATGGCTCTGAGTATCAGATGAAGGCCAATTTATTTTCTTTGCCTTTCCTGGAAGTCTTTTTCTTTTGTTTATTAACAGTAAAGACTGTCTTGATGTGTTGAGGATTTTCTTTTTAGAGATGTCAAGGACTGTTTGTGAATAACCCCTATGGATAAAACGTTCCTCCAATTTACTCAATTCTGTAAGGAAGACAGTGTCTTCACTACAGTTCCTCCTAATCCGTGTCATCTCTCCCAGTGGGATGGCATTCATTTGTGAACTGGGGTGCGCACTAGAGAAGTGCAATACTGAATTGCAGGCCGTCGATTTTCTGAAAAGTCTGGACATGATTCTGTTTTCTCTGACATATATTATTACGTCTAAGAAATCAATCTCCATTTTGTTCATTTTGTGAGTAAAACATAGATTGTAAGAGTTGTTGTTAAATGTTCTAACAACTTAGACAGACATGCCTCGTTCCCTGACCAGATAAGTAAAATATCATCGATATACCTTGCCCCATAAATGATATGCTCGATGACTTCTGGAGGGGCAGCCCTCCGCAGATGTTTCTGTTCGAAATTGCCCATATAGAGGTTCGCGTAGGAGGGTGAAAACTTTGAACCCATGGCGACTCCTACCACCTGTCTGTACTAATTGGTGTAGGAACACGTTGTTTTCTAGTGTCAGGTTGGTAAGGTCTAGGAGCATCTGAGTATGCTCGAACAAAGTTGCATCTCTCTGGGATAATTTGTCACCTAAAGCTTGTAATCCCTTCTCTAATGGTATGCATGTATATAGGGAGCAAACGTCCAGTGTGACAAAAGAAAATTCTTTAGTCCATTCCATGTCTTCCAGTTTGTTCAAAAGTCCTGACTGATCTCGTGGTCGCACCTTCTCTTGAGTTTGTTGCGGTGTCGCCCCCTCCTAGTTTTTTTGTATTTGGTTTGTTGTAATTGGTCCTGGTTCCTTTTCTGAACCATGCCATTTCTTCTAAAAAAGAGGACGATGTGGCATTCTGTAATAGGCCTGCATTCCCTACCTCGTGATCCCCCCTCATGCCGACCTCACTGTGTATACTGGACACATCCGACTCACTGGTGGAATCTGTTACTACTGGAGTGTTGTCCTTGCCACTGGGAGCCACCTGACGTGACTTGACATCATCAAATTTCTTAGCAAAAGTAAAGACTGTTGTTCTTATAGTCATTGTCATCCCTTCTGAGTTTTCTCATTTTCTTACCTTTTATATATAATTGGTGCGCACTGAGCACCTCTTTAAGGATCTTATCATTTTTGTCAGTAGTTTCTTGTAAGTTGAGACTCTTAATTTCTGTCACTAACTTCTCTATATCACAGAGCAAGTTGTTACGTTTGCGTTCTGCGTGTCTAATCAGAATGTCCATCATGGTATATGATGAGGAAAAAATCAACCCCTCCCACTCCTTTAATAAATCAGGATCCAAATCCTCGAAGGTGGGAAAAATTATAATACTTAGACCACGTGGGACTTGTTTAATGTCAATGTATCTCTTCAGGATGGTGGAATCCCACCACCTGGACAATTCTTGCTTTTTAAGACGTTCTAATTTTATAAATTTCAATTTTAGACCTTCTCGTTCTGTATTCGTATTGCTCTTAATTGTTTTCACCGTGGAACCTGTGAAAAGTTCCATAAGAAGTTGATCTCTCTCATCATCAAAGGAAGTCATGATCAACCGAAATGTAATATGTAATGCCACGTGATGTGCTATGTCAGGTAGCTAAACGTCCCGAATCTGAAGAATTGAGTGCAGACCACCACACAAGGTACATGAAACAGAAACAGGCAGTGGTGGATACAAGGGTCGCACCTCAAAAGTACTGTATGTACGGGCTTACAAAATGTATTTAAATAGTAACCTCACAAAAAAGAGTAGAGTTGGTGCCACTCAGGGTAAAACACCCCACTACCTAAGGTGTTGAAAACACAAGAACCAGCCGTAACTCGTGAAATGTTACAAACAGAGAAACCCTGGCATTCAAAATGTTACAGATTGTATTAATGAAAGTAATCTGTCAGTCTGACCCAAAGAACAAAGAAGAAGAAAATCTTTTCTTAACACAGGAAATGCATTTCTCTAGATATTCATTAATTTATTTTGTAAATGACAAAGTGCCAAACTCAAGAGAAGGTGCGACCACGAGATCAGTCTCCCGCAACCTGAAGAATTGAGTCAGACCACAAACATGGAACAGGCTAGTGGAAATGCTCTATGTACCACATCTAAAGAGAATGTAACAATTGTCAACCTGTCTGACCTTGTACTTTCACAATGTGATATGGATGTGTTGAGTAAAGGACTTGGTTTCTGTCCAACTACACCACCAGACTTTACACGTGTTCATATAGACTTGTTTAAATTCATCCGTCGTATTAAATTGAAGAAATTCTTTGAAGAGAAACCTGTACCTGTCTATTCTGTCAATCCTATGACATTACCATGGAATAAAACCATCAAGGAAATTCAGGATTTGCATCTTCTGTTATCATTGGATGACTGTTCTAATACTCCTCCTTCCATCATAGATATTTTATCTGATTTGGACATTGTACCTAATCTAAATCTAGACAGTGGTATAAAACACAAATCAATGTTTATACCTCCTTTACCATCAGACAATTTGGTAGATGCATTTTATAAGGCAGTTACATATGACTTACACAGGCTAGAAGATAATCTTACCACCAGTTCACAGCATTCTAAGTTTAATCTGACTAAGAAAGAAAATCTGGCTCTGAAATCATTAGCAAATAAGTCAGAGATTGTCATAAAAGAGGCAGACAAAGGCGGGAATATAGTGATAATGCGAAACGCAGACTATATTCAAGAAATTGAGAGACAACTCTAGGACGGTCAGGCGTACATAAGGCTAACCAGCAACCCACTTAGTGAAATTACCAAACACATAGGGGCAGATTTACAAGCCCCTTGCGCCACTTTTGCGTCACTTTTAACATTGGAAAAGTGACGCAAAAGTGGCGCAAGGGGCTTGTAAATCTGCCCCATAGAGTATAAGCTAACTATGTCGAGAGAACAAGGGCACATTACGGACATTGAGTAAAAATACCTGTTTAACTCTTCACCTAGGGCGCCATGCCTATACATTTTACAAAATATTCATAAACCTAGTATTTTCCCACAAGGAAGACCTATAATTTCCGGTATTGGGTCTCCAACTGAACATATATCGGAATATATTGATGTATACCTGCAGCCGCTAGTTCACAATCTCCCTTCCTACCTCAGGGATACAGGGGACCTTTTGAACAAACTGGAAGACATGGAATGTACTAAAGAATTTTCTTTTGTCACACTGGACGTTTGCTCCCTTTATACATGCATACCATTAGAGAAGGGATTACAAGCTTTAGGTGACACATTATCCAGAGAGATGCAACTATGTTCGAGCATACTCAGATGCTCCTAGACCTTACCCGCCTGACACTAGAAAACGTGTTCCTACGCCAGGGGAATTGGTACACACAAGCGGTAGGAGTCGCCATGGGTTAAAAGTTTTCACCCTCCTACGCGAACCTCTATATGGGCAGTTTCGAACAGAAACATCTGTGGAGGGCTGCCCCTCTAGAAGTCATCGAGCATATCATTTATTGGGCAAGGTATATCGATGATATTTTCCTTATCTGGACTGGGAATGAGGAATGTCTGTCTAAGTTGTTAGAACATCTTAACAACAACTCTTACAATCTATGTTTTACTCACAAAATGAACAAAGTGGAGATTGATTTCTTAGACGTAATAATATATGTCAGAGAAAACAGAATCATGTCCAGACTTTTCAGAAAATCGACGGCCTGCAATTCAGTATTGCACGCCTCTAGTGCGCACCCCAGTTCACAAATAAATGCCATCCCACTGGGAGAGATGACACGGATTAGGAGGAACTGTAGTGAAGACACTGTCTTCCTTTCAGAACTGAGTAAATTGGAGGAACGTTTTATCCATAGGGGTTATTCACAAACAGTCCTTGACATCTCTAAAAAGAAAATCCTCAACACATCAAGACAGTCTTTACTGCATAATAAACAAAAGAAAAATACTTCCAGGAAAGGCAAAGAAAATAAATTGGCCTTCATCACTGGGTATAATACTCAGAGCCATTCGATCTACAAGATTCTACACAAACATTGGTATTTACTCAAATTAGACAAATCTTTGGAGAAATACATTCCCAAGAAACCCCTGGTGGCACATAGAAGGGGAACTACTTTATGGGAGATTCTGTGTCCAAGTTATCTGCCCCCAATCAGACACAACACCATCTGGTTACCTACCAGGCCATGTGGTTTCTATAAATGTGCACAATGCAATGTCTGTTCGTATGCACTCAACAAACTAATGGAGTTTCAGTACAACACTCCGATTAAACATTGTATACAGCACTTCATCAACTGCAACACCAGGTTTGTGGTGTACTGTATTATCTGCCACTGTGGACTAATTTACATCGGAAGTTCCCTACGCCCTCTTAAAGAAAGAATCCAAAAACACATAAGGGCGATTCGAAACAACAACTCTGATTACCCCTTTGCTGTACACTTTAATAATACACACCCTTTGATGAACATGACCGAAATCAGATTCCATGGTATTGTACAAGTACAGTGTCAACCTAGAGGGGGAGACAGATTATTAACTCTATGAAGAACAGAGACACAATGGAGTCTGAAATTGAGAGCCGTGGAGATGGGTTTAAATACCGATAAGGAATTACATGTGTTTCTGTCTGAATAACCGTTAGAACTGACGTGTTAGAGCCTTCTATCTGCTATTTAACACAAGTCTAATGACTGACAGATTGGTTCCATTAACTTGAGTACGGTGCTAAGGAAGAGGCCTCCTTATCAATATTACTCTTGTCTGTCTCTCATTCCTGTTTTGTTAAGTATGTTTTGAGGGATCTCAATATTTTGACATATGTCATGGTCATAAATTGTACTCTATGAGTATAAATAAGGCTGTGTAAAGTAAACATTTTAATGCTAATTAGAAATATGTAAGAAATTAGAAGATGTGTGACATCACTTGTATTTATATTTTTTATATGTCTTATATGTCCATCCTTCTACTCAGCTGTCTATGATGGTCACGTTCTGAAATGAATGTCTAGCTTTATATGATGTTTTTGAAATCATAATGCATATATATGATGTTTTTGAAATCATAATGCATCACTATTAGGTTTGCAAGTAATTACTCTCATCACAGTATTTAACAATTACCGATATTCAAAATATATGTGTGTTCAATAACACGATTCCTTTGTTCCTTCTCTTTAATATTTTGTATAGGAATGTCCATCTGATTTTCTTGTTTACTATGGGCGCCTTTCTAAGTTGGCCACTACATTACTTCAGCTGTACTTTCTTAGGGGGTAACATGACTGACTTAATTGATAATGCGGTTCTTTTTTCTCTTTCTTGGGTGTTACAAATACTAACACACTGAATCCATCTTTAATCTTCATTTGATTATCATTCACGTTTGGTAACGATATTCAGTGTCCATCCATAACAGAAATGCGTTTGGGACTGTTGGTTTGTTACCTTTCACTCTTTGATGCCTTTACAAGATGGCCACCGCATCGAGCAAAATGCTAGGTCCGTTCTTTAGTGCGAATGAATTATCTTACGTGGCCTTTTGCATCAATTTCCGGTTCCGGGTTTATTTAAAATACAGCGTTATAGCAGTTTGACTATCGCGACGGCAGCGTACGGGAGGAGACGGTTTTCAACAGAGCTCGGCGAGAAAAGGAGGTCAGTGTCTAAGAATGCTCACAATTAGTCATGCTCTTTTCGCCACGTAATTTTGTTTGTTCTGAATGGCGCACCAATCGTATTGAAAGCGCGATTGCTTTATGTCCTTAAGCATATCACGTGTATATTAGCATGGGTTAGAGTTTACAAGCCTTACAACTAGCTATGTTATTTCAGTTACGTTGTTGGTTCTAAACGAATTACCAATTTTTCTAAGAGCATTGTTGCTCCGTGTCCCATAACCTACTAGATGTTTTTTAATTTTTCGTTTACTTACTAACCATCAATATGAACAACCTAATGCATTTATAGTGCGGGTAAGCACACTTGCTCCTCGTCTATCACCATGCCCCTCTCGCCAGACATATTGTCAGTGTGGGCAACCAATCATAACCGGAGCGCGTGTGAGCATATTTGCTCCTTGTTAATTGGCATGTCCCTCTCGCTTTACGTCCCGCTAGTTATCAGCTTGGGTAATTATCTATACATAGAGCGCGGTTGGCTCAATGTCTCTAAGCATGCTACGTCTCTAAATGACATTCGTTACTTTAGAACAAATGCAACTTGTGCTGCTTTTTGCGCTTAATAGACAGCTAACGTGTGCTGTAATACTTCTGTTCTATATAAAGCTCTTTGAAAACCAAACTTTACATAAAGTAAAGCAGCCCGTGTAATTTGGTACAGGTTGCAAGCTTAATATCACACAAATTACCATATTATGAATATAGCAATGCTCACGGTTGGGGAGGTCACTAGAACATTAATATAGGAGTTTGTTACTTTGTCTGAACTGTTTACAATCATGACAGTACTAGCACCTTTGTGTCTAAAATGCTTATAATATTGATAACTATTCAATCATTGAACAATTACTGTTTGTTTATAGGGACTTGTCATAGCGCCCCAGAAGCTGTACCATTTATCTTTCATTCTACTAAGAATACGTTTCACACGTAAGTCATGACATGCTTCAATTATTTATGCAATTTTCAAACTTGTAGGTTAAAAGAGTAATTTGAACTCAATTCAGAGTATTTCAATCTTCTTTAACAGACAGCTCATGAAATACGATCCCCTCAGGTTATGATTGAAAGTTTTACTTACGGCAACGGAAACTGAAGATGACCTAGATACTACCAATAGAGTGAGCATCCAGCTGAGACAGTGCTTATTATCCTATTTTAAAATATTTAAATATTTAGATCCGTATTGCTGAACTCTGATAAACCTTCTTCTTTGTTCTTTGGGTCAGACTGACAGATTACTGTCATTAATACAATCTGTAACATTTTGAGTGCCAGGGTTTCTCTGTTTGTAACATTTCACGAGTTATGGCTGTTTCTTGTGTTTTCAACACCTTAGATAGTGGGGAGTTTTACCCTGAGTGGCATCATTTCTACTCTTTTTTGTGAGGTTACTATTTAAATAGATTTTGTAAGCCCGTACATACAGTACTTTTGAGGTGCGACCGTTGTATCCACCACTGCCTGTTTCTGTTTCATGGGCCTTCTTTACAATCTTTGCCGAAAAAGAAAGACGAGAGATCGGGCGGTAGTTATTAGGATTACTTGTGTCCAAGTTGGCATTTTATAAAAGCAGGAGGATGGAGGCTCTTTTCCACTATTTTGGATGGTAACCGCTCTCAAATATCAGATTAAAGATAGCAGTGAGGTGCTATAACTATAACTATAGGGATAAGTGAGACCGTGAAGACAATGCGGTCCATAGTATTGGAATAAAAATTAAGTTTTTGTATTGTTTTACGTAAGTTAGCATTCGCGGCGCCATTTTGTGTGTAGGCGCCATTTTAGATTGTGATTGAAACTAATTTTGGGGCATATTAGCAAGACCCACGTTAAAATTATCGCCGTTTTAGCGGCAGGAAACTGCCGCTAAAACGGCGATAATGGGCTTGTTAATATGCGTTATAGAATTCCAATAGAAGCCCAGGTTAGATGTGCAGGATATCTAACCTGGGCTTCTATTGGAATTCCATAACGCATATTAGCAAGCCCATTATCGCCGTTTTAGCGGCAGTTTCCTGCCCCTAAAACGGCGATAATTTTAACGTGGGTCTTGCTAATATGCCCCTAATTTTTTTTGCTATTCCCGAGAAACGGCCTTCTCTAGGTTATGTTTTTTCGGAGTTGGGTTTTGCCACACTTATGAATGCACTGTTATTATTAGCGCATACCTTTCTTCTTAGATGTAAGACTTCTCCCACTTGTCTAGTGGCGGGCACAGGCAGAGTAACCTTAAAAGATAGATAATGTGTGCCCGGCCTCAGAACCCAAACTTACTCCTTTGTAATTTACAGTCCAGCTGCATCTCTCTGGAAAATTCCATTGTAGTCGTGCCCTCATTGGTTCTGAAATGTACATAATGTATCATTATGTTTGTTGATGTCAGTCCTTCTGCAACACTCCTTAGCGGGTGGGCAGATAGGGTTCTGCTCTCAGCGTCCTCTGAATAAACAGATATTGGTTTGTATTCTCTACTGTCTGACCGACTCTTAATTTTGGTAGAAGGCTGAGAGGTGGTCATCAGTGACACGAGTGACCAGAATTGGGCCACTTCCTTCAGCTGGCGCCTGAACAGAGACTCCTTCGGGTGAGTGGCCCTTCCCCTTCCGCGTAGGGGGGGGGCGGTCGAGGCCATCGTCCGGTTGGACAGACGGATCAGGGATCCCTGCACGAAGAGTTCCTGATACTCGCAGCTGCCCCTTCTGTCCTGCCAGACGGTGCCTCGCCCAGTGCTCATCCTGACTGGAGTCCTGAACGGCGAAACCCTTGGAGTTGACCATTTGGTCTGAAGAGTCGGCAGTGGAAAATAGATTTGTGGATATGGTACCATTTTGATTTGGATTTGGTACGGTCTAAGGACCGTCTTTGGGACAAAAGCAATTGCAATTGTTTTGCTAGGCATAGAATAGTGAACTTGTTTTCTTTTGAAAAATGCCTAATTTCAGTAAATTGTTTGTCTTGTGCTGTCGTTGTTGTTCTACTGATGCTCGATTGGAAGAAAGTCAGCCGGTGCCTCCAGAAGGCACTCCGAATTTTTATATGTATGTGAAGCATGGTCTTGGCCCTATTATGTTTAGTACATTATGGCACAAATATACGAGGGACAATGCCGAATTACAGTGGCCATTGACGGGCACTTTCGATGAACAAAAGATTGAGTATTTACAGGACAGTTGTTTAAGAAGCGAAGTAGGCAGTCCAGTAGCGTAGGAAGGTCAGGTGGTACCCGGTGCGGAAAATTTCTTGTCACCCCCGGCTTGACAAAATGGCAAAAATATGTGTTTAAAACACATATTTTTACCATTTTGTCACCCCCCTCAGTGATGATACCCGGGGCGGTCGGCACCCACCGCACCCCCCTACCTACGCCACTGAGGCAGTCTATGTTTGATTACCTCAGAACATGGCAAAAAGCAGCTAGACAAAAGCGGTTGAAGGCAGAAAAGGAGGCCCGGAAAGGAGGAATGCAGACGTTGACTCAGAAGGCTGTAGCATATGATAGGGAGAAGCAGGAAAAAGATGTTGAATGCGAAGATAGAAGGTTTCGATTACACATTGATAAATCGTATGTGGTTCAGGAAGAAGATTACACTTTTGTTGAAGAATTATTAGATACCCAACCCCCGCCTCCATATGCCCCACAAAGAATAAATCCCCTTGTTCCGATGGCCTCGCAGTCACCTGTTACAGTTGCTTCCACTGTCTCTGTCCCTGCGTCCACCTTTGCTACGTCAACGGTTGTGGCTTCGGCTCCTTCTCCTCCTCCTTCTTCTGTTTCTTTGCTGTCTGTGGCAACTGTGACTGTTAGTACCTCCACCGTATCTATTGTCTCAGCTACCCTTCCACCAGCTCTTTCCCCCACAACACTGCCCCCAGCGACAATAGTGCCTGTTACTTCCGTTGCATCTCCCACTGTGGTTTTCCATCCTCCGACATTAGTAAGTAGTGGGACACCGATGCGTGGATTTGAGGACAGGGACTGGACGAAATTTAAGGAGCGCATGGGACCGTTAGTGAGATCTGATGTGGGAGATGAAGAAAAGAGGGTAATAGCTAATCAGGCTGCACAGTGGGCCCGTAATCCTATTTAAAGTGTAGAGGATGTCTGAGCAACTATGAAAGATTTTGAGCCCTTTATACAGCAACATTCCCTTAAATACATGTCTGCCACTTTGATTGGTCTTTGGTAACAACACTTTGAAGCAGAAGCACCTCAAATTTTATATGACATTAGAGAGCGAGTGTATATTAGTTACTCGAGCAGCAGTGGCGGCCAGGTTCCAGGAGCAGTAGGTTTATACTCCGTGGAAAAGAAGTGAGGATTTATCTCTTAAAACTCATTTACCAGTTCCTAGGAAGAATCCCACTGCTTATTATAAAGAACTGACTGAAGCTGCTTCTTCTACAGTGATGACTCTTGCTGATATCGAAATGTTCTTTGGTCTTCTTGTTCCGGTCGATATTTGGAGGCAGGTTCATACTCAAGATCATGTTTCGGTGTTGGGTGGTACTTGGGATCAAATCAAGGCATGGGATCAGGAAAGGAAGCCCGGTGATTAGCCTTGAATGGAGATTTTAGCGTTGCATAATTACGTATATGCATTCTCTTATTCCGCCAAGAAAGGTGGATTGGGATAAATTGTCAGCCTGTCGACAGAAGAAAGATGAGAGTGTGTCTGATTTTTTCACTCGATTTGAAGGCACATTTTTGGATTATAGTGGACAGGATTTGTCCGTCAAGGAAGGTGTTCGGTTGTTTGTCAATAGATTTGTTTCTAACTTGCTTCCTGAAATTGCGACTCGATTGCAAGCTTCTGAGAGTACCTGGTCCACCTCCTCTCCCTCTGTTATTTTGAATATGGCACAATATTATTAGCATAGGGATAATGAGGAAAAGGAGAGGACAGAGAAGAGACATAAGGATTTAAAGACGAAGGTGTTGTTACAGCAGGCTTTTAGATGGAATGCAAGAGGACGTGGTGGTCCTGCCCGACAGCTTCCACGCACTAGTAGGCAGCTGAATACGACGGCTCTTGGGCCGAATCAGTGTGCGTACTGTAAAGAGGAGGGACATTGGCGTAGCGAATGTCCTGTGCTTTTGCAGAAGGTAGCGGTCCCGAGAGGACGAGGTTCTCGTGGACAGGATCGTGGAGCTGGTGGGGGAGATAGGGCTCAGAATACTGCAGCCTCACAGGGTCATTCTGATAATATTTATTTTGATGACCTTCATGATGGACAGTATTATCATGATGATTATGACATGGAGGAAGTGACAGGGATGTCTTACAGTTAGGATAGCCAGGGGCAGAGTGAGGGACCATTTCCGATACCTGTAGACCATTTCGTTCAGAATTCGAAATTCGTTTGAGACGAATTTCGTTTCTCGCACTGCATCGCCAAATGCGATGCAGCGCGCGCAACGAAATTCGTTTTATTTATTTATATGTGTACTTACCTGTAATCGGCCGTAATCTGTAGTTTACTACCACCCACCCTACGTCAGCGCCCGGCGGCACTCCCACCACCGACCGCTACTGCGTGCTAAGCAGTGTTTGCCCAAAGATGCACCCCTTCCTGTGGGCGACCGGCGACACAGATGTGGGATTATTGCAGATATCGCCGGTTTCGATACAGGTTAAGAATGGTGCTATTTTGCCCCGTATCCCTCAGTATAAAATACCGCAGGCAGGTGAGCAAGCCTTATTGCAAATTATACAGCATTTGATTAAGAAGGGAGTGGTTGAGGAGACAACTGCTAATATTTGTAATAGCCCTATTCTTCCAATTCTTAAAAGGACGCCCTCAGGTTCCCCCGATGACCATGAAGATGTTTATCGTTTCATGATTGATTTGCACGAGGTTAATAAAATAGTGGTCCCTCAGTTTCCAGTGGTTTCTGACATTACCACTCTTTTGACAGGGATTCCCTCTACTGCTACATTTTTCTCTGTCATTGTTCTGAAAAATGTTTTCTTTAGTATCCCTATTCATCCGGATAGCAGATATTTGTTCGGGTGTACACTAGCTGGTAGGAGTTTTAGGTTCTGTCGAGCTCCTCAAGGCTATACTGAAAGTGCAAGTATTTATAGTCAAGCTTTAAAAAGTCAATTGGATTCCCTATCACTTCCCTCAGGTAATATATTGGTGCAGTATGTTGATGACTTACTCATCGCTTCTGATACAGAACAAGGTTGTAAAGACGGTACAGTTAAATTGTTGTTGCATTTGGCTCGACACGGACATAAGGTGTCTCTTTCTAAATTTCAATATTGTCGACAGGAGGTCACCTATTTTGGTCACCTACTGTCGAAGGACGGCATGAGATTGACTCCTGAGCGCATCAGTACCATTGTTAAGATGCCCGTTCCGCAAACCCAGAAAGATGTGCGCGCTTTCATAGGTATCACTTCCTACTGTCGGCAGTGGATACCTAACTACTCTTTACTAATTAAACCTTTGCTTGCTCTAACTACTAAAGATGTGCATGAGCCCCTGCCTTGGATGCCCGACTGTCAGCAGTCTTTTGATCAATTGAAAACTGCTCTTTGTTCGCCTCCGGTATTTGGCACTCCTGATTATAAAAAAACGTTTGTGTTGTACGTCCATGAGATGGCTGGCTGCGCGCTTTCTGTTTTAACACAAAAATTTGGAGATAAGCAATGGCTGTGTGCTTATTTCTCTGCTGATCTTGACCCTGTTGCAAGGGCCCTCCCGAGCAGTCTAATAGTGGTCGCGGCTGTGGCTGTATCTATCAAACAATTGGCTGGAGTCGTACTTGATATTGATCTCACGGTCATGGTACCCCATGCTGTGGACACGCTTTTGAATAAGACTAAGACACAGCACCTCACCAGTGCACGTCTGACTGGCTATGAATTAACTTTGTTTGCCAAACACATCACAATTAAAAGATGTGCCACTCTGAATCCAGCCACGTTACTGCCCCTCCCTTCTGAGAATGATGAGATTGATAAACATGATTGTATCTTCCGAACGGAAGAAGAGACGAAGGGACGGGTAGACTTGACTGATGTTCCCTTTTCTGACCCACAAGGGGAACTATATGTTGATGGCTCTTGTTTTAAATTACCAGATGGCACTACAACTGCTGCGTATGCTATTACCACACTGCGTACAGTAGTTGAGACATCACAAGTTCCTTACCAATCGGCTCAAGCTGCTGAGCTTGTTGCTTTGATATGAACTTGCGAATTGAGTGAGGGATTGGTTGTCAATATTTATACTGACAGCCAATATGCCTTTGGAGTCGCAAATAACTTTGGGCGACTCAGGGCAGAGAGAGGGTTTCTTACTTCACATGGCACCAGGATTCAGCTAGGGCACCTTATATTGAGACTTCTGTCTGCTTTGACGCTCCCTATGAAATTGGATATAGTGAAGGGTAGTGCCCATCGGAAAGTCACTGACGATGTAGGTAGGGGAAATGCTTTTGCCGATCAGATAGCTAAGGAAACAGCCTGGAATAAAATGAAAATAATGTTTGTAGCAGGTCCCGCTAGGTGGGTGCCTGAAATTACTATGTTTGAGGATACACTTGAGAATGTGAAGGAGATACAAAGTGAGGCCACAATAGAAGAATTAGCATTAAGGCAAGAAAGTACAGCACAATTGAACAATGAGGGATGTTGGACTGACAAGTCAGGGAAGCAGAGATGGATGTTGCCAGATGCATAGCTTCTCCCTGTAGTTACGATGGCCCATGGCCCAGCCCATATTAGTGCTAAGGGTATTTGCAAGTTGTTAGACCCTGTAAGGCAGAATGATAACATTTCAAAGACTGCTGCACATTTAGTGAAGTATTGTATGGTGTGCATGATGCACAATCCTGGAAAAGGTTCTCCTACCCCACCCGGTAATTTTGCACCAGCTACTTTCCCTTTTGAAGTCCTTCAGATGGTTTTTATAGAATTGGATCGGTGCAATAATTTGAAGTATGTTTTGGTGGTTGTTTGAGCTTTCAGTAAGTGGGTTGAAGCTTATCCCACTAAAGAAAATACAGCCGTTACGACTGCAAAGGTACTCCTGAAGGAGTTCTTTCATCATTTCGGCTTGCCCCGTTTGATTTGGAGTGATAACGGAAGTCATTTTAATGCCAAGGTTATTCAGTTAATTTGTGATGGTCTGCACATAAAACAGAAGTTTCATGCCGCAAACCACCCGCAGTCAGCAGGTTTGGTTTAGAAGTACAATGGTACTCTCAGACTGAAAATGGCAAAGATTCAGGAGACAACAGGATTACAGTGGCCAGATGCTTTACCATTATCACTTTTGTCAACAAGAACTACAGCACATTCTAGGACAGGATTGTCACCGTATGAGGTCGTGTTTGGACCCCCGGCAAACGTCTGGGGCTTCCCACGTCCTCGACGGTTTACTGATATTGAGTACCCCTTGTTGATTGATTACCTATGCCAGTTAACTGAAAATGTGCGTTCTATTCACCAACAGGTCCGGGACGCCTTACCAGCTACGCCAGAGGGACCCGGACACGATATTCAGCCCGGTGATTACATATTGGTTCGGAATTTTCAGCAGAAGAAGAGTTTGGAGCCGCGTTGGAGGGGGCCACTCCAAGTCTTGCTGGCTACCCGCACTGCCATCAAAGTTTCTGGCCGTAAGAATTGGATTCATACATCTGTTATGTTATGTTATGTTATTATAACTTGTATAGCGCGCGTATACCCTTAGGTGTCTTGGCGCTTCCGGTCTTCAAATTACATTACAACCACTGATCCTAAAAGAGCCATGTCTTTAGCTGCTTTCTGAACTCCAGGAGGGAGGGAATCTTCCTAAGATAAAGTGGGAGAGAGTTCCATTCCTTTATGGTATTGTAACTGAAACTTCTCCCACCCCAATTCGTTTTTTTAATTCTAACAGTAGGCATCAAATTTAAATTTGCCGATCGTAGAGATCTATTGGGGGAATACCATCTGAAGAGGTCCCATAGAAATTTCGGACCTTCTTTGTAAAGGGCCTTGTGAGCGATACAAAGCGCCTTAAATTTTAACCGCTGACCGACTGGCAGCCAGTGCAGGTCCTGAATCCCTTTTGTCACTGACTGATACTTGGGGATATCCAATATGAATCTTGCTGCAGCATTTTGTACCATTTGCAATTTTCTAAGGAGAGAGGATTGAATGTTAATATAAAGGCCATTGCAATAGTCAAGTTTTGATAAGACTAGGGAGGTCACAACTGTCTTTCTAGATTCTTTAGGAACAAAAGGAAGTATTTTTTTTAAGGTTTTAATCATAAAGTATGAGGAAGACACCACTGAGGACACTTGGGGTTTCAGGCTCAATTTGTCATCTATAATAATGCCAAGATTTTTAGCCTTAATTACAGGTAAAGGTGGGGGCCAAGATTGTCTGGCCACCACTCAGAGGACCAAGGTGGAGAAAGATTACCAAACATGATCACTTCCGTCTTGCTTGAGTTCAATTTTAAGCAGTGATTGCTCATCCAGCTACTTAATTTAATCATACACTCGTGAAGTTTTAGAGAATGATTGATATCCTTATCTATTGTCGAGATTACCAACTGGGTATCATCGGCGTAGGTGGTAGGGATCAAATTGAAACTTCTACAAGAGGGTTCTGCAAGAGGGTTCCTCTCCCTCTGCCCTATGACCAGTGGACCAAAGATGGAGTAGGGGACTCTGAGTGCGAGAACGTGCCTCAGTTTGTCCCTTTCAGTGATGCCAGGCTGACCTGGACCAAAACGGATGAGGAGAATGATGAAGTGCAGAATGCAGCAGTACCTCCGGAAATACGGGCTATCCATGAGCTCCTTTTCACTGATCCTCGTGTGCCTGGAGCCACCGATATAATTTGCGCCCTCGGCTAAAGAACGGTGCACAAAAGGAGAAGTCAGATTAGTTAGGGATGGACTGTGTAAGTTAGGGTGTACTTTGCCATAGTACCAATGGATTTAGTTTAGGGCAAGAAGGGATTTGTGCACTGTTTGGACATTGCACAGGATAGATTAAAAGTATCCCCCTGGGAGTACCATATCCTGATCGACGTGGGAATCCGGCCTCAGGACAGAGCATGCTCCACCGCCGGTGCTCAAGAGCGCCAACGTTTGATGGACAATAGGAGCCTGTACCAGTGAGGCTCTGACAGACACTGGGAACTTGTATACTTCTCTTGTTGGCAACTTGCCCCCTTGCTTTATCATTTGCTATGCACCCTTTTGGCAGAATGGTTGCCGATGAAGAGCAGCCAGTAATTCCCCTTGTTCATATGCGTAGATTTTGGTCCACCAAACAAAAAATACTATGTGCTATTCTTGTGTGTCCTGGGTGTTGGAATGTGATCAGAATGCACCGTCATGTACTAAACACAAGGTTGTTTTTCAAGTTCGTATGAAAAGGACAGCCCCGAGTAATGTGTTTTTGGACACACATAAACGTTTTTTGGAGAAGGTACTGCTTGCTATCCTACTGAGTCTGTTACTAGCTTATGGACTGCATATCCATTGTCACTTGTTAATTACACTTATACTCTGCCCCCTGATTTTGTAGAAGTATAAGGAGTATTTGGATTTGGTTATCCAGGCCCATGTCTATATCATCTGGAGAAACAGAATGTCACACTGGTGGGTTGGCAGTACAAAGAATTGACAGTTCCCAGAAAGGCTGGTTATTACCCTGCATGTTGCTCAATTTTCAATTATACTGACCTCATTTTGTATGCTAACTGCTCAGGGATAATTCTGTGTAAGGGCACGTACTCTATGGTAGATCCAAAGGATCCTCGTACTGTTGGATGGAATTCTAGGTATGCTGCTGGTGATTATGATAGGCCCATTTATGCACACCCAGGGTTTTTCTTTCTGTCTGATGGGACTTATTCCAATATGCATAATGGTACAGATGATGTGGCCCTTGGGATGGTGTTGCCTCTAGGTGTGCCCTGCAAACATGCGAAGCCTAAGGTAGGATGGGTGAAAAGAACACTGACAAAGGAATTTTGCGAAGGGGTGACAGACCTTGAAGTCAATAATTATAGTAATGGTATCACCTTTGGATATATTCTCTCCTCCATTATTACTTTTGGTGGTACCGCTATGGCTAGAGGTGAAAGTGCTAGAGAATATTTTGGATGTAAGCTACAGATACTGTCAAATTCCACAGTGGCAGCTCTGCGTGACATTACCACCCAATTAGAAAGTATGCAAATATATTCTGAGCAGACTAGATATGCTGTTGATTTCATTTTAGCTAAGAGCGGTGGTGTGCGCGCAGTAGTAGGAGATCAGTGTGTAGTCGGGAAAACTAAAATGGAAAAGAATATTACCCAACACATTTTAGACATTCTAGAAAATGTGAAAGGAATGGAGAGTGGGAATTGGAATTGGTTGTTGTTTGGTGGGTGGGGTACGATCCTTGAAAGGGTAATCTATTTCATTGTGATCCTGATTTCTTGCTGTGTTTTGGTCTAGGGTCTTCCCTTATGCTGTTCATATTGCACCACTCTTCTCTCTCCTGATACTAATGCAACAATAATGCTTCAGAAAGAGCTCGATGACCTTATGCAGATAGACAAGGGTATTTTCGAGACCTCTTCCCTCCTTACCGTTTTCCCTCCAGATGCTGAAGAAATGGAGTGTTCCTAAAATGTATTCATGGTTTGTTGAACTATATGTTTTTCTTATTATCACACAATAATTGCTTAGCTCATGCTAAAAGGAGGGTTTGTTGGAATAGAAATTATGTTTTTGTATTGTTTTATGTAATTTAGCATTCGCGGCACCATTTTGTGTGTAGGCGCCATTTTAGACTGTGATTGAACCTAATTTTTTTTGCTATTTCCGAGAAACGGCCTTCTCTAGGTTATGTTTCTTCGGAGTTGGGGTTTGCCACACTAATGAATGCACTGTTCTTATTAGCGCATACCTTTCTTCTTAGATGTAAGACTTCTCCCACTTGTCTAGTGGCGGGCACCGGCAGAGTGACCTTGAAAGATAGATAATGTGTGCCCGGCCTCAGAACCGAAACTTACTCCTTTGTAATTTTCTGTCCAGCTGCATCTTTCTGGAAAATTCCATTGTAGGCGTGCCTTCATTGGTTCTGAAATGTACATAATGTATCGTTATGTCTGTTGATGTCAGTCCCTCTGCAACACTCCTTAGCGACTGGGTAGATAGGGCTCCGCTCTGAGCGTTCTCTGAATAAACAGATATTGGTTAGTATTCTCTACTGTCTGACCGACTCTTCATTTTGGTAGAAGGCTGAGAGGTGGTCATCAGTGACCCGAGTGACCCGAATTGGGCCACTTCGTTCAGTAGCCACAGGTAAAGCTGCTGGGTCAAATTGGGTTCTGGGGGGCTTGTTCCTATCCGATATAGAGTGCTGGGACAAATATATGAACATGCTTACCACCCTTATTCTAGCTGGGATGGAAATCCCACAAAGCTGGAAGGTGGTGGAAAATGTCCTTGTACACAAGAAAGGCCAAAGGGACTCCACTGCAAATGATAGACCTATTAGTCCTATTGATGTAATCCAAAAAGTCTTTAGCAGGCAGATCCTGTACCAGCCTGAGTAATGGATAGAAGAATATTTGGGTATGTTTTGCCTACAAGCAGGGTTTAGAAGCCAGACAGGTACTATCTACCAGGTCTTCAGGTTCACGGCCATATGTTGGAAGACTGTTTTACTTGAAAAATCACACCTATATGTGGTTTTTGTGCACCTGAAAACTGCGTTTGACCTGGTCCCTCACCCCAAATTGTGGGAAGTCTTAAAAGCCATCAGGATACATCAGACCTCCTGGATATTATTAGGCCCCTACAACAGGATACTTATGCACAGGTCCACTGGGGACCTAGGGGTGAATTTACAGATCAGATGGGAATCCAAAAGGGCATACGCTAGGGGTGCGCACTCACTCCCACTTTGTTCTCCCAATATGTAAATGGTGTGGTTGCCTACTTGGAAGACTGTATGAGTGATGCACCTAAGTTGGTGGATCCGAAGATCTCCCTGCTCTTATTTGCTTACAATATGCTCCTAATCTCTAAGACCCCGAGAGGTCTCCAAACAATGGTTAATAGATTTAGGGCATTTTGTGACGAAAGAGGGCTGGTGATCATTCATGCCAAAACAAAGTTTATGGTCATCAGCCCGCACAGGTCTTTCACTGGCTCCATTACTCTTGATGGCGTCCCATTAGAAGAAGTAACTGATTTTAATTACCTAGGAAACATGGTATCGAAAAATATGTCCTGGTCTACTCAGATTAAAAAAGCACCCTAAACCTCACACATCACACCTCAGCCATTCTTAGACTTTATAAATCTTCTAAAATCAAGCATGTCTCATTCGTTATAAATAACTGAATTGAGTATAGCAGAAAACAACTTTCTGCGCAGACTATTTAATCTTCTTAATAGCACCCCACTAGTACCTTTGTTATGTGACTTGGACCTTGAGCTGTTGGCCAAAAAGCCTAGATACGGCTTCTCTTTTGGCATAGACTTAAGTACACCCCTGCACTAATTGAATATTATCATGCCTTTAAGGACATAGTGGTCTTAGACAAATCCCACACTGTTAAATGTCTATGTCATGTGAAAGAATCCCTGATAGAACTACGCTTGGGTGAATACTGGGATGATGGTTCTCCACCTCTTTCAAGGGAAGCACTGAAGGACCTTTTGGAAATGAAACTGGGAGAAAGGTATGCAAATGGTGAACTGTGGTTCTCTCACTGATGCATTTTTGCAATTCAAACCTTACGCAGAATGTGAGCCCTTCCTTGATTTTTGGGTTTCCCCAGGAGTCAGAAATCTATTTCTTAAATTGCAATATGGTACTATGCCCCTGTTATCTTTTACCTCAAAGTCGCATTCTAAAATTAGTGCAAACTCTACATGCCTGGTGTGCCTGCAGCCAGAAGAGACCTTATCGCACTTAATTTTTTTCTGCCCAGGTTATATTCGTCCTAGGAAAAATTGGATCCTTCCGATATGCCGAAAGTTTTGATGCAGGCAGTATGGGCCAATGCTCAAGCTTCTATGCACCGAAACCAGGGAATCAGTTGTATATGCTATGGCCAAATATCTTCAATGGAGCTGGGCATTTAGGGCTAAATCTATGAATTAGTGAGTGTAGGTTCCCTCTCTCATTTTTTAAAATCCCTATTTTGTTTGTGTTTTATTTCAAGGTTTTAATTTGTTCTTCTTTTATTATAGTGGATGTAAATTCTAATTCTAAGTGAGGATTTTCAGGCTTAACACAACTGTACACATCATATTTCAATCTGAGTTTTAAAATATGTATGTCTAGTATGAATTTTACTGTTTGTGAAGTTACTGTCTGAGGTGATACACATGCTTTTATGGTTGTTTTTTAACAATCGAATAAAGTAATTTTGATTAAAAAAACAGTGTGTGCCTCGCTATAATCTACCCTCTGTCACATACGTCCACTTGCAGCAGCGGTAGCTTGTAAGTAGAAAACATGATTTGTATCCTAAAGGTCCTCGGTTCAAATCTGTTATCTGCTAAAGGATCATTTCCACCCAAAAATGTAAATGCCTTAAAATTGGTATGATTGTTGCGAGTGTACTTCAAATTTCCTTGAGTTTTATGAGAATTGTTTTTGTATATTTAATTTCCTAACTGTTCAGCCCTTCAGGGACACAAACTATGTGTTTTTGTTGTGCCCATGCCCTGTGACTAATGACTCATGGCGTCGCAAGGACAACACAATACATAAAGTCAGATTTATCAAGCAATGCAAGCCAGCAGTGCGACTCACTGCATTGCGTTACTCTGCCCTGGGAAGTCGTTCCATGGGTGGAGCATGGGTGTTCCTATGCATCCATCCATGGATTTTGGCACCTTCCCAGATTTACCAAGACTGGTAAACCTGGGAATACATCAAAATGCTACACCTTACCATGAGAGGGCAACGAGGAGACATATCTTTATTTCTCCTCGCTGTGCCCTCTATCTAAGTGTGCTGCATTCTGCAGCAGTTAGAAAGAGGAAAACATATCTGAGGATTGTTTTTCTGCAGGAATGTGTCCTTTCCTGCACAATAACAATCCTGCCTGCAATGCAGTCACCCATCCACTATGGTGCAAGGATGCATACATTGGCAGTGGACAGCATGTTGTGCGCCAGCACAGGCAGAGAGCAGGAATGTGCCATATATTGGTAAATATGATGCATTTCTGCCCTCTCCCTTTCAGGCAGCGCAGCAAGTTGTCTTGCTGTGTTGCGTTGCGTGAAAGATTGATAAATTTGGCCCATTCTGTGCTTATAGATGTGTGCCTTTACTTAGCTGTCAGAAGGTGTGCTCACAATTAATTGGTGATGCACAAAGGGAGGGACGGGTAGCTAAGAAAAGGAGGTCCAGTACCCGTGCTCCCAAGATAATACGCGTTAATCACTGGAGGGTAACTGTTCCTAAGAGTAAGTGCTAGCCCATTCGGCAGCGTGAAGTATAGGTAAAGGGCCACAGTAGTGGAGAAAACGCCTCTCTTTCTTGGTGAAGTACGGTTGGATGCAGGGGAAATCCTCCAAATTAGAGAGTTGCCTTCATACACCCGTTAAGGTGTAATGCTTCATCATTGGGCGTTGTGCTCCTCGTGGGGGTGGCGCTGCAGTCCCCCACGGGCCCTGCGAGAGGGCTCTTTGGCAGAGATCTTTTCTAGAAGAACGCCGCTGTGGTGAGTGCGGGTGTGTGGGGAGTGTGCAGGTGAGTTAAAAATAATGTAGTGGTACCCTAGGTAGTATTTATTCTTGAGTCTGTTCGATATAGTTAAAAACAGGCAAAGAAGGAACCCGTGTGCCCTACTGTCATTGAGAAGGGTTCTTGCAATTTGAGTGAATAGTGATAAGGTTAATAGTCAGGTCGACATGTTTCACGCCTATTTGGTCCCTAATTGATCCTATGGAGTTTCATCAGGATCAGGACAAGTTAAGAATAGAAAAACATAGCACAGGGGTTCCAGAAAAACACACAGGGGCATATTATCAAGAGAATTATCGCCGCTTTAGCGGCCGTTTTTGGCCGAAAAGCGGCGATAATTCTAACGCATTATTAACAAGGACACGCTAGCGCGTGTATCCTTGATTTAACTCCCGTTTCTGTCACCACTCGCTACGCATCGATAATGAGATGCAAAGTAGGCGTGGCTGACAGAAACAACATGGGAAAATATCGCGAAGGCAGCTTCGCGATATTAGCAAGGAGGGGTAGCGATGATAATAATCGCGCTACCTCTGGGCTAACGCAGGAATTTAACGTCTGCTAAATTCCTGTGTTAGGCATACCTAACATGGGAGGTGGATTATGGGGTTAAGGCCACAGGGCCTTATCACCAAGATCATTGCTGTTCTGGGAGGGACATCGCTGTTTTTTTAGGCGATGTTTGGCCAATTGCCCGCTATCGCTGGAATATTTATCGCCATAGCGCTGAGCGTTGGTAATACAGCGCTAGCTTGGCGAGATATTCCAGCGATAGCCGGCGATAAAGAAAAGCGCGCTAAGCGCGCTCGGCGATAGTTATCGCCAACCCTAGATAATATGCCCCACAATCCTAGCCACTGCCACCACTTAATAATGGCCGCCACAGTTTCTTCAGGCTTAACCGGCAGCCACACCTGACTCGCAACTATTTTTTCAAGTGCCAGGCTACTTATCCCACCCTGTGAGCTCTCACTATTTCCCTGTGCGCCACCATCAAGGCTTTGATCATAAAGATATTGTAGCTCTTCACAACCAATATACACAGCTTGCACCGACCTTTTTATGATGGTCGCGCCATTCACCTATCACGGTCCATGACGACCGTTCTACTTTCCCAGCCGCCGACACTTCCGCGTTAAGCGTGGAGGCGGGCCCTCCAATCATTTCTCCCTTCACTTGCCTCTGGTACTTATACCGGTAACCTACTGCCACTCGATCTCCGGCGAGCAAGCGGTTGTTGGCAGGTCTGAATGCTAAGTACCTGGAGGTTAATGTGAGTTCTCTTCTTGCTTCACTTGATTAAGTACTGAGAAACGATTTCCTCAAGCTCCGTCCCCGGGAGCGATGTTGGCTCGAAAATCTGACCCTCATCTCCCCATGTTACTCCCTCCCCACCTTTTTACTCTAGGTAACCTCCTGAGCCGCTCCTCCCGCCGTTGAGGCATCCCCAGATAATACTTGGGGTAGGGTTCGTTGCTTTACATATCTAATAGCGCGCCTGTGTTCACGCACCCTGATTTACTAAGGGATATTGCGATACTGTCGCAGTTGCGCACCTCTGAGATTTCACCGCTATATTACGACACAATGAGCCTGCTGCGAATGTGCATGGAATGTTCATGCAGGTTGGATGTATACCACTTGACCTGTGACATTGCGTGCCTTTGTAGCGCCATTAGCACAATCCCATTAAGTTTTTATCTACATTTATCTCTCTATTTCTTTAGGTTGGATCTACACATAGGAGTGGTCGATATCGATTGGGTGCAGATATGTCTAGACCACTTACCTGAATCAGGTTACCATAACATGGTATATTGTGTGTGTAGGAGAGTAGGATCTGCTTCTTATAGTTACCCCCACTTTTTGCTGATGTTTCACTGTTTTCGACTTAGTCTGACTGGGATCCTGCTATTCAGGACCCCAGTCTAGCTGCTTTCTCCTCTAAATTGATTGCATGTACTTTAGGTACACTCCAGATTGGATTCTGGGGTACCCGTATAAGTCCCTAGTATATGGTATACTATGTACCCAGGGCATAGGTACCCCAGAGGCCTCCCAGGGGCTGCAGCATGTATTATGCCACCCCTGAGAGACCATTCAAAATGACACCACAGGTCTGCTACTGCAGCCTGTGTAAGGTGGTGCATGCACCCCTTTCTTAAATATAGGTTCACTATATCTATCCTAATCACTGCACATATAAACCTATCAGTCACCCCTATGGCAGGCCTTATCAATCCTGAAGGCAGGGTGCTGGGTTTTATGTGAGAGGGTGCCCATGCATGAGCAGAGCCCCTCAGCGGCCTTCGGAACCTATTCTCCGGGGTTGTTGGTGATACAGCCAACCATATATACTTAAGTGCATTATAACCTCGCGGTAAATGCTAACTTTAAAATGGCTGCATGGAAACATGTCGTGTTTGGTGTCAAACACCTTGGAATCATACCTCCACACCAGTAACTGGTGTGGGAGGTATGATTCCACCCTCCTAGAGGGAGAAATATGACAACACCGGTACACCCGGTACCAGCTTCACAGAACCCTGGCATCACAAAATGGATGCTGCCAGCCACAGACACGAGTCTGCCCTCCTGCTGCTGGACGAAACTCCGGCAGGGGAAGGCTTGACAATAGGTTTCCTGTCACAGGGAGGTGTGACCACCTCCCAGACAGGCTTTAGTGTATTGGGGCTGGGTGGGTGCACTTTCAGAGTGCTTTGATGTCTCCACTGGGGGCACATTTGGTGTCCTCGTGCATAGTCCAGCTCAAACCGGTTGCAGGGGCTATCAGCCCCTGCTCTGGCGCGAAACTGGACAAAGGACATGGGTGTAGCCACCCCTCTGTCCTGACCCTCCCATAGGTGGGTCCCCAGAGTTTGTCCCACCCCTTCCTTGGGTATAAAGTACGAACCCCTGGCTACATGACTTTAGGTATTACCTGGACTAAACTCTGCTACAGAAACCAAGTAACCTTCGATGATCTATGCTTCGCTGGACGACTGAAGAATCTACCTTGGAGTAAAGGAGTTACTCCCCTGCTGAGCAGGCACCTAAACGCATCTGACCGGTTTGCATCTATGAAGCTCCCGAAGGACTCCGAAGATTTCTGCAACACAGGAGGTAGGCTCCCAAGATCTCCGAGGTTAATCTGCGCTCTCAGCAATTCTGAGGCCCGTATCCCTCATGGGGACCGTGAAACCCGTACCCCTGGGCACCGTGTACATTTGCATCAGCATATGCTTTTCGGCAATCCCTGAAGCTGTGCTTTGGGATACTTGTAGTCCTGACCCCGAGCAGTAATTCCTCCAAAGATTTCCGGCCTACACTCCACGAGTGTTCCGTGGGCTGGCACTTTGTGATTCCTCTCGAGGTCCCTTCGCGATCCCTGGTCCGTTGGCCTGTGGGTCCCTGAGAAGGCAACTTTAACTTTCAGTGGGCTTCCCTGGTTGCTCCAGATGTGCCCTGACTCTCCATTGCTTGGGGAGTCCCCAGGACCTTGCTGGTCCTCACAGAAGCATCTTTCCTCTGACCACATGGGTTGCAGGTGCCAAGGCTTGTTGGTGTTCAATCTGGACACTGACCCCCCAGCACTCGACATCCTTTGTGGAACAGCTCGAATCCGGACTGTGGTCATCGCAGACATCTCCTGGTCCCCGTGGTTGCAGAGTCAAGCTTCACCTCTTCTCACCTGAAGCACCCGACATCGGTGGGCATTCGATTGCTCCGCTCCTGGTCACGTGAAGTGACCCAGACTTTGTCCCCTCTGCTTTCAGGTTCTTCACATCTCCGATCCAGGCTTGGATCACACCGGACACTTTTCTTCTCCACGGCAGCAGTACTTTCTCACATCACGCCATTGAAAATGGCGAGGGTTTCCGACACCACTTGACCCCTATGCACCCGGCTCCTCTGGGATAGGTAACACGGGTACCTCGGTACTCTCAAGGGTGCTGGCCTTAGAACCTTCTATGTTTAGCTGGGTTTGCTTGAAGTCCTCTCCTAAGTGTCCTTAATCTTTAAAATTCCAAACGCGACTTTCCCATAGAGTTGTACGGAGCTCGCGTCTGTGTTCCCACACTGCACCCGTCCTCTCTGGGTCCCCTGTGTCACTACCTTGGGTGTTTCCTTGGGGTCCCAGTGATTCTACGTGCTCTAGGCACTGTGTCTAGTCAAGTCGTGGTTCTTATACCACTTTCTTAGTATATGGTTCGGTCTCCCCCTGGAGCCCACTGTGTATTGTGCTATTTACTGTCGTTCTAGTGATTTAATATTTTGTGTATTGTTCTCTAATCTCATAAAGAGGTTAGTAGAGAGTGTTTAGTAATAAATACATATAATTTATATACACCTGGTGTGGTTCGCCTTTCATTTGGTCATTCAGGAGGTTATATACTGGTAAAACAAGCTGCTTTACATTCCTTCAAGACTTAGCCTGAAGGCTGCTCTCCACAGCTACCACTAGGATAGCTTTCTATAAAGGTTGTCTTTAACCTAATCATCAATAAGGGTCGTTTGGACTGGTGCAAGGTGCCCACTTTAATTAGTGGACAGCATATACCAGGCCAACTTCTCACAGTGTGTTTTTCTCGAACCCCTGTGCTATATTTTTCTATTCTTAACTTCTCCTGGTCCTGATGAAACGCCATAGGATCCATTAGGGACCAAATAGGTGTGAAACATGTCAACCTGACTATTAACCTTATCACTATTCACTCAAATTGCAAGTACGAACAAACCCTTCTCAATGACAGTAGGGCACACGGGTTCCTTCTCTGCCTGTTTTTAACTATATCGAACGGACCCAAGAATAAATACTACCTAGGGTACCGCTACATTATTTTTAACTCACCTGCACACTCCCCACACACCCGCACTCACCACTGCAGCGTTCCTCTAGAAAAGATCTCCGCCAAAGAGTCCTCTCGCAGGGCCTGTGGTGGACTGCAGCGCCACCCCCACGAGGAGCACAACGCCCAATGATGAAGCGTGACACCTTAACAGGTGTGAGAGGGATACTCTCCAATTTGGAGGATTTACCCTGCATCCAACCGTACTTCACCAAGATAGAGAGGCGTTTTCTCCACTACTGTGGCCCTTTACCTATACTTCACACTGCTGAATGGGCTAGCACTTACTCTTAGGAACAGTTACCCTTCAGTGATTATCACAATTAATTGGTATCAAACCAAATGTTGGTGTGCTTTCCCAATTACAAAAATGCCTATTCTACCCATTTGATTTATTGTATCATCCACCCGCCTCTGGTATGTTGTACACGACAATTAGGCAGCAATCTCATATTTATAGAGATGTGGGCTGCAAGAATGCCTGCCATTACCAGAACATAGAAAATCTAGTGGACGTGCCATTGTAAAGAAATTAGGGGCATATTAGCAAGGACCTGCGATGATTATCGCAAATCGCGCTTAGCGCGATTTGCATTATCGCCACCTATCGCTGGAGTACATCGCCGTTTTAGCGGCGTATTAGCAACGCTTTGCACAATGGCGATGTGCATTCCAGCGATAGACGGCGATATTCGGCATCTGAGCAGGAAAAGCTGAGATAATGGCAGGGCGCTACGGAAATCCGAGCTGATAGGGGAGTGTGGATTTAACATGTCAATCCACCTCCCATTGTCACCATAGCTAAGTCAGGTCTGGAGCAGGTGTTAATTTCTGGCGATAATCGTGGGCAGCGCAGCTTTTGTTGTCGCTTGACCCGCGTTGTTAATAGGGCGATGTTGTGTTGGCGAGGGATTTCATTCAGGATTAGGTGAGGTACGCCCACTTTGCATGTCATTAGCGATGATTATCGCTGACATGCAAAGCAGGAAAGAAACGGGCGCTATTGCCAGTAAGCTGTCGCTAACTGCTGTTAGCGACATCTTGTTAATTGGGCGATAATAATATTGCCGCTTTAGCGGCAGAAAGTGCTGCTAAAGCGGCGTAAATGCCCTTGCTAATATGCCCCTTGGTAAATTAAGTTGAGAACTTTAAACAGCACTTGTATAACAACAACATAGCCTAATCCTTTAAAAATACTGATTTTAAATGTCAGCCAATCAGCAATTGATTAACGACTTGTGTGAACTCGTAACATTTGGTATATCAATCCATGGTGTCCAGCAATCCATGCTAAGTTCATAGGTTTGTGTAGGTTCCAGTGGCCAGTATCACGATTGTTAAAATGCACTTCTGCTCATTGTCAGTGAGATACATTGCTCTACCATACTTCTGTTCACTGTTTAGTGAAGTCCATGGTTCACAAGTAGTGGCTTTGGGTTACAAACACACAGTAGGGACAGATCAAGATGATGCACGACGTTAGGCCTGTGTTGTCCCTCAGACCACTCCTCATACCGGTTCACCGGTGGGCAACTCTGTTTCAGCGTCCAGAAATGAGGAATGTTGTTATCTGTTGAAACTGCCAATATCTTCTATTGATTTGACTTCTTTGTTTGAATGGAAAATTGATTAAAAAAAAATACGAGGCTCCCTTTCCCATGTGGAGACAGGTGCAGGCCACTTTGGTGACAGAGAAGGATCCTTTTGAATTTTCAGCGTGTTGTTGACTATTTACAGTTGGCGACTTCCCACTTACATTACTTCAGTTGCACATTGTTGGTGTTGTTTTAGTAAATGCTTCAACTGAGGGAAACCCAAGCGCTGATGTGCGCAGCACTGGTGCAATGCTTGAACTAGCATAAATAACATTGTACTTTTGCCATTTTTATAGCATTATCCATGCGGAGTTTCTGCCTGTAAGTCTGCTAGAACTTCTCTGCCTTCTCCATGCTCTTACTTACCCTCATCCAGCCTTATTTGTACTCGTTAATAAAACATTCATATATACTCAGCTAGCCATGCACCCGGACATTCATTCATCCATCCCATCCATCCACTCTCATCTCTCCAACCATGGACTCATTTTCACAATTACTAGTCATTCTCTCTCTCATGCACACACACACACAAACTCACATCATTCTGACTTTTACAATCGAAAGACCAATTGGCTTTGGCATTGCTTGCGTTTTTCATGTGCTGGCTGGGATGTAGCAGCTTCTGGGATGCACAATATATCTTATGATTATGGTTCCATCACATTTCGTTGCCCATCAATCAGGCTGAGTGTGTGAATTCATATTACATTAACTTTAGTTAACTTATTATTACTGATTTTGACTGAATATTTATAACTTCTGGGCCTCAGCTGTATTGAGCAGCGGGTAGTTTGTCAGTCTGGCAGTAGACAGTTGGTGCCTGCTGCTGTTTAAACTGTTTAGGGCAGCAGGTTAAACAATGCAAATGCAGTGTTTATGTATGAGGAAATGGGAGGTAGCTGCTGCTGCGCAGAGAATTGTTTTCTCACAGCCATGGCAACCTTTTAGTCAGTGATTAGAGTGACCTTTTGAACGTCCACAATGGAGCTCAGTCTTGCGTTGCATACACGGGTAGAAAAAGGAAACGCGTGTGGGATAGAGGGATCAAGAGCGTAATGCTCGTGAGCCACATATGTGTTTTTGTACAGCGGGCATGTGGCTAAGAGCAGCCATTGCTCTACGATGAATACAGATTTTAATACATAGATGCAGTGCTTTAAATGGGCCGGTACTGTCCGGTACTGAGTACCGCACTTCTCAGAAACAAGCAGGTACTCTGGTACACTATAAACAGAAGGAGATGATGGACGGAGCGCTGAAACTTTTCAGACACTCACCCCCAGTCACAGATCTGGGTTGAATCCATCATCGTTCTTTAGCTCACTTTGCCACCCCAGTTCAGACACAGCTATATGCAAATCAGTCTTGACCCTGTGCCTCATGGGAACAGTCCAGCCCGAACTGCCAAGCCATGTCTTCCCTGGACCGGAAACTAGCAACCTGGGACCAGTTTCGGGCTAACAGCCCTCATCAGCCAGGCTATCTTGAATCCAGTGGCAAAGTGAGCAAGGGACCCACTTCTGGGCATACCCTGCCAACTTAGGGCGGACAAAGCAAACACAAGGAGATGATGGACGGCGCGCTGAAACTTTTCAGACACTCACCCCCAGTCACAGATCTGGGTTGAATCCATCATCGTTCTTTAGCTCACTTCGCCACCCCCAGTTCAGACACAGCTATATGCAAATCAGTCTTGACCCTGTGCCTCATGGGAACAATCCAGCCCGAACTACCAAGCCATCTCTTCCCTGGACCGGAAACAAGCATCCTGGGACCGGTTTCTGGCTAACAGCCCTCATCAGCCAGGCTAGCTTGAATCCAGTGGCAAAGTGAGCAAGGGACCCACGTCTGGGCATACCCTGCCAACTTAGGGCGAACAAAGCAAACACAAGGAGATGATGGACGGAGCACTGAAACTTTTCAGACACTTACCCCCAGTCACAGATCTGGGTTGAATCCATCATCGTTCTTTAGCTCACTTCGCCACCCCAGTTCAGACACAGCTATATGCAAATCAGTCTTGACCCTGTGCCTCATGGGACAGTCCAGCCCGAACTGCCAAGCCATGTCTTCCCTGGACCGGAAACAAGCATCCTGGGACCGGTTTCGGGCTAACAGCCCTCATCAGCCAGGCTAGTTTGAATCCAGTGGCAAAGTGAGCAAGGGTCCCACGCCTGGGCATACCCTGCCAACTTAGGGCGAACAAAGCAAACACAAGGAGATGATGGATGGAGCGCTGAAACTTTTCAGACACTCAATCAATCAATCAATCACAGAATTTGTAAAGCGCGCTACTTACCCAGCAAGGCGCTGGGGAGAAAAAAGGGGGGGGGGGTGCTGCTACTGGTCGAACTGGGGGTGAGTGTTTGAAAAGACATGGCTTGGCAGTTCGGGCTGTACTGTTCCCATGAGACACAGGGTCAATACTGATTTGCATGTAGCTGTGTCTGAACTGGGGTGGCAAAGTGAGCTAAAGAATGATGATGGATTCAACCCAGATCTGTGACTGGGGGTGAGTGTTTGAAAAGTTTCAGCACTCCGTCCATCATCTCCTTGTGTTTGCTTTGTTTGCCCTAAGTTTGCAGGGTATGCCCAGACGTGGGTCCCTTGCTCACTTTGCCACTGGATTCAAGCTAGCCTGGCTGATGAGGGCTGTTAGCCCGAAACCGGTCCCAGGATGCTTGTTTCCGGTCCAGAGAAGACATGGCTTGGCAGTTCGGGCTGGACTGTTCCCATGAGGCACAGGGTCAAGACTGATTTGCATGTAGCTGTGTCTGAACTGGGGTGGCAAAGTGAGCTAAAGAAGGATGATGGATTCAACCCAGATCTGTGACTTGGGGTGAGTGTTTGTAAAGTTTCAGCACTCCGTCCATCATCTCCTTGTGTTTGCTTTGTTCGCCCTAAGTTGGCAGGGTATGCCCAGACGTGGGTCCCTTGCTCACTTTGCTACTGGATTCAAGCTAGCCTGGCTGATGAGGGCTGTTAGCCCAAAACCGGTCCCAGAATGCTTGTTTCTGGTCCAGGGAAGACATGGCTTGGCAGTTCGGGCTGGACTGTTCCCATGAGGCACAGGGTCAAGACTGATTTGCATGTAGCTGTGTCTGAACTGGGGTGGCAAAGTGAGCTAAAGAATGATGATGGATTCAACCCACATCTGTGACTGGGGGTGAGTGTTTGAAAAGTTTCAGCACTTCGTCCATCATCTCCTTGTGTTTGCTCTGGTACACAGTACCTGCACTTCTATTTTTCCATTTCAAGCACTGCATAGATGTGCTTGAAAATCATAAGAAGCATTTAGGTATGGTGACTAGAATTTGGAAACCAAAAACAGGGACATTTTGCAAACAAAAGGAGGACTGGACTTTAACATCAACCGAGGGGCACAGAGTGACTTAAATGACAGCGCTCGTGAACATACATACACACAGAGGGCCGGTCTGGCCGTCGCAGGCACCGTTTTCCTGGTGGGCCGGAAGGGTGGGAGCCGGTTTTGGACCGCTGGGGGCTGGTTTTGTTACAGGCGGCTGGTTTTGCAGCAGTGCTGCAATATCGGCCCCCTGTAACAAAAGCGGCAGCAGGAGTGGTGCTTCCCTCTCGTGACTATCTAATATCACATATCTCACCTCAAAGTTTTCTGACATAGCCCTACTTCAGGAAACACACCTTTCAGCCCTAGAATCTGAGAAGTTGCAGAGAGACTGGGTGGGAAAGGTTGTTAGTAGCAGCTTCCTTAGGGATCCCCACTTCATAAATGACTCATCAAAACCATCCTCATCTACGAAGAAGTGCGGGGGAGTAATTCTCATACGTAAAACCCTCCCCCACACAATTAAAGGACGTGTAAGGTTGCTACATTTTCACAAAACTGAAAATGCTGGCCAGGACGTTAGTAGTAGGATCAATTTACGCCCCCAGTCGGAACAGAACACCCTTTTTTCCTACCTCTCCAGAGTCCTGGCAGAATTCGGTAATGTCACCGTAATCATAGGGGGATTGGAATTTAGTGCTTGAACCCCACTTAGACCACTCAGGTCCCCCAGACAGGCCAAATGCACGAGACCAGGCTTTTCTGGGCAACGTCTTACAGGCTCATGGCCTGACTGACCCTTGGCTCTTGACGCACCCGTGGGATCAAGAGTATACTTTTTTGTCCAGCACACATGCACTTGCTCCAGGATAGATTTCTTCCTTATGGACCATGCCTCTTTGGCCTTTCTGTGGGATTGAGTGTAGCTGCGGGTGGGATCACGGACCATGCCCTGGGAATACTGAATCTGGACCTGGGACGCATTTCTCCCACCTGCAAAAGGTGGAGGCTAAACCTTACCCATTACTTACTACTCAAGAATAAACAGAAACTCATGACCTATCTCCATCAATATTTGCCAGACAACAAACCCACCTCCCCCCTTGGTCCAACTCCTATGGGCAGCTGGAAAGGCAACTCTGAGAGGCAACCTCCTGAAGGAATCAGCCTTACACAACTAGGAGGCTTGGGAGAAGCTAGCACTATTTAGAGCAGAAAGTGAGCACCCTTACCAAACGGTACACGAGCAAAGCTACACCCCCTCTTCTCCGCCGCTTAGAGACTGCTAAATATGTTTTAAATGCATACTTTAGGACATAAGCCAAACGAGTGCTGTTATGCTTTAGGTGGAGCAACTATGAACAGGGGTAAAAGGCTGCTAGGCTTCTTGCAGTGCCACTGCGACCATCAGAAGCTGAGCATGCAATTCCAGCGATCGGGATGCAGAGGAAAGGCTGGTGACTAATTCCGTAGTAATGGCGCATGCTTTCACCCACTTTCTTGGCTCTCTCTATTTTTCGGAGGCACCAACAGACCTCTCGTCTGAAGAGTCCTTCTTTGAGGGTCTCCATCTACCTACTCTGTATGAGCATTTCTGGATGGGGAGATTACGGAACCAGATCCCCAGGCAGCTTCTATTCGAAAAGCTGAGTATATAAGAGGTGTGCAAACACCAGCGGGTTGTAATAAAACTTTTATATGCCAACTATATCCTTCTGACCCTTAGCATCCCTGGCTCTTAGTTCCCACACCTAATGGCCCTTATTGATGCCTTCTCCGTTGTCTCCGGTTACAAGAATGATTGGTCTAAATGTGATGCTTTGCCTATGACTGACAGAGGGCCTTAGCCCCTGGATGACCGCTTCAGTTTAACTTGGAAAAAGACGGGGCTGAAGTCTTTAGGTGTTCTCATTTACAAGGGCCTCGCCAATATTGTGACTGATAACTTAAACCTCTTGATGACGAAAATGGAACATGATTTCCAGCAATGGTCTACCTTGCATATTTCCATGCGCTGCCGGCACACGTAACAGAGGTGAGGCGGTGGGGCAGGGTGGGGGGTGTTGACAGACCATGGGATTGGGAAAGTAAAATAAATAAAACCACTTAGCTTGCGCTCACCGACTCGGTGATGCGGCGAGTGCAAGGTAAGTGGTTTTATTTATTTATTTATTTTACTTTCCCTATCCCGTCGCCTATCGCCCCTCCCCATGCTCTTACCTGTGCCCGCCGTGCCTGCATATTTTCCTCTGGGAAAGGGTACAGATAGTAAAGATGGGGATGGTGCTAAGATTCAACTATATATCTTTGGTATGCTGTTGTTTCTGGTCCCAAACACAATCCTGAGTACATTGAACAAGCACATCAAGGCAGTGTATGGTCAGGAAGGCAACCCAGTCTTAAACCGGTACTGCTCCACGCCGATACCTGAGCCGGGGGTCTACACTTGCCGGATATGTACTTATACTACTTAGCACACCATCTTGCGCAATTGGTTTATTTATCAATACCTGCCGATGGTCAACCGGCATAGGTGTCCTTGGAACGTAATTTGATACAAGTCCCGTCAACTTGGGAATACTGTACGACTCTAGTGCCTCTGTATCGGAGCAATGTCCACCCACATTGAACGCGATCTGATCCATCTGGAAAGACTCTCACAGGTTCTTGCACATCAACGACTCCAATCATAAAGACACAACACTCTTCTCCAGTGGAAAGATTACTGTAAGTTGGGCGATGCTTAGATGGCCACAATGGGAAGGAAGGGTGATTCTGATGATCAATGAGCTATTTGTGGAAGACACATTTCGATCATTTTTGTCATTGCGATCGGATTTTGGTTTGCCCCGATCACAATGTTGGAAATATTGCAATTATGGCATTGTTTTTGAGGTATAGGTAAGGACCCAGTCACTCTCAGGACTCTCATCTTCGGGGTTACATACAGCTCTGGGGCCTCTTGCAGGGTTCAGTCTCTAATTTGTACCAGATCCTTATAGACAATATGTACTCCTGTAGTACGCAGCAGGCACTCAATATATCCTGGCAGGCATGTCTTGGGTTCATTACTCTGACGAAGGCTGGGCTGAACTCTTGACCACACATGACCGCCCCGTACAGGATGTGTGGGCAAAATTCTCCCACTTTAAAATTCTACATGACTGGTACTTGTCTCCTTACAAGTTGCACAGAGCCAAACTACTACTGCACAACACGTGTTGGAGATGTGCTGAGGAAGGCAGCGACCTCCATCATATTCTGTGGTCATGTCCCCAATTAGCACAATATTGGAAGGACATCTGCCAGACACTTCACAACACTTATTGCTATCCCTTTCCGAAGCTCGGTCAAACTTGCTCTCTTGCACGACTCTTTGGACATAGATGACACAACCTCACACTGGTGGAGGTGGATGGCGATGATTGCCGAGATCCGTATACTTCGACACAGGTGGTCTCCACAGGTGCCAACACAACAGGATTGGCTAATTGATCTTTATTGCTTAGCCACCTACGAAAGACGCATATATAATCTACAAGATCAAATGTCCCTATTTGGCAATGTATGGGGCCCCTTTCTCCACCTACAAAAATCATATAGGGCTGTCAAGTGAGCTGTTGCCACCTTCCCCTTATCTCTCTTGCTTCTCTATTTCTTCTTGTTTCTTTTCCTTTCCTTGCTTCCACAACTACTTAGGGAGGCCGATATACGAGACATTGGGGTTCACGTGCAGAATCAATCAACACATTTATAGAGCGCGCTACTCACCCGTGAGGGTCTCAAGGCGCTAGGGGGGAAGGATGAAGCAGCTACTGATCGAACAGCCAGGTCTTAAGAAGTCTCCTGAAGGTCAGCAGGTCCTGGGTCTGTCGCAGGTGGATGGGGAGGGTGTTCCAAGTCTTGGCGGCGAGGTGGGAGAATGATCTGCCGCCGGTGGTCGTTCGGCGGATGCGTGGGATGGTGGCAAGGGCGAGGTCAGCGGAGCGGAGCTGGCGGTTCAGGGTGTAGAAGGTGAGTCGTTCGTTGAGGTATGCTGGTCCGGCGTTGTGGAGTGCTTTGTGGGCGTGGGTGAGGAGCTTGAAGGTGATCCTCTTGTTGACTGGGAGCCAGTGCAGGTCTCTCAGGTGGGCGGTGATGTGGCTGTGGCGAGGGGTTCCGAGGATGAGGCGTGCGGAGGCGTTTTGTATGCGTTGGAGTCGTTTCTGGAGTTTGGTCGTGGTTCCCGCGTAGAGGGCGTTGCCGTAGTCCAGCCCGCTGCTGACGAGGGCTTGGGTGACCGTCCTTCTGGTTTCGGTGGGGATCCATCTGTAGATCTTGCGGAGCATGCGGAGGGTGTTGAAGCAGGAGGAGGAGACAGCGTTGACTTGCTGGGTCGTGGAGAGCGTTGAGTCCAGGATGAAACCCAGGTTGCGTGCGTGGTTGGTGGGTGTCGGAGGAGCTCCCAACGTGGCTGGCCACCAGGAGTCGTCCCATGCGGAGGGGGTGAAGCCGAGGATGAGGACCTCCGTCTTGTCAGAGTTCAGTTTCAGACGGCTGGTCTTCATCCACTCTGCGACGGCCTTCATTCCCTCATGGAGGTTGGATTTGGCGGTGGCCGGGTCCTTGGTGAGGGAGAGGATCAGCTGGGAATCATCCATTTCACCTCTTAGATAGTAAGGGGTGGCATTGAACACCTCTGTGAGGCATATAACCACCTGCTTGTTGCTTCCTGATGGTGTTAATTCTTTCCTCATCATCAATACGGCTCTCCTGGAGGTGGGAGAAGGAATTCTATCATTCTATGGAGGGGAATCTTGGGAAATGCTGATGTTTTTGTTGGGGACTGAAACTTGAGTGTTATATAATTCTATTTTCCCCATATTCTTTTTCTTTTTCTTTTATTGTTCATGTTCTCTGATCCATTTGTTAGACATTTTACAGCAGTATTTACGGTTCTGCTGCATATACCTATACAGTTTCCAAGTGGTACTATGCTGTATGTTGTTTGCCTTTTAAAAAATCCAATAAAGAATAATCTAAAACAAAACATAATGCAACATTAATAAAAACTAAATCTAGGATCTCAAAATTAATTAATCTGAATAATGTCACAGTAATTAATGGATCTGAAACCGTCCAATGGAACTGCTTACAGTAACCACAGGGCCTGTCCTGCTACTTGCCTCTTGTCTCAAGCACAGGCCATGAAGTTAACCATGCTATGTCTCAGAGCTCAATTGAGCTGTTCTTGCAGGTGTAGCCCACTAGCACTCGAATAGTAAACTTTATTTCGGTCTTATGACCATAAAAGTGAGAATACAAACATTTCATTACAACAGAATCGTTAGATACATGCTAAAAATACGACGAGAATTAGATAAAATTAGTACTAAAAATGCAAATGATACAAAGCAGTAAAGCACGAGGATACAGCAGGGGCCTGTAACGAAAGAGTAATAAATAACAAAGCCCATCTTAAAACAATTAGTTCATTGTTTGTATAGAACTAAAATGGCAAAGACCGTAAAAGTATGTTTTGCAAATTGAAACAAGAAGTAGATCTATATTAAAATTTAAGAACTAGTTAAAAGGTACATTAAAAAGGTTATCTTAGGAGTATCCAAACATTTTAATGTTATAGCTTCAGGACAGAGCTTCTAATATGCCACATAGTGCCAAGGAACTTTGCTACAGCACAAACAACTACAAAGCTAGTGTCAGTTTTTAAGATGCGCAGCGCCTCTAGATGGCACCGGATGCCAAAGCGTTTACATATGGGGGCTAACCATTTGGCTCTCGGCCGTTTGTATAGTGGACAGGCAAAAAATATGTGACCTATCGATTCCACAGCATGATGACAGCCTGGGAAATGTTGTAAATCACTGGAAGGTGGGCGCCAGGAAGCTGTAAAAGTGTTCACTGGAAGTGAACCAAATCTAAATTGCATAAACAGTTTCTTGTCCAGGGGAATCGTGATAGCATCCAGGTAATATTCATATGAAGCAAGCTGTTTAAACTCCATAAACTCAGTAGTTAGGCGACCCCATGACGAATATGAAAGGGAAGACTGGGCTACCCAGTGCCAATAATGTTTCTTAAGTAATTCCTTTATAGGCAGCCCTACGGAATCCATCAGTTTCCACAGCCCCTCTAAGCCAATAGCACTAATTTTTGGGAACTGGCACTTGTTTGTCCTTAATAGACTTTGATCCAGAGCAAGAGAGAGAGAAAAGGGGGAAGGAATGAGGATGAGAAAATAAAAAAACTGTGACAATGGAAGAGAACAGGGATGATAAAATCTGCAAGAGTGTGATAAAGAGTAAGGGAGTGCATGGTAGTGGATTAAAGAGGCATCTGGTGGAATCAAGACTACGCAGCCTTGGTATTCAGCAGCATGACCTTCAATGGAGCTGGCTGTTGACTTCTGAGCAAACCTTTGGACCCCAGCACTAATTCTTTAACTAATTTACAAATTAGGCACTGCTGTGAGCTAAGACCCTCTAGATGGTTCTTCAGTAGAGCAATCGGCAATGACCTGTAGTCAGAATACATTCAACTTTACACATGCAATCTGCTGGAAGAATCTAGCCTTTAAGCTTGTTAGCTAGTTTTCTGATACTGTTCTTCTCCAGGGCTTTGAAGGTTGCCAATGAGAGGAAGAAGTAGGATTTGAATCAATCAAATGGGATTTGTAGAGTGCTGCTTATCACCTGTGAGGGTATCCAGGCGCTTAGGGTTTCTGCTACTGGATGGGATCAGTCAAGCAGCCAGGTCTTCAGTTCCTTCCTGAAGGTAGGAGAAAGAGCATCTGCTGCTCTTGCTTTGGTGGATGCGGGGGTGTGGACGAGGAAGAGTGAGGCAGGTGTCTAGAGGGCTGGTGGAAATTTAGACGGTGATTAATGTAGGCCAATGCCTGTTTGTGTAGGGCCTTTTAAGCCTGTGTGAGCATCTTGAATTGGCACCTCTTTTGGACAGGGAGCCAGTGGAGATTCATGAGGAGCAGGTTGATGTGGACCCATCTTGGAAGATCGAGGATAAGTCTGGTGTCTGAGTTCTGTTTGGTCTGTAGTCTCTTTTCTAGGTGTGAGGTGATTCCCACATAGAGAGTGTTGCCGTAGTCTACGTTGATGGTGACGAGGGTCTGGGTGATGGTGCGTCTGGTGCTGGCTGGGTAGGAGGAGTTTGTGATGCTTTGTGGTTGTTCATTAAGCTCTTCCATAGTTTGCTATTTTTCTGCTAAGCACATTTAGCAAGCTTGTACAATGTTATTACATTCTGAAATGTGTGATTTTTAGGGTCTCTGAATTGGTCAACTCATGAAAGATATTTCATCTGACTTAGTAATGGTTTCATTGATTTGTTTAGTGTTTAGTTTGATTATTATGAACTATTGGCAGTCAGCTTTTTGTACTTTTAAGACCATATCATATAAATGTAAATGAGGAACATTCAAAACTGTACAAAAATACAAGCAAATATATTAAAGTCCATATGTTTTTTCATCAAGATTGGGGAATGAAAGTTAAAAGAGATAGGACTTGTACTGAAGGAAAGCAGGTCCTGGCCAAGATCTGCCACATGCTTGCTTCTTGCCCACTTGATAAAGTTATTGCTGAATGACATAGGGAGGTGGCTTCTGTTTTTTTAATCACCTCTTAAAAACATTGAGACTTGGAGTGCAGATCTGTCTAACTTTTCCCTACACTCTCCTTCCAGCTCCTCTCCTAATCTAATTAGAGGGGCTCCCATCCGGCAGGGGATCAAGGAAGTGGGGGCTGGCCTGGGACCTGTGGCATCTGTTCTTCTACCTTTGAAGTTCAATTTATCTCCCTAGCTCCCTTCCTGTACCCTGGCTTCTCCACGAAACAAATCTCCTCCCACCAAATGGCTGTATTGTTTCAGCCCAGGCCTTTTCACACCTGCTCAGGGAGCAGCTTAGTTCAGGCTGTCAGAGGCTGGCCAAACAGAAAAGGCTGCTAAAGGGCTTTAACTTCAGGATAGTACGTTCAAAAGCTGCTTTCCAGCAATAGTTATAATAAATCCGACCATGGCAAGTTATTGGATTTATTGTAACTATTATTTTGATACTTTGAATTATGTTCCCAGCTACTTCCATTCAAAAGTTAGACTTTATTAAAGTTTAATAAAGCCTTCCCATGTTAGCCTATTGAACCAGCAACCCTACAATGGGGGAAAATAACTTTGGCTGTTTATGCCCACCAGGGCATCTAAAATGCATTTTATAATGTCCCCGCTTTTTATAACAAGGCACTCTATCCTTGGGGAACCTAGGGAAGACCTTAGGGGACTTATACGTAATACAAAAGTAGTTTTGGACTTTGGAAGTGCTCTTATTTCCAAAGTCAAATTTGGACGCAGTTTTATTTTAAAACCAGCCTGCAAGGATGGCCTGGCTTTAAAATTACACCAGCCACCACAGCAGTGCACACTTAAGTGAATGAAGTCCACTGGGGTCTCTAACCCTACATGCCTTATCATGTACTAGGGACTTACAGGTAGGTTGTCTTGGCCAATTATAATTAAACCAATTACCATATACCTTTTAAGGATATAACACTGGCCCTGAGCTTGATTTTCAGATCCCAGGGCACTTTCAGAGTCAGTAACCACCAGTATCAGTCAAAGAATTAGGGTGATCAGGGCAAGAAGGTGTCCTTCCTGCAGGCCCCCCGATGAAAGGTGATGGGTAACTAACCTACAACCTGCTAGGCCTCATCATCTAAGTGGAAGAATTGGAAAGTCCATCTGCATTGGCATGGGCAGTCCCAGCTCTGTGCTCCACTGTAAAGTCCATCCCCTGTATGGAAATGGACCACCTCAACAGTTTTGGATTCTCCCCCCTCATCTGCATGAGCCATCTGAGAGGTCTGTGGTCTGTTTGAACATGGAAGTGCGTACTAAACAGGCATGGTCGAAACTTCTTCAGGGACCAGACCACGGCAAAGGCTTCCCTCTCAATGACATTCTATCTTTGCTCTCTGTGGAGTAGTCACCTGCTAATGAAGGCAAGTGTCTGATCCTGACACTCCTCAGTTGCTTGTGCCAACATTGCCTCAATTCCTTGTTCTGAAGCATCTGTCTGTACCACAAGCTCCTTAGAATAATGAGGGGCCAGTAAGACTGGTGCTGAACACATAGCCTCCTTCAGAGTGTCAAAGGCCTTCTGACACTCTGGGGTCAAAATTAAATGTTGAGGCTTTTTCTTAGAAGTGGGTTCTGTCAGGGGAGACAAAATGGTTCCATAATTCCTGACAAACCTCCTATAATACCCACTCAGGCCAAGAAAGGCCTTAACCTGTGTCCTAGTTGCAGGAGCCTCCCAATCCAGGATGGTCTGGATCTTGGGCTGGAAGGCTTGTACATGGCCTCAACCAACAAGGTGACCCAAGTACGGTACTGAACTCTGCCCTATCTGGAATTTGCTTGCCTTGATTGTCAGGCCCGCCTGCTGCAGGGCCTGTAGCACTTCCTTCAATTGGACCAGGCGCTCCTCCCAGGTGGAACTGAATGCAGTTATATCATCAAGATAAGCAGAATTGAAAGTTTCCATCCCAGACAAGACTCTGTTCAACAACCTTTGGAAGGTTGCAGGGACATTCTTCAAGCCAAAGGGCATCACTTTGAACTGAAAGTGGCCCTTTGGAGTGGGAAATACTGACCTCTCCTTTGAACCTAGACTTAGGGCAATCTGCCAGTAACCTGAGGTCAGATCAAAGGTACTCAAGTACTTTGCAGCCCCCAACCTGCCAATGAGCTCATCAGCTTTAGGTATGGGTTGAGCGTCAGTCTTCGTGACTGCATTCAAACCTCAGTTGTCCACACAAAACCTCAATTCTTAGTCCCCCACCTTGGGGATTATGTTTAGGCACCAATACTACTGGACTGGCCCATGGACTGTCAGAGGGATCAATTACCCTCAACTCCAGCATCTTGGCTACTTCAGCCGTAATGCTGGCTCTGACCTGGTCAGACAATCTGTACAACTTATTTTCGACAGGTAGGCTGTCACCAGTGTCAACACCATGGAAACACTAAATGGTGATCCCAGGGTCCAGGGAGAACAGCCCCAAATATTGCTTCAACATTTGTCTGCAGTCTTTTTGCTGCTGGTCTATCAACATGGGGGAGAGTACTATTCCCTATACTGACCCATCTTGCACATTGGTGGAGAGGAGGTGTGGTAGAGGCTCACTCTCCTCCTCCCCTCCTTCATCTGTAACCATCAGCATGGTCATGTCTGTCCTGTCTTAGTGGGGTTTCAGTCTCTTAACATAGAGTATACTGTGGGGGCTCATGGAGGTGCTAAGGTCGGTCATGTAGGCGACTTCACTCTTTTTCTCCAGAATTGGATAGGGCCCAGTTCATTTGTTCTGCAGGGTCCTGTGAGCCACAGGCTCCAATACCCATACCAACTGTCCTGGATGGCACTCAGGCATAGTAGCCTTACAGTAATACCAGAGCTCCATGAGCTATTGGCTGGCCTCCAGGTTGCTTCTTGCCTACTCATGTACTCTGCCATGCAGGACTGCAGGCCTAGCACACAGTCCAGCACTTTCTGTTTGGGTTCCTTCAGAGGCTTCTCCCAAGTTTCTCTCATCAAACACAATGGCCCTCTTATAGGTTGCCCAAACAGTAACTCAAAGGGGCAAAAACCTACCTTTTCTGTGGCACCTTTCTGTAAGCAAACAGCAGGCATGGGAGGAGAACATCCCATCTCCCAGTGAGCTTGTCAGGTAAGCCCAAAATCATGCCCTTCAGGGTCTTATGAAATCTTTCCACCAGACCTCCACCGGACCATTGGTCTGGGGATGATATGGGGTGGTGAACTTATAGGTAACACCACACTCATCCTACATTGCCTTCAGATAGGTGGACATACAGATACTCCCCCGGTCTGAGACCACCTCCTTTGGAATGCTCACTCTAGTGAAGAAGATACCAAGTAGGGCTCTGGCCACTGTGAGATTAGTGACCGTTTTGAGGGGTATTGCATCTGGACAGCCGGTGGCATGGTACACTACCACAAAGATATTTCTGTTCCCTGAGGCAGTGAGTGGATGTAGGAGACCAACAATGTCAATACCCACACACACAGTCCCAACCACTGGCAGTGGTATTAAGGGAGCCTTTGGCTTGCCCCCTGTCTTGCCACTAGCTTGACAGGTGACACAGGAGCTGCAGCACTCCTTCACTTTGGCAGACATGTTGGGCTAATAGAAATGGTTGACCAGACTATTCCAGGTCTTGGTCTGACCCAAATGTCCTGCCAAGGGGATGTCATGACCCAAGGTGAGGAGGAACTCTGTAAACATCTGGGGGACCACCACTCTCCTGGTTGCCTCTGGTTTGGGGACCCTGGTCTCAATATAGAGGACTCCATCCTCCCAGCAAAACCTATGTTTTGGAAAGTCATCTTTTTGCCCTGTTCAGCCCCATTGTGTGCTGAATGATACTGGTGGTAACTGGCTCTGACTGTACGCTGGGTTCTGCCAGTCAAGCCCAGGGCAAGAGCTAGTTTTAAAAAGGTACATGTTAAAGGGTACCCTACCAATTGGCAATGACTGACCTTATAAGTCCCTAGTAGATAGTAGGGCCAGGGGGTGCAATCTACCTATACGTCCCTAGTATATAATAGGGCATGGAAGTGTACAGGACAGGCAGATTTCCTGCACTAGCATGTGTGTGCTGCTGTGTGCCTGCTGATCTTTTAAAGACAGTCGTGCCTTGCAGCCTGTCTTTAAAAGCAAATTTTCACAATTGGTATGGACAGATCCTATAAGTCATAGTATATAATAGGGTTGGGGGGCTCAAACTACCTATAAGTCACTAGTATATAATAGGGCATGAAAGTTTAGAGGCCAAGCAGATTTCCCGCACTTGCATGTGTGCACTGCTGAGTGTCTGCTGTCATTTTAAAGGCAGCCCAGCTTTGCAGACTGTCTTTAGAAGTAAATTGTATGCAAATTCGACTTTGGTAGTATGGCCACTTTACAAGTGATAATCTACCTTATTTCTAAATGTTAGGCAATCCCAAGGTCTCCTCTAGGTGTTCCAGGAGTGGGGAGGGATTGTGTAACTATAAGCAGGGACCATATAAAATATGTTTTATATGCCCTGATGAGGGTAAAACTGTCCATTTAATCCCCCCCAATTGTAGATACTTAGCCCCATAGGCTAACATTGCAATGTTTTAATTATGTGTAACTATTGCTAGGCAAGAAGTGAAATTTCATTCAAAGACTTAACAGATTGGTATTGATAAAATCAACAACTTGCCATTGTTGAATTTATCATAACTAGTACAGAAGAGAAGTTATGGAACTTTCTCTTATGCAAGCTAAAATCCAGCATTCTAGTGGTCTCTGCTTATTGGTCAGCCTTAACAGGCTTAGCCAGGCTGCTTTGATTAGATTTGATGAGAGCTCTGATGCTGAGGAGGATGTGTCATGCAGAGGTGGCTGGGTAAATCAAACTGAGCTCAAAGAGAGAGCAGATCAGAAAGGAATGCCAGGCGTACCTACCCCCACATACTGTGCCCCAGCCAGATGGCAGGTTTAGGACAAGAATTTGCAGAAGTCAGGGGGAGGAGAGCTAATGGAAATGAGCCACACCGTGGGTTAGTTTAGCCAGCTCTTACTCCTCTGGAGATGCAAGTACATGTTGGATTTTGGAAGTGCAGTGCTTTGTGGGACAAGAAGATGCCACACTTTGGAGGAAGCTGTGATGCTTTTGCATGGTTCCCATCATCTCATTGGATAGAGGTGCCCCCCTGCTTGTCCCTTCAGAACACTGAATGAATATGTGAGAGCTGCATAGTCTCTCAGATCTGCTGCCAGAAACTACAGGGGGATGAAGGACTGCCCTGCTAGAATCTGGATCAGCACCCAAAGGTCTGCACTTCGAATGACTGCACCTGCTGCACAATCTGGTACTACAGCCCTGGGGACTGTGCCTTGCTTCAAGAAGTATTAAGGAGCGGACTCCCTGCAAGCTACAGGTTAAAAGAGCCCACCTGCATCATCTCCACCAAGTGTCCCCATCCTGGAGTGCGTCCAGTGGACTTTTAAGGACTTTGCCAGGTGCATTGTGGGGGTGCGCAGTCAAAAAAATTATTTTTTTATATCGACCTACACTAATATCGAGTTTTTAATATCGTAGGGACAGAATATCGATGTCAAGAATATCGGTGACCAGAATATCGACTTTAAGGTAAGTAATATCGTTTTTTTTTATATAGAAGTAAGTAATATCGAAGTAAGTAATATCGAAGTAAGTAATATCGTTAGCAAAAATATCGTTGTTAATAATATCGATATTTATATTAGTGTTATGTATTTTAATATGTATTTTATATGTATGTTTAACATGTTTTGTAATGTATTTTTATTATTTTTAAATATATGTATTAAATGTTTAGAAATTAGTAATTTTTTTAAAGTAAATTTTGCGTTTTAGTATCAGAGCAGGTTGTGGGTATATAGGGGAATAGGGTGGGAAGTAATTTAATAATAAATAATTAATTAATATGTTTTTATTTATTGTTATTGATTATTAATTTATTGTTAATTAATTATTAATTGGTATTTATTTTTTAATAATTGATTAATTGATAATTAAATTAATGATGTTAATTTTTATGTGTAGCGGGTTGTGGGTTTATAGGGGAATCGGGTGGGAAGTAATTTAATTATAATTAATTAATTAATATGTTTTTATTTATTGTTATTGATAATTAATTTATTGTTAATGAATTATTAATTGTTAATTAATTTTTAATAATTGATTAATTGATCATTAAATTAATTATGTTCTTTTTTATGTGTAGCGGGTTGTGTGTTTATGGGGGAGTAGGGTGCGAAGTAATTTAATGTTATTTAAGTAAATATTAATTTAATTTTATTGGTATTTATTATTAATTTTTAGTTAATTAATTATTAATATGTTATTTATTTTACAAAAATTATTTAATTAATAATTGTGTTAATTTAACCCCTATGCTATCCAACACTTTCCCCTACTGTTGCACTCCCTGGAGTGGGAATAGTAATTTTAACCCCTACGCTATCCAACACTTTCCCTACTGTTGCACTCACTGGAGTGGGAATAGTAATTTTTACCCCTACGCTATCCAACACTTTCCCTACGGTTGCACTATTTGGAGTTGGAGTAGTAATTTTATTACCTCCACTATCTAATATTTTTTGTATTATTTTAGTTAATGTAGTATATAATTAATTTTTAAAAGATTACAAATAATTTTAATTTGTTATATATGTTTATTTAATTTTTATTTATATTATTGTTTTATGTGTATAGATGTATTTATAATTTATATGATTTTTTTTAAGTTATTAAAATAATTATTAAAAATTATAAGTAAGTATATATATTATATATTATATGTATATGTTTAATTTATTTTTACATTACATATATATTACTTATCATTTAAAAAAATATATATATATATTTTTAACTATGTTTATTTTAATTATATGTATTATTTACTTTATTTTACATTATTTTTTTAACTTAAATAAAAAACGATGGGGCACATTACCAAGGATTTGCGATAATTATCGCAAAGCGCGCTTAGCGCTGTTCTTTTTTATCGCCGGCTATCGCTGGATTTCTTCGCAGAGATAACGCGTTATTATCAACGCTTATCTCAAAGGCGATAAAAAATCCAGCGATAGCGGCGAAACCCAGCAATAGCATGAGAAATCCAGCGATAAATTCACTGCGCTAATGAAAAGCTTGCTAATAGGCAGGTGAGGACTTAGCCTTATAAATCACCTCCCATTGACAAGATGGTTAAGTCAAGTTTTTAGCAGGTGTTAAATTCCAGCGATAATCGCGGTTAGCGCAAGTTTTTTTATCGCTTCGCGGGCATTGCTAATAGGGGGAAGTTGTTTGCGACTGTTTGCAGTTGCTTTTAGTTGGGAACGCCTACTTTGCATGTCATTAGAGATAATTATCGCTGACATGCAAAGCGGCAACAAAACGGCCGCTATCGCCATTAAGCTGTTAGCGACAGTTTGCTAATAGGGCGATAAAAATATCGCCGCTTTATCGGCAAAAAGTGCAGCTAAAGCGGCGATAACACCCTTGCTAATATGCCCCGATATTTTTAACAACAATATTTTTGACATCAATATTTTTTTTCCGATATTTTTGAACTTACCATAATGTAGATAGGATGTCGATATTCTTGACTTCGATATTCTTGCGTCTATATTTCTGTAGGTCAATATTCTGACCTTCGATATTTTGTCAGTGATTCGCATTGTGGGAACTGTAGCCCAGACATCCCAGAGACCATCTAGGAGATTCCATACCTTTGGATTGGTGTTTAGGACACTTGGAACCTACAAGGATACCTTCAAGAAGCACTTCTTGAAGTTTGGAGAACTTTTGTGAAATAGCTCCATGGGGTGACTGACCCGACGTCGATAGTCAACTACCTTCAACTGCAACCCGGCCAGGATTTCAGGTTCATCCACCTGGAGGCTCCGGAACTCCAGACTTCCAGGATTTTTTCAGGGCCTCGCAGAAAGTCAAACCGGCGAACCCTCACCAAATCCGGCCTGCTGTGGAGAGTCAAGCGATGTAGGAAGAAAAAGCTCCAGAAAGGTTTCTAAATGTGAAGGTAAAATTTTTACCAGGGCCGCCCGCTTAGTGTATCCGACCAGGGCTCCATCGCAGTCAGCTTCAAATTTGACTTTGTCCCGGTCAAGCATGACCAGCTGTCCCAGAGTTGCGCTATATGTTTTTAAGCACTATAAAGTGGTTAATCTTTTAAAATTCATATCTCCAGTTCCCTATATTGGATTTTTGTCAGTTTGGTGTCTGTTTGTTCATAAAAGTATTTCCTATTTTTATAAATTGGTGTGGGATTTTTATTTTGTATTGTGTCTTACTTATTTGATGTATTCATGTTTTTAAATGCTTTACACTCCTGTCTCCTAAGTTAGGTCTGACTGCTCATTGTCAGCTACCAAGGGTTGCACAAGGGGCTCATTTATGGCGAACTTTACTGGACCCGATAACATGCTGGTGGCATTGTTACTAGTGGAAGGTGCATACGTACCTTTACCAATAACCCATTTTTCAACACTATGGAATCCACTGACATCACCCTTCTTTTGCCTGGAGGCAGTCTGTCTCAGGCCCTCAAGATTGGGACAATCTTTTTGCCCCTGGCAAAACTCATCTCTGGGGGTTCTACCGTCTCCTTGCAATTATGCCAAGTCAGACAGATCTTGCAGGGGTGGAGTCCCTACCTTAGAGGCCAGGTCCTCCCCCTCAGGGTTGGATTCCTCCTGGACCTCTTGAGCTGTTTGGGCTGGCTCACCAGACCCTGTGCCCTGTCTATTGTTTCTGGAGGCTTGACCCATTGTTCCAGGGTCCAATTGTCTAGCACTCCCCTAATGTCCAGTCTCTGACCTAGTCATAGCACATACCCACTCAGGGAGATCCACCATTTGTGATTGGACCTTATTTTCCACCTCTGACCATTCAGAAGCTTCAGGATCATTTCCCAGTATACACTCTACTGGGAGTGCAGGAGACACAGCTACCTTCTTAGGGTCAGTCACACTTCCCCATTCCAGATTCACCAATGCCATGGGATGGAGTTTGGCTCTGCTGTCTGTGTAGGTAACCTGGTGGAATACACCAGTTAGGATCTGCTCTGGGGAAACCTGTTTGTCCTCCACCATGGTAACACTGGCTCCTGCATCCCTAGAGCCTCCGCCCCAGTCACGTTGATTTTAGGCCTCTGTGTGTACTTCTTCATGCTTGGAGGCAAGGCTACCAGGGCTGCAACTTCCACCCCACCCATGGAAACTAAGGTCACCTCTGTATACCCCTTCCCTATCTCTGGGCCAACTTCCACCCCACATCTACACTAGCAATCCCCTGGGACTGCCCATCAGTGGGGGGCTTCTTTGAGCAGACTTCATCTCCCCTTTTGTGTCCAGGCTGCAAGCATTCAAAATACTTCCATGCCTTTGTAGGGTCAAATAACTTTTCTGGAAACTCTGTCCCCTTGAAAGTGGACTGGGTCAGGGACCCCCCGTCCTTGTGCAGGTGTTTGGGGACCCTTAGATGAGTCTTTTTGATTTTTATGAGTTAGCAGGGCTTTCCCTGATAGGGGACCTTTCCTCCTTTCTTCTGATCACCTCCTAGGTTCTTTTAGGTTACCCTGGTGCGAACCCATTCATCTGCTGTCTCACCCGTTTCCTGGGCTAGATAGCTAGACAGTGGCATAACGTTTCTGAGGGACAGTTAGTCAATATGTGCTCCTTCATGCACAAATTGTAGAGCCTCTCATAGGTACTTACCTTGTTACTCTGTATCCAGCCCTCTATGGCCTTTATAGATATGTCTACAAAGACAACCCAAGATTGGGTACTGACTTTCTGGCTGTCATTAAATTTCATCCTATAATGCTCAGGGGTGAGACCAAATCTCCTAAGCTTTGTTTAATGTGGGAGTAGGACTCAGTTTCCTTCCCCTCGAGGGTCAAAAGCCTGTCTCTCTCAGCTACTAGAATCAACTCCCACAGGAGTGCAGCCCAATATTGAGAGCTCACCCTCCTCATCTTAAGGGCCCTCTCAAAAGCTGTCAGCTGCTTGTCAATGTCATCACCTTCCTGATATTTAGGGACAATCCCCTTTGGCAGTCTTGGGTCAAGCCCACCACCCCTAGACACCTCTGTCTCTTCTTCACTGCCACCATCTCTTTTCTTCCCGTGCCCACTTCTTTTTGACCAGGGTCAACTTTTATGCCTCTAGAGCTATATATGCTAAGTGGGCCACAAGTTCTCTCGGTCTGAGGGACAGTCCTGCTCCTCCTCTGATGGATCCTCTGCCCTCCCCGTCTACTAGCTCGGGGCAGGGCCCTGGATACTGTATGGGTGGACAGGCATTCTGCTTCCATATCACTGAGGTCTGAGGCATCTTCCTCCCCCTCTATCTCTGGGGCTTCTTCTGTGCCAGAGGACGGATCTGCTAGCTGGGCCTCTGCCCAGGCTGTAAGGGCCTTTATCAGCTCTGTCTTCCTAGTATTGGAGGAAACTGGTAAACTCATCGCCTTACACAGGTTCCTAAGCTCTGCTGCTGTGAGAGTGGGTAGGCTAGCCAGACAACACAATTCACTATTCTAACTCCACTTTGAGGAATGCGTTGTAATGGTTTGCGGTGTAAAGCCCTGCGTTATAAAAGATTTTGCGGAGTAAAAAATGCGGGGTAATGGCATGCGTTGTAACACATTCGTCGTAAAGGATGTTTACCGCCAGATCAAGCTCCATGGTATCCCTTAGTTTTTTGTCACACACAAAAAACCTGTGGCAAAAATTGAAGTTATAACAATTTAGAAGAAATGAAAGAATTAATTAATATTAGTCCAAATTAAAAATCAAAACCAATGCTTGCACTAGATTAGAGGATTTTTAATTGCCTCTCTTAAATACTGAATGATGTTATCAAACACCAGTTCTAAATCTCACCACTGCACACCAAATGTTGGAAGGTGGGTTATTAGTTGGTGCAGGTAGGTACCTACAACTATTAATAATACCACAATTACTAATAAGGCCCAGTCAAGTCTCAATTAGTTAATCCTTGCTCAACTCTTAGTAGCTTGGCAGACAAGCAGACAAGCCTAATTTAGGAGACAGGTGTGTAAAGCATTTAATATCACCAAAACAGTAACTAAGTAAAAGGCACAACACAACAAAAATCAATTTATAAACATAGAGAATATTTATATCAAAAATGTATAACAAAAATCCACGATAAGGAGATGGAGAAATTAATTTTTAAAGTTAAACTAAAAAAATTTGCTTTCTAGCGCCAAAAATTGTAAATCTCCAACCATGACTATCTGGTTGTGCTGGACCGGGGCAAAGTCAAAGTTTCAGGAGGATGACCGAAATGGAGCGTGGGTCAGATATGATGAGCGATCAGGCCCTGTCAAGTTTTTGCCTTCTGGCTTAGTCACTTTTTATGGAGCTTTTTGCCTTAAAGTTGAGCGATCAGGTCCTCGGATCAGCCTGCTGCAGTGCAATGCCTCGGTGGGCCCTGGAGGTGTTTGTCTTCGTCGTCGATGGTGAGGACCTCCGGAGCTTTCAACGCAACGAACATGCATGGTCAGGCCAAATTGCATTTCGATGTTGCTGGCCTTAATCTCGTCGACGATGCCCGTCTTCTTCTGGAGCTTTTACACAAAAGTTGGCAAAAAGTTCCCACACTTTCAGATCTTCTTCTGAAAGGTTCATTGAGGGTCAGGAAGGGTCTAACAGCACCAGAGAAGGGTTCAGAAGCTTTGGTTTTCATTTTGGGGTCTAGGACTCCAACTCCCACAAGGCATGTGGTCAGTCCAGGAAAATTCAGGATAAGCTGGTCAGCTGGAGTTATCCTTTCAGTGTATGTTTCAGGTGACTTCTTCCAGCACTTTACTACTTGTTGCTACTCAGGGAGTCTACTACTTATCTTTAGAGACAGGCAAAGTCCTTCTTGTGTGGAGCCTGAGAGTGCAGCAGGTGCAGTCCTCTGTGGTGCAGTCCAAGGGTCCAGTAGGGAAGTTCTTCTTCTCCAGATGTTTCAGGCAAGGAGCTGACAGGCCCCTGCAGATCTCCCATAATTATTCCCCATTCTAGCTGGCAAGAGGGGGGACACCCCAACCAATGGGATTCAAGTTGCCACCCTCTGCCATGACAACTTCCTGGGAAGTGTGGCATATTTTTGTCCCCGAATGCACAGTTCTCCAAAAATCAAAATGGAGAAATTCTCTCCTTGGAGTGCGGGTCTCGCTAACCAAACCTACAGGTGTAGCTAACCTTTCCCTAGACTCCCCTTCCAGAACCTCTTCCAATCTAATTAGAGGGGCTCCCATCTGACTAGGGATCAAGGAAGTGGGGGTTGGCCTGGGTCCTGTGACATCTGTTCTTCTACCTTTTGCATTTCAGTTTATCTTCCCAGTCCCCTTCCTGTCCCTGGTTTCTCCAGGAAGCAACTCTCCTCCCACCAAATGGCAGTATTGTTTCTGCCCCAAATCTGCTCATTGGAGAAGCTTAGCTCAAGCTGGCAGAGGCTGTCCAGACAGAAGAGACTGCTATGGGCTGGTTTAGGTAACTTCAGGATAGTAACTTTTAAAACGAATTTCCTGCAATAGTTATAATGAATCTGACCATGGCAGGTTATTGGATTTATTGTAACTATTATTCTGATACTTTGAATTGTGTTGCTAGCTAGCCAAAGTTAGACTTTATTCAAGTTTAATAAAGCCTCCCCATGTTAGCTTATGGAGCTAGCAGCACTACAATGGGGAAACATGACTTTGGCTGTTTTTTGCCCACCAGGGCATCTAAAATACGTTTTATAATGTCCCTGCTTTATATATAAAAAGGCACCCTACCCTTGGGTCACCTAGGAAAGACCCTAGGGTGACATATGTAATAAGAAGGCAGTTTTTTGCCAGTACCCGGTTAGGCCTTACTGAGATAGGGACTGAAGAGGGGGGCAGCCTCAAGAATTGAAAACCAAGGAAGGTAAGGGCACCTCCTCAACAGCATAGAGTAAGAGTTACCCCTTCATTGAGAACTTTTTCCAAAGTAATGCCAAAAACTTTGATATTGAAACACCCAGGTACCTCTACGCCAAATAACACTGAGTGTTCCTCAGGAAGTAGGATGGAGACGATAACCAGCCCTAACAGGTTCCAAGTGCTGGCTGACGACCCTCGGTTAGTGGACGATATTGTCCCGGGTGAGGATACGGTTACACCCCCGCAGGTCGAGTTGCAAAAGGCCTCGCAATCTGGGGATATCGGCCAGAGCAGATAGTAATATCAGACTTGAAGGCGGGACCTTCCAGTCAGACAGCACCACAGTCAGTTTCAGATCTGATTCAGTTACTGACGAAGGAGGTCAGAAGTAGATTTGAGATCTCCGAAGCAAACCAGGCCGAGATTAGGTCAGCATGTGAGCAAATGGAGAAGAAATTGGACGCTCTTGGGGCTAGAACTGTAGCACTTGAAATAGCAGTGAAGGGTCTAGAGTCTCATACTGAGGAAAACAAGAAAGAGATCACCCTGATAAAGGAAAGTGGGATGGGTGTTAAAGAAAAGCTTGAATCCCTTGAAAATGCTCAAAGAAGGAATAATCTCTGCTTGCTAAAAATACCAGAGGGGGTGGAGGGGGATAACCTAAAGGAATTTGTAGTTAGGTTGATTAAAGCAGGGATCCAAGTTGACTGCACAGAGCAAGACCTTATGGCAGACATCCAGAGGGTTCATAGAGACCCGTTTAGGTTAACCCCTAACAAGACTAAGCCCAGGAAAATCTTAATCCACTTCCATACATACAGGATAAAAGAAGACATTCTGGTTAAAGCCCTAAAAATGAAATCGTTAATGGTAGATGGAATTAGCTTTGAAGTAAGATCAGATGTGTCTTCTATCACCGCAAATAAGCAATGGGAGCTGGGGAAATTACTGGATCCTTTTAAGAAGTTAGGTGCCACCGCACAGTTAAAATTCCCTGCAACTTTACGGGTAATGCATAATAACAAAATGCACACCTTTCGGCGGGTGGAGGATGCAGATAATTTTTTACAGTCTATCTCAGAGGGAGGGACAAGCTAGAGGAACTGGGAAGTAGATCCCCCCCCTGTATCTAACCTGTCATTAATATCCTCAGGGCAAGTAAATAATGCCAATGGGTAAAAAAAGCGGTAAAGAGCAACAAATAGCGATAAGGTATATTGTATCCTTCTGACTCCAGGAGGGGCCCCATAGGCCTAGGTAGAGGCCATGGAGGAAGGGAAAGGAGGGTTCTCCAGGGTGGGTGTCACAGGAGGGATTGGGTGGGGAGAAGGTAAGTGTCACTTGGTGGGGAGCAGTAGGAAAAAAAAAAAAAAAAATGTTGCCTGTTCGCCTTAGTATAGTTTCCGGCGCCCCCAGGGCAGGAAAAACTCGGCCCATTCGATGAGTGAAAAGAGTGCCCAGTTGAAGGTTCTCTCTTGGAACATGGATGGATTAAGAGTTAAACATAGGAGGGAGAAGATTTTACAATACTTAAAAGACACCCCGGCACAGATTCTAATAATGCAGGAAACGCACTTAACGGACATAGAAATGAGAGGTCTTTTTAAGTCTAGGCACCGGATTCAGAATCTTATCTGTACTGCCCAACAACTATTAAAGGAGTGGAAATTTTGATTAAAAGGTGCCCATACATCACTGTAGAAGATAGTAAAGTAGACAGGACAGGTAGATGGGTCATAGTGAAAGTTAGGTTCTTTCATTATAAATTCACATTGGTTGGGTACTATGGGCCCAACATAGATGATCCCAGTTCTCTTACAGGATTGCTCATGGAGTTATTAAGTTTTCCCGATCCTATAATCTTAGTAGGAGATTTTAATGTGGTCCTAGATCCAGAATTGGACCGTTCATCTAATAGCAGAGAATTTTTGAATAGTAAGATGCGATCCCTGTTAAAGTCCTCTATGAAACAGCTAGGTTGGGTGGATATCTGGAGAGATAAAATGGGCACTAAAAGAGGGTTCACCTTCTATAACAAAAAGTATGGCCATCATTCAAGACTAGATTTCTTTTTAATAGATCAAGATCTGAAAAGATGGGTGAAGGATGTTAAACACTTAGGTGCACATTTATCAGATCACTCTGCAATAACTTTAGTCTTTGACATTGGATCGTGTCATATTATTGGAGGAATCTGTGATTGAGACGTTGAGTGTCGAGACTCGGGAGTTCTTTGCGACCAATCTTGATAGTGCCCCATTGGGGGTTTTATGGAACGCTTACAAAGCCTTCCTAAAGGGGTATATAACATCCTTACAGATATCCAGACAGAAGATTCATAGAGATGAAGTAGAGGGAATAGAGCGGAACATCCAGCAGTTGGAACAACAGCTATTAGCTTCAGGGGCGGAACAGGAAGAAGGGCATATACAAGCATCTCTCCAGACTCTCAGATTGGAACTAGCCGGGGTAATCGAAGAGAGATTAAGGAAAAGGTGGCAAGTAAGCAAACTTGCGCACTTTGAATAGGGGGAAGGGTGTGGGAAACTCCTAGCCTGGAAAACTAAAATTGATCAGGCAAAAGGGTTCATAAAAGAACTTAGAAATGAGGTATCAGGCAACAACTTTACAACCAGCGAAGAAATAGAAAAGACCTTTCATAATCACTTCGAAGAGGTATATCAGGAGCAATTACGAGTAACGGAAGAGGATATCGAGACCTGGTTGGGTCAGGATGTTCCGGCTAAAATCGAGGATAGAGAGGCTGGTAACCTTAACAGTCCCATTATAGGGAGTGAAATTAGGAAGGCCATAATGGCTGGGAAGTCTGGGAAAGCGGCAGGTCCAGATGGGATACCGGCTGAAATTTATAAGTGCTTGAGTGAGGTTCTCACCCCTATAATGGAGAAGCTATTTTCACACATCTTCGAGGAAGGTAAAGACATGCCAGCATCCTGGAATGAAGCCACAGTCACGCTGGTTCTAAAGCCAGCAAAGCCACCCAACTCTTGTGACTCATATAGGCCTATCTCTCTGCTTAATTGCGATTACAAAATCTTCGCTAAGATTTTAGCAGAGAGGTTAAATGGGGTGGTGGGGGGCCTTCTGCACGAGGATCAAAAAGGCTTTGTTCAAGGGAGAGGGATTCAGGACCTGACCTGCAACCTAATTAGAGCAATAGATTTAGCTACACCTCACAAAACTCCCCTGGTCATTACCTCCTTAGATGCCACCAAAGCGTTTGATAGGGTAAACTGGCCCTATCTGCAAAAAATATTAAGGCTGTGCAATTTAGGAGAAAACTTCTGTAGGACCATGAGCTTAATATATCAAACGCCTATAGCAAGGGTTTTGGTGAACGGAAATCTATCCGCCTCTTTCGAAATCCAGAGGGGAACTAGACAGGGGTACCCTTTATCTCCCTTACTTTTTAATTTATATATAGAGCCCCTGGCCATAAAAATCAGGCAGGAGGACAGAACCCCCCCTTTTAAACATAGCAGTTGGGAGAAGAAGGTGGCCTTGTACGCTGATGATCTAATGGTGTACACCTCAGATCTGTCTTCTGCGTTTCCAATATTGTACAATCTGGCCTCCCAATTTGGTCGTATTTGAGGCTATGAAGTAAATATAACAAAAACGGAGTCCATGGCCTGGAATATGACCACACAACAAGGGGGCCTCATAATGGAGATATGATATCTGGGTATCATGGTCTCACAGGACATCGAGAGAATTCCAGAAATTAATTTTAAAAAAATCAGCAAGGAGATTAGCAAGTCATTGGCAAGCTGGGCTCATTTACCATTGACCATAATTGGAAGGGTAAATCTGATCAAAATTATGATCTTCCCCAAACTCATCTTTATATTCCAGAACATCCCCTTGGTGTTTAGGGAAATCTGGCTTAAGAAACTGCAGTCCAAGATAAGTAGTTTTATCTTGGCCTCCAAGGGCATACGTATCTCGTGGAAAAAACTCAGCAGGAAGAAAATTAAGGGAGGACTGTGCCTGCCAGATTTAATCTATTATTCGTGGGTTTTCCTAATGAGGAATGGGAAAATGCTGTTGAATGAACCGGATGGTTCAGATATTGGAAGAATGTTGAAGGTGAGGCTTTTAGATGTGAAGGGGGAGAGCAAGGTTTTATACTATAAATTTGGAGATCCCAGATACTTTAAAAAGGTGCGCCTAAAGATCTTGCATGGGCTAGCCACCACATGGTATAAAATCAGAAAGGAGCTAAAAATTAACTATTATAGTGCGTTAGCTCCGATTTGGATGCTCCAGGTTCTCCGGAATGGACAAAGGATTCTTTGGCAGCACCTCTGAGGAAAGATGGAATATTGTGTTGGAAGCAGCTAGTCGATGATGGTACTCTACTTCCTTTGGAAAAGTTGTTGGACATAACGGATAATGAGTTAACTATATTCAAATATTTGCAATTGAGAAGTTGGCACAACGCAGTCGGACTAGGTTTTGGCACCCCCGAACGAGTGGGAATCTGCGCTAACAAAGCAAGTGGCAAGAAAGAAAGAGATGGCAAACCTATACTGGCTCCTGATTGATCTTTCGGAGGGAGATTTTAAACTGCAGATGGAGCTGTGGGAAAAGAGCATGCCTGGGATCCAGCTAGAAGAATTATGGCAAGTATCTTGTGACATCTTGTATTCCACGGTGCAGGCTGCAAATTTAAAGAGAAACCACATTTTTTGTCTCCATGGGGTTTATTGGACACCCTTAAGGCTTTCCAAATTTGGGAAGGGTGCCACTCCGAAATGCCCCAAGTGCTCCCAAGAAAAGGTAGATGATACCCACATGTTCCTGTATTGTCCAACATTGCAACATTTCTGGGCTGATGTAAGTAATAGTATCTCTACATTACTCAGAAGGCAACTTCAGGTAAGCCCAGAATCGGCCTTTTTTGGGGGTCCGGTATATCATGAATCTTTATCTGTTGATAATAATAAATCGGTGTTCTATTTAATTTTACTGGCCCGAAGGGAAATCTGTAAAAACTGGATAAAAATGTCCCCCCCGACTGTAAGATATTGGATCAACACTGTGAAATATATAATTAAGTTGGATAGGTCATCACCGAAAAAGAAGAGAGATTTTTGGCTACCATGTGCGAGCTGGTTGGAATCTGTGGTAAGCATGGTCCTATGATTATGCCTCTACACTGAGATACTTCACCACTCCGGTTACCCTCTGGATGGCTCTGAGAGAGAGCCGCATTTAACCATGTAAGGAGAGGTTCTGTGTAAAGTGCAATATCTTTAAAACACAGTTCTCTGGTTGGTGCCGATTAAGTAGGGGGGCCCCAGAGAATCCCCAACTATCTCTGTTTTTATTTAAGGCAAATGAGGACTATTTAAAAAAAAAAAAAAAAGAAGGCAGTTTTGGACTTTGGAAGTACTTTTAATTCCAAAGTTGAATTTGGACACAGTTTTATTTTAAAACCAGCCTACAAGGTAGGCCTGACTTTAAAATGATACCAGACACCACAACAGTGTACACTTAAGTGAATTAGGTCCCCTGGGGTCTCTAAACTTACATGCCCTACCATGTACTAGGGACTTATAGGATGGTTATCCTGGCCAATTATAATTAAACCAATTACCATATACCGTTTAAGGACAGAGTACTGGGCCTGGTTAGCAGAGCCCAGGGCACTTTCAGAGTCAGTAACCACCAGTATCAGTCAAACAATGGAGGTGATCAGGGCAAGAAGGATGACTTTCCTACATGCACCCCCCCCCCCAGGTGAAAGGTGATTGGTACACTCTTTGTTTATGCTGTACACAGGTCACCTGCTTCAGAATCTGGATAAATCCACCACTGTTTAGACATGACCTCAGGAGAAATTCAACAAAGCAAACTGTAAGTTGTGTTTCCGCATGTGCCTCACACTGTTCCTGTTTCTTTCCACAATGGATTAAGTTAAAATGTCGCTCTTCTGTCACAAGCCGGCTGTAAACACAGAGTCATGGCGTTCATGTTCCAGCTAGCAGAAGGAAATATCAGGTGGCAATAATTGCATTGCACAGGCCTGTACTTTGTTGAAAGGGTGCTCAGAGAAGAAGTTGTAGATGTGCCAGCTTCGGAACAGGAAGTGCTCGAGGCGAACGCAGGTGCCACCAGCTGCTTCTGTAATTCAAGAACACGTCTGCCCCAGCCTCACACACTGCAAGGAAATGGTTAAACTGGGCACATCTGCGCAGTCCTTGACAGTTGCTGTTTCACTCATAAACAGCTGTGCAGCACAGGCATAAAGAAAATTCTCTGCCCGATGATAATTACAGAGCGTGGTACAAAGCAGCCAGCGACAAAAGCCTGCAATCAGCACATGCCTTTTATTTTCTAAGGAACGCGGCTGTTTTCCAGATCCCGGGCTGATATGCATAAAACTGGTAACTCAGCCATAGGGAAAATATAATGAAATTCTATTTTTTTGTTGTTTATTTATTTTGTTTCTTTCAGCTAATTTCTTGATGTTATGTGTTGGGTACCAAACTCTAATTATTAGGGGAATGCTTTCCATAATAAGTGTTTAGATGAAATGTCTTCAAATATTTACATTTTTTCAGACTAACAAGATGATGATAGGCTACCAGATTTTATCCGGAACAAAACATAATTTTGTTCTAAAACTAGCTGATTGTGGGAAAACAAATCAATCATCCATTGTTTCTTTTGCCATGTTTCTAAGCCATCTTTAGCTCTTCTGCTTTCTTCAAATCACCTGAGAAGAACTTGTTGCGTGGCCAGAAGAGTAAAAACATGGGGCACAATTACCATTATTTCACGCAACGGGGCGCAGTCCATATTTATAAAGCTATGGAGGATTTCTGCTCTCTCCTTGCACTGGCACACAACTAGCGACAACTAAGGCAACTTGCACTGAAGTGGAAGGGTACCTGCGTTACGGGCACAATTGTTTTAGTGCAGGAAGGGATACTTTCCTGCACAAAAACAATCCAAAGAAGAAATAACAAAGCGTTAAAAAAGATTTTTCTCCTTGTGATGCCATTCTCCGGGAGGTGTACAGATTTCATGCAGTCCCAGGTTTACAAACCTTTGTAATTCTGGAATTGCATCAGGCTCATGGGGGGAATGCACAGGAACATCCATACTCCACCCATGGAACACCTTCCAGCTCGAACGGTAACGTAATGCAGCGTAAGCAGCTGCGTTACATTTTATTTCTATACAAAGCCATGCAAGGCAGCAAAAAGCACCCTTGTGTGGCTTTGTAAATCTGAATTATGGATTTGCAGTCCCTCGCGACACCTTTCGTGACGTAAGGACAATGCATATATTTAATAAATCTGGCCCATGATGTTTAGTCCACAATATATGAAATAGAATCACAATATTACTCTATTCACCGACATGTGTAAACATGCTTTGTTTGTGAGAATAGTTAAGAAAATAGGCTGTAGATTAAGTTTAATTACAGATAAAAGTAGGTTACAATTTGTTTTCTACTGTTTTTGTTTTTTATTTGCTCCAAAAATTCCTGCGGTATGCTCTAAGCCATCAGTGCCATTTTCTGCAGGGACCCATATGTGACCATAATAACTAAACTAATGTTCCACATTGTATTTTAATTGCATGAGATTTACACATAAATGTATTGGAAGTGGGTCACTTAATGTAGGTTTTCATGTGCTGGATGTAATGAAGCAGGTAAATTGTAGAGGTTTGATGTCCCACACAGGCTGCCATACGTCCTAGATTTAATATTCCTAACACCAAATGTGTGTGTGTGTATGCATACATATATATGTGTATATATATATATATATATATATATATCAAAGACCATCTTTCTTCCCCTCTTGAAAGAAAGCGAGCACAAACGGATCCAACAGAAGACTCGCCTTTTATTCATCCGGCATGACGCGTTTCGGCGTGAAATGCCTTTATCAAATGCCGCTTGTCAATGAATGCTCAATGCTCCCACATTAAGTACAGAGTGCCTCTCTGCGATAGGTAGAGGCGTTCTGGCAGGCACACAGGGGGATGTCCCGAACTCGACACTCAAAGGGGCATATTATCAAGAACGGCGTTAAAATTATCGCCGGTTTAGCGGCAGAAAACTGCTGCTAAAGCGGCGATTATGGGCTTGATAATATGCCCTGGAGAATTCCAATAGAAGCCCATGTTGACACCAGAACATGGGCTTCTATTGGAATTTTCAAGGGCATATTATCAAGCCCATTATCGCCACTTTAGCTGCAGTTTTCTGCCGCTAAAGCGGCAATAATTTTAACGCCGTTTCTTGATAATATGCCCCCAAGTCCCTTCGAAGCAGCCAACCAAACGTAAGTACTTCCCTAGTGGGCGGTGACTGCTTCTTCCCCTCTCCTGCCTGAATCTTGCTGCGGGCAAAACACGGCTTCCTGGATCCTTATCCCGCCGCTGAAATCCCATCCATTACCTGGAAACACCACTTAAGTAAGCGGCGCTATCCTTGCAAGTCACTGTCCAATATGAATTGGCAGGGTAGTTGTTGCGGGTGGCGGCGATTCAACGGTGTCTATATATATATGTTCCCTGAAAAAACCAAAGGTTACAGGCACACTATAGTTAGCCTCAGATTTCACTCATACAAAACCCTAGAAATTCAGCAGTTATAGTGACCTGGTCTAACTATAACTTACGCACCCTCAATGCACTGCTTATGACCTCACATATTACATCACTCTTGACATGGCCGGTGACAATACTGATGGCATCTCAAATGACATCACTAATGTCATCACTGATTACTTCATCCAGTGAGTGTAAGTGTTTTCTAAGAATTTATGAGTGTTAAACATATATATTAAGCTACTACAAAAGTTTAATTAGTATACTAGGTATACTACTAATGAGTGATACTGCTTTTAACATATAATATGTGAGTGACTGTGTAACTGTGTGTTAGTGGGTGTCTGAGTGGCAATATGGATATGTGAGTGACTGTATGAGTGTATAAGTGGGTGTGTGAGTAGCTGTGTGGGTGAGTGAGCGGTTGTTTGAATGGCTGTATTTGTGGGTGAGTGGGTGTGTCAGTGACTATGGGTGAGTGAGAGGGTGTCTGTATGGCTATATAAGTAAGTGACTGGGTGTGTAAGTGTGCTGTGTGGGTGAATGAGTGGCTCTTTCAGTGGGAGTTTGGTTAAGTGAGTTGGTTTGTGAGTGGCTATAATGAAGAGTCTGTCTGAATATATGTATGTATGGGTGAGTGAGCAGATGTGTGAGTACTTGTATGGATGTGTGAATGGGTTTGTAAGTGGTTGTGTGGGTGTTTGAGTTTGTAATTAGTTGTGTGGGTTAGTGAGTGGATGTGTTGAGAGGCTGTATGGGTGAGTGAGTGTGTGTCTGAAAAGCAGAATAGGTGAATAAGTGGGTGTGTAGTAGCTGTTTGGGTAAGTGTGTGGCTTAGTGAGTGGCTGTATGGGTGATGACTAGTTGAATAAGTAGCTGTAGGGTGAGTGAGTGGTTGTGTGAGTGGCTGTATGAGTGAGTGAGTGTGTGAATATCTCTATGGATGAGTAAGTGGATGTATGAGTACTTGTATGGGTCAGTGAATGGGTATGTGAGTGGTTTTGTGGGAGTCTGAGTGGGCATACCAGAGGTTGTATGGGGGTGTGAGGGGGTGTGTGAGATTGGGCAATCAATGGTGTCATTAGTGATGCCATCAGTGACATCACTGACCATGTCATGAGTGATGAAATATGTGAGGTCATCAGCAGTATATTGAGGGGGCATAAGTTATAGTTTACTCAAGTAACTATAACTGCTGAATTTCTATGGTTTTGTATGAGTCAAATCTTGGCCTAACTATAACGTCCCTGTAACCTTTGTTTTTTTTCAGTGAATTTCAAATAATTTAAAAAAAATTCTATTTCCTAACTATAACTTTCCCTATAACCTTTGTTTTTTAAGTGAAGTTCTAAGATTTTTTAAATTCTATTTCCTAAGTATAACTTCCCTGTAACCTTTGTTTTTTTTAATGAATTTCTATGTTTTTTTAACTAGTAATCGCATTTGCAGAGTTGTGGAGAAAGAGGGGGCCCCCCACCAGTTCTCAACAATCCCGCAATTTGGGACTTACTGGAGGTAATAGGAGGGGTTCTTCGCCCCCAAGGACCCTCAGCATCTAAGGGGACTTCATTCCCCAACCAGTAGCATGCCAGGAGACGCATTTGCAGAGTGGTGGAGAAAGGGGACATGGCCTTCTAAGACCTCTCAGCAAAACCACTGTGTGGGACTTACTGGAGGTAACAGGAGGGGTTGTTGGCACCGAAGGACACCTTCAGCATCAAAGGAGACTTCATCCTCCAACAAGTTGTGCTCCAGGAGGTCTCTTTGCAGAGGTCCCTGGAGACTTCCACCAGACCGGGCTTTTTTTACAATTTTTAGGGAAAGGGAGATGGGTTGCCCCCTTTCCCCAGGCGTATATTGGCCCCGGGGGCCCATACCCCAGGGCCCACCCTCTTTCAAAAAAGTATTTTCAAATAGGGGAAGGGGGTGCACAGCACTCTCCCTGGGCCTATTTTGGCCCCGGGGACCCTAGCCCCTTGGGCCCGGCCTTTTATTTTATATATTATTTTTTGGGGTAGGGGTCCACGCGGACCCCATCTCCTGGGCCTGCTCTTTTTCAAATGAAGAAGGGCGGACCACATGGGGAGCCTGAATGCCCCCATGGTCCTTGCCAGCTCCCCACCTCCTGCGGGAGCCGGCATTGCTTTCAGGCACAGAGGGCAGCTAAACATGCAGCTCCTTACATCTGAAAGCAATTCTGCTCCACTTTCAGCTGGCGAGAGCATTTAGTCAGCTCTCCCTTACTGGGAGTGGAGCTTTTGCTGTGACTTGGTGGGAGTAGTAAAGCTCCTGCCAAGACACAGCAAACAGCTATGTCCCGGGGGTGGGCACCCCAGGACATAGCAGGATCCTGCTCTGGGGTGTGGCGTACCCACAGCCATCCATGGATCTAAGTGGTGGGCTGTGTGGTCCCCATCCTTTATTGTTTTTAGGGTCTGCCCAAGGGAGGTGATGGTCCCTGGGCCAAGAACAGCCCGGGAGGAGGGCCGTGCGGCCCCCTTCCCATTTAAAAAAAAAAAAGTTGGCCCGGGGTGCTGATGGTCCCTGGGGGTGTCCCTGAGGCCTCCCACTAAACATTGAGTATGGCCCCAGGGAGGTGGTGCTCCGAGGTACATGGGGTGTCCTCGAGGCCCCCTGACTTAACTTTTTTAATATGGCCCTGTTAAGGTGGTGGTCCCCAGGAGGTCCCTGAGGCTCCGCACTACAAATTGAATGTGGCCCCAGGGAGGTCATGTTCCCAGCTGCATGGGGGTCAACGAGGCGCCCCAATTAATTTCTTTTAATATGGCCGCAGGGAGGTGGTGGTCCCCGGAGCACGGGGGTCCACGAGGCCCCCAATTTATTTTTGGAATATGGCCCCAGGGAGATGGTGGTCCCTGGGGCCTGGGGGGGTCTGAGAGGCCCCCCATAACAGTACATAAGCCCCGGGGAGGTGGTGGTCCCCGGGGCATTTATAAGCCCCAGGTGGACGGCTTGTGCGCCCCCTCATTATTTTGCAAATGCCACTGGGACCTGGCCCACCTGGGGGCCGATTAGTAAAGAAGCTCGGAAGCCTGTGCTTCTTTTTTTTTTTAAAAGTTTGGCACAAACTTTAAACAAACAAAACACTTTTTCGCCCTGCAGGGTCCCTATGGGACCCCCCCACAAGAGGCCTAGGTGGTCAGGGTATCCCTACCCTCCCCATTCTCTTTTTTTAACCTTTTTTGTGGGACTCGGCTCAAGCTGAGTCCTAAGATGGCTGCCAACACTTCCTGGTTTGAAGTGTTGGCAGCCAATCTAATCTCAGCACGAGATCGTGAGGGATCGTGGATCCTCTGTGTCCCTATATATACAATTACAAATTTCTTTTAATATCTCCGCAACTACTGAACGGATTTACACCATATCACAAAACGCACTTTCCAGGACCAACATCTACCTTTCTGCCAAATTTGGTGTAATTGTCTTCTGCAGTTCAAGCTGTAGCTGTGTCTAAACTTCCTATGAGAATTAAAATAATAAAAGCATGTTTTTTTACCCCCTTGTTTCTCGGTCCTCCTTCACGGATCACCCCAAAACTTCCATGCACAACAATAATCCCCAGGACACTTAGTTTGGACAATTTTGTGAAGATTCGTCAAACAACGCCAAAGATATAGGCAAGTCAAAAACCACTTTTCCTATGGAAACTAGGTCCTAACTATAACTGCCTACTTGCGACCGCCTGTAGGTAATATATATGTATGTATTAAACCAGTTTCTGTTGCTAAGGCATCAGGAATTGAAACACACTCACAGGAAGCTTTATCTGCTGTTTCGGTCTGCTGCTTGGACCTTGAGCCCGTCATCAAGGTCCGAGTACTGGACCAAAACGCGTTGGGCATTGTACCTCTTTTGCAGATAAAGCTTCTTCCGAGTGCGTTTCGATTCCTGATGCTTTGGCAACAGAAACTGGTATAATTTTCACTGGCATGGCCCTGCCGGTTGAAACGCACCACCACTAAGGAGAGAGCACCGAATCCTTCCATTGAGAGGCTAGAGCGGACAATACATGTATGTGTGTGTCTGTGTATATTTATTTATTTATAGCAAAACAAAAAACACTTTGTCTATGGGAAATTGGGTCTTAACTATAACTACCTACTGGCGACCGCGGTGGACGGTGGACGTCAGGACACAGACACCATAACTGCATGCAAAAAGGTTTTATATTGATCACAATCCGCCACAACACGTTTCGGCCAAGCCTGGCCTTGATCCCATATATATATATATATTAGCTATGGGCGGTCACCAGTATATATTACCTACTGGCGATAGGTTATATATATATATATATATATATATATATATATATATATATATAAATATAAATATATATATATATATATATTACTGGCAACTCCGTTGACACACTGGATTTCTTCCTCCCAATAACGGAGCACGGACCACGAAGTAGTGCAGCAAGATGTTCTTTATTGCTCACAAAACACCTCTACAGCCATGACGCGTTTCAGCCCTACCACGGGCCACGCACACACATATATATATATATGTCAATGCTCCAAAGTGTGCCCACGCACAAGAACGCACCCGGGCAGCAATTAGCTCGTACGAGTCTTTATTATCAAACCGCATTTACATTTGCAATGTCAATCAAAGCCGCGTTCCGATGTATATAATCCCCGACGCGTTTCGGGCATGGCGCCCTTCTTCTTAGGCTGTACTTGAAACCTCGCAGTCTGCGAGCGCATTTATATCCAATTATACGCCCTCCAATGGGCCACCCAAATGAGTGAGTCCCTTAGGCATCCTGGGACTTCTAGTGCGCTTCACAGTAACAGTTCCTTTATAGTTGCTGCTTACATTACGGCCCAATGCAATGCGGTTTCCCAATCTGGAAATTGTTGCTCCGAAAAATGCATTATGCCCGAGCTGTTCCATTAAAGGTCTTCCAGTGTGTCCCCCGAGTGGCCTCTACCTCTTTTTGAATGGAGTGGTGTACTTTGGATATTTTCGCGCTAACCAGAGGTGCGTGAGAGGCCCCGTTCTGATAGGACCGGAGTGATGCTGGTGTTTGCTGCTGCTGCAGCCTTTCTTCACGTCCAAGTTATTGGAAAAACTCCGGCCCGCCTTGAAGTGCTGGCCAAGCCATGGGCTGCTGCCAGGTGCAGCTCGTTATTAATGAGGAGGCAAGTTCATTGTATTTTGTCTCACGGCCCGGCTGGTGCATGTACTATAAGGCTGGAACGTCAAAGGGGACTCAAGGAAGCCTTTCAACAGACTCCTTTTCAAGGACTTTGAAATTCGGACACCACGTACCTTTTGCCCAACAGTAGACGCCCACAGGAGTATACAACTAACGGGCTCTCCCCAGGCAACATTCACCAGATACTACTGCATTCTGGGAACTATAGTTTTGCTGAAAGCCACAGTGAAATTGCGACCATGTGACCAGAGGTCAAGCGGACTACCGCCAATGAGAGAGAGCCAGGACATTCAAAGGGCGTGGTGGAGTAGTACCTTGTTTTCAGCGGCATCCGATGAAGGCCGCAAGGCCGAAATGCATTATGCCCGAGCTGTTCCATTAAAGGTCTTCCAGTGTGTCCCCCGAGTGGCCTCTACCTCTTTTTGAATGGAGTGGTGTACTTTGGATATTTTTGCGCTAACCAGAGGCGCATGAGAGGCCCCGTTCTGATAGGACCGGAGTGATGCTGGTGTTTGCTGCTGCTGCAGCCTTTCTTCACGTCCAAGTTATTGGAAAACTCCGGCCCGCCTTGAAGTGCTGGCCAAGCCATGGGCTGCTGCCAGGTGCAGCTCGTTATTAATGAGGAGGCAAGTTCATTGTATTTTGTCTCACGGCCCGGCTGGTGCGTGTACTATAAGGCTGGAACGTCAACGGGGACTCAAGGAAGCCTTTCAACAGACTCCTTTTCAAGGACTTTGAAATTCGGACACCACGTACCTTTTGCCCAACAGTAGACGCCCACAGGAGTATAGAACTAACGGTCTCTCCCCAGGCAACATTCACCAGATACTACTGCATTCTGGGAACTATAGTTTTGCTGAAAGCCACAATGAAATTGCGACCATGTGACCAGAGGTCAAGCGGACTACCGCCAATGAGAGAGAGCCAGGACATTCAAAAGGGCGTGGTGGAGTAGTACCTTGTTTTCAGCGGCATCCGATGAAGGCCGCAAGGCCGAAATGCATTATGCCCGAGCTGTTCCATTAAAGGTCTTCCAGTGTGTCCCCCGAGTGGCCTCTACCTCTTTTTGAATGGAGTGGTGTACTTTGGATATTTTTGCGCTAACCAGAGGCGCGTGAGAGGCCCCATTCTGATAGGACCGGAGTGATGCTGGTGTTTGCTGCTGTTGCAGCCTTTCTTCACGTCCAAGTTATTGGAAAAACTCCGGCCCGCCTTGAAGTGCTGGCCAAGCCATGGGCTGCTGCCAGGTGCAGCTCGTTATTAATGAGGAGGCAAGTTCATTGTATTTTGTCTCACGGCCCGGCTGGTGCGTGTACTATAAGGCTGGAACGTCAAAGGGGACTCAAGGAAGCCTTTCAACAGACTCCTTTTCAAGGACTTTGAAATTCGGACACCACGTACCTTTTGCCCAACAGTAGACGCCCACAGGAGTATACAACTAACGGGCTCTCCCCAGGCAACATTCACCAGATACTACTGCATTCTGGGAACTATAGTTTTGCTGAAAGCCACAGTGAAATTGCGACCATGTGACCAGAGGTCAAGCGGACTACCGCCAATGAGAGAGAGCCAGGACATTCAAAAGGGCGTGGTGGAGTAGTACCTTGTTTTCAGCGGCATCCGATGAAGGCCGCAAGGCCGAAATGCATTATGCCCGAGCTGTTCCATTAAAGGTCTTCCAGTGTGTCCCCCGAGTGGCATCTACCTCTTTTTGAATGGAGTGGTGTATTTTGGATATTTTCGCACTAACCAGAGGCGCGTGAGAGGCCCCGTTCTGATAGGACCGGAGTGATGCTGGTGTTTGCTGCTGCTGCAGCCTTTCTTCACGTCCAAGTTATTGGAAAAACTCCGGCCCGCCTTGAAGTGCTGGCCAAGCCATGGGCTGATGCCAGGTGCAGCTCGTTATTAATGAGGAGGCAAGTTCATTGTATTTTGTCTCACGGCCCGGCTGGTGCGTGTACTATAAGGCTGGAACGTCAAAGGGGACTCAAGGAAGCCTTTCAACAGACTCCTTTTCAAGGACTTTGAAATTCGGACACCACGTACCTTTTGCCCAACAGTAGACGCCCACAGGAGTATACAACTAACGGAGCTCTCCCCAGGCAACATTCACCAGATACTACTGCATTCTGGGAACTATAGTTTTGCTGAAAGCCACAGTGAAATTGCGACCATGTGACCAGAGGTCAAGCGGACTACCGCCAATGAGAGAGAGCCAGGACATTCAAAAGGGCGTGGTGGAGTAGTACCTTGTTTTCAGCGGCATCCGATGAAGGCCGCAAGGCCGAAATGCATTATGCCCGAGCTGTTCCATTAAAGGTCTTCCAGTGTGTCCCCCGAGTGGCCTCTACCTCTTTTTGAATGGAGTGGTGTACTTTGGATATTTTCGCGCTAACCAGAGGCGCGTGAGAGGCCCCGTTCTGATAGGACCGGAGTGATGCTGGTGTTTGCTGCTGCTGCAGCCTTTCTTCACGTCCAAGTTATTGGAAAAACTCCGGCCCGCCTTGAAGTGCTGGCCAAGCCATGGGCTGCTGCCAGGTGCAGCTCGTTATTAATGAGGAGGCAAGTTCATTGTATTTTGTCTCACGGCCCGGCTGGTGCGTGTACTATAAGGCTGGAACGTCAAAGGGGACTCAAGGAAGCCTTTCAACAGACTCCTTTTCAAGGACTTTGAAATTCGGACACCACGTACCTTTTGCCCAACAGTAGACGCCCACAGGAGTATACAACTAACGGGCTCTCCCCAGGCAACATTCACCAGATACTACTGCATTCTGGGAACTATAGTTTTGCTGAAAGCCACAGTGAAATTGCGACCATGTGACCAGAGGTCAAGCGGACTACCGCCAATGAGAGAGAGCCAGGACATTCAAAAGGGCGTGGTGGAGTAGTACCTTGTTTTCAGCGGCATCCGATGAAGGCCGCAAGGCCGAAATGCATTATGCCCGAGCTGTTCCATTAAAGGTCTTCCAGTGTGTCCCCCGAGTGGCCTCTACCTCTTTTTGAATGGAGTGGTGTACTTTGGATGTTTTTGCGCTAACCAGAGGCGCATGAGAGGCCCCGTTCTGATAGGACCGGAGTGATGCTGGTGTTTGCTGCTGCTGCAGCCTTTCTTCACGTCCAAGTTATTGGAAAAACTCCGGCCCGCCTTGAAGTGCTGGCCAAGCCATGGGCTGCTGCCAGGTGCAGCTCGTTATTAATGAGGAGGCAAGTTCATTGTATTTTGTCTCACGGCCCGGCTGGTGCGTGTACTATAAGGCTGGAACGTCAACGGGGACTCAAGGAAGCCTTTCAACAGACTCCTTTTCAAGGACTTTGAAATTCGGACACCACGTACCTTTTGCCCAACAGTAGACGCCCACAGGAGTATAGAACTAACGGTCTCTCCCCAGGCAACATTCACCAGATACTACTGCATTCTGGGAACTATAGTTTTGCTGAAAGCCACAATGAAATTGCGACCATGTGACCAGAGGTCAAGCGGACTACCGCCAATGAGAGAGAGCCAGGACATTCAAAAGGGCGTGGTGGAGTAGTACCTTGTTTTCAGCGGCATCCGATGAAGGCCGCAAGGCCGAAATGCATTATGCCCGAGCTGTTCCATTAAAGGTCTTCCAGTGTGTCCCCGAGTGGCCTCTACCTCTTTTTGAATGGAGTGGTGTACTTTGGATATTTTTGCGCTAACCAGACGCGCGTGAGAGGCCCCATTCTGATAGGACCGGAGTGATGCTGGTGTTTGCTGCTGTTGCAGCCTTTCTTCACGTCCAAGTTATTGGAAAACTCCGGCCCGCCTTGAAGTGCTGGCCAAGCCATGGGCTGCTGCCAGGTGCAGCTCGTTATTAATGAGGAGGCAAGTTCATTGTATTTTGTCTCACGGCCCGGCTGGTGCGTGTACTATAAGGCTGGAACGTCAAAGGGGACTCAAGGAAGCCTTTCAACAGACTCCTTTTCAAGGACTTTGAAATTCGGACACCACGTACCTTTTGCCCAACAGTAGACGCCCACAGGAGTATACAACTAACGGGCTCTCCCCAGGCAACATTCACCAGATACTACTGCATTCTGGGAACTATAGTTTTGCTGAAAGCCACAGTGAAATTGCGACCATGTGACCAGAGGTCAAGCGGACTACCGCCAATGAGAGAGAGCCAGGACATTCAAAAGGGCGTGGTGGAGTAGTACCTTGTTTTCAGCGGCATCCGATGAAGGCCGCAAGGCCGAAATGCATTATGCCCGAGCTGTTCCATTAAAGGTCTTCCAGTGTGTCCCCCGAGTGGCATCTACCTCTTTTTGAATGGAGTGGTGTATTTTGGATATTTTCGCGCTAACCAGAGGCGCGTGAGAGGCCCCGTTCTGATAGGACCGGAGTGATGCTGGTGTTTGCTGCTGCTGCAGCCTTTCTTCACGTCCAAGTTATTGGAAAACTCCGGCCCGCCTTGAAGTGCTGGCCAAGCCATGGGCTGATGCCAGGTGCAGCTCGTTATTAATGAGGAGGCAAGTTCATTGTATTTTGTCTCACGGCCCGGCTGGTGCGTGTACTATAAGGCTGGAACGTCAAAGGGGACTCAAGGAAGCCTTTCAACAGACTCCTTTTCAAGGACTTTGAAATTCGGACACCACGTACCTTTTGCCCAACAGTAGACGCCCACAGGAGTATAGAACTAACGGTCTCTCCCCAGGCAACATTCACCAGATACTACTGCATTCTGGGAACTATAGTTTTGCTGAAAGCCACAATGAAATTGCGACCATGTGACCAGAGGTCAAGCGGACTACCGCCAATGAGAGAGAGCCAGGACATTCAAAAGGGCGTGGTGGAGTAGTACCTTGTTTTCAGCGGCATCCGATGAAGGCCGCAAGGCCGAAATGCATTATGCCCGAGCTGTTCCATTAAAGGTCTTCCAGTGTGTCCCCCGAGTGGCCTCTACCTCTTTTTGAATGGAGTGGTGTACTTTGGATATTTTTGCGCTAACCAGACGCGCGTGAGAGGCCCCATTCTGATAGGACCGGAGTGATGCTGGTGTTTGCTGCTGTTGCAGCCTTTCTTCACGTCCAAGTTATTGGAAAAACTCCGGCCCGCCTTGAAGTGCTGGCCAAGCCATGGGCTGCTGCCAGGTGCAGCTCGTTATTAATGAGGAGGCAAGTTCATTGTATTTTGTCTCACGGCCCGGCTGGTGCGTGTACTATAAGGCTGGAACGTCAAAGGGGACTCAAGGAAGCCTTTCAACAGACTCCTTTTCAAGGACTTTGAAATTCGGACACCACGTACCTTTTGCCCAACAGTAGACGCCCACAGGAGTATACAACTAACGGGCTCTCCCCAGGCAACATTCACCAGATACTACTGCATTCTGGGAACTATAGTTTTGCTGAAAGCCACAGTGAAATTGCGACCATGTGACCAGAGGTCAAGCGGACTACCGCCAATGAGAGAGAGCCAGGACATTCAAAAGGGCGTGGTGGAGTAGTACCTTGTTTTCAGCGGCATCCGATGAAGGCCGCAAGGCCGAAATGCATTATGCCCGAGCTCTTCCATTAAAGGTCTTCCAGTGTGTCCCCCGAGTGGCATCTACCTCTTTTTGAATGGAGTGGTGTACTTTGGATATTTTCGCGCTAACCAGAGGCGCGTGAGAGGCCCCGTTCTGATAGGACCGGAGTGATGCTGGTGTTTGCTGCTGCTGCAGCCTTTCTTCACGTCCAAGTTATTGGAAAAACTCCGGCCCGCCTTGAAGTGCTGGCCAAGCCATGGGCTGATGCCAGGTGCAGCTCGTTATTAATGAGGAGGCAAGTTCATTGTATTTTGTCTCACGGCCCGGCTGGTGCGTGTACTATAAGGCTGGAACGTCAAAGGGGACTCAAGGAAGCCTTTCAACAGACTCCTTTTCAAGGACTTTGAAATTCGGACACCACGTACCTTTTGCCCAACAGTAGACGCCCACAGGAGTATACAACTAACGGGCTCTCCCCAGGCAACATTCACCAGATACTACTGCATTCTGGGAACTATAGTTTTGCTGAAAGCCACAGTGAAATTGCGACCATGTGACCAGAGGTCAAGCGGACTACCGCCAATGAGAGAGAGCCAGGACATTCAAAAGGGCGTGGTGGAGTAGTACCTTGTTTTCAGCGGCATCCGATGAAGGCCGCAATGCCGAAATTCATTATGCCCGAGCTGTTCCATTAAAGGTCTTCCAGTGTGTCCCCCGAGTGGCCTCTACCTCTTTTTGAATGGAGTGGTGTACTTTGGATATATATATATATATATATATATATATATATATATATATATATATATATATATATACTCTCCTACCCACTCTTACACCGATACAGACATCCTCACACCCACTCATACAGTTACACACCCACTCACAGACAGACACAGGCATTCACACTTTCATCTGGTTTAAAAAATGAGGTGTGGAATACTGGGTGGATTTCTAGTGAGGCTGGTAACTTGAGTCAAAAGCCACAGGATTAATCTTAGGAAGGACTTCAAATGGGCCAGTGCATTTGGATAAAAGGGATTCTTGTTTTACAATCAAATGTTTTTTGTGGAAAACCAAACTAAGTCACCTGTCTTGTAATCAGGGCAGAGTTGTCTTTTTTGGTCAGCAAACCGCTTGTATTGTGTTATGGCCTTTAGGACGTTTTGTCTCAGTTTCTTCATTAGTTGTGAACTTTGCACAAAATGAGTCTGGAGATGTGGTATTTGTTTGTCCTACTGGGAGACAAAATTGGTAAGAAATGAGGTTGTCCCCTGTCTCTGCCTCCTGCATTTTTGCTATGTACTGGATTTCGTTTTTCTGGTCTAGATGCTTTGGGCACTTTGCCACTGCTAATCAGTGCCAAAGTGCAAGTGCTCCCTATGTAAATTGTGCACACGGATTGGTGTTTCCATGATTGGCTTGTTTGACTCACTACTAAGTCCCTAGTACAGTGCACTTTTTGGGCCCAGGGCCTGTAAGTCCACTATTGCTAGTGGGCCTGCATCACGGATTGTGCCACCCACACAAGCAGCCTTTCAAAGGGGTCTTCGACCTGCCACTGCAGTTTCTGCATGCAGTCTCTACTGCCATGTCGACCTGGCAAGTTCAACCACTTGCCAGGCCGTAACCTTCTTTTTTATTACATGTGAGTCACCCCTAACGTAGGCCCAAGGTACCCATGTGGGCAAGGTGCAGTGTATGTGAAAGGTAGGACATGTACTGGTGTGGGTGACATGTTCTGATAGTATAATACAGTGTATTTCATTTTTCACTATGGAAAGGTCATCTGTTCCATAGAACAGAATGGGAGTTTATTTATATCATCTTATATGTATAACTTCCCATTGGGACATGGGAGAAAGATGGAGTTTAGTATGCCTGAACTCAGAATATAAAAATACATCTTTTAGTAAAGATGATTTCTATATTGTGTGTTTGAAAATACCACTTTTAGAAAGTGGGTATTTTCTTGCTTAGGCATCCTATGTGCCTCTGCTGGTTTGTGGTTGACTGTCTGGCTTTGGAGTGACAGGGGCTGGGGATGTGAAGTCTCTTCAGACAGCCACTGGGGGGGAGTCCTACCTTTCCTGGATGAGTCAGGGCTGGGCTGAATAAACCTGGGCTGCATTTAGAGTAGGGGGAGGAGATTTCCCTGCATCTGAATAGGCCTGGTCTGCCTTGGACAATGCTGTCTCCACCTCCTACCAGGATGCTGGGCCAGTGAAAATAGAACTGGTTTGGTCTGAGCACAGACACTCTCTGCCACAAGAGAACAAAGGGAAATGAGGTATAAATATTGGGCCTCAGACCCCAGGACTTTAGAACTCGCTTGGATCAAGGAACCTGCCAAGAAGAAGAGCTGGGGAAGCTGTGAGGAGAGACTACCACTTTGATGTTTGCTTGCTGTTTTGGCCTGCAGTTGCCTCTTCTGTCTTGGGCAGAAAAAAGGACTGGACTGAACTTTCTGTTTCAGTTTCTCCAAGGGCTTGAGGTAGAGCTTGCCCTCTGTTCAAGAAGTCTCAGGAACAGCAAAGACTTCACCTTCCTCTAGGTATTGCCGCTGGGACCACGTGTCTCAGTTGCCACCGAGGAAAACCGCAACCCAACGCTGCCACCATGACCGCCGGTGGTTCTGTGACCTGAAGGCACTGCAGAGAGCACCGCCACACTTCGCACTGCAACCCTGGTCTCACCAACGGCGACCACCACTGCCACCCAGCTGTTGCTTGCACCGTGTCCTCTGGGCACCGCTCTCCGCACTGCCTCCCTTCACTCCACTGCCCTGGTCTCACCGATGACTCCATTGCCAGCTGACATTCCTGCTGTGGTCTGCACCGTGGTCTGGGGGCACAGCTCGTAAGCTTCATGAAGCACCGCCCATTCCCACACCACAGCTGTGGCCCACTGATGCCAGCTCCCATCAACCGGCACCGCTGCCTGCACCGTGACCTGTCTGCACTGCAATGAGCACCGCCCCACTTCGCACAGCCGCCCCGGTCTCACCGACGCCGCTGGATGACCATCACCGAGCCGCTACCTGCACCATGACCTGAGGGCACCACGAGCTGAGGGCACCGCACTGCTCCACTTGACACTGGCTGCAACCGAAATGGTTGTCGGGACCCGCCCACACCAACACAGTCAGCCAGAAACAAAGGTACTGTTTACAAGGCTTCTGACACCGACGCTGGTCAGCACCAACGTGGTTGACTGAAACTGTTGGATTTGGTTGTTTTCAGCACCGCAGTAGCACTGGACGGAGCTACCAACTTTAAGGAACTGTGGGCTAGATGTACGACCCTTTCATGCACTCGCAAACAGGATTTCGGCCCATTTGCGACCGCAAAAAAGGGTCATGGAATGTACAAACGCTATTTTGCGAGTCACTGACTTGCAGAGTAGCGTTTGCGACTCTCGCTATTAGGAAGGGGCGTCCCTTCCTAATAGCGAGACTCACTGCCATGTACTATTGTTTTGCGACCACATTTGTGGCCGCAAAACACTTGCAGTTTACCACCTAAATCAAGTAGGTGGTAAACCACTCGCAAACAGGAAGGAGTCCCCAGGGGACCCCTTCCCCTTTGTGAGTTTGTGAGAAAATATTTGTTAAGAGCAGGTAGTGGTCCCAGGGACCACTGCCTGCCCTCAAAAAATGAAACTGAAAAGTTTCTTTTTTTTTTTAAAAATGCATCCCGTTTTCCTTTAAGGAAAACGGGCTGCGTTTAAAAAAAACACTGCTTTATTTAAAAAGCAGTCCCAGACATAGTGGTCTGCTGACCCCAGCAGGCCACCATCCCTGGGAGTTCTAGCCATTCCCAATGGGGTCGCAAATTGTGCTTGCCTCATGAATATTGATGAGGCATGCAATTTGCGACCCCATTGGGAATTGCTAACAGTGTATGTGACACTGTTGTATATTGGGTTTTGCGAGTCGCAAAGCGACCCAATTTACGAGTCGCAAAATGTAAGGGTCGTACATCTGGCCCCTAATTTCTAAGGTTATTCTTGCAAAGTGCATATTTTTGATTATAGTATGTTGGATTTTTGTAGTTTTGGTCTTGTTTGGTTTAGATAAAGATTACCTATTTTTCTAAACTGGTGTGGTGTCCATTTGTAGTGTTTTCACTGTGTTACTGTATGTGTGCACAAATTCTTTACACATTGCCTCTGAGATAAGCCTGCCTGCTCGTGCCAAGCTACCAAGGGGGTGAGCAGGGGTTTTCTAAGGGCGTAACTCCCTTACCCTAACTAGAAGCAAGGGTCCCTACTTGGACAAAGGTGCAAACCATCGCCAACTAGAGCCCCCCATTTCTAAGAGGTAGTGTTCCATAAGTTATTATAAGCAGACTCTGCAGCCCAAAGGAGTGACAACCAAGAACCAGTTACTTTGAATAGATAACATCGCATATACTGTTTGAGGTCCTGGTTCACTCTTTTGGTTTGGCCATCAGATTCAGGGTGGAAACTGGTAGAGAGCTAAGTCTTAGTTTGTAACGTTGCCTTCCATAGCCTAGACGTAAATTGAGTATCACGGTCTGATACAACGGATTATGGCAGGCCATGATAGCGTACTATATTTTGTAACAACAGTCTCTGCTGCAATAGGTAACCCTGTGCACGGAACGAAATGAGCCATCTTGGATAATCGATCTACAGCCACTAGAATGGTGTCTTTCTTTTGGTCTTTGTGCAATGCAGTGATGAATTCCACTGATATATCTTCCCAGACTTTGTTTGGGGTTGGCAATGGTTGCAAATAGGTCAAACCTGGGCAGCACATGCAATGCTCTGCGAGGCATGCTGTATTCAGGTACGGACTTGAAGCTCCACCCACTCTTGGGGAGAGGATGTAGCCTTGCGGCTAAAGCAGTCGACCTCAAAGCTGGGGAACCGGGTTCGAGTCTCGGCAGCAACGCTCAACATCCTGTGATTCTGGGCAAATCACTTAATCTCCCCTTGCCTACCAAAAATGAATGTGTCTCTCTGTAACGAAACTGGTGCTCATGTAAAGCGCTCTGATACCTGATATCTTCGGGTCAAGTACGCGCTATATAAAAAAAAAAAAACTCTAAAACTCTCCACCCATATTTTTCATTGGCTTGTGTCAATGTCCTTTGGACACTCTGGATTTTCTTTGGTCAATGGGCTTAGTAGTCCCTCCTTAGTACCTCCTTGTCTCATTTTGTAACCTCCCATGGTGACACCCCCTGTTATGTGTGTTGCTGCTCAGTGGGCTTTAATTACAGCCTCTGAGCACTATTTTCTGAAATAGCTTTGTCCCGCCTGCTGTTGCAGGAAGGACACACTCTCCCTCTAGGCTTAATTTTTTTGTTTTTCCAGCGCTACATGCCTCCACAAGCATAATGGCTGCTGCACTTTTATTTTTATATTTGTTGGCTCAGTGCAGTCGCTTAGCTTATTTTTTTATTTTTATTACTTTTTTTTGTTTACATGGCAGCACCCGCGCTTTAGATTTCAACATCTTAAGCTAAAGCGTGAGTGCCGCAATTGCTTTAAAAGTAAACAAGTAGAAAAAAAAATTTGCTTATTTTTTTTCTATTTATTTACTTTTAAAGCAATCGCAGCACCCGTTATTTAGATTAAGATGTTCAAAGTGAAAGCACGGGTGCTGCTTTTTTAACTAAAGTAAGTAAATTGAAAAAAACGCGCAGCAGCGCAGTTTTTTTCTCTATTTGCTTACTTTTGTTACAATGGTGGCACCCGCGCTTTCATTTTGAACATCTTCAGCTAAAGCGCGGGTGCCGTGATTGTTTCAAAAGTAAAGCAATAGAAAAAAGTTTTTCTCTATTGCTTTACTTTTGAAGCTATCACGGCACTCGCGCTTTACCTTAAGATGTGGAAAGCTAAATTGTGGGTGCCGCAAAGGTCTCGCATTTGCGAAAGTTTAAGCTATTGCCATTGTAAAAGGCATTGTCATTTACAATGGCAATAGCTTAAACTCTCACAAATACGAGACCTATTGCATTGCAGATGCTTGTTTGGTGTGCGATCTGATTTGATTCTGTTACATATATCACAAAGACGCATATAGCGTATGACTTGTTGCCTCTAACTTGGCCACCAGAATCTTCTACTAACTAGGTCCAGAGTTCAAGTTTGGCCTGGGTGACCAGCCAATAGATCATCATGACACTATTTAAGGACTGTTCTTTGCAATGACAGTGTGGGGACATATAATTTTGTTCTTTGAAAAGGTACATCATCTTTGATTGATCGACTGGGACCATTCTGTTTCCAGGAGCTCAACTGTGACAATTGCAAAAAGAACATTTGATGGACAGAATCAAGAACAATGTCATACATTCACCCCAGTACAGAGATCTGGGCCTAAATCCATCCTTTTTTTGCTCACCATGCCATTCCAGTTTGAACCCAGCATTATGCAAATCAGTCTTGACCCTGCGCCCAATGGGAACAGTCCAGCCCAAACTGCCAGGCCAGGTCCTCCCTGGACTGGAAACAAGCATCCTAGGACCGTTTTCGGGGCTTCACCCCTCATCAGCCAGGATAGCTTGACTCCAATGGCATGGAAAGCACGGGACCCACGTCTGGGCATACCCGTCACCACTCGGGGTGACAAATGCAAAAAGAACAATTGATGGACAGAATGCAGAACAAAGTCATACATTCACCCAAGTACAGAGATCTGGGCCTAAATCCATCGTTTTTTTGCTCGCAATGCCATTCCAGTTTGAACCCAGCATTACGCAAATCAGTCTTGACCCTGCGCCCAATGGGAGCAGTCCAGCCTGAACTGCCAGGCCAGGTCCTCCCTGGACTGGAAACAAGCATCCTAGGTCAGGTTTCGGGGTTTCACCCCTTATCAGCCAGGATAGCTTGACTCCAATGGCATGGAGAGCACGGACCCACGTCTGGGCCTACCCGTCCCACTCGGGGTGACAAATGCAAAAAGAACAATTGATGGACAGAATGCAGAACGATGTCATACATTCACCCCAGCGATACAAAAGGGGATGATGGACGGAACGTTTGAGCCAATCAAACACTCACCCCCAGTCAACTGATCTGGGTTTAATCCATCATCATTCTTTAGCTCACTCCACCACCCCAGTTCAGACATGGCCATATGCAAATCAGTCTGACCCTGTGCCTCATGGGAACAGTCCAGCCCGAACTGCCAAGCCATGTCTTCCCTGGACCGGAAACAAGCATCCTAGGACCGGTTTCTGGCATTTCAGCCGTCATCAGCCAGGCTTGCTTGAATCCAGTGGCAAAGTGAGCAAGGGACCCACGTCTGGGCATACCCCCGCCAACTTAGGGCGACCAAAGCGATACAAAAGGGGATGATGGACGGAACGCTTGAGCCAATCAAACACTCACCCCCAGTCAACTGATCTGGGTTTAATCCATCATCATTCTTTAGCTCACTCCACCACCCCAGTTCAGACATGGCCATATGCAAATCAGTCTGACCCTGTGCCTCATGGGAACAGTCCAGCCCGAACTGCCAAGCCATGTCTTCCCTGGACCGGAAACAAGCATCCTATGACCGGTTTCTGGCATTTCAGCCGTCATCAGCCAGGCTTGCTTGAATCCAGTGGCAAAGTGAGCAAGGGACCCACGTCTGGGCATACCCCGCCAACTTAGGGCGACCAAAGCGATACAAAAGGGGATGATGGACGGAACGCTTGAGCCAATCAAACACTCACCCCCAGTCAACTGATCTGGGTTTAATCCATCATCATTCTTTAGCTCACTCCACCACCCCAGTTCAGACATGGCCATATGCAAATCAGTCTGACCCTGTGCCTCATGGGAACAGTCCAGCCCGAACTGCCAAGCCATGTCTTCCCTGGACCGGAAACAAGCATCCTAGGACTGGTTTCTGGCATTTCAGCCATCATCAGCCAGGCTTGCTTGAATCCAGTGGCAAAGTGAGCAAGGGACCCACGTCTGGGCATACCCCCGCCAACTTAGGGGCGACCAAAGCGATACAAAAGGGGATGATGGACGGAACGCTTGAGCCAATCAAACACTCACCCCAGTCAACTGATCTGGGTTTAATCCATCATCATTCTTTAGCTCACTCCACCACCCCAGTTCAGACATGGCCATATGCAAATCAGTCTGACCCTGTGCCTCATGGGAACAGTCCAGCCCGAACTGCCAAGCCATGTCTTCCCTGGACCGGAAATAAGCATCCTAGGACCGGTTTCTGGCATTTCAGCCGTCATCAGCCAGGCTTGCTTGAATGCAGTGGCAAAGTGAGCAAGGGACCCACGTCTGGGCATACCCCCGCCAACTTAGGGCGACCAAAGCGATACAAAAGTGGATGATGGACGGAACGTTTGAGCCAATCAAACACTCACCCCCAGTCAACTGATCTGGGTTTAATCCATCATCATTCTTTAGCTCACTCCACCACCCCAGTTCAGACATGGCCATATGCAAATCAGTCTGACCCTGTGCCTCATGGGAACAGTCCAGCCCGAACTGCCAAGCCATGTCTTCCCTGGACCGGAAACAAGACTCCTAGGACCGGTTTCTGGCATTTCAGCCGTCATCAGCCAGGCTTGCTTGAATCCAGTGGCAAAGTGAGCAAGGGACCCACGTCTGGGCATACCCTCGCCAACTTAGGGCGACCAAAGCGATACAAAAGGGATGATGGACGGAACGCTTGAGCCAATCAAACACTCACCCCCAGTCAACTGATCTGGGTTTAATCCATCATCATTCTTTAGCTCACTCCACCACCCCAGTTCAGACATGGCCATATGCAAATCAGTCTGACCCTGTGCCTCATGGGAACAGTCCAGCCCGAACTGCCAAGCCATGTCTTCCCTGGACCGGAAACAAGCATCCTAGGACCGGTTTCTGGCATTTCAGCCGTCATCAGCCAGGCTTGCTTGAATCCAGTGGCAAAGTGAGCAAGGGACCCACGTCTGGGCATACCCCCGCCAACTTAGGGCGACCAAAGCGATACAAAAGGGGATGATGGACGGAACGTTTGAGCAAATCAAACACTCACCCCCAGTCAACTGATCTGGGTTTAATCCATCATCATTCTTTAGCTCACTCCACCACCCCAGTTCAGACATGGCCATATGCAAATCAGTCTCACCCTGTGCCTCATGGGAACAGTCCAGCCCGAACTGCCAAGCCATGTCTTCCCTGGACCGGAAACAAGCATCCTAGGACCGTTTTCTGGCATTTCAGCAGTCATCAGCCAGGCTTGCTTGAATCCAGTGGCAAAGTGAGCAAGGGACCCACGTCTGGGCATACCCCCGCCAACTTAGGGCGACCAAAGCGATACAAAAGGGGATGATGGACGGAACGTTTGAGCCAATCAAACACTCACCCCCAGTCAACTGATCTGGGTTTAATCCATCATCATTCTTTAGCTCACTCCACCACCCCAGTTCAGACATGGCCATATGCAAATCAGTCTGACCATGTGCCTCATGGGAACAGTCCAGCCCGAACTGCCAAGCCATGTCGTCCCTGGACCGGAAACAAGCATCCTAGGACCGGTTTCTGGCATTTCAGCCGTCATCAGCCAGGCTTGCTTGAATCCAGTGGCAAAGTGAGCAAGGGACCCACGTCTGGGCATACCCCCGCCAACTTAGGGCGACCAAAGCGATACAAAAGGGGATGATGGACGGAACGCTTGAGCCAATCAAACACTCACCCCCAGTCAACTGATCTGGGTTTAATCCATCATCATTCTTTAGCTCACTCCACCACTCCCAGTTCAGACATGGCCATATGCAAATCAGTCTGACCCTGTGCCTCATGGGAACAGTCCAGCCCGAACTGCCAAGCCATGTCTTCCCTGGACCGGAAACAAGCATCCTAGGACCGGTTTCTGGCATTTCAGCCGTCATCAGCCAGGCTTGCTTGAATCCAGTGGCAAAGTGAGCAAGGGACCCACGTCTGGGCATACCCCCGCCAACTTAGGGCGACCAAAGCGATACAAAAGGGGATGATGGACGGAACGCTTGAGCCAATCAAACACTCACCCCCAGTCAACTGATCTGGGTTTAATCCATCATCATTCTTTAGCTCAATCCACCACCCCAGTTCAGACATGGCCATATGCAAATCAGTCTGACCCTGTGCCTCATGGGAACAGTCCAGCCCGAACTGCCAAGCCATGTCTTCCCTGGACCGGAAACAAGCATCCTAGGACCGGTTTCTGGCATTTCAGCCGTCATCAGCCAGGCTTGCTTGAATCCAGTGGCAAAGTGAGCAAGGGACCCACGTCTGGGCATACCCCCGCCAACTTAGGGCGACCAAAGCGATACAAAAGGGGATGATGGACGGAACGCTTGAGCCAATCAAACACTCACCCCCAGTCAACTGATCTGGGTTTAATCCATCATCATTCTTTAGCTCACTCCACCACCCCAGTTCAGACATGGCCATATGCAAATCAGTCTGACCCTGTGCCTCATGGGAACAGTCCAGCCCGAACTGCCAAGCCATGTCTTCCCTGGACCGGAAACAAGCATCCTAGGACCGGTTTCTGGCATTTCAGCCGTCATCAGCCAGGCTTGCTTGAATCCAGTGGCAAAGTAAGCAAGGGACCCACGTCTGGGCATACCCCCGCCAACTTAGGGCGACCAAAGCGATACAAAAGGGGATGATGGACGGAACGCTTGAGCCACTCAAACACTCACCCCCAGTCAACTGATCTGGGTTTAATCCATCATCATTCTTTAGCTCACTCCACCACCCCAGTTCAGACATGGCCATATGCAAATCAGTCTGACCCTGTGCCTCATGGGAACAGTCCAGCCCGAACTGCCAAGCCATGTCTTCCCTGGACCGGAAACAAGCATCCTAGGACCGGTTTCTGGCATTTCAGCCGTCATCAGCCAGGCTTGCTTGAATCCAGTGGCAAAGTGAGCAAGGGACCCATGTCTGGGCATACCCCCGCCAACTTAGGGCGACCAAAGCGATACAAAAGGGAATGATGGACGGAACGTTTGAGCCAATCAAACACTCACCCCCAGTCAACTGATCTGGGTTTAATCCATCATCATTCTTTAGCTCACTCCACCACCCCAGTTCAGACATGGCCATATGCAAATCAGTCTGACCCTGTGCCTCATGGGAACAGTCCAGCCCGAACTGCCAAGCCATGTCTTCCCTGGACCGGAAACAAGCATCCTAGGACTGGTTTCTGGCATTTCAGCCGTCATCAGCCAGGCTTGCTTGAATCCAGTGGCAAAGTGAGCAAGGGACCCACGTCTGGGCATACCCCCGCCAACTTAGGGCGACCAAAGCGATACAAAAGGGGATGATGGACGGAACGCTTGAGCCAATCAAACACTCACCCCCAGTCAACTGATCTGGGTTTAATCCATCATCATTCTTTAGCTCACTCCACCACTCCCAGTTCAGACATGGCCATATGCAAATCAGTCTGACCCTGTGCCTCATGGGAACAGTCCAGCCCGAACTGCCAAGCCATGTCTTCCCTGGACCGGAAACAAGCATCCTAGGACCGGTTTCTGGCATTTCAGCCGTCATCAGCCAGGCTTGCTTGAATCCAGTGGCAAAGTGAGCAAGGGACCCACGTCTGGGCATACCCTCGCCAACTTAGGGCGACCAAAGCGATACAAAAGGGGATGATGGACGGAACGCTTGAGCCAATCAAACACTCACCCCCAGTCAACTGATCTGGGTTTAATCCATCATCATTCTTTAGCTCACTCCACCACCCCAGTTCAGACATGGCCATATGCAAATCAGTCTGACCCTGTGCCTCATGGGAACAGTCCAGCCCGAACTGCCAAGCCATGTCTTCCCTGGACCGGTTTCTGGCATTTCAGCCGTCATCAGCCAGGCTTGCTTGAATCCAGTGGCAAAGTGAGCAAGGGACCCACGTCTGGGCATACCCCCGCCAACTTAGGGCGACCAAAGCGATACAAAAGGGGATGATGGACGGAACGCTTGAGCCAATCAAACACTCACCCCCAGTCAACTGATCTGGGTTTAATCCATCATCATTCTTTAGCTCACTCCACCACCCCAGTTCAGACATGGCCATATGCAAATCAGTCTGACCCTGTGCCTCATGGGAACAGTCCAGCCCGAACTGCCAAGCCATGTCTTCCCTGGACCGGAAACAAGCATCCTAGGACCGGTTTCTGGCATTTCAGCCGTCATCAGCCAGGCTTGCTTTAATCCAGTGGCAAAGTGAGCAAGGGACCCACGTCTGGGCATACCCCCGCCAACTTAGGGCGACCAAAGCGATACAAAAGGGGATGATGGACGGAACGTTTGAGCAAATCAAACACTCACCCCCAGTCAACTGATCTGGGTTTAATCCATCATCATTCTTTAGCTCACTCCACCACCCCCAGTTCAGACATGGCCATATGCAAATCAGTCTGACCCTGTGCCTCATGGGAACAGTCCAGCCCGAACTGCCAAGCCATGTCTTCCCTGGACCGGAAACAAGCATCCTAGGACCGGTTTCTGGCATTTCAGCCGTCATCAGCCAGGCTTGCTTGAATCCAGTGGCAAAGTGAGCAAGGGACCCACGTCTGGGCATACCCCCGCCAACTTAGGGCGACTAAAGCGATACAAAAGGGGATGATGGACGGAACGCTTTGAGCAAATCAAACACTCACCCCCAGTCAACTGATCTGGGTTTAATCCATCATCATTCTTTAGCTCACTCCACCACCCCAGTTCAGACATGGCCATATGCAAATCAGTCTGACCCTGTGCCTCATGGGAACAGTCCAGCCCGAACTGCCAAGCCATGTCTTCCCTGGACCGGAAACAAGCATCCTAGGACCGGTTTCTGGCATTTCAGCAGTCATCAGCCAGGCTTGCTTGAATCCAGTGGCAAAGTGAGCAAGGGACCCACGTCTGGGCATACCCCCGCCAACTTAGGGCGACCAAAGCGATACAAAAGGGGATGATGGACGGAACGCTTGAGCCAATCAAACACTCACCCCCAGTCAACTGATCTGGGTTTAATCCATCATCATTCTTTAGCTCACTCCACCACCCCAGTTCAGACATGGCCATATGCAAATCAGTCTGACCATGTGCCTCATGGGAACAGTCCAGCCCGAACTGCCAAGCCATGTCTTCCCTGGACCGGAAACAAGCATCCTAGGACCGGTTTCTGGCATTTCAGCCGTCATCAGCCAGGCTTGCTTGAATCCAGTGGCAAAGTGAGCAAGGGACCCACGTCTGGGCATACCCCCGCCAACTTAGGGCGACCAAAGCGATACAAAAGGGGATGATGGACGGAACGCTTGAGCCAATCAAACACTCACCCCCGTCAACTGATCTGGGTTTAATCCATCATCATTCTTTAGCTCACTCCACCACCCCAGTTCAGACATGGCCATATGCAAATCAGTCTGACCCTGTGCCTCATGGGAACAGTCCAGCCCGAACTGCCAAGCCATGTCTTCCCTGGACCGGAAACAAGCATCCTAGGACCGGTTTCTGGCATTTCAGCCGTCATCAGCCAGGCTTGCTTGAATCCAGTGGCAAAGTGAGCAAGGGACCCACGTCTGGGCATACCCCCGCCAACTTAGGGCGACCAAAGCGATACAAAAGGGGATGATGGACCGGAACGCTTGAGCCAATCAAACACTCACCCCCAGTCAACTGATCTGGGTTTAATCCATCATCATTCTTTAGCTCACTCCACCACCCTAGTTCAGACATGGCCATATGCAAATCAGTCTGACCCTGTGCCTCATGGGAACAGTCCAGCCCGAACTGCCAAGCCATGTCTTCCCTGGACCGGAAACAAGCATCCTAGGACCGGTTTCTGGCATTTCAGCCGTCATCAGCCAGGCTTGCTTGAATCCAGTGGCAAAGTGAGCAAGGGACCCACGTCTGGGCATACCCCCGCCAACTTAGGGCGACCAAAGCGATACAAAAGGGGATGATGGACGGAACGCTTGAGCCAATCAAACACTCACCCCCAGTCAACTGATCTGGGTTTAATCCATCATCATTCTTTAGCTCACTCCACCACCCCAGTTCAGACATGGCCATATGCAAATCAGTCTGACCCTGTGCCTCATGGGAACAGTCCAGCCCGAACTGCCAAGCCATGTCTTCCCTGGACCGGAAACAAGCATCCTAGGACCGGTTTCTGGCATTTCAGCCGTCATCAGCCAGGCTTGCTTGAATCCAGTGGCAAAGTAAGCAAGGGACCCACGTCTGGGCATACCCCCGCCAACTTAGGGTGACCAAAGCGATACAAAAGGGGATGATGGACGGAACGCTTGAGCCACTCAAACACTCACCCCCAGTCAACTGATCTGGGTTTAATCCATCATCATTCTTTAGCTCACTCCACCACCCCAGTTCAGACATGGCCATATGCAAATCAGTCTGACCCTGTGCCTCATGGGAACAGTCCAGCCCGAACTGCCAAGCCATGTCTTCCCTGGACCGGAAACAAGCATCCTAGGACCGGTTTCTGGCATTTCAGCCGTCATCAGCCAGGCTTGCTTGAATCCAGTGGCAAAGTGAGCAAGGGACCCATGTCTGGGCATACCCCCGCCAACTTAGGGCGACCAAAGCGATACAAAAGGGAATGATGGACGGAACGCTTGAGCCAATCAAACACTCACCCCCAGTCAACTGATCTGGGTTTAATCCATCATCATTCTTTAGCTCACTCCACCACCCCAGTTCAGACATGGCCATATGCAAATCAGTCTGACCCTGTGCCTCATGGGAACAGTCCAGCCCGAACTGCCAAGCCATGTCTTCCCTGGACCGGAAACAAGCATCCTAGGACTGGTTTCTGGCATTTCAGCCGTCATCAGCCAGGCTTGCTTGAATCCAGTGGCAAAGTGAGCAAGGGACCCACGTCTGGGCATACCCCCGCCAACTTAGGGCGACCAAAGCGATACAAAAGGGGATGATGGACGGAACGTTTGAGCCAATCAAACACTCACCCCCAGTCAACTGATCTGGGTTTAATCCATCATCATTCTTTAGCTCACTCCACCACCCCAGTTCAGACATGGCCATATGCAAATCAGTCTGACCCTGTGCCTCATGGGAACAGTCCAGCCCGAACTGCCAAGCCATGTCTTCCCTGGACCGGAAACAAGCATCCTAGGACCGGTTTCTGGCATTTCAGCCGTCATCAGCCAGGCTTGCTTGAATCCAGTGGCAAAGTGAGCAAGGGACCCACGCCTGGGCATACCCTCGCCAACTTAGGGCGACCAAAGCGATACAAAAGGGGATGATGGACGGAACGCTTGAGCCAATCAAACACTCACCCCCAGTCAACTGATCTGGGTTTAATCCATCATCATTCTTTAGCTCACTCCACCACCCCAGTTCAGACATGGCCATATGCAAATCAGTCTGACCCTGTGCCTCATGGGAACAGTCCAGCCCGAACTGCCAAGCCATGTCTTCCCTGGACCGGTTTCTGGCATTTCAGCCGTCATCAGCCAGGCTTGCTTGAATCCAGTGGCAAAGTGAGCAAGGGACCCACGTCTGGGCATACCCCCGCCAACTTAGGGCGACCAAAGCGATACAAAAGGGGATGATGGACGGAACGCTTGAGCCAATCAAACACTCACCCCCAGTCAACTGATCTGGGTTTAATCCATCATCATTCTTTAGCTCACTCCACCACCCCAGTTCAGACATGGCCATATGCAAATCAGTCTGACTCCTGTGCCTCATGGGAACAGTCCAGCCCGAACTGCCAAGCCATGTCTTCCTGGACCGGAAACAAGCATCCTAGGACCGGTTTCTGGCATTTCAGCCGCCATCAGCCAGGCTTGCTTTAATCCAGTGGCAAAGTGAGCAAGGGACCCACGTCTGGGCATACCCCCGCCAACTTAGGGCTTACCAAAGCGATACAAAAGGGGATGATGGACGGAACGCTTGAGCCAATCAAACACTCACCCCCAGTCAACTGATCTGGGTTTAATCCATCATCATTCTTTAGCTCACTCCACCACTCCCAGTTCAGACATGGCCATATGCAAATCAGTCTGACCCTGTGCCTCATGGGAACAGTCCAGCCCGAACTGCCAAGCCATGTCTTCCCTGGACCGGAAACAAGCATCCTAGGACCGGCTTCTGGCATTTCAGCCGTCATCAGCCAGGCTTGCTTGAATCCAGTGGCAAAGTGAGCAAGGGACCCACGTCTGGGCATACCCCGCCAACTTAGGGCGACTAAAGCGATACAAAAGGGGATGATGGACGGAACGCTTGAGCCAATCAAACACTCACCCCCAGTCAACTGATCTGGGTTTAATCCATCATCATTCTTTAGCTCACTCCACCACCCCAGTTCAGACATGGCCATATGCAAATCAGTCTGACCCTGTGCCTCATGGGAACAGTCCAGCCCGAACTGCCAAGCCATGTCTTCCTGGACCGGAAACAAGCATCCTAGGACCGGCTTCTGGCATTTCAGCCGTCATCAGACAGGCTTGCTTGAATCCAGTGGCAAAGTGAGCAAGGGACCCACGTCTAGGCATACCCCGCCAACTTAGGCGACCAAGCGATACAAAAGGGGATGATGGACGGAACGTTTGAGCCAATCAAACACTCACCCCCAGTCAACTGATCTGGGTTTAATCCATCATCATTCTTTAGCTCACTCCACCACCCCAGTTCAGACATGGCCATATGCAAATCAGTCTGACTCTGTGCCTCATGGGAACAGTCCAGCCCGAACTGCCAGCCATGTCTTCTGACCGGAAACAAGCATCCTAGGACCGGTTTCTGGCATTCAGCCGTCATCAGCCAGGCTTGCTTGAATCCAGTGGCAAAGTGAGCAAGGGACCCACGTCTGGGCATACCCTCGCCAACTTAGGGCGACCAAGCGATACAAAAGGGGATGATGGACGGAACGCTTGAGCCAATCAAACACTCACCCCCAGTCAACTGATCTGGGTTTAATCCATCATCATTCTTTAGCTCACTCCACCACCCCAGTTCAGACATGGCACAGGGTCAGACTGATTTGCATATGGCCATGTCTGAACTGGGGTGGTGGAGTGAGCTAAAGAATGATGATGGATTAAACCCAGATCATTTGACTGGGGGTGAGTGTTTGCTTGGCCTCAAGCTGCTCCGTCCATCATCCCCTTTGTATCGCTTTGTTCGCCCTAAGTTGGCGGGGGTATGCCCAGACGTGGGTCCCTTGCTCACTTTGCCACTGGATTCAAGCAAGCCTGGCTGATGACGGCTGGAATGCCAGAAACCGGTCCTAGGATGCTTGTTTCCGGTCCAGGGAAGACATGGCTTGGCAGTTCGGGCTGGACTGTTCCCATGAGGCACAGGGTCAGACTGATTTGCATATGGCCATTTCTGAACTGGGGTGGTGGAGTGAGCTAAAGAATGATGATGGATTAAACCCAGATCATTTGACTGGGGGTGAGTGTTTGATTGGCTCAAGCGTTCCGTCCATCATCCCCTTTTGTATCGCTTTGTTCACCCTAAGTTGGCGGGGGTATGCCCAGACGTGGGTCCCTTGCTCACTTTGCCACTGGATTCAAGCAAGCCTGGCTGATGACGGCTGGAATGCCAGAAACCGGTCCTAGGATGCTTGTTTCCGGTCCAGGGAAGACATGGCATTGCAGTTCGGGCTGGACTGTTCCCATGAGGCACAGGGTCAGACTGATTTGCATATGACCATGTCTGAACTGGGGTGGTGGAGTGAGCTAAAGAATGATGATGGATTAAACCCAGATCATTTGACTGGGGGTGAGTGTTTGATTGGCTCAAGCGCTCCGTCCATCATCCCCTTTTGTATCGCTTTGTTCGCCCTAAGTTGGCGGGGGTATGCCCAGACGTGGGTCCCTTGCTCACTTTGCCACTGGATTCAAGCAAGCCTGGCTGATGACGGCTGGAATGCCAGAAACCGGTCCTAGGATGCTTGTTTCCGGTCCAGGGAAGACATGGCTTGGCAGTTCGGGCTGGACTGTTCCCATGAGGCACAGGGTCAGACTGATTTGCATATGGCCATGTCTGAACTGGGGTGGTGGAGTGAGCTAAAGAATGATGATGGATTAAACCCAGATCATTTGACTGGGGGTGAGTGTTTGATTGGCTCAAGCGTTCCGTCCATCATCCCCTTTTGTATCGCTACATTCACCCCAGTACAGAGATCTGGGCCCTTGCTCACTTTGCCACTGGATTCAAACTAGCTTGGCTGTTGAAGGGTGTTACCCAGAAACCGGTCCCAGGATGCTTGTTTCCGGTTCAGGAAAGACCTGGCTTGGCAGTTCGGGCTGGACTGTTCCCATGAGGAACAGGGACTGATTTGAATATAGCTGGGTCTGAACTGAGGTGGCGAAGTGAGCTAAAGAATAATGATGGATTCAACCCAGATCTGTGACTGGGGATGAGTGTCTGAAAAGTTTCAGCGCTCCGTCCATCATCTCCTTGTGTTTGCTGTGTTTGCCGTAAGTTGGCAGGTATGCCCAGACGTGGGTCACTTGCTCACTTTGCCACTTGATTCAAGCTAGCCTGGCTGACGAAGGGTGTTACCCAGAAACCGGTCCCAGGATGCTTGTTTCTGATTCAGGAAAGACCTGGCTTGGCAGTTCGGGCTGGACTGTTCCCATGAGGCAGAGGGTCAAGACTGATTTGCATATAGCTGGGTCTGAACTGAGGTGGCGAAGTGAGCTAAAGAATGATGATGGATTCAACCCATATCTGTGACTAGGGTGAGTGTCTAAAAGGTTTCAGTGCTCCGTCCATCATCTCCTTGTGTTTGCTTTGTTCGCCGTAAGTTGGCAGTGTATGCCCAGACGTGGGTCCCTTGCTCACTTTGCCACTGGATTCAAGCTAGCCTGGCTGATGAAGGATGTTACCCAGGAACCGGTCCCAGGATGCTTGTTTTCGGTTCAGGAAAGACCTGGCTTGGCAGTTCGGGCTGGACTGTTCCCATGAGGCAGAGGGTCAAGACTGATTTGCATATAGCTGGGTCTGAACTGAGATGGCAAAGTGAACTAAAGAATGATGATGGATTCAACCCAGATCTGTGACTGGGGGTGAGTGCCTGAAAAGTTTCAGTGCTCTGTCCATCATCTCCTTGTGTTTGCTATGTTCTCCGTAAGTTGGCAGGGTATGCCCAGACGTGGGTCCCTTGCTCACTTTGCCACTGGATTCAAGCTAGCCTGGCTGATGAAGGGTGTTACCCAGGAACCGGTCCCAGGATGCTTGTTTTCGGTTCAGGAAAGACCTGGCTTGGCAGTTCGGGCTGGACTGTTCCCATGAGGCACAGGGTCAAGACTGATTTGCATATAGCTGGGTCTGAACTGAGGTGGCAAAGTGAGCTAAAGAATGATGATGGATTCAACCCAGATCTGTGACTGGGGGTAAGTGCCTGAAAAGTTTCAGCGCTCCGTCCATCATCTCCTTGTGTTTGCTATGTTCGCCGTAAGTTGGCAGGTTATGCCCAGACATGGGTCCCTTGCTCACTTTGCCACTGGATTCAAGCTAGCCTGGCTGATGAAGGGTGTTACCCAGAAACCGGTCCCAGGATGCTTGTTTCCGGTTCAGGAAAGACCTGGCTTAGCAGTTTGGGCTGGACTGTTCCCATGAGGCACAGGGTCAAGACTGATTTGAATTTAGCTGGGTCTGAACTGAGATGGCGAAGTGAGCTAAAGAATGATGATGGATTCAACCCAGATCTGTGACTGGGGTGAGTGTCTAAAAGGTTTCAGTGCTCCGTCCATCATCTCCTTGTGTTTGCTTTGTTCGCCATAAGTTGGCAGGGTATGCCCAGACGTGGGTCCCTTGCTCACTTTGCCACTGGATTCAAGCTAGCCTGGTTGATGAAGGGTGTTACCCAGGAACCGGTCCCAGGATGCTTGTTTTCGGTTCAGGAAAGACCTGGCTTGGCAGTTCGGGCTGGACTGTTCCCATGAGGCACAGGGTCAAGACTGATTTGCATATAGCTGGGTCTGAACTGAGGTGGCAAAGTGAGCTAAAGAATGATGATGGATTCAACCCAGATCTGTGACTGGGGGTGAGTGCCTGAAAAGTTTCAGCGCTCCGTCCATCATCTCCTTGTGTTTGCTATGTTCGCCGTAAGTTGGCAGGGTATGCCCAGACATGGGTCCCTTGCTCACTTTGCCACTGGATTCAAGCTAGCCTGGCTGATGAAGGGTGTTACCCAGAAACCGGTCCCAGGATGCTTGTTTCTGGTTCAGGAAAGACCTGGCTTTGCAGTTTGGGCTGGACTGTTTCCATGAAGCACAGGGTCAAGACTGATTTGCATATAGCTAGGTCTGAAGTGAGGTGGCGAAGTGAGCTAAAGAATGATGATGGATTCAACCCACATCTGTGACTGGGGGTGAGTGTCTGAAAAGTTTCAGCACTCTGTCCATCATCTCCTTGTGTTTGCTGTGTTCGCTGTAAGTTGGCAGGGTATGCCCAGACGTGGGTCCCTTGCTCACTTTCCCACTGGATTCAAGCTAGCCTGGCTGATGAAGGGTGTTACCCAAAAACCGGTCCTAGGATGCTTGTTTCTGGTTCAGGAAAGATCTGGCTTGGCTGTTCGGGCGGGACTGTTCCCATGAGGCACAGGGTTAAGACTGATTTGCATATAGCTGGATCTGAACTGAGGTGGCGAAGTGAGCTAAAGAATGATGATGGATTCAACCCAGATCTGTGACTGGGGGTGAGTGTCTGACAAGTTTCAGCGCTCCGTCCATCATCTCCTTGTGTTTGCTTTGTGCGCCGTAAGTTGGCAGGGTATGCCCAGACGTGGGTCCCTTGCTCACTTTGCAACTGGATTCAAGCTAGCCTGGCTGATGAAGGGTGTTACCCAGAAACCGGTCCCAGGATGCTTGTTTCCGGTTCAGGAAAGACCTGGCATGGCAGTTCGGGCTGGACTGTTCCCATGAGGCACAGGGTCAAGACTGATTTGCATATAGCTGGGTCTGAACTGAGGTGGTGAAGTGAGCTAAAGAATGATGATGGATCCAACCCAGATCTGTGACTGGGGGTGAGTGTCTGAAACGTTTCAGCGCTCCATCCATCATCTCCTTGTGTTTGCTTTGTTCGCGGTAAGTTGGCATGGTATGTTCAGACGTGGGCCCCTTGCTCACTTTGTCACTGGATTCAAGCTAGCCTGGCTGAAGAAGGGTGTTACCCAGAAACCGGTCCCAGGATGCTTGTTGCCGGTTCAGGAAAGACCTGGCTTGGCAGTTTGGGCTGGACTGTTCCCATGAGGCACAGGGTCAAGACTGATTTGCATATAGCTGGGTCTGAACTGAGGTGGCGAAGTGAGCTAAAGAATGATGATGGATTCAACCCAGATCTGTAACTGAGGGTGAGTGTCTGAAAAGTTTCAGTGCTCCGTCCATCATCTCCTTGTGTTTGCTTTGTTCGCCGTAAGTGGGCAGGGTGTGGCCAGACGTGGGTCCCTTGCTCACTTTGCCACTGGATTCAAACTAGCCTGGCTGATGAAGGGTGTTACCCAGAAACCGGTCCTAGGATGCTTGTTTCCGGTTCGGAAAAGACCTGGCTAGGCAGTTCAGGCTGGACTGTTCCCATGAGGCACAGGGTCAAGACTGATTTGCATAGAGCTGGGTCTGAACTGAGGTGGCAAAGTGAGCTAAAGAATGATGATGGATTCAACCCAGAACTGTGACTGGGGGTGAGTGTCTGAAAAGTTTCAGCGCTCCGTCCATCATCTCCTTGTGTTTGCTTTGTGCGCCGTAAGTTGGCAGGGTATGCCCAGACGTGGGTCCCTTGCTCACTATGCAACTGGATTCAAGCTAGCCTGGCTGATGAAGGGTGTTACCCAGAAACCGGTCCCAGGATGCTTGTTTCCGGTTCGGAAAAGACCTGGCTAGGCAGTTCAGGCTGGACTGTTCCCATGAGGCACAGGGTCAAGACTGATTTGCATATAGCTGGGTCTGAACTGAGGTGGCAAAGTGAGCTAAAGAATGATGATGGATTCAACCCAGAACTGTGACTGGGGGTGAGTGTCTGAAAAGTTTCAGCGCTCCGTCCATCATCTCCTTGTGTTTGCTTTGTGCGCCGTAAGTTGGCAGGGTATGCCCAGACGTGGGTCCCTTGCTCACTTTGCAACTGGATTCAAGCTAGCCTGGCTGATGAAGGGTGTTACCCAGAAACCGGTCCCAGGATGCTTGTTTCCGGTTCAGGAAAGACTTGGTTTGGCAGTTCGGGCTGGACTGTTCCCATGAGGCACAGGGCCAAGACTGATTTGCATATAGCTGGGTCTGAACTGAGGTGGCGAAGTGAGCTAAAGAATGATGATGGATTCAACCCAGATCTGTGACTGGGGGTGAGCGTCTGAAAAGTTTCAGCGCTCCGTCCATCAGCTCCTTGTTTTTGCTTGGTTCGCCGTAAGTTGTCAGGGTATGCCCAGACATGGGTCCCTTGCTCACTTTGCCACTGGATTCAAGCTAGCCTGGCTGATGAAGGGTTTTACCCAGAAACCGGTTCCAGGATGCTTGTTTCCGGTTTAGGAAAGACCTGGCTTGGCAGTTCGGGCTGGACTGCTCCCATGAGGCACAGGGTCAAGACTGATTTGCATATAGCTGGGTCTGAACTGAGGTGGCAAAGTGAGCTAAAGAATGATGATGGATTCAACCCAGATCTGTGACTGGGGGTGAGTGTCTGAAATGTTTCAGCGCTCCATCCATCATCTCCTTGTGTTTGCAACTGTGACAATGGCATAACTTGATGGATTTTGTTTAGAAAGTCTTCAGCCTGGATTCCTCCCATGATTAGGTCCTGTGAAATCATTGGTGGTGTGTTGGAAACCTGTTTCACATGTGGGGGCTCTTGTCTCGTTAAAGTGTCTACTTTGTTATTGGCTTTGCCTGGATGATAGGTTATGTTGAATTTAAACTTCACGAAGAACAGGGTCCAAAGCAGTTGCCGTGGTCTTAGAGCTCTAGCACATCGCAAGAACTGGAGGTTACGATTGTCTGTGTAAACTGTGACCAGGTGGTGGGTACCTAACAAATACTGTTGCCATTCCTTGAAGGCGGAACAGATGGCAAGTAGTTCCTTTTCTGCGATTGTATAATGTTGTTCCGCAGATAACATTTTCTTTGAGAGATAAACTACTGAGTGTAGTTGACCGGAGCTAGCATCTCTCTGTGATAAGATGGCCCCAATAGCTGCCTCAGAAGCACCCGACTACACAATGAATGGCTGAATGGTATCTGGATGTTTTAGGATAGGTGCCATAATGAAGGCTTGTTTCAAAGTATGAAAGGCCTGCTCAATTTCAGTGATCCAAAGGAACTTAGGGGCATATTATCAACGTACTGCGATAAATATCGCAGAGCACGCTTAGCGCGATTTTGTTTAACGCTGCGTATCGCAGGATCTTATCGCCGAGATATCGCGTTATCATCAACGCATATCTCCACGGCGATAATAAATCCTGCGAATTCCGCGCACATCGCTGGAAATCCAGCGTAACAACGGCAGCGATAAGCTAATCCTTGGTGATAGGAAGATGTGGACTCAGCCGTACAATCCACCTCCCATTATATGTATGGCTAAGTCAGAAATTTTTCAGACGTGAAATACCTGCGATAAAGGTTGCATAGCGCGATTTTTCTTGTCGCTTTGTGGGTCTGCTGCAGGCTTGTTAATACCGCGAAGCCGTATTAGCGACTATTTCCATGTTGTTTTGCTCCGGAACGCCTACTTTGCATGTCATTAGCGATGGCATGCAGGGCGATAAAAAACCGGCAGCTAATTCACGGAAACTAGCGCTAACACGGGTTAGCACGAGCTTGTAAATAAGGAGATAATAAATTACGGCGTTAGCGGCATGAAAGTGCCGCTTACGCGGCGATAACTCACTTGCTAATATGCCCCTTAGTTCCTTTCCTGAGTAGCCTACTTAAAGGCCTAACTTTAGCAGAGAACTGATCAATAAACCGCCAATAAAAATGGAGAAGCCAAGGAATTGCTGGATATCCTTCACTGTGGTAGGGGAGGCCAAGTGGTGATGGCTTGTATTTTTCTGTCTGCCATTGAGATACCATCAGGTGTTAGAACGAACCCTAAAAATTCCACTTTCGTTGCATGGAATTCGTACTTAGTCAGCTTGCAAAAGAGACCATGGGTTCATAGTGTTGCAAGGATGAGTCGCATATGATCCACATGGGCTTTCAGGGAGTCTGACTAAGTCAAAATATCACTGATATAAACTATGACAAAATGGTCAAGGTATTTGTGGAGGAACTCGTTTACCAAGAACTGGAACGCCGCTGGCGCATTACAAGGCCAAACTGCATTATACAGTATTTCAAAAAGGCCATATCTAGTCCAAAAGGCTGTCTTGCACTAATCACCATGCCGGATACGTACCAAATGGTACACACCTCTTAGATCCAGTTTGGTGTAGATCTTGATATTCCGTACCTGATCTAATAGTACCGGAATGAGTGGAAGAGGGTAACGGTTCTTGATCATGATGTTTGTGGCCCTATAATCAATACATGTTCTTAATTCACCATTTGCCTTTGGCACAAAGAATAATGGAGAAGCTGTGCGCGACTTTGACGCTCTTATGAACCCGTTCTTCAGGTACTTGTCAATATATTCTCAGAGATGCTGATTTTCTTGTTCTGTCAATGCATAAATATGACTACACAGGATCTTTGCTACCAGAACCAGATCAATCAGGCAGTCGTATGCCCTGTGTGGAGGCAAGGCCTCAGCGCTAGAAGCGCTGAACATATCCTGGAACTTTGCATACTACGGAGGTAAGTCAACATCTTTTTCAGCAGCCGTGGGGATCAAATGACTGAAGTTGTTTACAGAGTGTGTTATGGTCGTTTTTGATGCTGGTTGGACCAAAACATTCTTTTGACACCAATCTGAAGTGAATCTTATGCTCCTTTTGGCCCAATCAATTAATGGATTATGTTCCATTGGCCTGGGCATACCACTATGATGCCAAATTGGGGAGCAGCAATGACGTCAAAATGGATGTATTCCCTATGATAATCAGTATCCTGTTTACATCACAGTTCCACTTCAATCGTTTGATGAGTCATGAGCCCTGAAGCCAATAAGGAGCAGTCCACAGCCCTCACAGTTCTTTATCAGGTTTGCTTGACTGACGGTATCTGTAGTTGGGCACAGTATGCTGTATCAATAAAATTCCCAATTGCTTCGGAATCCACCATAAGAACTATGGTTCTTAACTCATCATTGATGTGTAATTGAGCTTTTAACGTCAAATGTGGAGCAGAAACTTGTAAAGTGTTTGCCATGGCTTGATCATGAGTGAACATAGAGAGGCTTAGTAAACCCTCCTGCCTGTTTTCTGAGCAGCTTAATTTTCCGACTTCCAAGGTATAGTAGGAGTATAGGTTGATTTGGGACCAACAGTTTTCGGGTGTGTTGGGCCTTCCTTAACAAAGTTGCCCTTTTTGCCACTAGAAAGACATTGTCCATTGCAATGATGTTGTTCTTTTTCCTCTGTAGTCAGAGGATTCCTAAGGCCTCCTATCTCCATGTGTTCTGCTGCATCCGTTGGCCCTGGGTTAACTATTTCTCTTGGGCGAAGGAACAGCCACACCTCAATCTTTTTTTATCACCTTTTCTTTCATGCATTTGGTGATCCAACCTTAGGGCTAGGGCGATTAAGTACTCACACCTGGTCGGCTGTGTATCAATTTGTGTGATCATATCTTTCAACTCCTCCTTTAAGCCCTGATGGAAAAGAGCTGACCTTTTCTCTTCAGGCCAGCAAGTCTCAGAAACCATACGATTAAACTGTGTCAAATAAGTTACCAGGTCTTTGTTACCTTGTATGAGTTCCAATAACTCTCTATCCGCAGATCCAGTCATAGTTTTGCAGTCAAAGACACCTTCAAATTATTTCTTGAAATTACACCAGTTATAAAGAAGTTGTCGTTGGAGTTCACCAACGGTACAGCCCACATGGCCGCATCACCACTTAGGTGGGATATCACGAAGGTGATGCGTGACTGTGCGTCTGGGTATGCAGTTGGGCACACCATAAAATATAACTGTACTTGAGTCAAAAATGTCTCCACATGCATGGGATCTCTGGCATATCGCTCAGGACATGCTAAAGGAATTGGTATGGGCATGGTGACTGACACCACTGGCTGAGGATCTGGTACATTACTCATAACGGGGACTGTCACACCTTGTGTGGGTGTAACTTGCTCCTGTAACTGAGTCACCCTAGTGGCCAACGTTGTGGTCTTAGCACGAGCAGCCACTACTTCTTTTCGAAGATTATGTATTAGTTAACAGAGATTCTCTAGAGTGGACATTTTGGTGATACTGCTCAGGAGGAACGTAATACTGTTGGGCTTGCAGTTCTTACAGGTGAGACCGGGGTTCCTCAGCAGCAGAACCCCCAAAGCCCACCTACCAGCAGCACCTACTCTTTGCAATAACTACAACCAGAGGATCAGAGTGGCTAGATGGGAGGAAGGGTGTTAGGGAGGGAACTGCAGGGAGGGAGTCCTGGAAGAGACAGTGTCTGGTGCTTAATACAGGATACAATCAACTTCACAAGAACATATATTAGGTGTCAGCACGTGTTATACACTACACGTCCTTACCTGCAAACGAACTTGATAAACATTTGAGTCTAACTCGAGGAACTCTTATATTCTTAGAGTCTTGAGTAACGACAACAGTTCAGCAACCTTTTGCGGTAACATAATCAAGAATGGTCAACATCTGTGGCATCTAATCCTTCTCATTACTTGGATCAATTAGAGATATACTACAATAAGTTCTCAATGGACTTGAATCAGGCCCTCCTGAAAAGTGTAAACAAGTGCTATAGCTTTTGTTCCATTGCACCTTCACAACTCTCCAATGTGTTAGACACAATCTCTGTACTCAGCTCAATGTTGTGAAAACAAACCATGTAATGTGCTTATTAGACTCCATGAGTCATGTCCCTTGTTTGTGAGCGCTGCATAAAATATAGTCATGTGCGCTCCCACTTGAGTTCAAAATGCTCCAAAGTGGAGCGTAAAGACTTAGAACTGTAATTACTCAGTCCATCGAACTATGACAATAGTGAAAACAAAGCGTGCGTAAAAAGACACGCCTTACCGGGATACGGAGTTCAACACGTTTGCGGTGCCAGCTGGAGCTGGAATGCTGGACTGCAAGCATCCGGTGCAGGGTGGGGCCAGTATTTATGGAGCACAAGCGTTGCCTGACAACCATGACGACAACAAACGTGCACTCACAAGACGCAAAGTGCGTATGAAGCAGTCTATGAAAATAAACAAAGGACAATGAGATTGCAGCACAAAATAAAGACAACCTGCAGCCTTTGCCCTGGCATTATGGTGCTGTGTGAGCTGGGCTACATTAGGTGAGGACACTTTGGGCACTTTACAGTTTGTTGTAACATACCAAAAATTACCATTATATTTTCATGCAGAATTTGTCAATGTATCATACCCTTAGCCAGTGGCATCCCTTCCATGCTCATGTGCAGCATTTACACTGATGTATACTGAACAACATCTATCAATATGCTATACTTTTTAGCCCGTGTTATTAGTGCTGATGATTGCTGTGCTGCATTGACACTCAGTGTGTTATGATCCTTTAGCTAGTACGACCCTTTAGCCACAACCAATGCCCAGTAACCAGTGTCTGTAGGAGAGGCATGTCAGTAATCAATGTCTGTGGGAGCAGCTAACACTTTGTCTATCTGTGGACAGAATTCAGTTGACTACTTCCATTTCTGCCTCTGGCATATGCTGGAAAGCACCAAGGCAGTGTGAGAGAAAAGTTTCATTAATTGACCAAAGGTATCCTTCATTAGGATTTCCAGTCCTACCCCAGTTATTTTGCCCAGGTCATTGCCACCACAGTGCACAATCATGAGATCTGGATGTTGGCAATCCATAAGGCTTTCAACCAATGGAAGCAATTGATGCCACGTTAACCCTCTCTGGCCAACCTAAGTAATATCCACATTAGGCAAACCCAAGTCCCTGTCAATGCCACTCTTTCTAGCACACTTTCTAGCACAAAACAGAAAGCTATGGCCCACAATGCATGCTCTATTTTGAATGCAAGGAGCAGCTGCACACAGGAGAAGGCTGCAGCAGAATGAGACAGATTTAAAAAGAAGACAATTAAAAAGGGGCCTATCAATTAAAATGTAAAAGATGACATTTTATTGGATGGTGTAAATAAGCTAGTGGTTAAAACTAGGTTGAGATATTGTGACGAATGTAAGAAGATGTGTGATTGGCTTTACAGATACTAGCAATAAGTAATGGTGTTTGGGATATGCTTCTAATTGCATACACTCAACCACACCTGCTATAGTTGGTTTAGGAGTTAGCATGCTGCTTTCAGAAAGTGTTGTGAACGTTTGACCTACTGCTAGCATAGAATGTTATAATATTGCTCACTATATTAACAGAGCTACAGGAGCATGGCGAAGGGAAGAAAAAAGCCCAGACTGTAAATGTGAAGGGAGAGTGTTAACCCCTTCGCTGCTAGGCCTTTTCCCCCCCTGTGCTAAGCCTTTTTTTGGCTATTTGGGGTAGTTCGCGCTTAGGCCCCTGTAACTTTTTGACCACATAAGGTATCCGCGCCAAATTTGCGTCCTTTTCTTCCAACATCCTGGGAATTCTAAAGGTACCCAGGGTTTGTGGATTCCCCTGGAGGGGACCCAGAAATTAGTCAAAATACAGCAACATTTTGGGTTTTTGGGGAAAAATGGGAAAAAAGTGCTGCAAATGAAAGCATCTGGGTTTTTCCCTGCAAATGATATCAAAAAAGGGTTTGTGGGGCTGAAATCACCATTTTCCCAGCTCTTAGGGAATGCCAGACTTTTGTCAGAAAACCAAAAAATTTTACACAGTTTTGGCATTTTTCTGGGACATAGCCTATTTTTGCTATTTTTTGTGCTTTCAACCTCCTTCCAGTTAATGGTAGAAATGGGTATAAAAGCAATAATGGATCCTGGAAAGCTATACATTTTAGTAAAGTAGACAAAATTCTGAATTCAGCAAGGGGTCATTTGTGTAGATTCTTCAAGGTTTCTTTATAGAAACTAACAGTTAGATATAGGAAAAATTAAAAATTAGTTGGAAAAAACAGCCTTTTGTGTCAATGTTTTCACCTGTAACTTCTTCTAATTATGACAGCTCTTTGAAAGCAATATACCGTTACATCCGCGGGACCTTACTGGTTGTGGGGATATATAGGACTTGTAGGTTCACCAAGAACCCGACGAACCCAGAGCCAATAACTGAGCAGCGACTTGCAATGGTTTTTTATTATGTACCGGGTATATAGCAATTATTTTGGGAAAATGTATACATGGAAAAATTGTTATGAAAGACACCTACATATTTCTGAAATGGGAACAAAATGTAGATTTTAGAAACAGTAGATATTTGCACATTTCAAAAATTGGGAGTACCCATACTAGCATGAGAATTATAGGTCATTTTTCAAAATGACTTATTTTTTACACATTGTCTTTCATTTGGAAGGCAGAAATTCATCAAAAGTCAATAGGTAATAACAGTTGCTCTACAATTCTGTGTTACCCTAAGTCTCCCGATAAAAATGGTACCTCACTTGTGTGGGTAGGCCTTGTGCCCACAACATGAAATGGCTCAAAATACAACGTGGACGTACCACATTTTCACAATGAAAAATTACCCTTTTTTTGCAAAGTGCCTAGCTGTAGTTTTTGAACCCTAGCTCTGCGGGCACTTAGGGAAACCTAGCAAACCTATACATTTTTGAAAACTAGACACCCAGGGGAATTCAGGATGGGGTGACTTGACTGGCTCTCACCAGGTTCTGTTACCCAGAATCCCTTGCAAACCTAACAAATTGGCAAACAAGACACATTTTCCTCACTTTTCTGTGGTGGAAAGTTCTGGAATCTGCGTGGATGCACAAAATTCCACCCGCCCCGCGTTCCCCAAGGTCTTTCATAAAAAATGGTACCTCACTTGTGTGGGTAGGCCTAGTGCCCGCGACAGGAAGCAGCGCAAAACGCAACGTGGATGCACCACATTTTCACAGTGAAAAATGACCCTTTTTTTGCAAAGTGCCTAGCTGTAGTTTTTGAACCCTAGCTCTGCCGGCACTTAGGGAAACCTAGCAAACCTATACATTTTTGAAAAGTAGATACCCAGGGGAATCCAGGATGGGGTGACTTGACTGGCTCTCACCAGGTTCTGTTACCCAGAATCCCTTGCAAACCTAAACAATTGGCAAAAAAAACACATTTTCCTCACTTTTCTGTGGTGAAAAGTTCAGGAATCTGCGTGGATCCACACAATTCCACCCACCCCGCGTCCCACAAGGTCTTCCGAAAAAAATGGTACCTCACTTGTGTGGGTAGGCCTAGTGCCCGCGACAGGAAGCAGCGCAAAACGCAACGTGGACGCACCACATATTCACAGTGAAAAATGACCCTTTTTTTGCAAAGTGCCTTGCTGTAGTTTTTGAACCCTAGCTCTGCCGGCACTTAGGGAAACCTAGCAAACCTATACATTTTTGAAAAGTAGACACCCAGGGGAATCCAGGATGGGGTGACTTGACTGGCTCTCACTAGGTTCTGTTACCCAGAATCCCTTGCAAACCTAACAAATTGGCAAAAAAACACATTTTCCTCACTTTTCTGCGGTGGAAAGTTCTGGAATCTGCGTGGATCCACAAAATTCCACCCACCCCGCGTTCCCCAAGGTCTTCTGAAAACAAGGGTACCTCACTTGTGTGGGTAGGCCTAGTGCCCGCGACAGGAAGCAGCGCAAAACGCAACATGGACGCACCACATTTTCACAGTGAAAAATGACCCTTTTTTGCAAAGTGCCTAGCTGTAGTTTTTGAACCCTAGCTCTGCCAGCACTTAGGGAAACCTAGCAAACCTATACATTTTTGAAAAGTAGACACCCAGGGGAATCCAGGATGGGGTGACTTGACTGGCTCTCACCAGGTTCTGTTACCCAGAATCCCTTGCAAACCTAAAAATTGGCCAAAAAACACATTTTCCTCACTTTTCTGTGGTGGAAAGTTCTGGAATCTGCGTGGATCCACAAAATTCCACCCACCCCGCGTTCCCTAAGGTCTTCCAAAAAAAATGGTACCTCACTTGTGTGGGTAGGCCTAGTGCCCGCGACAGGAAGCAGCGCAAAACACAACGTGGACGCACCACATTTTCACAGTGAAAAATTACCCTTTTTTGCAGAGTGCCTAGCTGTAGTTTTTGAACCCTAGCTCTGCCGGCACCTAGGGAAACCTACCAAACCCACACTTTTCTGAAAAGTAGACACCTGGGGATTCCAGGGAGGTATGGCTTGCGTGGATCCCCCAATGTTTTCTTACCCAGAATCCTCTGCAAACCTGCCATTTTGCTGAAAAATCCCTTTTTCACACATTTTTGTGTGGTAAAGTCGTGGCATCACGGGGCTGACACAAATTTCCTACCACCCAGCGTTCCCCAGGTCTCCCGATAGAAATGGTGCCTCACTCGGGTGGGAGGCCCAAGTACCGCGACAGGCAAGGGCCCACAACGTATTGAGGCGACCTCAAAATGGCCCATCACAAAACGACCTGGTTTTGCAAGGGGGTCCTATGACGTTTTGGCCTGGGGCTCGGCGGCCACCTAGGGAAACCTACCAAACCCACACATTTCTGAAAAGTAGACACCCGGGAGATTCCAGGAGGTATGACTTGCGTGGATCCTCCAACGCTTTCTACCCAGAATCCCCTGCAAACCTGTTATTTTGCTGAAAAAATCACTTTTTCACACATTTTTGTGTGGTAAAGTCGTGGCATCACAGGGCTGACACAAATTTCCTACCACCCAGCGTTCCCCCAGGTCTCCCGATAAAATGGTGCCTCACTCGGGTGGGAGGCCCAAGTACTCGCGACAGGCAAGGGCCCACAACGTATTGAGGCGACCTCAAAATGGCCCATCACAAAACGACCTGGTTTTGCAAGGGGGTCCCATGACGTTTTGGCCCGGGGCTCGGCGGCCACCTAGGGAAACCTACCAAACCCACACATTTCTGAAAAGTAGACACCTGGGGATTCCAGGAGGTATGGCTTGCGTGGATCCTCCAACGTTTTCTTACCCAGAATCCCCTGCAAACCTGTTATTTTGCTGAAAAAATCACTTTTTTCACACATTTTTGTGTGGTAAGTTGCGGCATCACTAGGCTGACACAAATTTCCTACCACCCAGCGCTCCTCCAGGTCTCCCGATAAAAATGGTGCCTCACTCGGGTGGGAGGGCCAAGTACCGCGACAGGCAAGGGCCCACAACGTATTGAGGCAACCTCAAAATGGCCCATCACAAAACGACCTGGTTTTGCAGGGGGTCCCATGACGCTTTGGCCCGGGCTCGGCGGCCACCTAGGGAAACCTACCAAACCCACACATTTCTGAAAAGTAGACACTCGGGATTCCAGGGAGGTATGGCTTGCGTGGATCCTCCAACGTTTACCTGCAGAATCCCCTGCAAACCTGTTATTTTGCTGAAAAAATCACTTTTTCACACATTTTTGTGTGGTAGTTGTGGCATCACTGGACTGACACAAATTTCCTACCACCCAGCGTTCCCCAGGTCTCCCGATAAAAATGGTGCCTCACTCGGGTGGGAGGCCCAAGTACCCGCGACAGGCAAGGGCCCACAACATTTTGTGATAGGCAATTTTGATGTCGCCTCAATACGTTGTGGGCCCTTGCCTGTTGCGGGTACTTGGACCTCCCACCCGAGTGAGGCACCATTTTTATCGGGAGACCTGGGGGAACGCTGGGCAGTAGGAAATTTGTGTCAGCCCTGTGATGCCACAACTTTACCACACAAAAATATGTGAAAAAAGTGATTTTTTCAGCAAAATATCAGGTTTGCAGGGGATTCTGGGTAAGAAAACGTTGGGGGATCCACGCAAGCCATACCTCCCTGGAATCCCCAGGTGTCTACTTTTCAGAAATGTGTGGGTTTGTTAGGTTTCCTAGGTGGCCGCCGAGCCCCAGGCCAAAACGTCATGGGACCCCCTGGAAAACCAGATCGTTTTGTGATAGGCAATTTTGAGGTCGCTCAATACGTTGTGGGCCCTTGCCTGTCGCGGGTACTTAGGCCTCCCACCCGAGTGAGGCACCATTTTTATCGGGAGACCTGGGGAACGCTGGGTGGTAGGAAATTTGTGTCAGCCCTGTGATGCCACAACTTTACCACACAAAAATGTGTGAAAAAGTGATTTTTTCTGCAAAATATCAGGTTTGCAGGGGATTCTGGGTAAGAAAACGTTGGGGGATCCACGCAAGCCATACCTCCCTGGAATCCCCGGGTGTCTACTTTTCAGAAATGTGTGGGTTTGGTAGGTTTCCCTAGGTGGCCGCCGAGCCCCAGGCCAAAACGTCATGGGACCCCTTGGAAAACCAGATCGTTTTGTGATAGGCAATTTTGAGGTCGCCTCAATACGTTGTGGGCCCTTGCCTGTCGCGGGTACTTGGGCCTCCCACCCGAGTGAGGCACCATTTTTATCGGGAGACCTGGGGGAACGCTGGGCAGTAGGAAATTTGTGTCAGCCCTGTGATGCCATAACTTTACCACACAAAAATGTGTGAAAAAATGGATTTTTTCAGCAAAATGTCAGGTTTGCAGGGGATTCTGGGTAAGAAAACGTTGGGGGATCCACGCAAGCCATACCTCCCTGGAATCCCCCGGGTGTCTACTTTTCAGAAATGTGTGGGTTTGGTAGGTTTCCCTAGGTGGCCGCCGAGCCCCAGGCCAAAACGTCATGGGACCCCCCTTGCAAAACCAGGTCGTTTTGTGATAGGCAATTTTGAGGTCGCCTCAATACGTTGTGGGCCCTTGCCTGTCGCGGTTACTTGGGCCTCCCACCCGAGTGAGGCACCATTTTTATCGGGAGACCTGGGGGAACGCTGGGCAGTAGGAAATTTGTGTCAGCCCTGTGATGCCACAACTTTACCACACAAAAATGTGTGAAAAAAGTGATTTTTTCAGCAAAATATCAGGTTTGCAGGGGATTCTGGGTAAGAAAACGTTGGGGGATCCACGCAAGCCATACCTCCCTGGAATCCCCCGGGTGTCTACTTTTCAGAAATGTGTGGGTTTGGTAGGTTTCCCTAGGTGGCCGCCGAGCCCCAGGCCAAAACGTCATGGGACCCCCCTTGCAAAACCAGGTTGTTTTGTGATAGGTAATTTTGATGTCTCCTAAATAGGTTTTGGGCCCTTGCCTGTCGCGGGCACTAGGCCTACCCACGCAAGTGAGGTACCATTTTTCTCGGAAGACTTTGGGGAACGCGGGGTGGGTGGAATTTTGTGGACCCACGCAGATTCCAGAACTTTCCACCACAGGAATGTGAGGAAAATGTGTTTTTTTGGACAAATTTTTAGGTTTGTAAGGGATTCTGGGTAACAGAACCTGGTGAGAGCCAGTCAAGTCACCCCATCCGGGATTCCCCTGGGTATCTAGTTTTCAAAAATGTACAGATTTGCTAGGTTTCCCTACGTGCCAGCTGCGCTAGGGCCCAAAATCCACAGGTAGGCACATTGCTAAAAAAAAGTCGGAGCCTAGTGGGCTTTTTGCCACCCTGGGGGGTAATCGGGGGGGGGGGTTTGTCCCAATATGCCCCCAAAGGGGGCAGAAAGACTGTGGCTATTTTTTGTGGGGGTGGGGACATTGGTATGACCATTTTGGGCAGCCCCCACGCAAAAAAAAAGCCTGCGTACTCGCTGGCGCCTAGTGGGCTTTCTGCCCCCCCAGGGGGCAGATCAGGGGCCACTGCCACCATCTGCCCCCCAGGGGGGGCAGAAAGACTGTAATGATTGCGGGGGGTGGGGGCATGGGCATGCCCATTTTGGGCAGCCCCCACCCTTATTTTTACTTCCTAAAACAAATCCCTGGTGTCTAGTGGGCTTTTGCCCCCGGGGGCAGATTAGGGGCTACTGCCCCCATCTGTCCCCCAGGGGGGCAAAAAGACTACATTTTGCAAAATTAAATTGGGGGAGCAAAGGCCCTTGCCCAAGGGGCCGCTCCCCCTCCCTGGTGTCTAGTGGGTGGATCCCTGCTTGGGGATCGCCCTCCTGTGGCGATCCCCAAGCAGGGATCCACTGGGGAGGGGTACCACTGGAAAGGGAGATTCTCCCTTTCCAACGATACCTCTCCCGTCTTTCTACGTGCTCAGGGGGCTGAGATAGCCCCCTGAGCACGTAGAAAGGGAAACTGAAATGAGCCTCTTGGCTCATTTCAGTTTCAGTTTCACTGAAATGACATCAGCGCGACGTGCGCGCCGATCGTCATTTCAGGGAAACCAGGGGGGGGCCTCGGGAGCTGGGGAAGCTCTTCCCCAGCTCCCGAGGCTCTTGTGGCATTAAGGGAATCCCTCTGGTGCCCGCACCAGAGGGATTTCCCAGGCGATGTTTCATGACGAGTAAATAAAAAACAACAAACGGCAGACCAAGGTCAAGCACATTCAATCCATAAGTACTAATAGTTCATACAATGGTGCAATCTCTTCCCACACCTGCCGTCCAAAGGTGTGATACCGGAACCAATTTTAAACAGAAAATGGAAGGTGCACTCTCTTTGAGTAAAGTCAATCTGCAGCAATAATATATTCAAAAAAATCTTCTTTTGTTCAGTACATCTTTTTATTATAAAAAACTGGCACTCAGCCAATGCGTTTCGTTCCCATTTCTTTGCCAGGGGGAACTTCGTCAGGGCTGTAACATTATAAACAAAGTATCACATTTAATACAACATAGCACAACATAAAAACAAAAAATATACATGTATGACAACATAAACAGAACTTGAAATGACCCAACCTCTTATAACAAACGAACAACAACATAATCTAAGTGACCACCATTAAATTGCAACAACATCAAAACTCCACATATGAAGTATTAACACCAATACATTAGAAATCTAAATGATCAAATGACCAATGCTACTTTAAACATATAACAAACTAAAGAATAAACATAAAATAACCCAAAGAAAAAAGAAAAAAAGGGATAAATCACACATATTACAATACAATACGAATTAGCAATATAATAACGTAAAAAACATACATGTTTCATGACGAGCTGGACTCGTCATGAGCACACGAGCACTGTGTGCCATGACGAGTCCAGCTCGTCATGAGCATCGAAGGGGTTAATAGAATAAATAGTGAATAAGGGCGTTTGGGTCCAAATTTAGGCATTACTACTGAGGGCTGTGTAAGTGCTACTCTTTAGGAGCAGTTTCATAAAAAAGATTTTGCTTTGCTGCGAGGGTCTGCAGATCCACTGCGAGGTTACACGGTGGCCTCACTGAGTGCCACAGTGGATCCGCAGAGCCGCTCAAAACCCCTACCAAATTGGGTTTTCTTTAAAGGAGTGTAAGAAAGGGTTAACAATTCTGAACATTCAAAAGAGGTGCACTACTAGTAAAATATGAAAGCAGTGTTGTGATTAGTCCACTGACTGTGTAACCTTGAACGATACATTGAAAAGGTTGCCATTAATGGTTCCCTTGCATGAGAGTGGTGTACCATTCTTGTGCTTGGTTTTTGTGTACTCTATGAAAGAGGATATTCAAACTGATACTGAGAAACAAAAATACAGACCAATATTCGCAGCTAACAGGTATTAAGCTGTAGCATAAAAAATATTTGATAGAGAAGGAATGAGTTCATATAAGGTGGGTGAAAGTAAGATGTTTAGAAAAAGTAGCAAACAAGAAAATACTGGAGCACACAAAAGGAAGTCCACAGGTTACTGCAAATCTGAGCCAATAAAGTACTTTAGAGTGCAACGGTACTTTGTTTAGTGTTTATTCTTCATATTCATTGCCTTTGTGGGGCAAAATGTGACATCACAGATACAGCAGCAGTCGACATGTGTTTCATCTTAGTGACATTTTTAAGGCTGCAGAGTGTACACATACAATGTATTGCGTTACCCAAAGTCAATACAAATAGAGACTTAAAGCCTACATGGTGGAGCTTGGTGACTACTATTTTTGTAACCAAGGAATTCACATAATCTCTTCAAATTGGTTTGTAAGCTAAAATGGAATACAATTCTTCCACAATAGGGGAATACTACCAGCACCATTACTCACAACAACTGTGGACTGTTATAAATATATTAGGGACATACAACACATGCAGATACTTCTGTCATGAGAACAGGACCAGACCACCACTCCTCCTCTCACCCAGATTTTGGAGGATCTGGACATCATCCCCAATCTAGACATTGACAGTGGTCTAAAGACCAGATCTAGGTTCACACCGTGTCTCCCTTCGGACAATGTAATGGACGCCTTTTTTATTGAGAAGTAATCAGGGAGCTGTACAGGATGGATGGCATGCACAACTCAGACTGCAAGCACATTCAACACAACATCACGACAGAGGAAAGACAAGCATTGCTTTCTCTATCTAGTGAACCAACCATCATCATTAAGGAAGCCAATAAGGGTGGCAATGTTGTTATGTCCAGGAATAAGGATGATTACAATAGGGAGATTTAACAACAGTTAACAGATATCACCACATATCAGAAACCAACATACAACACTCTCAAGGACACTAATGTCATCATTGAACGCAAGCTCAAACACTGAAAAGAGCTGCATCTGATCTCTGACATGGAATACCGCTAGTTGTACAATCCCACACCTACAGCACCTTGTATATATATCCTACCAAAGATACATAAAAGGGGGTTTCCACCAGGCAGGTAAATTATATCTGGGATAGGCTCACTGACGGAAAGACTTTCAGAATACATAGATTTATATCTGCAACCCTTTGTCCAAAACCTCCCATCCTACATAAAGGACATTAAAGATCTTTTGAGGAAAGTATCATATTTCGAGTAGACAGAAGGTAATATACGCGTTACTTTGCATGTCTGTTTGCTATATATGAGCATCCCCACATCTGAAGGAATTTCTGCTATACAACACTTCTTAGACACCAGGGATGCCACATTGCTTGAGCATACTGATATGCTAATTGCTCTCATCATAGTGGTACTTGAAAGCAATGTTTTCTTGTATAATGGAGTTTGGTACCGACAGACACAGGCAGTGGCATTGGGAGCCAAATTTTCTCCCTCGTTTGCTAACCTCTATATGGGTCTTTTTGAAAAACAACATGCATGGACTCTGTGCCCCCCAGAATTAGTTGAACACATTGTATACTGGGGTAGATACATTGATGTCCTCATGTTTTGGTCTGGTGGGGAAGATGCACTCAGCCTGTTTGTAAAACATCTCAATAACAACACTTTCAACATCAATATCAATGTTACCCACCAGTACAGTACACATAGAATAGACTATTTAGATGTTATCCTGTATGTAGAAGGCAAACAAATTTGTTCAAAACGTTACAGAAAACCCACTGCGTGCAATGTGGTCCTGCACACAATCAGCTCACATCCCCCATCAGAAATCAAGGCTAAACCTTTTGGAGAAATTATCAGAATCAGTTGTAATTACTACCAAGACTCTGTTTTCCTCACTGAGCTCCAGGAAATTGAACAGAGTTTCAAGAGCAGGGGCCACACAAATAATACACTAATTGAAGTCAGAAAAATAATTGAAAAAAAACCAAGATGGAGGACTTGCTTGTGAATATGAGGAGAAAAAGGGCCAGAGCTAGCAGAGAACTTTCACTAGTCACTCCGTACAGTTCCGTACAGCTCCGTACTTAGTTCCAATGTTTACAGAATCATGCAAATACACTTGCACATCCTCATGATAGATGAGACCCTAAGATAGGGCATTTCCACCAGACCGGCTCTTTCACATAGAAGAGGAAAAACCATTAGAGACACACTATACCATAGCTATATGACACCTACCACTTCAAATACCTGCTTACCTTCCCCACCTACGGGTTTCTATAGATTTGGTCAGTGCAATATCTACCAATATGCAAACGACAAAATCACTACCTTTCAATATATATTACCAGCAAAGCACATAAGGTAACTAAATTCATTAACTGCAACACCAGGCATGTGGTTTACTGCATTATTTGCGAGTGCAGATGCATCAAAGTTGTCAGGACCATCAGACCTTTAAGGGAATGCATTCAAGAGCACTTTCATGCTATTGGAGATAACAACAACAGCTACTCATTTGCTGTTCACTATAACATCAACCATGGTCTGTGTGAGAAATTTAAGATTAGCTTCCATGGCATAGACACATTAGGACCTATGCCCAGGGAGGTAATACTACTTTGGCACTGCTACAATTGGAAAGTAGATGGATTATTCAACTTAGAGCAGTAGACATGTACCTCAATTTAGACAGGGGACCTCCATGTCTTCCTAACAAATTGATATGTCTTTGATCAACAGCCTTGTATGTAAATGTCTGTTTTCTAGAATGGAACATGGCAACCATGAGGCAAGATACATCCTTAGAAATAACTGTCTTTTTTTTGTGCTTAACTTTATTGACATAACTACATGTTCTTTGGCATTAATGTTTTACATAAATATTAGCTCAATGCTTTACATTGATTTTGTTTCATATAAAAATGTATATCCTTCCAACATCTTCACATATCCATTTATACTGTTTCACTGTATCTGTGGCTTTAGGTGCCTGCCTCTTTTACTCACATTCGAATTCTCTCCTCAACATCTACCCAACATGTACTCATAAATCTTAGTTGGTTTTTGCCTGGTCACTGGTTACTGATTTCCTTTCTACACACATACTGTAGTTCTGCATGATGGTCTCACAACAACTTTATAGACTATCCATTGCTTCCACATTTATAAGTTCGTGAGAACTCCCCTGTGTTTTTGAACATAAATACGCCCACTTTTTTGGGTAATTTTCTGAGAATATATGGGAATCTTGGTTTCCTGTTAGACTTTTTATTTCACTATTTTATTGAGCCTCTTGTGTTACTTTTTGATTACTTCAGCAGACTTCCCCCCCTCATCCTCGGATTTTTTCGGGGAATACTAATGTTTAAAGAGGGTGGCATTATTTGAGTTGGACTAATATGTAAGTCCTCCTTCTATTTTCTCTGACATGCCGCGGCTACTGTGGGCTTTTTAACACAGATGCCGTAATCAAGGTGTACTAGGACTGTTTGTTATTGTGATGACCAAACGACTACAGGTAAGCGCTCCTTGGGCTGTGAGAGATTCTCATGACAAACTAGACGATGCTTTGGCGCTTCTGCACTATCTTTATATTACCACCCTTTTCTTTTACTGTTTGTAGGTTTACCAAGGCCTCTACTGACCATTACCCCGAATGCTTGGTGGCCACACTTTGTGCATGACTGTGCTCAAGGTGTGCGTTTACAAATGGGAGTTTATATTATTACTGGGGCCAGATTGTGGAACTGTGCACCCCGCCGTTTACTGGATCTCTTATATTGACACGATGATTGCTTATTTTCTTACAGACTTTAGGCTTTTTTGGGCTACTGGTTCTAGGACATTTTGGACAGGCTCGAATATCCTCCTTAAGGGAGTTGCACTTTTATGAGAGTGTCCCAACTCTTAGTCTGACAAAAATATTCCTACACCGCAGGTGAGGCCAGCAAGAGGCAGCCTTGGGGTATTATAATATACCCTCGCTGTTTTTAGGAATACTCTTCTGAATTATAAGATTTTTTTTCCTTTATTTTTATTACTTTGTATATACGAATTGATCACTCTAAGGATTTTTGAGCTCTTACATGCATCTCAGTTGGCTTGTAACTTATCTTGATTCTGTCACATTGGCATTTTTTTTGTTTGGACCATTTGTGTATATTTTTCAGATGAGAGGCCTAAAGTACTTTCAATCTCCAGTTTGTCTCACCTTAGTAACAGTTAGCATTACTTTACTTGATCCCAAAACACCAAACAGTAATTTCCCATTTCACCCTCTGCTTTTTTTTAATATCCCGTGGGTTATAACCACAATGTGATAGATAAAATAGTTTTTTTGCTTTTCCTCTTTTTAGACTGCTTCAAAGCACTTCCCAGCTTTTGTTATTTTACACATTAGGTGTATCTACCTAGTTCCAGGTATTTTGTTTTCATCCTATTATCACTATCGGAGAGTGCCTTTACAGGTTCTATTACTTTTAATTCTGTACACACCACATTTACTCCTGCTGAACTCTGTTTTCTTGGCATAAGTCATGATCTTTCAGCACAATCCCACTCATTCTTTATTTGAGACACTGGACACCACGCACGGCCTGCTCAATACACTTTTACCTGTAATGATCCTGCTGCACCTGTGTTCTTGGTGTTTGGTTGGAAAAATACTAGTCACCAAGCTCCACCATGTGGGTTTTAAGTCCTATTTGCATTGACTTTGGCTAATGCAATACATTGTATGTGTAGTTTCTGCAGCCTTGAAAAAGTCGCTAAGACAAAACAAGTTTCGACTGCCGCAGTATCTGTGATGTCACATCTTGCCCCACAAAGGAAATGAATATGAAGAATAAACACTAAACGTCGTACCATTGGACTCTAAAGGGCTTTATTCACTCAGATTTACAGTAACCTGTGGACTTCCTTTTATGTTGTCTGTTATTTTCTTGTTTGCAAATGTTTTGGCCTGACACTTCCTTCGGGCTGAACAGCTAACCCTAAGTGGCAGGGTGTACATACCAGGAAAGCACCATTTTCATAACAAAACTTTCCTTTGTTGTTATATGTCTTCCCGGACTGTCTTACAGTTGTGTAGATATGTGAACATTGTATTTGTTTAGAATAAGTAACCTGTGGACTTCCTTTTATGTTGTCTGTTACTTTCTTGTTTGCAAATGTTTTGGCCTGACACTTCCTTCGGGCTGAACAGCTAACCCTAAGTGGCAGGGTGTACATACCAGGAGAGCACCATTTTCATAACAAAACTTTCCTTTGTTGTTATATGTCTTCCCGGACTGTCTTACAGTTGTGTAGATATGTGAACATTTAGAATAAGTTGAAGATAATATAAAAATATAGTATATGATGCTAATAAAGAAAAGTAATTGATCAGAAAAGGAGAATAAACATTTTTTAAGAGTAACAAAATGCAGATATACACCAATGTAGCCACTGACACAAATCCCAAACTGACTAGATGTAGTGTCTCATTCGTTCTCCTTCAAATATCACGGAGCTACAAATGATTAGACAACCCAGAACACGACACTCCCAACTCTCTCAGGAATCGCGGGAACAAGACGTACTCTTTCGGTCCCTCACTCATACTTGTCCACAATGAGAATAAGCAGAGTCACTGAAATAGTTCAAAATATTTATTTTAACTTTCGTGCTCTACAATACAGTATACGTGCCACTACTAGCAGCAAAATGCATAAACTCAGCACAGTTAGCATTGTTACAATTCCATAAAATACAAAGGGAGAAGTCATGTTATAAAGACTGTGGAAATAAGGGCCTATAGTATAGTCCTAACCACCCTCCCCTTGACTAGAAGAAGTTTATCTTATATAAAGAACGATCTCTGGGCTTTGACAGCAGACCCCATACCTTAAAGCCCGAAAGTAAGGTTTACATCATAGGAACAGCAGAGCTCTTCTCCATAGAACGGCTTTCTCCAAGTGTGTTAAAACAACATGCAACACCGTAATATCAAAGCACGAGTCTTCAGTACTGCAGCTGTGTAGCATGTTATGTCTAGGTGCTAGGGACTGACCAGAACAGAATAACAAGGGGCATTGTTTATCGACCTTGCACATCGTGTTCAGACTAAACTCCAGGAAAGGCAGAGACGCGAAAGGCAACCCGTTCTCATGTGAAGGGCACAAACAAAGTCTTGCAAAAACAAAGTCATGTAGTAGCGTGCGTAAAAGCAGCATCATGGCAGTGATGGAGCAAGGTTTCAAAAATGAAACTTGCTTGTACGCAATCTTCCTCATAGTATTAATTTATTAAACTTGTATTGTCAAAACTAAACTTTGCATTCACAAACACAAGAGGGACAGAAGCTTGCTTATGTGTTTTACTAATGAATAACGCTTGTCTGTAATCCAAAATGTCCGCTAAAGCGCGGGAACCTCAATGCGCATGTCGCAACCTGATCACATGGTGTGACGTCTTTCTTTGCTTGGTGGGAAACTTCTGCTTCTGCGCAGTGTGCACTAAAATGGCCGCTAAATGTTTTCACATGCTTCAGCTTGCTCTCATGTCATTATTAAATTGTCGTTTTCTTAATGCTACTAATGCAGGATAGTATTATAATTAATTGGGAATAGAGTAGGGAAAGTGGGCATACAGTGAAACTTTTTATTTGTGATTTTAATATTTTCTTCTTGCACTTTTAGTAATTCGTAAACTTGGGCCTGGGTTGGTGACTTGAAACTCGAGAGACAGATGGTTCTGCGCATGTGTCCTGTGTGCCTGCCAAGTGAAGTCAACTTGGACGTCTTCCAAGGCCATGACCCATTGGCCGAAGATGCTGTACTTCATGTTTCCGGAGGACAAAAATGATACTTTTCCCCTGTAAAATGTATAACATTTGTCGTGAGACGGGTGGGAAATAAAGCGATATGTATTAATTTGAAGGGGCGGGAACGTAAAGACAATAGGCTTTACAATTTAGGCCAAATCGATATGGTGCGAGAATCCACCCCCTGTCCCTGTCCAATCAGAAGCAGTGGTCCCATATTTTAGTAACATTAAGGGGAGGTACATGGGCGTAGAAGGGTATAATAGAATATAGCATTAGTTAATTAGTCAGAGCATACTTTCACGAAGAACAGGCGTCCATGCTGCGAGAGCTGACTCTCAGAACACACAGAAGAGCTCCAGACTGCCATGCTGATCGGTTGCTGACTGAATCCCTGTCCAGAAGAGGTCCTGAGGAGGGGGCGGCGGAGTCCATTAGAAGGAAGGCACGGGAGAATCGAGAGAAATCGAGTATCAGAGAGGGGAACGGCGCAGGTGTCGTTGTAGAGAGGTCACCGGTCCTGTCCTGATCCTGGAAGAAGGCTTTGCTCTTCATCCTCCCTGGGTCCTATCTTTTCCAACTCCTTGGCCAAGGGGCTTGGTTCTCGCATTTAGGTAACTATACTGCAACCTTTAGTTGCGCTGCTGTCTCTATCTTCTCCTCTTCCTTAAACACCGTCATTTATTAGCAAAATCATTTCTATGCTTTTTCTTGGGTATTTCAATCAAGTACCGTGTTTTCTGTATTTTACTCTGCTAAAAACTTTAGATAAACATTTTAAAACTTCCTGACTCAGTGGTTATTTCAGGATTATGTACTATAATGAATGTCACTCATTTTAAACTTCCCAATTAGCAAAGGATCCATTGGTAAGTTATTACTCTTCAATCAGAAGGTAATTGGTAGCAGGGACTTTGATAAAAGAGTACATCTGACACCCAGCGTAAGTATTAGTGTAGTGTGAATGTATGGGCCCAAGTGAGTATATGGTGTATGAATGTTGTTGGCTAATATTGCGCTGGATCAGTTTTCTGGTAAGCAGAGGACGGTTATGGTTACTCTTTGTTAATTGGGTAATGAGAATTTTTATTTGTATTTTTATGAACTAACATCCGCTTAAAATTTTGAGTTTGTTTTATGTTGTCCAGAACACACCGGGGTAAAAAGAATAGTGGGTGGCAAGTGGAAGCCATACTGCAGTGAGGTTATCTGTCAGGCAGAAATAGTACTGAGAAGTTAAGCAGGACTTTCAGTACTCGTTAGGGACTCTATGCATGTGAGTAATAGCAAAAAGGGTACGCTGATAAAAATTTTATGTTATATCACCTAGTAAGGGTAACATTGGAGAAGTAACAGGTACTTCTGGAGCTTGTGTGAAGAGTAGACGGAAGTGTTTTACTCGTAGTGTATGTATTAGTAAACGGAAAGGTTTTACTAAGTGTGAGAGAAAACTATCTTTTCTATTTTAGAGAAACTGGCACGATAGCGAATGTTTTATGTTGTTACTGAAATTTAATTAAGATTTATAGAGAAAATAAGTTTGCGTACATTTTTGTAAAGGGAGGGTCAGTTGCCGGAGAGGGAGCTGACGTCACAAAACGCCGCGCTGTGGTAGGTTGAAACAGCGGGTGTGGAGAGACACTTGTAAAGGAGGGGTCAGTAGTCAGGAGTAGTACTGACGTCACAGGAGCCGCGCTGGGATTGGTTAAACCAGCGAGAACAGAAAAGAGCAGATTGTAAAGGAGGGGTTGACAGAGAAACGTCATCAAAAGGCCGCGCAAGGATTGGCTCGGAAATAAAAGATAGCAGACATTTGATTGGTCGAAATTATAGAAGCAAAATTCTTAGTGGATAAGGATTGCATGTTAAAACGCGATCCGACTTTAACAGGAACTCGTCCGGATAGGAGATTCCTAGGTTTTGCAGAATATAATTTTGTACACAGAAGATTAGATAGAATGTACGGAGAAAGGAGAAAAATGTCATTTTTGCAAAAGATTAAGAATTATTTTAAAAAGGACAAACCAATCAAAACTAGAGAAGGAATTATTATTCCACCAGCTAAAGCGCCAGCATCATTTATGATGATGGAGAGAGGTTATCATACTTGTGTATGGATGAAGAATTGGATAGAATACACCAAAAATGATGGAATATTAGCATTTCCTGAAAATGGCACGTTCAATGGACGAATTCTTCAGAACTTGAGATTGAGGATGAATGACTTAGAACACAGACCTAGATTAACTCAGTACGAAGCTCTAGAAGAATGGGAAACCGAGGCATTTGAGCGGGTTAGACCTAGAAGTAATAGGAGTTACCCAGGATTTTTCCCCAGATATTTACGTGAGTCAAGAGAGGGTCAGATGAAACAACGGAGAAGGGCAATGATTACAGAAGGACTGTATCCATTATTCACAGAAGGAGAGAAATCAGGAGGCAAATGTACAGAAAAGACAAAACATTTAATGAGAAATGAGGAATCTGAAGACGAATTTATGGAGGAAATGTTAAGAAATCCCCCACCATATCAGGAAGGGATAAGTGGATGCACCCCAAGTGCACCACCAAAAACTCCATTAGTGCCACAGGTAATGCATGAATTCACCCCGAGTAGAATGCTACATGATAAAGAAAAAGAAGCCCTAGAAAAGACCAGAGCAGAATTAATACAGAAAATAACTAAGATAAAAGTACATCCTGATTCGTTGACCATACCTGTAACAATTGGTCCAGTAGTTCCATTATATGGTACTCAGGGAAATTGTCCTCCACCCATACTTGCACCTACTCCTGTGAGTAACCCCAAACCTGAAGCTCCATTTATAATTGAGGATCAATTTAGTGACTGTGAATCCACAATATCACTTATGGACTTGCCTATTCGAGGTTCTGTAAATAGTACTCCAAGAAAAGATGTACCTGGAGGTTCAAAAGATGTAAGTTTAGTAACTTCATCAGGAGCAAAAAGTGCTACCATAGTAACACCTGAAGATCTAGAAAGATGGGTGCAAGGGTCAGTTAAACAGTGCACACCTCCAAAGATACTGGATATCCATAAATTAAAAGTTGAATTAGAAGAAATAATAGCAGGAAATGTAGGACTAGAACGCTTAAATACCTATGATGAAGAAGAATTATTATTCCTGTGCAGGAGTATCACTAGAAATGTGAGGTTATTTCATGAAAAATTGTCCAATTTAGCATTACAGATGGGAATAGAAATAGGGAGATCAAAGGTACTACAGAAACCCTATAGAGCAGAATTTTCAGACAAAGATTTAGAAAATATGAATGCCTCTGGAAAAAGACTACAAATAAGAGAATTAATGTTAGTTTTACAAAAATGGGGAGACCTAGATAAATGGAGAACTAGGTGGGCCAAGAAAAAGGAAGAGGCACGAACAAGTAGAACAGCATCTGAATATGTGATGAAGGAAGCAGGAAAAGCAGATCAAATGTATCCAATGCGAGAAGTTGCGGGAGGAGGATATGTACATGTCCCATGGAGCAGACAGGATATTTTATCATTTACGAATGATTTTCCAAACCTGAGGGAAAAGCCAATTGAATGGTACAAGCAGGTTGAAAGGTTTGTGAAGGTGTCAAAGGTATTGTTGAAGGATTTGGATGGTCTGTTTGACATAGTGGTACCTGCCGATTTATGGACAGATTGTAAGATCACAGTCGATTGGCCTAGTGATGAATATCCTAGAGATCCGAAGACAGGTGCCCCGTCAAATGATGTAATGAAAAAGTATCAGCAGGTGATAACATACCTGAAAGGGAAAATACCCCCGAAAGAAACAGATTGGGTGAAAATAGATCGAACAACCCAAGAAGCTAGTGAAACAGTACATTCCTATTATGAGGGTTTATTGCAGGTGTTTAAACAGTATAGTGGATTTGAGGACATTGGAGACAAGAACATGAGTCAGTTTGTGAATCGGTTTGTTTACGGTCTGAAACCAGAGATTTGCCAGATGATTAAACAACACATGCTGTGTTGGCAGGGAAAGCCCATAGATGAGATTCTGAAGTATGCAAAATATTGTGGAGACGATATTGAGGATAGACACAAGAAATTACAAGAAAAGGTGATGTGGGCTCAGGTGAAAATGGCAGAGAAACAGGGAATTAATTTGGAAAATCCGAGTGAAAATCCAGGAAAAGATTCTGGAACGAGTGGTGATACAGGAAATGGTGGAAAATTTAGAGGACGAATGAGTAGAGAAGAAGCTAAAAAGAAATTTCCTTGTCATGGATGCGGAAAATTGGGGCATTGGAAGGACTGAATGTAAAAAGATTCGGAATAATAATGGCCCAAATCAAAACTTAAATCCACAGACGCAGAATGACTCACAGCAGGGTGTAAATCCCCAGAGTCAATTACCACCTCCACCTGTTCAGGGTAATGTAAGCAGAGCAAAGCATGGTACAGACATTGGATACCCAGGAGGGAGTGGTAAGAATGATTATATGACATCACAATTTCTTTTGCAGGACAATTACTGTGAATTCAACTCATGACGGTGCCTAGGAGAGGGGAAGAAGGAGTGCGTACTTGGCGCATCCTTACAGGTAGATCAGTCTGGTCCATATGTTGAAGGAAATGTGAAAGGTAATGATATTACTTTCCTTTTGGACACTGGTGCTACCAGGTCTACGGTGAGATCAGCAGATATCCCAGACCTTCCTCTCTCTGGTGAAGATATCCAAGTAGTAGGGGTAGCTAATCAAAGAATTAGATCGCCTCTTACAGAACCAATGGAAGTCAAAATAGGAAACTTCAGAGAAATGCACCAATTTGTAGTGTGCGACTCTAGCCCAGTGAATTTATTAGGTAGGGATTTATTGTGCAAAATGAACTGTACAATTTTCTGCACGCCAGATGGTGTGGCAGTTCAGACACCAGATGAGGACCATGTATATAAAATTATGGTTGCAAAACAAGGTACAGAAATAGACGAAATGTTTTCGTTAATAACAAGAGATGAGTTACCAGAAGAATTAAAAGGTACAGTAAACCCAATAGTATGGGATTTCACCGGAAAAGAAGTAGGACTTATGGCAAAAATAGATCCAGTTCAAATTACGGTAAAAGAAGGTGCAATTTTCCCAAATACCAGACAGTACAAAATGAGTGCAGAAGTAAAAGCAGGAGTCATTGAAGAAATAAAACGAATGGTAGAACAAAACATCCTAAAAGAAGTAATGAGTAGCCCATGTAATTCACCAATCATGGGACTAAAGAAACCTAGTGGAAAATATAGGATTGTTCAGGACCTGCGTAAAATAAACAAGATTGTGGAACCATGTTGTCCCATAGTACCAAATCCTGCAGTAATTCTATACCAGATCCCTTGGAATGCAGGATGGTTCACAGTAATTGATTTATGTCAAGCATTCTTTTCAATACCATTGCATTCAGACAGCCAGTATCTTTTCTCATTCAAATTCGAGAATAAAGTCTATGTGTGGAATCGTGTTCCTCAGGGGTACACAGAAAGTCCTTCCATCTTCAACCAGATACTGAAAAAGTGCCTGGAAAAACTAGTGATGCCAGGAAGCTCAGTCTTAGTCCAATATATCGACGACTTATTGGTGGCGTCGACCACCAGAGAAGACTGTGTTGTTGATTCCATAGCATTATTAAATCTTTTGGCTGAGGAAGGGCATAAAGTCTCACCTGAAAAGTTACAGTTTTGCAGGACAGCTGTTAAATATCTGGGACATCAAATTGAGAGGGGAAAAAGAAGAGTAACCTCTGAAAGAGTAGAATTAATAAAGAGAATGCAAATGCCTGTAACCCAAAGACAAGTGCGAATGTTCCTAGGAATAGTAGGCTACTGTCGACAATGGATACCAAATTTTTCCATGTTAGCTAAGCCCTTAATTAACATGACGAAAAAGAAAGCAAAGGACCCTGTTGAGTGGGAGGATGAAAGTGTAGAAGCTTTTGTAAAATTGAGAAACGCACTTTGTTCAGCACCTGCCTTAGGCATGCCTGATTATAAAAGAGAATTCGCATTATTCTGTCAAGAGAGAGAAAATTGTGCACTTTCTGTCCTAACTCAGAGACATGGACTAGACAGACGTCCTATAGCGTACTTTTCTGCTACATTGGACCCAGTAGCAGCCGCGTTGCCAGGATGCTTAAAAGCAGTGGCAGCAACTTGTTTGAGCATTGAACAAAGCGAGTCAATTGTGATGGGACATCCTGTAAAAGTGTATGTTCCACATGCAGTTGTGATTCTGTTGACAAGAACCCGAACTCAGCATCTTACTCCTAGTCGGCTGACTAAATATGAGAGGATAATAATGGGTGCTGAAAATGTGACCATGGTAAGGTGTACAATAATAAATCCAGCAACTTTATTGCCAGACCCATATCATGAAACAAATAAAGATGACGAAGAAGATGAACATGATTGTGTACAAATTACAGAATTATGTACAAAACCACGCCCAGACATAGAGGAACAGCCTCTTAAAAAGCCAGACAGGGAGCTATTTGTCGATGGTTCATGTCAAAGACATGAAGATGGTAAACTAACTGCTGCCTATGCGGTATGTGAATTAACTGGAATAGTTGAAGCATCCTATTTACCAGGAGTCAAATCTGCACAAGTAGCTGAATTGATTGCTTTGATAAAAGCTTGCAAAATTGGGAGGAATCAGAGAGTGACCATATTTACAGATAGTCAATATGGTTACGGGGTTGTGCATGATTTTGGCCAACTGTGGATGCAGAGGGATTTCATGACTTCTTCAGGATCCCCCATTAAAAATGGACAATTTGTAAGGGAATTGCTAGAAGCAATACAATCACCAAAAGAATTGGCTGTGGTGAAATGTGCCGCACACCAGTCAGGAGATGACTGGGTGGTAGTCGGCAACAGATATGCAGACCTGGTGGCTCAACATTGTGCCAAAACCAGAACGTCAGTCAATAAGAGGGTGGAAAGAATGGGAATCAGCTGCCAACTTATGCTGTATATGCCACCTGAAACTTGGAATGAGGTGAAGAAATTGCAAGATGAGGTTGATGAAAGTGAGAAAAATTTGTGGATCAAAGTGGGTTGCTCCCAAAGAGGAGAAGATGAAGTGTGGATCAGTGCAGATGGCAGACCAGTCATGCCAGACTGTTTACTCTCACAAATGGCTAGAATGCATCATGGAGACACACACATAGGGAGAGATGCAATGATTAGACTGTTCAGACAAAATTGGTACAATCCCAAATTCAGGGCTGTTGCAGAGAGTCTTTGCCAGAGATGTCTAACTTGCCAAATGCATAATCCAGGCAGGAAAACGATAATTGGGTTTGGAAAGATTGGAAAGGCAGAGGGCCCATTTATAAGACTCCAGTTCGACTTCATACAGTTACCACCATGCAGAGGACTAAAATATGTTCTAGTCATAGTGTGTCTGTTTTCAAAGTGGGTGGAGGCTTACCCTACTAGGAGAAATGACAGTATTACAGTTGCAAAACTGTTGTTACGTGAGCTCATACCTAGGTTTGGTTTCCCAGTATCTTTGGAATCAGATAGAGGAAAACACTTTAATAGCGAAGTGATCCAGATAATATGTGAAGCGTTTCAAATCAAACAGAAATTGCACTGTGCATATCGCCCAGAGGCTTCTGGAGTGGTTGAACAATTGAATGGCACTATAAAGTCAAGATTGGGAAAAATGTGTGCATCAACATCATTAGAGTGGCCAGACGCATTGCCACTTGTCTTGATGGGAATAAGAAGCATACCTGACAGAACGACAGGATTGAGCCCCCATGAAATAATGATGGGAAGAGCAATGAGACAAACACATGTTCCCACAAACAAACTGGTGAATATATCTGATGATATGGTTTTGGATTATTGCAAAGGATTGGCTGACCTAGTGCGTTCTGTCTCTCATCAGGTTGGAGAAGACGCAGTTTCCAGGCAGCCTGAACTAGAACATGATCTGAATCCTGGTGATTGGGTGGTAGTGAAGAATCACACCAGAGAAACGTGTCTATCACCCAGGTGGAGCAGACCTTGTCAAGTTATATTGACCACCAATACAGCAGTGAAGTGTGCAAGATTTCCTAATTGGATTCACGTAAGCCACACAAAGAGAGTACCAGACCCTGAAGAGGAGAATTCACAGACAACACCAATCACTGAAGAAGCTGAAGGTTGCCCAGCAGAAGAATCTCAAGTTAGAGGTTCGAGGGAAGCTGACGGAGAACAACCGAGCACAAGTCAGGATTGGATACCAGTGGTAGAAGTTCCTGAAGTATACCACAGAACGAGAAATCAAACTAAATTGGAAGAAATTGAAGAAGATCAGATAGGTGAAGAAGAAGCAGTTCAGGATCAAGAAGAAAAGATAGTAAAAGATCCTGAACAAAATAAGATAGGGAAAGAAAATTGGACTCAAAACAGTGAAGATTTAATTGACTTTACACAGGGAAAAACAGGTTTAGAAGAATCCGGTCAGGCTGCAGAAGTTCACAGTGCAATAAGCCCTGATCAGAAGCAGTTAGATCAAGAAGAATTCACTAAAGAAAAAGGGGTTGATACAAATGAACATAAAGAAATAAAAAAGGAACAAGGTCAACATCTTGAAAGTCATTGTGGAGCTACTGAAGAGAAACCAATCAGACCTGAAAAAGAACAAACAAAAGAGGCAGTAATCAAAGAAAACAAAACAGTATTGAGCAGTGAAAATAACGAGATCTTTGAAGACGTAAACAGAGAAACAGTGCCAACCAAGAAAACAAGAAAAGGAGATCATTGGCCAAGTGTCATTAAAAGAGTAAAATACCACATAACAACCAGAAGTGAAGATCCAGAACAAGTACCTGAAGTGACAAGTCAAACTGAACAAGAGAAAAAGTCAGGAAAAAGAAAAAGTAAAAGACTGAGACTTGTGAATAACAAATTCAAGGGTCCTGACTGGACTTATATCATTCTTGAAGATTTTGAAAGCTCAGAGTCAAGTGACAGTGGTGGCGAAGGAACAAGTGCAGAACTAACATACGAAGAAGAAACAAGACCACCCTGACTAAACAAAAGAATCATCTAAAGAAAAGAAGAAGAGATAAGAAGAGCAATCTTCCTTGTCGAAAAATGCCTGACGATAGAGTTACTGGGAGACCAAAACGAAATTGTTGTAGGAGATGCTGTGCAATATGCATATGTAGTCTAGTATTGGTGCTTATAGTATGGTTAGTCCTGATTGTAGCAATTCCTTACCTTATGATAATAGATAAGAAGATTAATAATGAAACTAAAGGGAGGACAGCAAACATGAAGGGCAATAGAGTAGAATTAATGACAGAAGATGAGGCAGAAATTCATCATGAAATAGCTGATAACGACACTAGTTTAAATGTTTTCACAAAGTTATTGTTTCAGTATGTAGACACAATGGAAGTTAGTAATTGTTATGTCTGTATGAAGTTACCTGAATCAGTAGCAGAAGGATTAACATACCATCATTTACCACTGACATATGGCATCTCATGTAGTGTATTAACAAGTTTATTTTATAGAACAGGTAGGCTACAGTATTATTATTCAAACTTAGATGTGATATTTTCTGAGGTTCCGATTCGCAAGAGTATGAACCCAGTGCTTAGTAGTCAAGACGCACAGTTTATGGGAGAGTTTTTCTTAACAATGAAATCGATAGACATAACACATGCACATAGACACAATCTAACATGTTCTTTACTAGAAGAAGAAAAGATATTTTTGAATTTAGTAGAAGATAGAAGACATGATTTTCAAAAGAAAGCTTCAGAGCATAAGGCTCAGTTGCCACCTTGGGCGGAGAAGGAAGGGAGTTATACACCTGGTAAAGCTCAAGCTGCAATGGCTCTGGATTTCGTAAAGAAAGGGAAAATTTGTCTTCATAGGTTAAAGACTGATTATAACAATGTTTTCATCGGTACCAGTGAATGTGAACACAATTTTTTAATTCTTGGAGGTTGGGGACTCAAAGGAGGAACAGATTCAGTTTTTCCTGGAATTTATTATGTATGCGGGAATAAGGCTTACTTTAGGCTTCCTGCACGGTGGTATGGAAGTTGTTATTTTGGAATAGTTTTTCCAAAGATATACCACGTAAAAAGAAACACTGGGAGCAATGAAAACAATAGCGAATTAATACGTAGTAAAAGAGCTAGTTTTTCAGAAATTGTAGGTGATATATTTGGTGCATTGATACCTTCAGTGGGAATAATTCTGAACTCAAGGAAAATATGTAAATTGTCTACAGTGGTTGATCGTTTATCAACGGATACTGCTGGAGGTTTTCTAATGATTAATACGGAGATGGTTGCGATTAGATCTATGGTGATGCAAAATCGACTTGCTCTTGACATTCTATTGGCAAAAGAGGGAGGAGTCTGTAAATTATTGAAGACGAAACATTGTTGCACTTATATTCCTGATAAGAGTGCAGAAATTGGAACGTATATTCAGAACATAACTAAACTTGAGAAAGAACTTAAACCACTGGAAGTTGATAGTGTATGGGAAAGATTGACAAATAGTATTGCGTCAATTGGAACCTGGTTTGCTAATATAGGGAAAGGACTTATAGGTCAAATATTAGTACCCCTAGCAGGGATAGCAATAATAATATTGGCAATAACAATATGGTGCAAATGCTGTAGAAAGAATGGAACATATAAAGTGACAGGAAAAGGAAAGAAGAGAAAACTAGATGAAATAGAACTTGAAGAATGGAGAAGTGATTTATACAAAAAGTTGAAAGGGGATGTGAAAAACAGAAAATGTAAAAATGAGAATGAAACGAATTGCTAGAAGTTGGCATCAGATTGAAGGTAGTATTTTTGATGGCTCAGAAACGTCATCAGAGAGGGGATTGATGGAGCAAGGTTTCAAAAATTAAACTTGCTTGTACGCAATCTTCCTCAAAGTATTAATTTATTAAACTTGTATTGTCAAAACTAAACTTTGCATTCACAAACACAAGAGGGACAGAAGCTTGCTTATGTGTTTTACTAATGAATAACGCTTGTCTGTAATCCAAAATGTCCACTAAAGCGCGGGAACCTCAATGCGCATGTCGCAACCTGATCACATGGTGTGACGTCTTTCTTTGCTTGGTGGTAAACTTCTTCTTCTGCGCAGTGTGCACTAAAATGGCCGCTAAATGTTTTCACATGCTTCAGCTTGCTCTCATGTCATTATTAAATTGTCGTTTTCTTAATGCTACTAATGCAGGATAGTATTATAATTAATTGGGAATAGAGTAGGGAAAGTGGGCATACAGTGAAACTTTTTATTTGTGATTTTAATATTTTCTTCTTGCACTTTTAGTAATTCGTAAACTTGGGCCTGGGTTGGTGACTTGAAACTCGAGAGACAGATGGTTCTGCGCATGTGTCCTGTGTGCCTGCCAAGTGAAGTCAACTTGGACGTCTTCCAAGGCCATGACCCATTGGCCGAAGATGCTGTAGTTCAGGTTTCCGGAGGACAAAAATGATACTTTTCCCCTGTAAAATGTATAACATTTGTCGTGAGACGGGTGGGAAATAAAGCGAATGTATTAATTTGAAGGGGCGGGAACGTAAAGACAATAGGCTTTACAATTTAGGCCAAATCGATATGGTGCGAGAATCCACCCCCTGTCCCTGTCCAATCAGAAGTAGTGGTCCCATATTTTAGTAACATTAAGGGGAGGTACATGGGCGTAGAAGGGTATAATAGAATATAGCATTAGTTAATTAGTCAGAGCATACTTTCACGAAGAACAGGCGTCCATGCTGCGAGAGCTGACTCTCAGAACACACAGAAGAGCTCCAGACTGCCATGCTGATCGGTGGCTGACTGAATCCCTGTCCAGAAGAGGTCCTGAGGAGGGGGCGGCGGAGTCCATTAGAAGGAAGGCACGGGAGAATCGAGATAAATCGAGTATCAGAGAGGGGAACGGCGCAGGCGTCGTTGTAGAGAGGTCACTGGTCCTGTCCTGATCCTGGAAGAAGGCTTTGCTCTTCATCCTCCCTGGGTCCTATCTTTTCCAACTCCTTCGCCAAGGGGCTTGGTTCTCGCATTTAGGTAACTATACTGCAACCTTTAGTTGCGCTGCTGTCTCTATCTTTTCCTCTTCCTTAAACACCGTCATTTATTAGCAAAATCATTTCTATGCTTTTTCTTGGGTATTTCAATCAAGTACCGTGTTTTCTGTATTTTACTCTGCTAAAAACTTTAGATAAACATTTTAAAACTTCCTGACTCAGTGGTTATTTCAGGATTATGTACTATAATGAATGTCACTCATTTTAAACTTCCCAATTAGCAAAGGATCCATTGGTAAGTTATTACTCTTCAATCAGAAGGTAATTGGTAGCAGGGACTTTGATAAAAGAGTACATCTGACACCCAGCGTAAGTATTAGTGTAGTGTGAATGTATGGGCCCAAGTGAGTATATGGTGTATGAATGTTGTTGGCTAATATTGCGCTGGATCAGCAGCGAAGCTCATGCTAACTTAGCAATGTTGATAATGTGCCTAAGGACCATATAACACCCACCCCCTGGTAAGGCCATAGGACATAGAAAAAAAATGAAAAAGGATGAAAACAGAGTTCACAAATCAAGCAGAGTTCAAAACGGGTGAAAAAAAACAAATTGGAAAAAACCAAAAGTTTTTATTGTTTTCAAAAGTCGTTAAATGGGCTAATTGAAGGGGAGCTGCCTCCGGGATAACAAAGTTACTATGAAGGAGGTGGTAAGTCCATCAAGGAGTATGAACCGAGGAATGCAATTCCTTCCAAGAGAGCATTCATATCGTTGGTAAAATAGAGGGATGCCATCCAATTAAGTAAGTCGAAGGAACATACGTGCTCCTCGTAATCAGACGCCTCTAAAAGCATGAGTGGGCAACTTGCGTGATATTCGATGAAACTTCATTGCAGGACAGTCTGCGCAGCCGAACAGACATCTCATTCCGCCAAAACTCCAAGTGCCATACGGCCATCCCCAGAACAAGCCTGGTCATGGGCCTCTAAGGGACCCATCAACTGGTCAAAATCGGGACGTGACGTATTAGAGAGGCATATATCCAGTGCCCAATAGAATGGACATCGCTGACAATAAAACACAGGTTGCACGCAAGTGAAGTACGCAAAGCGAAAAGTCAATCCATAACAGACGCAAAGCGTGGCTAATGGCAAGCATCCGAAAACCTGCTGCATGCAATCACGGTACAGCTGCATCTGGCCTGGTCTGTGCAGTACCACAAGCTGAGCAGCCATTGCGCAACAGGAGCAGGAGAAGCAGGATTACAGTGCCTAACGTCAAAATCAAGGGAAACCCTCCGAAGGCACTGGAAAAAATAGAATGAATAAAACCTGGTATTACTCCAAATATAGTCTGAAAAGAAGACACAAGGCCAGATCCCACACATTTAAAAAAATGTGCAAGGCCTGTGGTGTCAGAGGCATTAAATATTTGGTGTATTAGTTCTCCAAAATGCAGTGGGAGGTTGGTGTTCAGAAGTCCTAGCCACCTGTAACTGGAAGGTCTCGAGGGCGGAAGTGAGGGCTACCTCTTGTGAGAATAACAGCGCTTTGAGCCTGCTCAACTTGTTGAAATCTGTTTTCAAAGTTGGAATGGAAGGCCAAATTGAGCTATCTACACTCCCATGCGGGGGCGGGAAAAGCACATTGCTACAACAAGTTACGCGCTGGGAAACTGTTACTAAATAAGGGACTCCGGCCCGTAAACCACTGCAGTCTTGGTTGTTCAAAATAAGATAACTGCCATTTGTAAGCAATGAAAAAGCAGGAATTATTGATGGCACTGGAGTACCTTTTAAAAAACAGGCCAGATTAGGCGCGGAAACGTTACAAGCGCTGTGCAACTTAACGTGTTTACAAACAAGGGAATGTCCTACTGTGGAATCGCAGTCCTCCCCTGTTAGGAAAACTTCCTTACCCTCCCTCAGACATCTATAAGTAAAAGAAAGGGACCACATTTTAAGTAGGAAAGCACTACCCAGTGGTTCATAACGGCCAATCGGAAAATGTTGCATGCATGATTTAAATTGAAATAGCGAAAAAGGGAGAGAAATAACCCCATGAAATAACCAAACAGCAGAGTTTGTTTCCACTACAGAAAACGGCAAGGGCTCTAATTGTTCAATATGTAATAGTGTGTATGTAGCATCTTTCATGGACATAAACCTTTGTTTATCAGTCAGATTAAATGGCAAGAATAAAGCAGTGGCATTCAAATAATCCCAAGGCACTTTTCCCATTTTAAGAGTTTGCAATGTCCAAGCAAATTGCATAACAGATCGTAACTGATTTTGACCATGATACAACACAGATACATCACTTTGAACAATATCAATAACAGATGAAACAATATTATCCAACGTATAAATGCGTGAGGAAAGTGTGTTTATGCTATTGTCTACTATGGCAAGGACTTTTTCTAAATTGGCCTGGTCAATTTGGCGCAGACGAAAAGCAGCTTCCATCTGCGAAAGTTTCCAAATGTCATTGTAAGCAGCATACATGAATCTTTTAGCTCTGGAGCCCTGGGCCCCAAGAGAAAATCAGCCAAATCAATGTCATGCGACAGCAGAGAAAGATGCAGCTTCACTGATGTCAGCGTAGAATGTTCCAACCATTGTTGGCATAATTTACCGACCGAGTATGTGGTAACCGAATGGGGATTTGGAAAACGTGGGTCCGGTCTAGTCTGTGTGAAACCAGGTGTTACATTATAAAAGCGCATTTGACATGCATTTGTATTAGTTTGCCACACCAACCACCCAGAAGAATCAATTTCAGAGATATTGAAGGTGTCATTTCAAAACAAGGCTTGCAATGCCTCAATGGTATAATCTGTATGTGTGCGCCAATTAGTATATTCCGCTAAAGACGGAATAGATGGCGTTTTTAAATTTTTTACAGTTGCCAGGCCAAAACACGTTGTCTGGTACACTGTATCATTCAAAAACAGAATTTGAGATGGGATCAGGCAGGCACGATGTAAAGCTTCAGTTCCCTGAACCTGCCAAGGCTTTGTGCCCCGGATTGATTTCAAATCAACAGTATCTTTCCAATGATCATAACCCTGCCTAGCCAATTTATTTCTAAACGAGTTGGAGTAAATCAATTTTGTGTGGGTCAACATAAATTTAGACTGAGTAGATGTTCGAAATTTAAAATAATAGGATTCCGGATTAGATATGTTATAATCCGTAAAGTAAGTGAATTTACCCCTAAATGTTTTAGAACTCCCCTCTACGGGAGTAGGACAATGTTCCCATTGTGTATAATTAAAAACAGGTCTTAACAAATTTGTTTTGTGTAAAGAATGATGCCCATAATGCTGATAACAGAATAAATCACCGTAATTGGCAGAATTTAAATACAAATCTTCAGCATCAAAAGCAGCATAATACTTTAAATCTGAAAACAATGCATGTACAGCTTGTACATCCCAATCATCCAAATGTATGTCCTGTGTTACCACATCTCCTAAAGAGATGCGAAACACGTTTGGAATGCAAAGCACCTCAGTCGGGCCGTGGAATTCGTAGGCAACTTTGTCCCAAACGATGCCATCTGGAATCGGGAATGCTGAAATGTTAACATGAGACCAATCACGTTTCATGATATGGGACGATGTGTGAGGGGCCAGAACTCCATCGACCATGTTCACCGCAGAGTGTTCTGGCAAATAATGACCATTGATGAGCAAAAAGAACACTGTCACAAAACCAATTGACATGAAGAGAAAAATCAGGACAAGCAGCAACCAAATGTAGGTCCAAGGAGGGAACAGGTAAGTCTTTTTGAACCAAGAGAAAAAAATACTTAATTTAGTCAGTGTATCAGCCAAACGGGATGTCGAGGAAGACGAGCCGGAAGAGAGACTTGCATGTGATTCATAGCAGCCAATCGTGGGTTGATTTATCAAAGGTGGAAGTGTTGGGTCCTCTTGATTTTCCCCAGGACTGTTCGGCACTTCACTGACGGACTCATCAGGATGATATATATACTCAACATCCACGGTAGAAGACATAGGTCGGACAGGTGAAAAATCAATGATAGTGTCCATCACATTCTTAGCCCTACGAGGAGCGGTGGAAGATGATGTAGTCAGTGGATCCAATGAAATAGCGTTGCACGAAACTGCAGGTGTGACACTATTCAGAATCGGCCACATGGTGTAGCTTGACATTGTCCACTGAAATATATCTGTTGTCTTTGCGACCAGGTAAAGGAGGTAAAATGACTGTACGAGTACCCTTCAGTCCAAGCACTGGAACCGATGCATGATAAGAGGGACCAAATTCTTTTTTGTTCTCCAGCTTTTCTCGTACCAGATCTCCAATTTTTGGAAGCCAGCCGGCAACTGGAATCAGTAGTGCTGCATCAGTGGAAGAGGGTAAATGTTCAGTTGCAAAGCTGTCATGGGTCTTTTGTAGATCCTGTAACACAGTAGAATGATTATCTACGTCAAAGGTTGCGGCAGCCGCCACAACGTCTAGACCATCAAGGTCTGGCACAAACATTTTAATGCCAAAGAGCATTTCGTATGGGGTCCGCCCACCCAGAGATAGTCTAGGGAGGTTATTATGTGCACGTTGAACCCCATACAAATGGGCCAGCCAGCTCCTGCCAGTACCTAAGACTCTAGCTGTCAAGGATTGCTTTAAGTCACGGTTCATTCGCTCCACAACCGAATTGCCCTCAGGCCTGTATGGAGACGAAAACTGTACCAGCACCCCCATTGACTTCATTGCTTCCTTGTACGCCTTAGAGGCGAACGCTGGACCTTGGTCAGAATGGAAGGTGCCACAGGCAAACATCCCTACAAAGACACGCAAATCCCTGATGACATTTCGGGCGTCAGCACTGCGTTGCGGCCAAACCCAAAGGAATCTAGTGCACGAATCACCTGCAACAAATATATATTTATACGCATTATCAGAAGAAAGAGGACCGCAGTGATCAAGATAGATACAGCCAAAAGGTTGATTAGAAATACACAGCTGTGTTTGTGGTGGGCGGGTGACCGTAGACGGCTTGATTTGCTGACAAATGTCACAAGAAAGGACATAATTACGGGTCTGTTTATATAAACCACGCCACCAGTAACATTGCTGTAAAATAGAGACTGTCGCCGACACACCGGCATGCGCAGATGCTATGCCTTTGTGTGCGGCTTTGATCAATGTAGGTCTGCAGTCCATGTTGGGGATCATCCGAACCCCAACAGAAGGAATCAAAGCATAAGGAACTTGTTCGGGAGTTATATGATAAGAGTATTTCGAAGGGAAACCCTAAGGATAAGCTGTTCCCTCCCGCGTTGCAACTACAGCTGCTAAAATCTCATGATCTATTTTAGTCTTGGATCTTGTAACTGCTGCTACAGAGCACGTGGCCACTGCAGACCTGGCTGCTTCATCAGCCAAAGAATTACCAAGAGCATGTACTCCTACACGCTGATGTCCAAGAGTATGTATTACATGAATGAGGGGCAGATGTTGTTTAAGATCTGCCACCCAAACCCAAAGCGTTTTATGCTTAATTGCGCTGCCTTGGGAATTCCGATAGTCATTCCGAGACCAAAAAAACAAGTTGTCATTGAAAGACTGGACACAGTAATAAGAATCGCACACAATAAGAGTACTTACATTTGGATCAGCAAACTCGAGAGCAAGTACAAGAGCACGCAGCTCCGCCAATTGTGCCGTACAGTCACCAAGTGCTTGAGTGTGCACAATGGAAGACTTAAACTCTCCATTAACAATGGAGCGGCTGAATAAGCATGTTTGGAACCCGTGGCCAGTTGAGCCGAGCCATTGGTGTAAATGATGCATTTGTACTCATGTAAAGGAAGCAGAGACAAGGGTGGAGGATGAACGTATTCATACTGTAAAAACTCCTGTGTCTGTAAGGAAGGATGAAAGATAAAAGTGACATCAGCCGATGTCAATGAAGTAGCCCATTGTATCCAACGGGGATGTAATGCTTTTGAGTTAGGTACACTCGCCTTAGTCACGTCTTCCAAAGCAGGGAAGGGGGTGACCATAAGAATGCGTTTTCCTTGTGCCAGTGAGCGTTCTTTTAGAAACGCCATCTGTACTGCCATCAAGATTTTTTCATTAGCAATAATGGGGTAACCGTGTGTCCCTCAGAACCTGGGTATGTATGATATATAAAAAAGTGGTTCTGTCGAGAAAGTAACAATTTCTTTGTTCAATGGAATTAATATATCCTGAACATTCAATTTAGATTAGCAAACAATATAAACTTTATGAAAGCTACTGGTTCAACAACACTTTTCAAGGACCAAATGGAAATACGCGGAACACACCACAAAGACAAAATATTTTTGGACAAAAAATGACGATTATATTGTAAAGGTATTATGTACACATACTAATGAGTGTGGCTGTCAAAAACAACACAATACACGGCGATAAAGAGATTGAAGTGCAAGAAATTTGACTTGTGGAGATAAGTGAAAAAAGTGCTATACATATACTATACAAATAGGTGACACATAAGACAAATAATTGTTATGTTGTACTGTCCATTCCTCAATGCATGAATACACGACCCAAATGTGACTTTATATTGGGGTCAGGGAAGCTACATGGACTAGTAAGACTGCAACGTCGACGTTTCGACCCTAGGTGGAAGCGCAGCTTATTATGCGTCAGAGGTGGGTCTTCATCAGAACCAGTAGCTTTCATAAAGTTTATGTCAAGATTTTTTCAACGGTTGAAAAGCGCATTTCAGCAGCAGTGTATAAATGTGATTTGTATGCAATTGGAACTGTGTCTCCTTCATTGAATGTCAAGTAAGTGAAACCCACTGTCCCAGAAACTATTCGTATTACTAGGTTTGTGGTGTTGTCACAGGTCAACAAGTAGTTAGTTGCAAGCAAGTCTGTTTGCAAAGAAGTCAGAATAGAAGTATGTTCCGGAAGCCAGCTGGCAGAAGAAAAGGTCGGTTGTATCAATGCATAAAGCGGTTTGATACGCTGGGCATAATCGGGAATGTATGTCCTCCCGAAATTCAAAAATCCCAGCAAAGACTGAAGCTTCTTCAGTGTAGAAGGGGGTCGCAATTGTGCACATTTCTCCAAGAAGTGAGGGGCCAAGCCCTTTCCTTCATTATTGAGCTCATACCCCAAAAAGATCACCGCCAAATGTGCGATATTTGACTTTGCAAAATTAAATTTGTATCCATAGTCGGCAAAGGACAAAATAATATTGTCGACTCGGACTAGATGCGGCATAAGTTCATCGTCTGTCAGATAAATGTCATCAACGTACGAGAACGCATCTGGATCTATGTCGTGCAATAGTGACACGACACGTGCTGCAAATGCCCTGGGGCTATTCTTATACCCCATAGGCAAACGCGTACATTTTTTCTGATTCCCGACGGCAGTGAATGCTGTCAAATCACGGCTCTCAGGAGCGAGATTGTGACTATAGAAACCATTAGAAATGTCAAGTGTAGTTTTGTATTTCTTACGAACAAGGGGCCTGATTCACAGAACTAACTTACGACAAAATCCTAAACTTACTACCATTTTGGTATTCACAGAATGAACTTACTCATTTTGGCATTCATAGAATGAACTTACTCATTTTGGTATTCACAGAATGAATTTACTACCATTTTGGTATTCACAGAATGAACTTACTACTATTTTGTTATTCACAGAATGAACTTACTCATTTTGGTATTCACAGAAGGCACTTACTCATCAATGAGTAAGTGCCTTCTGTGAATACCAAAATGTGTAAGTTACACAAAATGAGTAAGTTACACAAAATGTGTAAATTACACAAAATGTGTAAGTTCACACAAAATGTGTAAGTGCCTTCTGTGAATACCAAAATGAGTAAGTTCATTCTGTGAATACCAAAATGAGTAAGTTCATTCTGTGAATACCAAAATGGTAGTAAGTTTAGGATTTTGTCGTAAGTAAGTTCTGTGAATCGGGCCCGTTATTGTTCACCAGCGCTGAGCTGTGAGTGATTTGCACTGCAAATGTGCGGCAATGACTATTCAATTCTCGGTAATCCAATACAATCAGATAAGAATTATTCATCGGTGATGTACATGATTCAATCACTCCTTGATATTCCAACTGTGTTAGAATATCACAAACGGAAGCTTTTGCTTCACGTCTGATTGGATATTGCGGCTGTGGCTGCGGCATAGAGCGTAAAGGTATTTCATGAGCCGGTGAATCAACATCTCAACCCACCTGATTACGATACACCACTGGGGCAAGGGCACAAGCCCACCCTGCAGCCAAAGTCTGGGCATGCTCCTCAGGGACGTAACGCAAAAACCTCTGAAGTATCACGTCTTCTCCCCTAGGAGCTACCAACACAAAGGGTGGAGGCCAATCTGCCTCCCCCAACAGAATGTCATATGAGAATGTGAAATTTTCCCAGAACACCGCTTTGATTGGACGAGGTATATCACCTTCAATTTGGAAAATTACATCATAGAGCCTATCCGGGGTGGCAACCCGGGTGTCAGCACTCTCTACTGTAATGAATGTATCAGTTGCTGTCGCCTCCAGACAGGGACGCAGAGCCTCCTGCACTATGGTAACTTCCGCTGCGCTGTCGAGCAGAGTCACTGCCCAGGTCCAATCCAGGAGTCGCGTTCTCACCGTCTGAGGCATACCTTGCTGTTAGAGCGGCAACTTTTTTCTTCTGGAACGGTGGTCGAAAACGAGGCAGATCCTCTTGTTTTCCTTTGCCTTCAAACTGTCGAGGCTGATCACATCCCTGTGGCGCAGGTTGACTCTTGCCACGATCCTTGTGTTCCCCTCCTCCGACTTGAGAGCCAGAAGTGTCCTGTGAAGAACGAGGAGAACGTGGATCAGGGTCCTGAAATCTATCAGGAGACTTTATTTTAGCGCGGTCGTGCAAGTCATAAGTACGCTCAGAAGACTCAGGTGTCGGTGAACTAGCACGCAAACCTTGCTTCTGTTGTTGTTGCCCCTGTTTTTTTGTTTTCCAGTTCTTTTTAGGAAAGAACGAACGCCCATCTTTATCAGTCTTGGCCTTTTGTTGAGTTTGAGATTGAGTTTGCGTTTGTGTAAAAGGCTTAACTCCCAAACTATTGCGGCCTATGGTCTTATAAGCCTTTGCAATAATTTTTGGCAATTCGCGTGGTTTGTCTACATCAGGGACAGCCTCCAAGCAATTTGCCACTTGAAAGCTTACCGCATCGTCCTTGACATTTGCAAGGATCATATCTGCATCCACGTCGAACACCCCCACCAGTCTCATTCCCAACTCTACAACCTCCTCGGCTCCATGTTCATCCTGAACACGTTTAATCATGGAAGGGAGTACGGTCATGGAAGGAGTGCCGAAACACTTCGAATATACCGCTGCAAACACCTTGCCCCAGGTGTTACAATCAGCCAACTCGGGAAGCAAGTCTTTGGGCAAACTAATAGTCACTATCCTGTGTTTATCCACAGGAGAGGTATTGGGAAAATCAGCCTCCAGTTGTCCAAATTTCTCAGCAAACCAATAAGGTAATTCATCCTTATTCTGTGGACGCTTGTCCATTACTGAATTAACTATAAGGGGACTGATGCTCACACCACCAGGTCCCGCAGGTTGCGCAGCAACGCCAGGTGGTCCCACCTGAAAGTTGCGCGACATGAACTGTATAACAGCTCTATGCACGCGTATCAAAGACGTATGTAACACGCGCAGTTCTGCAAGCGTCGCTGTTGTCAGACGACGTGGGTGAGGGGTATACCCAGCCAAAACGGGCCACGTGGCCCCGTCTATTGACAAAGGACCTAAACGGACTGGCGTTATTGGGTGAGGAAGGGCGCCATTAAACCTAATTTGGGGTTGCCAAGCTGTAAGCGGAATCTCAAGAGCCTGATAGGGCTGATAAGCATTAGGAAGGGCCGTAGGCGTATATTCGTGAAACAAGTTATCTGCTCCATCCACCACCGGAAAAGTGACCCAAGAATAAAACACTTCGAAGCGGTAAGCCGCATCTGCCTCTACTACAAAAATCAGCGCAACACCAGCATTAGGGACTCCATTCTGAGTGAAATAAGCTGTGAGTGCTGCCCTATTAGCGGCCGGAATCGCGACCGCCATAACTGATAATAAAGAATAACAACCTAGAGCGCGGCAGCGCAATAACGGGTTAAGAAGAAAGAGAAACCTTTTAAAACTTCAAGCTTGAAAGAACCTATAAAAACATCAATATAGGAGGTTACACTGTCACAGCTGTCTCTGGAAACAGAAGTGAGGGGATTGTGGACAAGCACAAGCACTACTCAAGCGTCTCGCAGATAAGAACCAGACCAAACGTTGGCGGCGACATGTTGCAGGGATTCTGCACATATACAGAACTATGCGCAGGAAAACAGGACCTCAGTGAATAGGGGTGTACCAACCTACCACATCAGTACCCAAAATCCCAATCCGACTAGCTATAGTGTCTTATTCGTTCTCCTTCAAATATCATGGAGCTACAAATGATTAGACAACCCAGAACACGACACTCCCGACTCTCTCAGGAATCGCGAGAACAAGACGTACTCTTTCATTCACTCACTCATACTTGTCCACAATGAGAATAAGCAGAGTCACTGAAATAGTTCAAAATGTTTATTTTAACTATTGTGCTCTACAATACAGTATATGTGCCACTACCAGCAGCAAAATGCATAAACTCAGCACAGTTAGCATTGTTACAATTCCATAAAATACAAAGGGAGAAGTCATGTTATAAAGACTGTGGAAATAAGGGCCTATAGTCCTAACCAACTTCCCCTTGACTAGAAGAAGTTTCTTTTATATAAAGAATGATCTCTGGGCTTTGACAGCAGACCCCATACCTTAAAGCCTGACTGTAAGGTTTACATCATAGGAACAGCAGAGCTCTTCTCCATGGAACGGCTTTCTCCAAGTGTGTTAAAACAACATGCAACAACGTAATATCAAAGCACGAGTCTTCAGTACTGCAGCTGTGTAGCATGTTATGTCTAGGTGCTAGGGACTGACCAGAACAGAATAACAATGGGGCATTGTTTATCGACCTTGCACATCTTGTTCAGACTAAACTCCAGGAAAGGCAGAGAACGCGAAAGGCAACCCGTTCTCATGTGAAGGGCATAAACAAAGTCTTGCAAAAACAAAGTCATGTAGTGGGGTGTGCAAAAGCAGCATCATGGCAGCGAAGCTCATGCTAACTTAGCAATGTCGATAATGTGCCTAAGAACCATATAACAACATAGGGTAACACACTTATGCACACAGGTACATAGTAATGGGAGCACTAGTACAGCTATGCACACAGAGGTTGGTACTGACAGAACCAAACCAGACATAGTAATGCAGGGAGAAACACACCAAGTTAGAGACTAAAATATCTAGAAAGATAGCTAGCTAAAGAATAATACCGGTATTTAGAGGCCCAGATATACAGTGAGACACAGAATAATGGCCTGACTCAAACAGTAATGTATGCACTCATACAGACATTCACACATTAATACATACAGCAATATGCTCAGTCTATCACTAATACCTATGACCAAGAGAGGTAGATGGATATACAGTTACATCTGCTTTCTGTCGAAAATAGAGCAGAGAAGAAAAGGAAAATGTCTTGCTTAACTATGTACAAACCATAGAGTAAACAATACACCAGTTACTCAGTTAATTAGTAATAAAGTGAATTAATGTAGATGTTAATTTGTTGTTTATTTTTTCCGGATATAAGAAAAATTACCATGCCTGACAAGAGACAAAGATGAAAGAAACAAAAGAAACTGTATTACCAACTTCAAAATGAGAAAGAAAAAGAAAATCAGGTGGATAATGTCCAGAGGAAAAAAATGAAGCTGGTAAGATTACAAAGCCGTTTTAACAAAAATAAAGTATGTTGTAAAATTCAGAATGAAAAATTGAACTTTCACTTCAACTGGAAAAAAGCAAGGAGTACATGTTTCTGACAGTAGGAAATGTTCTAAGAAAAGAGGGAATTCATCAAGAAGACAGACACAGTTTAAGGAGTTACAAGCTAAAATGTTTCAGACTAGAGTAATACAGAATTTGCTACAAAGGATGAAGACATATAAGAGGATAAGTGCTGCATTTAAGCAAAAGCAGCATGTTGTTGAGAAAGCGTTTGCTCTAAAGAGAAAACTATTTATCTTAATATTGAATAGAATGTGGACACTAGACAAACCAGTACTGTGTATGAAGATAAAAACCCTTAGAAAAAGGTTTATTAATCGAACTAATGTTTGCAAGAATTTTAAAGGTGAGTGGAAGCATACCTCTAGTACAGAACCTTATTTTAATGAGGAAAGCTATTTCCAAGATAACACACTAGTGCATGCAGTTGATTTAACTGGTTATGAGGTAAAAGATGGTACTCCTGTTGCAAAAGAGGAGATGGTTCCTAGGAATGTAGAAGAACTGCTAGCTGAAGAGGTGCAAGAAAGGCATAGACAGGCTCCTGTATAAATATGGAACTATAGTACCATTTGCAGTGTTTGGCAGCAGTCATATTTAGAGGTTTGCTATGTCAATTTCCAGATAGAACTGTCAAGCGGAAATTGCAATTTTGCAAGTATGAGATCCATGCAAAGCGAGGAAGTACAGTAATTTACAGGGACATTCACTGGCATATCTATCAAAGAAAGTGTGCACAAGCACCTTTCATCATTAAAGGATGTTACCTGTTCACCACTCCAACATGTGGAATTTGGTTATGAGACTACTATATAAAAACTCCTGCCTTATGTTTAGGAGAGATGAATAGAAGTCTCTTGCATGGTAGACAAGCAGAGGAAGAAAAAGTTTGTGAAGATATTCAGTTTATTTTTTTTTGTCCTGAAGTGGAGTCTAGGGAAAATGAAGAGTTGATTGCTGGAGGTTTAGAAGAACAGGATACATGAATTAGCACTGAAAACCTTGCACCAGAGATTGCAAAGTTTAACACAGTTTGTTCAGAGAAACCAAACTGGGTTTGTATTTGCTATCAACGCACTAACTACAAAAGCCAAACTCGTAATGCAGTTTTGAACTCACAAACTGAACAGGAGAGCAGAGATAAGTGGCAAGAGTTTGCTGTATATTTATTTGTAGAAGAACGAGTTGATTTGAGCACATGGCAAATTTTATGTAAGTACTTATATGATAAGTTAGAGGATAATAAAATACCAGCTAGATCATTACAGAACAAGTTAGAACTAGTTTCAATTCCACAAGAACTTTGAGATTTAAATGTTTACGAATCAATTCCTGTGTAATGCATACTTCCTTTCCAAGCTATAGTTCTTTTGGAACCAAAGACTGGGAGATTACCTCCAACAGAGCTTCAGAAAGGTCTTAAAGGTAGAGTTGTGTAATTGCCATTAGATTTCAAATGGAATATTGAAATTATTGGGGTACAGAGATTTTGATGATCCACTAACTAGTCTAGTAAATGGTGTACCTACTAAGAGCACAACAAAAAAAATATGGCAAGAGTTAGTGAATATTAATAAAGTTTAAAAAAAACATTATAATTGGCAGAAAATAGTATTTATTTTAAAAATGCTGATGTTGTTCAAGATATAACACATATGCAGGAAGAAATATTACATTCAAGTGGTCAGATTGTAAAGGTGGATCGATTTAGTTCAGGAGAAATGTATGAACACTTTAGCATCCATCCTCTGCATTCAAAAGAAATAATTTGTGATGCTATTGATCTCTTTCAAACGAAACAAGCAAAAGGAGCTCCCATGAGTGTCTGGGAAAAAAACCTTAGAGGCTCGCTGTTTTCCCCAACTGTTACCCACTGGAGCAGGTGACCGCTATGATGACCACTTTGTACAAATTCCAGCAGCTGAATACCAGTTCAACACAGTTATATTCAGAGAATCCAAGATTTCGCAAGTGCATTCTATACATTTTCCATTTTCTGTTTCAGAGTATCTTGCCTGGACTTTCCTATGCTCTAAACCATATACTAAAGACAGGAGTTCATCTCCAAAATCTTTCTGCAAAGGATTTTGTTGAGAAGGTTTATGAAAAGGATGAAAACTTAGAGTACAACATGATGATGTGCCAACATGACACCAACAAATATTGACATTGTCGTTATGGAGAACTCAAATGTATGTTGAGAAACCTAGGTGCACATACTTGGTTTCTAACACTCAGTTGTGCTGAGAATGCATGGGATGACCTGCTTGAAATTTTGAGAGCAGCGAACTCAAACATTAGGGACATCAATGTCAAGACAACAGGAGAACTTTGCTCCTTGGATCCTGCTAATGTTTGTAGATACGTTAACCACAGGTTTCAAGCTATGCTATCTTTTATCTGCAACAAAAGAAATCCTCCTCTTGGCGAAGTAACTGATTTCTTTTGGTGAAAAGAGTACTAAGCAAGAGGTGCTCCTCATATTCACATGCTGTTATGGATAAAATATTCTGTCTTGTCTTTCTTACAACTGTATGTGACATGCACCATCTCAAAAGACACTTTCAAACTCATAGATGTGGGAAGTGATGTCATTGAAAATACAGATGCAAAGGAAAATTTTACAAAAGATGTTGATTTGGATTCCTTTGACCTCTCATTTCTCAAGGAAGAGTGAACAGCTTTTTGTCTGCAGTCAGACTTACACTGACACGGAAATAACCAAAAAACATATACAATCTGAGAAGAACAGAGGCTCCAAGTATGTGACTACAACTCTGTGATTCTGAAGATGTGGAATGCACATATGGAACTATAATTTGTTGCAGATAACTCCATCGCTGTTGCTTGGCATGTTACTTCATATATTACAAAATCAGAGGAGACAGAGATGAAGGAGATGTGGAAGGAGATTTCTGCAGAAAAGACTCTAACCAAAAACTGTACAGCTGCAGCTTGTAAATGCTTTCCCATAGGGAGATGGCTTCCTATGAGTGTTGTGACCGGTTGAGCTCAGCCAGTTTGTTCTCAAAGTCAAGGGGAATTGTTTGGGTAAATCTAGGCCTTGCAAACACATGAAACAGAGTCTTGAAGTCTTTCCCAGAAATTCACTACCCAGCAGAGTTTGACCCGCAAAGTACAGACATTGCTAAATCAAATATATTAATATGTACTATCCAAGAAGTACTCCACATCTAGAAAACATGTGCCTTTATGAAGTACTTCAACACTACAGATACAGAAGCAATGTAACAGAAACCATAGAAGAAGGAAAATAGTCAGTAGTTGGATGTGATGATTGTTTAGTGAAACACGCAAAAGGAAATATAATTAACCACAGAAAACTTAGTTGTCAAACCTCAGACAGAAGAGAGTTTTTCTGTTTGGCACTTCTACAACTCTTCAAGCCTTGGTGTGCTGAATCAGAACTACTTGTAGACTATGACTACTATGAAGATACTTTTAACACTGTAAAAGAAAGCCTTCAGTGTTCACTCTTCCCAAAACTACTTGCAAATGTTGAAAGATGAGATTGAACAGGAAGAAATCATTGCTGCTGAGACAGCTAAAGAGAGTTCACAAAGCAGCTAAAGTTCTCAACCACTGAGTCAAGATGCCCTTGGGAAACCAGTTATTCAAATGAAGCAACCATAGCTATGAATGAGGTGGAGACTGCAATGCAACAAGCAAGAGAGGAAAGTATTGATTTCGAACATTTAGTAGCACAACTAAATGGTGAACAGAAAGAAAGTTATATCGAAGTAAAAGATAAAATAGAGCATGGATTTCTGCACAAAAAGAAAGAATGTGAATGCTCTTCATTTAACCGCTTCGCCGCGATCGGAATTCCGCCCAGGTGCTGGACATTCCGATCGCGGATGTGGTCGTGACGAGCTCAGCTCATCATGCGCACAGCGCGATCGCGCAGCATGAAGGGGTTAAGCGAATACTACTATACATCAGAGGTCAAGCTGACACTGTGAAAAGCTTTTTAATTAAAGCTCTTACTGCTTACCTACAGAGGACAACAGAATCAAATTTATTGTGTGTAGTAACAGCACCAACTGGATTAGCTGTACACAATATTAAAGGAATTACTCTGCATTGACTACTAATGCTACCTGTTGAACATGACAGTAAACTGGCATACCAGAAGTTATCCGGTGAAGCTTGTCATGAGGTGTCTAGAGTATCAAAGAAACTAAATCTTTTAATTATCGCTGAGGTAAACATGGTCTCAAACTTAATGCTTGTCTCTGTTCACTTGAGAATGCAACAGATTTAAAAAACAGAGTATTACATGCTGTTTGGAGGAAAGCACTTAATTGGTGACCTACTGCAATTAACCCCCATGAAAGGACAACTTGTTTTCAAGAAAATTCTGCATGATGAAACTCGTAATTTTTCAGGAAGTGTTGGAAATGCAAACATTCGGCAAACCTTTGAATACAAGGAACTACTGAGGATTATGTGTCAAGCATCTGACATGGAATACGGAAATATTCTGAAAGACATTAGAATTTGAGTTCTGAAAAAGGAGGTAAAAACACCTTAGAAAGTTGACTAATCAAAAAACGTTTTTCCCCTAAGAACACAGCAGCACAGCTAATATTTAATTTCATTGAAGAAAGTAAATCTATAGTCTGTTTATTATTATTATTCAGCATTTATTGAGCACATAGCTACCCTAAGGCATCCCAGCGCTAGCAGCAGGACAGGAGGAGATTGAGAAGATTATAGGGTGGCATTTTGAAACAACCATGTTTTAAGAAGCTTTCGAAAGGGAAGATGGCGAGACTCTGAGGGAAGATGTAGGGGCAGAGTGTTCCAGAGTCTAGCTACATTGTAGGAGAAGGACCTACCTCCACTTCTTACCCTCTTAGTTTTGGGAATGACCGCTAAGTTTAGATTAGCCGAGCGAAGGCATTTCCTAGGGCAATAAAAAGTGATGAGAGAGCTATTGATTAATGGGCCCCTCCGCCATAGGGTCTTATGGGCTATACACAAAGATTTGAATTTTATTCTTTCCGAAATTGGCAACCAGTGTAGGGTCCTCAGAGCCAGCTTAGCCAACTGAGTTTTAGGAATCCCGAGCAACAACCGAGCAGCGCAGTTCTGAGTGACTTGAGGTTTCCTTATCGTTGATTTAGGTGCTCCCAGGTAGAGGGAGTTGCCATAGTCCAAACAAGAGAGGACGAAAGCCTGGACCAAAATTCTCCTTGCACCCATGGGATGGAGAGGGAGAACTTTCCAAAGCAGTCTGAGAGTGCCGAAGCAAGCTCCTGCCAATTTCACTGCTTGATGGTCAAATTTAAAGGAGTTATCCCAACAGACGCCCAGGCTTTTGATCTTAGTGTTAGGGTTTGGGGCAGGGCCAAGGCAAATTGGCCATGTGTGTTTAAGATCCGTGTTAGTTGCATTGCCAAAGAGCATTAGTTCTGTTTTTTCTCCATTGAGCCTGAGACAGGAGTGTTCCATCCATATTGCCACTTTCTCCAGACAGGATTCAAGGTCAGAGGGTAAGTTCCGAGGATGGTTGAGGGCAACTACAAACTGAGTATCTTCAGCATACGTGACGATTTTAATCCCATAAGGCAAAATAATATCAGCAAGTGGTCTCATGTAAACATTAAATAATGTAGGGCTCAAGGACGAGCCCTGGGGGACTCCACAGCTGAGCGATAAGCCCCTGGAAGTGGTCTCTCCTGCAAAGACCTGGGATGTTCTACCATCTAAGTAGGACCGGAGCCAGGTATTAACACCACCTGAAACACCCACCCTCCTAAGTCTGTTTAAAAGAATGTTAACATTGACCGTATCAAATGACAAACTTAAATCAAGGAGGAAAATAGCTACTGCTCCTCCCTGATCAAGGATTTTCTTAGATTCTTCGACCACGGCAAGAAGAGCAGTTTTTGTTCCATGGTGAGGGCGAAAACCGGTCTGAGAATAGCGCAAAAGACCATGGGTTTCTAAGAATTCAGAGAGGGTCGTGTTGACATATTTTTCCAAGATCTTAGAGATCGCAGGAAGCAAAGAAATGGGACGATAGTTGCCCAGGTCATCTGGGTTTAGACTCTGCTTTTTGAGTAGAGCCTTCACCATGGCATGTTTCCAGGGTGATGGGACTTGGCCGGTGGAAATAGATAGATTTATCACCTCCAGTATGACTGGTAGTATCACGTCTTTGGCTTTACGAAGGAAGTGGGGAGAAGCGGGATCAAGGGGGGAGCCCGATTTTATTTGGGAAAAGATTTCCGATAAAGTATCCAAATTCATAGTTGGAAGTTCCTCCAATAAATGCTCAGTGTAAGGCGGGGGCTTGTCCATTAGTAAAAGGTCAGTAGGACATGGTGAGCCAGGAAATGCAATGTATATGTCTTGAATTTTTCCATGAAAAAATTCAGCAAGTTTGTTACAACGATCTGAGGAAACATCGAATAGTATTCCTGGAGAAGAAAGCTCTAAGAGGTTCTTCGGAACGCGAAAAATTTCCCGCGCAGTATTAGCTGCTGAATTAATTATTCCTTCATAATATAGTGCCTGTGCTTTTTTATTTCAGTTAAGTAGAGTTTTATAGACTCTCTATATTTCTGTTTACTCAATCCATTGTAGTCTTTCCTCCATTTCCCCTCCAATTTTTACAGGCTTGCTTAAGTGATCGAAGCTTGGGCGAGTACCACAGTGACATTTTCTCTCTCACCTTTTTATAGCTCGATTTAACAGGAATATCTGTGTCCAGCGAGGACTCTATCCAATGAGTGAATTTTTCAGAGGCTAAGATAGGACTGGAGTCTAATTTAGGCTTTGAATTTTTAAGAACAGAGATCCACAGATCTACATGAAGTTTGGGCCAAGGGCAGACTCTCCTGCTAATAAATTTAGTGGCAGGTGGTCGAATTGATGAATTCAGAGGGATAGGGATCAGAGAGTGACCTGACCAAGGCAGTGGGATAGGGTCACCCACTGACAATTCAGCGTTGTTGGTGAAAACAGGGACTAAGGTATGGCCGTTACTTCAGGAAGAGATTTGAGAAATTGCCCACACACCCAATGGCAACAATAGATTAGAACTTCTGGAAAAGAGTGAATGGCGGAGAGCGAGATAGCGAAGGATAAGCTTTCGCAGTCTGAGATAAGGTTAGGTTCAACACGACATTTAAAGGAGCTTTTATAGATAATAGCAATGCCTCCGCCTTTCCTCTTATCTCGATCTTTCCGCTGGATATTGTAACCATGGGGAAGGGTTTGCACCAAATCTGGTTCAGACTCTTTATGGAGCCAGGTTTCAGTTAAAAATAATACATCTGGTAATTCTTCTTCTAAGAATATATTAAGTTCAGGGGAGTGTTTTGATAATGATCTGCAGTTTAATAGAAATATTTTGAATGTATGGGATGTCTGTAAGTCAGGCAGCCTCTCTAGGACCGGGCACAGCCTGAAAGAGCAGTGAGTGCAGAGAGAATCGCAATTAGATAGATACATGGAATGGCGACAGTTGTCCTTACATGGGTTCCTTAGCCGTAGGAGTTGGAGGGGTGAATAGACGATTTTACCTGTTGGGAAAGAGGCCGGGGTTCTGGCCCCTGGCCCCGGTCGTACGTGGACGGGTACAGACGGGCTTGCCTTAGGCATGCCTACGGCATGCCAGAGGTGCACCCGCTGCACGTGTCTGTGCTGCCATGTGGCTTTACTAGCCCGTCACCCGGAAGCTGCTCCGTGAACTCTGCCTCCTCTCACCCGCTCCCTCCACGCAAACAGAAGAACCGCAGTGGAACGGAGAGCGGCGGGGCCAAGCGGAGCACCAGTGCCAGTGGTAAGTGCAAATGCAGTTATCTAAGACCAAAGTTATGCCAGAATTAAAAAAACAGTAAGAATCAAGGTTAAGCTAAAAAGCTAAAAACAGTCAGGGTCAACCTATCCAGCCGCTGCACATCCGCGCCACCATACAGCTTTAGTAGCCCGTCACCCGGAAGCTACTCCCTGAACTCCGCCTCCTCTCACCTGCTCCCTCCACGTAAACAGAAGAACCGCGGAGGAATGGAGAGTGGGCAGGGCCAAGCGGAGCTCCAGTGCCAGTGGTAAGTGCAAATGCAGTTATCTAAGACCAAAGTTATGCCAGAATTTAAAAACAGTAAGAATCAATGTTACGCTAAAAAGCTAAAAGCGGTCAGGGTCAAACTGTCCAGCTGTTGCACGTCCGCGCTGTCATACAGCTTTAGTAGCCCGTCACCTGGAAGCTACTCTCTGAACTCCACCTCCTCTCACCCGCTCCCTCCACGAAAACGGAAGAACCGCGGTGGAACGGAGAGCGGGCAGGGCCAAGCAGCGCACCAGTGCCAGTAAGAGCAAATGCAGTTTTCTAAGACCAAAGTTATGCCAGTTTAATGCCTACGATTCAAGGGTGCTCCAATATTAATGAACAATTACTGAAACTGGAGAAAGAAGAAATGTTGGCACTCACAGCTATTGACAAAATGGAACACCAAGGAGTGAAAATACTACTAAGTGGAAAACTGCAAGCAAATTTGGATGCATTAGGGAAATCTGTATCTAGTACTGCAGGTTTCGAAAAGTGTTTACGCATGTGCAAAAACTGTAGAGTAATTTTGCTGCATAATTTAAATGTTGAGGTAGGATTAGTAAATGGTGCGATGGGTATAGGGATTAATTTCATTAATTTCCCAAAATGGGATGAAGTTGAATACTTAACTATAAAATTTGATCAGATTGGCCGATGAATTGTAATTTTCTTTTCTTGTTAAAGGCTTATATGTCCGGGGACAGCAGTTTCCACTTTTTCTTGCATATGCTGTAATTATCCATAAATCACATTGTTTAAGTGTAGATGAAGCTATTATTCATATTGGAAGTACTGTTTTCAAAGAAGGTATGTCATATGTAGCATTGTCCACAATTAGAACATTGGCCAGTTTGTTTTTGATTGATTTTGATGAAAAGATAGTTAGAGCTGATACAAGTTGTGTCAGAGAGTACAAACAGTTAAGAAGTGTATGTGCTCCTCACTTAGGACAGTATCCTATTTATGAGAAACAGATCATTTGTCCTAAGCAGAAGCTTACAAAAGAATTGATGAATGTTCCTCAAAAGAAGCAAAAGAAAGACAAGGAAGAAGGTGTTAACAAGAAAAAACTGGAAAATGAGGGAGATACCAGTTGGAAAATGGTAATGGTGTCAACTATTATGCTGATGTTGTTCTCAATGTACGCTTCCATTTACTGCATCTTATATATGCAATTCGAGCCATAAACAGAGCTTTGGGATTCCCAGAAAACAACATAGAAATTAGAGGTTGGGGCCCTTTAACATCCCCAGTGGCGCTAGATTTCCCCAACCGGGTCCTAGCACTGCTTCCCATAACACTGGGTTTAGGATTTCCCTTTTCCTGACCCAGCTCCTGAATTCTGCTAATCCTCACCCCCTTACCACAGTCCGTTGAGGGGGAGGAAGTCCACTTGTTGAGCCAGTAGTTGGGCCAGTCTTGCGAGTCACACGGCCGGGCATTCTGGAGGATTTGTCAGCTCCAAAACAGCCTCGGGACAGAAATAACCTGAGCCGCGCACACAGGCATGTATCTTTAAAGGTGCCGCTGACCGTCACCCGATACCTCCGCTGAATCCGCCGTATCTGACAAGAGGCTCCTGGTGTGCCACGTCTGAGCCACTCGGAAAAGTCGAGACCAAGCAGCATACTCCGGTAAAGTTTTTTTTTTCGCGCTGTGGATTCCCATCGGGAGCGACGTAAGCTTGCGTCCTACACAGGTGCCATCTTGCCCTGTGCTCGCTACAACGCCCTTTCTTATATATGCAATTCAACATAAAACAGACAACAGATTCTGCTCTTAACTGTGTCATTTGTTGGAGCATTAATGTAGTGATAGGACTGTGGTACATTCTGCTTCAAGCATTCAAGATCTAGTAGACATATATAGTGGATCTGTAGTATTTACTCTCAACACTAAACTAGATGCACAGACATTTATTATTGTCATCCTTGGAGTTTTAGAACAGGAAGAAGTAAATATTGATGACTTATTTGGACCGAGTTACACATGGAACCATGAGTGTGGAAATTGCTCTTTTAAATCTACCACTCAAATCAATTTTGAACGATTTCTCTACTTAACATTACCAGATTCCAAAACTGCACCTTTTGACAGACTGATCAAAAAGGCTAGCCAAAATATGACCTGCACAAATTGTAGATTAGATTGTATGTCTACAATGCAGTTACAGAGAAGTGGGAAATATATTATATTAATGTGACAACGATGCAGAGCAGACAGATCCAAAGTGGAAACTGAAATCACAAACTTCAAAGCAAAACAAATTTTAATTTCTGGAAGAACATGCCCTACAGTGTCTATCAACTTTCATGAAGGACTTAGTTTAACGTCAGGACACTACACTGTGTACTTAAGAACTATAAGTGGATGGACGGAATGCAATGACAGCAAGCTTACTTTGAAACAAAAACTACCTTTCAAACTTCCAAATTCATAACTTTTCTTTCTTCAACCAATGTTCTAAGGAGCATTACTGTTTACAAATGGTATACAATATTTGTTCTTCATGGATTATCAGTGTTTAAGACATTATTCAGCCTACTAGGGGTGATGTCTTCAAAGCAGACTCCAAAATTCTAATGTGCTTTACATCTATTTTGTGTAAATGTATACTTGAAATATCATACCATTTTATTGTATTTTGATATGTTTCTTTAAATTAGTTCAGTACCTATAGCTAAAATAATTTTATTAACTATTTGTAGTGAGTGAAAAGCATATTGTCCCTTATTTATAGTGCCATACTGTGCAGTTCTGTTTTTTTTCTCTACAAGTCTAGATGATTGTCTTTTCCCCACTGCTCTTGGATGAAGCTTCATATAGTACATCGTTTACGATGTAGAAGTATAGAAGCTGAGAACAGTTAAAAAAGGGAAAATGAAATGCTTACATTAAATGTACAAGTCATTTGCCGTGTAATAGTTATGTAAAGTTTTATTCTTAATATAAACATTTTTATTACAGAAATGTATACCTTACTGTGTAACTATATAATGTGTCAAAATAGCACTTATTTCTCTTTTTTCTCTATTATTACAGATTAATGGATTAATTTTTTGCAGTTATATGGATGACTAAGTGTTTAAATGCAATAAGATACATTAGCAGATTTTGCTGGATTCACTAGAAATCTCAACCACACACTCATGCGTGGACCTAAATAGCAAGGATACACTGATATATACACTCAAACACTCAGGCATACACAGATACATTCACTGACAAACTCGGACACTCACACATACACACACTGATGCATACACTAAGACACCCAACTGAACACTGATGTATACACTTGCTCGCTTAGGCACACACTCATGCATACTCTGAGACACCCAGCAACACACTGATGCATACTCTGAGACACCAAGAGACACACTGATGCATACACTGACACACTCAGGCAGATTCAGACTCATACACTGACACAACCAGGCACACACTGATGCATGCACTGAGACCACCACGAACACACATGTGCATATGTTCACATAGCTTTTCATACACTGATTCATACACTGAAACAGCCACATACACACTTATTCATAAAGTTAATCACTCAGGACACACTCATACATACACTGACACACCCAGGCACACACTGATGTATCCACTGACACACTCAGGCACTCACTCATGCATACCCTGAGACATCCAGGGATATATTCATGCATACACTGACACACCAAGCACACACTGATCTATTCACTGATTCACTCACACACCCACTCATAGATATACTCAGACGCTACAGAACTCACTCATACATATACTGACACATGCAAGCACACACTGATACATTAACTGACTCACTCAGTCAATCATTCATACATACACACAGATACCCCAGGATACACTCATACATCTACTGATACAACCAAGCACACACTGATGCATCCACTAACACACTTGGGTACTCATTCATCCATACACTCAGATACCCTGGCACACACACATCGATATGCTGACACATATATGTGCATACTGATGCATTCAGTGACACACTCAGACACTCACTCATACATACACTCAGATATTTGAGAAAAGACTGATACATACACACCAAAGCACACACTAATGCATTCACTGACTCACTCATACATGTACTCCAACACCCCAGGACCCACTCATACATATACTGACACAGCCAAGCAAAAACTGTGATGCGTTCACCGACACACTCAGATAGTCACTCATACATACACTCAGACACCCTGGCACACACTCATACATATACTGACACACCCAAGCAAACACCGATACATTCACTAACACACTAAGGTACTCATTAATCCATGCACTCAGACACCATGACACACACTCATAGATATACTGACACATACAAGCACATACTGATGCATTCAGTGGCAAGGGACACATTGATGCATTAACTGACACACTCATGCATTCACTGACTCACTCAGACACTCACTCATATATACACTCAAACACCCTGGCACACACTCATACATATACTGACATACCCAAGCAAACACTGATGCACTCAGTCATAAATACACTCAGACACACAGGGACTCACTTATACATACACTGACGCATCCACACACACACACACACTGATGTATTCACTGACACACTCAGACACTTAGTCATACATGCACTCAGACACCTAGGGACTCACGTATATTCACACTAACACATCCAAGCACATATGTATGCATTCACTGACTCACTCAGACATTCCCTCATACATACACTCAGACACCCCAGTCCCACTTATACATATACCGACACAGCCAAGCAAATACTCTGATGCATTCACTGATACACTTAGGTACTTATTCGTTCATACAAATTAAGTGGATTAGAAATGTATCAATCCTGTGTATTTACCTAAGCTGTAGAATCCACCAAAAATGTTTCTTCATTTCTTCTACAGCAGAGGTATATACATAGTGCATGATACATTGCTAAGCTACTTCAGCACTGAATCCATATAATGTTTTTTAGATTTAAAATATACTTTAGTTATTTGAAGTAGGTGTTACCATTGTGAAATGCTCAAACAAAGGAAACAGGCTATGAGTGTATACAAATATTGGTACAACATTGCAGTATTTGTTGACAAACATTGATTCATATTTTACTTTTTGTGAATTAAAATAATGCAGCTTTTTTAGCCTTATACACACACTGTACAAAGGAATTTTTGGTTTATATACTTTTTGGTGCATAAGTTCACTATTCTAAACAACAAAGCCTAACCATTACAAAATGTTAAAAATGGATAAGAGACAAGATCATAAATGATATAGGAGCTATCATGGGGAATTACAAAACAGTGACCAATGGTTTCTGAAGATGTTCCCTACATGCATGAGATACTGATAATAAAAAAACAAAGTTTGAGAGCCTTAAAGCAGGTGAAATATGACAACTTGGAAAATGTTTTGTGATGAAAGTTCATGATCAGTTCTATCTACACATACAATACAACTCTTGTATATGTCTTTTCAGCATCATCAGGAGCAAGTGAAGGAGAAATTGGCCACAAGCAGCTGGCCATTGTGTTTCCTCTGGTAAGACCACCAACACCAACGGACACAGTGGCACAGAGGGTGAAAAGGACTGGCACGGAGGCCACTAGCTCTACATCATCTTTGGAGGCCTCCACAATAAACCAGCCCCTAGTGGTGGCGGACTCTACTGCAATTGTTCCACCTGCAGCTTTATCTGTCACCCAGAGAGCCATCTCCACCCTCCCTCTTGCTCACCCCCATGTGGGCAAACCCGCCCCCCTAGAGTGCCTGGGGTCTCCTTTACTGCAAACACCTCACCCCCTGCCCCCCGGCTTCTCTGAGTGGGAAAGCTATTGATCTCCTATGCAGCATCTCTGTAGGCCAGACTGCACTCCTGAATGCCATCCAGGGCCTTAGTTGCCAAATGCAACAAATGGTAGCATACCTGGAAGGCATTCATAGTGCTATGTCTCACCTGCAAAGATCATTTACAGGTCTAGCCTCCTAACTGACCACAGCCTCCCAACCAGTTCAACCTTGTGCCCCAACACAGACCCCTTCCCCATTCCAATTCCCAATTCCTAGTCCTGTCCCAAGTACACTCACTCCTTTGCATACATCCAATCCAACAGACAAAAGTAGCACACCCACACATAAACACAAACACACCAAAAAACACAAGCCCATACTCAAACAATATACCACCACACCCATCACTATACCCACCACTACCAATGGCACACCCACAAGTACCACACCCACCGCCATACCCACAACCACCACCACAACCACACCTACCACAACCACCACAATACCCACAAGCACCACCACACCCAACACAAACACCACCACATCCACAAGCACCACACCCACAAGCACCACCACCACCAGCACACCCACAAGCACCACACCCACCACCACACCCGCAAGCACACCCACAAGCACTACAACCAGACCAACCACCTCAACAGCACACCCATCTAAACATACACACTCACACAAAACCACACCTACATCCAATACAACACCAACCAAAACCAAACGCACACACACACACACACAAGCACCAAACACCTGCCAAGAAACACACACCCAAATGTACAAAGCCTACACCACATGCAACTGCAAAACAGACAGAAACACGCACATCACCCACTGCAGCTCCCTCTACCTCTCAAACCCAATCCTCTCCCACCCATCCTGCCCTTTCTCATTGTTCCGATTATGAATTTGCTCTGACTTTGACCCCTTCCAAACCCACCACACCGCCCAAATCCAAACCTACCCTTCCCGCCCCACTTAAACTCACCCCTCCCGAGAAAGATCATTGAGAGAACTGCTCTGTGCCCACTAGATGCCCCTTCCTGAGGAGCTTCCCCATGGCAGTTATATAGGAGACAAGTTACCAACAAGAGCTGTACAGTTCAATCTGACTATTGTCATATATATATATATATATATATATATATATTTATATATATATATATATATATTTATATATATATATATACAACAAGAGTTACCCCTCCGTGGGACTATCGCCATCAGGTAAGTATCAGCTCATCTGTGCTAGCTCTCGACGCAGACATCATTCCTTACATAATCTCCAGTCCTACGCATTTCGGGCCACCGCCCTTCATCATGGACTGCTTGTAGAAAAGACACAGTGCACATACAAACTAGCGTTTTTCCTTTTATTGCTTCCAATGGTCACGTGTCAATCAGCGACCGTTGCATTTTGGGACTAGTAGTGTCAGTGTTCAACCCATGTGGGACGCTGCTATGAATCTCCGTTAAAAAAGTTAATAAAGGCAACACAGTGTCTCAAGTCTTGGCTCCCACCCATCAAAGAGCTCTTCCTGCTCCGTACATCATCCACCCCAGTGAGCAGAAACGGACCCGCACTTCATGCAGTGGCATTGTCCCGAGACCGGGGCCGGCCACTAAACATCCAACAAGAGTTACCCCTCTGTGGGACTGTCGCCTTCAGGTAAGTATCAGCTCATCTGTGCTAGCTCTCGACGCAGACATCATTCCTTACATAATCTCCAGTCCTACGCGTTTCGGGCCACCGCCCTTCATCATGGACTGCTTGTAGAAAAGACACAGTGCACATTCAAACTAGCGTTTTCCCTTTTATTGCTTCCATTGGTCATGTGTCAATCAGCGACCGTTGCATTTTGGGACTAGTAGTGTCAGTGTTCAACCCATGTGGGACGCTGCTGTGAATCTCTGTTAAAAAAGTTGATAAAGGCAACACAGTGTCTCAAGTCTTGGCTCTCACCCATCAAAGAGCTCTTCCTTCTCCGTACATCATCCGCCCCAGTGAGCAGAAACGGACCCGCACTTCATGCGGTGGCGTTGTCCTGTGACCGGGGCCGGCCACTAAACATCCAACAAGAGTTACCCCTCCGTGGGACTATCGCCTTCAGGTAAGTATCAGCTCATCTGTGCTAGCTCTCGATGCAGACATCATTCCTTACATAATCTCCAGTCCTACGCGTTTCGGGACACCGCTCTTTATCATGGACTGCTTGTAGAAAAGACACAGTGCACATACAAACTAGCGTTTTCCCTTTTATTGCTTCCAATGGTCACGTGTCAAACAGCGACCATTGCATTTTGGGACTAGTAGTGTCAGTGTTCAACCCATGTGGGACGCTGCTGTGAATCTCCGTTGAAAAAGTTAATAAAGGCAACACACTGTCTCAAGTCTTGGCTCTCACCCATCAAAGAGCTCTTCCTGCTCCGTACATCATCCGCCCCAGTGAGCAGAAACGGACCCGCACTTCATGCGGTGGCGTTGTCCCGTGACCAGGCCCGGCCACTAAACATCCAACAAGAGTTACCCCTCCGTGGGACTTTCGCCTTCAGGTAAGTATCAGCTCATCTGTGCTAGCCCTCGACGCAGACATCATTCCTGCATAACATTTACATTTCACTTTTAGATTGTTTTGATTGATGTCCTTTTTTGTGTAAGTGCCCATTTTTTTAAGGCAACTTGCACCAAATTTAAAAATACAATGTAATCATGCGGGTGAGAAAGTCTGCCAGAGACATCGGCACTCTGACAATCTTTCGTCCATGGACCTGCGTAGTAGTCACATGAGGAATCCGACAGGAAAGCAACGGCGAGACCATTTCCGCTAAGATCTAAATCAGGCCCTAAGTTTTGGTGTGTCATCCACTACAGAACTGTCTCAAGACGTCATTTGATGTATCATACAGCCTGACATATTGGTTTTAGGAGCTACACAAAAAGAGCATGATAAAGCTCTTACACAAGTATGTTTACTTGCCGAAGCAGGTTTGACTTTAAATGCAGACAAGTGTGAGTTCCATAAGACAAAGCTGTAGTTCTTTGGCTATATCTTTTCTGATGGGGGTATGACACTAGATCCCGCTAAAGTACAAGAACTGTCAAAATGCTGATCCAAAATGTTTCAATGGTGCATTCATTTCTTAGCATAGCCAAATACTGTTCCAGAAACATACAAGACTTTGCCACTGTAAGTGCTCCGTTGAGAGACTTGGTGAAAATGAATGTTTCATTTAATTGGTCACATGAATGTGGGAAAAGTTTTAACAAAATCAAGCAAGTCATTGAGAATGCTACTGAAATGGCATACTTCAATCCAAAGCTTCATACAGAGGTTGTTGTTGATGCTAGCCCAGTTGGGTTAGGTGCTATCCTTGCACAGAAGACACTCAACTGTTAGAAGGCATATTGTGGCATAGGCAAGTTGAAGTTTGTCCCAAACAGAACATGATTACTCACAATCTGAAAAAGAAAGCTTAGCCATGATATGGGCTCATGAATATTTCCATGTAATCCTGTACGGAAAATCTATTATGCTGCTAACTGATCATCAAGCTTTACTGACTATATTTGGCAATCCAAAGGCCAAAATGCCTCCTCGCATTGAACAATGGGGACTACAGTTAAAAGAGTGCAATTATACCATTGTGCGTCATCCTGGGAAGGATCAGAACCCTGCTGACTACTTTTACAGAGTACATATACAGGGTCATGGTACTCCATCCAACACGGCTGAGGCCTATATTAATTTCATTATCAAATCAAACACACCAGCTGCCATTTCATTAGCCTAGATTATCACTGCCATGAGAGTGGCATGTTAAAGCTGAAGAATATATTACACATCAGTCATGGAACCAACACCTTTGACCACTCACCAGTGAAGCTGAATATAAAAAAAATAAAAATGTCAAGGATGAACTGTCCATAACTCAGGATGGAGTTTTACTATGTGGGTTGAGAATCCTAATTGCTGAGAGTCTGCAACAGCAACAGAAAACAATTGCAGTGGCCCATGAAGGACATTGCCACAAAACGAGCTCTCTGAGACCGAGTCTGGTTTCCTTATCTTGATGACAGAATTGAAAAGGAATTAAAGGCCTGTCATCTATGCAACCGCCTTTCTCCAAAAACTACTCACCATACCTTGAACATGTTACACCTTCCGAAGCATGAATGGGGAGAGTAGCTATTGACTTTTTTGGTCCACTCAACAGTGGACATTACCTGATGGTGATTGTAGATGAATACTCACGCTTTCCATTAATTGAAGATCTTTTATCTAACACTCATGAATGAGTCATTGAAAGATTAGATGGCATCTTTGCCACATCGGGTGTTCCAGCCATAGTGAAGTCCGACAATGGCCCGCTTTATTAATAGTCGAGTTTTTAAAGATTTCTTGGAGCATTTGAATATGAAGCATGAGAGGAGCACACCTCTGTGGCCTCAGGAAATAGGACTTGTTGAGCATTTTACGAGTACGCTAAAGAAATCAGTGCAGCGTGCTACTCTTGAGAAGCTCAATTTGAAAACTGTGTTGAATTCTACCTTGAGAGCTTATCGTTCAACACCTCACTCGCCCACAGGTGAAAGTCCTACAACATTGATGTTCGGGAGAGCAATGAACACAAAGTTACCTCAAAGGACCAATCAGAGAAAGAAAGATGAGAACGCAACTCATGAGAAGGACTTGGTTAACAAACAAAATATGAAAGGGTATGCTGATAAAAGACGACATGCAAAAAACATTGGGGCATATTCTCAAGGAGCTATCGCCGAGTTATCGGCACTTTATCGCAGCCAAAGTCGTGATAAATTTATCGCCCCATTCACAAGCTGGTGCTAACAGCAGATACCACCAGTTTACTTGCGAAAGCATCCGCAAAAAACATTGCCACAGATGACCCCGGCTACTATCGCTAATGAGATGCAGAGTAGGTGTTCCCGAGCAACCTCAACATTCTCAACGACCAGCCACATCGGCGATAAGATCACAAAACAGGTGATAAGGTGCGTTAGCAGCAGGAAATTAACACCTGCTCTGACCCGGTGGAAAGTCGGACGACAACCTCCACCATCAAAGGGAGCCCAGCCCAGAGCCACACATGAAGAACAACAGATGCCATGGAGCCACTCACCATGCATCCTGGAGCCCCGAGGGGGCAACAACACCCACCGCCACCACCCCCAGGACCGCCACCCCCCCGGGCCCCCTCCACCCCGACCACCACAGAGGCAGCGCAGACAAAGACAGCAGACCTTCAGGAAATGCACCAGCCTCGCAGACCTAACACCAGACAATGTCAATGCCCACTACAGTCTCAAAAGGACAACCATCCTCCGCATCCTGAACATCATTGCCCACAGGCTGACGGTACCAACCCAGCGGACAACCAACATCCCTCCGCAGACAAAGCTGCTGGCTGTGCTGCACCTGTTGGCCTCTGGTACCTCCCAACCAACAACCGCCAGAGTCGGAGGAGTCTCACAGCCAGCCCCAACCAAGTTCCTCACACCTGTCCTGGATGCCATCATCAGCTAGGTACCCCAGTACCTATACGTCCCCCACAATGCGCAGGAACAGCTGGAGACCAAGCAAGGACTATACGCCATAGCTGGATTCCCGCACGTGTTGGGGGCAATCGACTGCACACATGTCCTACTTGTGCCCCCTGCCGACACTGCACACAATTACCGCAACAGAAAGCACACGCATTCCATCAATGTGCAGGCAATAGTGGACCACAGGGTACTCTTCACCAATGTCGTAGCCAACTACCCAGGCAGTGCGCATGATCCCTTCATCTTCCGACAGTCCAACATCAACAAGCGCTTCCAGGATGGCACCTCTGGGAATGCACTGCTCGTTGGCAAGTACCAAATGAACACACCACACACCTCAACTCCACAATCATGCAACTCACAACTCTGGCACTGCACATGTCACAAAATCACATACAACATGCCAAACAACATGCCCACCCACCAGACAGGACAGCACAACTTACTGTGGCAACCTTGGTTAGCCATGTACATGAGCCATCAACGGCATGGCACCTCAGCCACACAATAGCAGAATGTGGGGAGAGGTGGGAGCCAGGCATGTGCGAAGGAGGCAAGTGACCCATGAATGAGAATGTACACAATGCCAAGTGTGGCGGAGATGTGCTGGACAGACTGCAGTATGCAGACCACAGACATATCCATGTCTACATGCACTGCTGGTGTTTGGAGTGTAGTGGACAGTGGACGCAACCATGTCACCCCAGCCAGTGGGGAAGATCGCGGAAATGTAGCTTGTGACGTCCCCCCCTGTAAGCGTGTTCGGAGTGGGCTGGCCCGGCGTACGCCAGGCCAGCGTAGGGGTGTGAATAAAAAGCACGTAGCTCTGGGCGTGGTTCTCTTCCGGAATGCCCAACGTGTCTGCCAGGGCGGCGCCTCCCACCCCGCCACGAGGCAGACGCCATGAGCGGTGTGGCCTGCGATCCTGTGCGCCTGCTGCACCCCAGGCTGCTGATCCCCAAACCCGTCATGCCCGCCCCTGCGCAGCCAGCCCTCACTGCTCACCTGCCGACACCGGCGTGTGTCAAAGAGGGCCCACCACGTGCCGGCGCAAGCTCCAAGCCCAAAGCCCGCGACCATGGCAGCCTCCTCAAACCATCACGGCCTCCGCGACACAGGCCCGATTTACTCCTTTCTCGTTGACGTACTCTACCGCTGCCTCCGGCCTACACTACGGTCAAGTAGGTCACACATTTGGAACTGAGTCTAGATTATGCAATGGCAGAGTACACACTTTATGCCTGCGTTTATATCACTGTACTCCCTTCGATGTGGTGCCACCAACTCTGTGCATAGCATTCGAACTACACCTGTCTGTGGTCCCTTGCTGACTACTGCCTTCAGCCTACACTGCGGTCGAGTAGGTCACACATGTGGAACTGAGTCTTGATTTCTGCATGGCGGAGTTCATATCATTGTACGCAAGGAGATGAGTAAGAGGAAGACGCGGTTCAGTCCGGAGGAGAAAAGGATCATCGTTATGGAGGTGATCGAACACTGCCGACAACTGCTCTGGTGTCACTAACTCTGTGCATCGCGGGCCAACGACACGTGGCTGTGGGTCCCTGCTGACCGCTGCCTCAGGCCTACATTGGGGTCAAGTAGGTCACACATTTGGAACTGAGTCTTGATTACACAATGGCCAAGTACACATATCAATGCAGACTTTGAATCACTATTCTCCCTTCGATGTGGTGACACAAAGTATGTGCATGGCATCCCAACCACACGTGTCTGTGGGCCCTTGATGACTATGCCTTCGGCCTACACTGCGGTCGAGTAGGTCACACATTGGGAATTCAGTCATGATTCATTTATGGCAGACTTGATATCATTGTACTGGCCTCATCGCAGACTGCATCCCCTTTCAGCTCCGGTGCCACTAAGTCTGTTCCCCGACATCCATGGACACTTTCTGGTTGAACTTTGGTGGCGACTGAGTCTATGGACTGGGGGTTGTCTTCATCATCATGTCGGTGATACTGACTTTGTGGCAAAAACGAGGCTGTAGCATTCCACTCCTCCATTTGCGGCTTCCGTCCGGCTTCTGCCCTCTGCATCATGCCCTGGAGGACACCTTCCACTGTCCCCCGCAAACCTCTGCTACATTCACCTTCGACATCGACGAGGACCCGCTCACTTTGCGTGGCCCTATCTCACTGCACCGCAAGTCACCGTCCCGTGGCGGTGTGCCTGTGCCGGACGCAGTGCATCCGGGGCAACTAACTCTGTGCAGCTCAAGTCATGGCCCCTGTCTGATAGCATATTGGATGACCTCTGGGTCGATGGACTGGGGGTTCAAGGCCATGTGTCTGTGGCCCTGCGCTGTCCGCTGCCTCCGGCCTCAACTGCGGTCCACCTGGGCTCACATATCAAATCGAGTCCTGTCCTGCCCGGACGTCGGATCACCGCAGGATGCACACTCCACCACCGCCAGGACCAACTCCAAACAACAGGTGCCAGAGTCGGAAGTGTCTTACTGCCAGACTGTCAGAGTTGCTCACACCTGTCGTGGGGGCCATCATCAGCTTGATACCCTGCTCAGCTCTTCAGGTGCCACTAACTTAGTGCACCACAAATCATGGACCATTCTGCTTGCATGTTGGGTGAACACTGTACTTTCTCCTGCTACCACCATGATGCTTCACAGTTGTTTCTGTTATGCTGGTGTTTTCTGTTTCTGCTTTAATTGTGATCACTGTTCAAGTTGTTGCCAGCACCAACGACTCCATGAGGGCTGGCTTACACTCACCCCACACACATCCAGCACATGCGTCACTGTACATGTGACCATGCCAATAAAGGTGTTGAGCGCACGTGCCCGTAGCCAGTTCAACGAACTATCTGAGTGTGTCCGTGTGCTCATGATGTATGCATTAGGGCCCCGGGCCCTACAACATTACATTGTACCGTGTACAGAGGACGTAGCCATGTCACCGCAGGCAGCGGGTGAGACATTGCACATGTAGCTTTGTCGTCCCCCACTCAATACGTAAGAGGAGTGAACTGGGCTGGCGTACGCCAGTCCAGCGTGGGGGTGTGGATGATTATCCCGTGGCTCTGGGTGTGGTTCAGTACTGGAAATGTGCAAAGGCATGTGTCTCTGTCGCAGTGTGGGTCTCCGTTGGGGAGTGTAGGTGGTCCCTGATGGGACTTAGACACCCACGTATGTGATCTAGTTCGGCTTCCATGAGGTAGTACCCCACCCGCACATGTTCGGCCACCCCATTCTGGCAGTCTGACACCTAGCCTTGGAATGCGATGTGTGCTTCGGTGGGCTGCTGGGAGCCAGCCGGGGTGGTGGGTGCATCCAGCTGTGCTGTCTGTGCAGGGGGTGGGGTATCCTCGATGCAGCGGTGCTGCCCTGCTCCTGGAGGTCCATTGCCCAAGATGTCTATGGACTGTTGTAGGGCGTCGGTGTCGGAAGTGTGGAGGTCCTCTTCAGCATCACTGTAGAGTTGTCTAGTCTGCTCTGCTGGAGCTGTTGTTTGTCGCTCTGCAATGTGAAGGGGAGTTGCTTGTTGACATTGTGTTGGCATGTATGTTGACGCATTGTTCAAGTTTACATACAGACTACATGACAATGTACATTGTGACTGTTTGGGAGGGGCGGACTATTTGATGCGGGACAGTGAACATTTGAACTACATGACGTAGGTGAGGTTGTACACGTACATTTGCATCTCACAGTTTCCTGCTATGTCAGATGTGATTGGCCATTTTCTACGCACAGGCGGACCCAGTTGTGTCCTCTGTTCTGCAGTGTAAGTGTTGCACTGTGTACCACATTGTCGTCCATGTGGATGTGCTGTCATTGCTATGTGTGTGTGCTGCATTGTGTGAGAGTTGCACCTGCAGCTGTGATTTTGCTGCCCCTTATCCCTTGGAGGTGGTGTGCCTTTGGCTTTTGTGCTTTTGAGGTGCTGTGATGTTGGCGACTTGGGTCATTTGTGCTCTTGGACGGTTTTTGTACTCTTGTGCATTGTTTGTCTGCAGATGTATTATTGACGTCAGTGGTTGTTTGTGCACGTGGATGTGTCAGAGTGTGACCTGCTCCTTTCCGGATGTGGTCCACACTCAGCCACCTCAGTCTCATGGTGTGCACAATGTCATGGTGATTGTACTCCAGCCATGCTGCTCGTCATGTGGTGTCACTTGCATTGTCAGTGTGGCTCTCACATATGCATCTTTGCTGTGTTTCGCACGGGTGCATGTGTGTGTTGTGGAATTGGTGATGTGTGGGGTGGGAGCCCTTTGGGCACATGGTGGACGGGGGCCTACTTGATGTTTGTATGTGTGCTGCAGTGTGCCACGGGGATCAGGGACATGACCCAGGGTCATTGTGGGTGTGCGGTGTGCTACACGTCGTTGTGCATGTGTGCCATTGTGCCTGTCCCCCCATCCCCACAGTCCCTGTTTGTTACTCACCCTTTTGATGTTGTGTCAGGTCATGTCGAGCAGTGTCCGGACTCCCGACTCCTTGCACCGTCTCCACACTGATGACTGTGGCCACCATTTGCTCCAGCTCCTCCTGTGGCACAGGACTCCCACCTCCATTCGCCGTTGCTGCCTTCCTGTTGGCAGCGGGTTTCTGCTTGGTTTGGCTTTTCATATCGTGCCAGCGCATCTTGGCCTCCTCGACACTCCGGCTGCATTCACGATGGAATGCCATTTTTCCGTCTGTGTTGTTAGTGCTCTGTCACCTCCGTGACGACGATCCGGTTGTCATGCGGACTGTACCCCATCTTCCTCTTCCTCTTCTCCTTGGCCTTCCCTGACCCCGAGGTTCCTTGCTGGTGGTCTGTGGGGCTTGTGGAGTTCGCGTTGACCTGGGCACTTGTTCCGGTTGCATCCATGTTGATACGCAGTTTATTTTGTTTATGGTGTGTTTTTCTTGTTCAGCTTTTATAGTGCATTTTCCCGCATGACGCCTGGGAATTGCAAGCCTGTCGCTGGTTGTTGCTGATTTTTGTATTGCGGTTGGCCTCATCGCAACTTTATTCGCGTTCGTGTTTCGCATTTTTGCGGCGTCGCGTTAATTTTAACATGGTCATTTGACGCGTTATCATGGGACTATCGCATCGGGGAAGGAGAAGGGCAAGGAAAAGAAGAAGAGGAACCCGCGATTCAGTCCACAGGAAAACAAAATCCTGATTACGGAGGTGATAGAACACCACCAACAACTGTTCATCACCTCCACTGTGTCATTGGCAACTAAAAATGCAATATGGCAGTCCATCTTGGCCAAGGTGAATGCAGTCGGAGTGAAGAGAAGGGAAGTGGACGACTGCAAGAAGCGCTGGAATGATGTGAAGCGCAAAACCAAGCTGAAACTCGCCAACAACCGGAAAGCAGCAATGCAGACTGGAGGTGGGAGTCCAGCGCCACAGCAGGAGCTGGATGAGATGGAGGAAATGGTGTCCACAGTCATCAGTGGGGAGACGGTGGCAGGAGTTGGGGGACCGTACACTGCTCAACATGACCTGACCCAACAGCAACTGGGTAAGTAACGACCAGGGACTGGGGGGATGGGGGGAGATGGGCACAATGGCACACATGCACAATTAAGTATAGCACAGTGCACACCCACAATGACTCTGGGTCATGTCCCTGATCTCCTTGGCACACTGCAGCACACATAGAAACAGCAAGTAGGCCCCCGTCGACAATGTGCCCAGAGGGGGCCCTCCCCACACATCACTAATCTCACAACAAACCCATGCACATGTGCTGAACCCAGCAAAGCTGCGGGTCCGTGAGCCACACTGACAATGCAAGTGACACTGCATGACAATTAGCATGGCTGCAATCCAATTATCATGACATGGTGCACGCCACGACACTGAGGTGGCTGAGTGTGGACCACATCTGTAAAGGAGCAGGTCACACTCTGACACATCCACGTGCACAAACAACCCCTGACGTCAACAAGACATCTGCGGATAAACAATGCCAAAGAGTCCCAACTCCCACCAAGAGCCCAATTTACCCAAGTCTGCAACATCTCAGCACTGCATAAGCACAGAAGTGAAAGGCACACCGCCTGAAAGTGATAAGAGCCAGCAAAATCAGAGCTGCAGGGGCAACTCTCCCACAATGCAGCACACACACATAAGAAACAGAGCACATCAACATTGACAACAATGTGGTACAGACTGCAACACTTTCACAACAGAACAGAGGACCCAACTGCTGCCGCTTGTGTGTAGAAACTGGCCAATCACATTTGGCATAGCAGGAAACTGTGAGATGATAATGTACAAGTACAACCCCACATCCCTGATGGTGTAGAAATGTCCACTGTCCCGCATCAAATAGGCATCTCCTCCCAAACAGTCACAATGTACATTGTCATGCAGTCTGTTTGTAAACGTGTCCAAAGCGTGAACATACATGGAACACACTGTTAAACTGCATCTCCCCATCACATTGCAGAGCGAGAATCAACACCTCCTGCAGAGCAGACCGTACATCTCTTCACTGATGATGAAGAGGACCTCCAAACCATCGACACTGACACCCTCCAACAGCTCATGGACACCCTCAGCACCCCACCCTCAGGAGTAGGGCAGCCCAGCTGCATCGAGGAGATCCCACCCCCTGCACAGACCACACAGCAGGAAGCACCCACCACCGCAGCTGTCTCCCAGGACCCCCATGACCAACACATGGCATTCCAACGCCATGTGTTAGAGGGCCAGAAGGAGATTGCTGATCAGGTGCGGGTGGGGTTCGACCTCATGGCAGCCAAACTAGATGCCATAAGTGGGTGTCTAAGTCCCATCAGGGACCACTTATAGTCCCTAACGGACACCCACAGTCCGCTCCATGCTCTCCAACAAGCCATGGCTGACATCGCTGGAGTCATGACTCTGAGACAAGAACAACTGTCTAGTCAGAGTGGCTCCAGCGATGACAGCCGGGAGTTGGGACAGATGCGGAGGATCATGGAGAACATGGAGCGGGTGCAGGCGGAAAGAATGGCTGACACAGCTGCACACCAGCGAGATGTAGCTGGGATCTTCCATGCCCTGCAGATCCTCATCATGGCATTGCTGCCACAAGGCCTGGCGCAGATGAATGCTGCTGCTACTACTCCATCCACATCTCCGCCCCTGATGTGTCAGTGCCTCACAGTGCGGCAGACAATCCACCGCCGGCCCCTGATGTGTCACTGCCACACAGTGCGGCAGACATTCCACCTCCGGCCCCTGATGTGTCAGTGCCACACAGTGCTGCAGACAAAACACCACTACCCACATGTGAGGCACATCACACATCAGAGGACGATGATGTGGATGATACTGCCTTTGTGGTAAGAAGGAAGCAGTAGCATTCATCTCCGCCATATGGCCTGTTTCAGCTTGGTTCTGCCCTCTGCATCATGCCCTGGAATAACACCTTCCACTGTCCCCAGATACACTCTGCGACACTCACCTTGGCCCTCGACATGGACTGCCATATCTGTTTTGGTTACCAATGACACAGCAATCAGACTGTGGACTGCACCCTTCCTCTTCCGATGAACTTGTCAATCGCTAAAGGACTCTGGCTGGCCCTCCACGGGGCAACAATGTAAAGTGGGGTTTGCATGGCCATGTACTGGTCCAGCGTCAACACTCCACCGAATGTGATTAAAACATTCTAATTCACACAGATGTGTCATGTCAATGATCAAGCAAGCATGAAAGTATGGATGAATAGTGGGGTAGTGATTCCAAAAAAAGGTACTCCCTGGGAACTGATATCAATGCGCATGTTTGACCGTGACCCAGATAGGCAGTGAGATGACTGGGAATGTGTGAACTAGCTGTGGCCTCATTGCTCCTAAACAACAATCTCACAATTTCCCAACTTAGCCCCACGTCAATGTAGGAAATAGGGCTGTGTGAGAAAAAGTCAAAGTCATGTGGATGTCACAGCTCGGAGCAATGATATGTTTTAGTGTGCAGCGGTTGGACTCCTGAGATGGTCTGTGCGTAAGTGTGAAGGTCATTCCATGCAAGAGAACTGCAAGCAAGGACTTCTGTGTGTGGGGTGTGTATACGTTGTCCATTGGTTAGCGCTGTGCGCAGTGTGGGAGTCGTCATCAGCTGCTATGGTATCTCTCAGGGGGTGCCAGGCGCATGCAATTCCAAGGTCGGAGGTGCAGATGTGCCACCGCCTTCTAGTACAGACAAAGGAGCTTTCATCCCTAGTGTTAGTTTGTCATCTGGCTTTTTAGCTGGTGTGCATCTCCCATGTTGCTGAGGTGTTCACTGTGCCCCCATCCCCCTTACATCCATGTTGCTCATGTTGTGGGACTTGAGTCACAGGGCGCATCTCTGCATAAGGGTGGTTCATATTTAACCCCAATGACATCCGCAATTTCATATTTGACCCCAAGTGACACCCGAAATTTCATATTTGACCCCAAATGACTCCCGAAATTCCATATTTGACCCCAAATGACACCCGCAATTTCATATCTGACCCCAAATGACACCCTGTTGTCTTTTTTTAAACACCAATGACAGCCTTCATGTCATGTTTTTGTACACATGTGATATGCTGATGAGTGGTATTACGTACTACATTTGACACCCTGAAATGGCATTCCGAATACGTGACACCCTGAACAGCCTCTCTGTACAGAGGTGACATACCCACCATCTATTTGCTATTTGTGAGATTGTTAGCACTTAATGTTGCACTTACACTTGTCAGAGTGATGTACTAATGCAGAGGACTGTGTGTTGCAATGAATTTATTTGCACATGCTGTTCATGTGGTCATTTTGTGCTGTTCCATGATTGCTAAGGACTGTCACAATGTGACGTGCTCATGCGAAGAAATTGTTAATGATTGTGTTCCTTCGGGCTATTCCTGCTGCAGCTGCAGTGGGGTGTGGTCCACCTGCCTCATCTTCCTCATCATCGTCCGGTGCATCTGGCACTTGGATCCATGGGGCATTGCTGCGTACACATATGTTGTGCAATACACAACATGCAATGATCATCTTGCACACTATTTCTGGGATCTACAGGAGTCTTCCACCTGTGATGTCCAGGCACCTGAAACGTGACTTTAACACGCCAAATGTGCGCTCAACAATGCCCCTGGTGCGTTTGTGGGCCACATTGTACTGCCTCTGGGCCGGGGTGTTCGAGGCTCGGAGGGGTGTCATCATCCACGGGCAGAGTGCATATCCTTGATCACCTGTGAGAGGTAAGTGAGATTAGTGTAAACTGGTGGTTCTGCATGCTGTGTTGGCAGACTTACAAGTTTTGTGGTGTGTGATTTGTGTGACTTTGGGATTCATGTTTGCCATGTATTGCTTCTGGCAAATGTGCGGGGTCAATGTGTATTACGTAGCCTCACAGCTGCTCCTCCCTCCCCCCGGGTTATTTACTTGTGTGCGCTGCACTGTTGCATCACTTGCACTCCTATGGCACACCATTGTCATGCCTGTCTGTGCATGTCCGCAAGCCTGACAACAACACTGTAATGTTGGCTGTTGAAGGTGGGCGGCCACGTGTGTGTAGGCCTATGGTAAGGATAGGGCAGACACAGATGTGGAGTTCAGGCCTGGCTGAACTCGCGCTGCGATTGAGGCTAGACCTTTGGCTTATGCTGCGGCAATGAAGGTACACACACAACAGTTGGCATGTATGAGCCAAGACCCCGAGCGGTCTTGCGCTCCTTTATTTATCCATTCGGGCGAGCCCGCCCTCCGGGTGCATGCTACATTGCAAGATTGTCGATTAAGGGCCGGGTGGCGCAGACACTACAACAGAGACACACGCCATAGTTACTTTTGTGGCCAGCCTGGAACTGGACCACTCCCAGAGCCCAGAACTGAACCACGCCCAGAGCCCAGAACTGAACCACGCCCAGAGACCCGGGCCATTTCTTCACACTCCTCACACACCTACGCGTGGGCCGCCGCGGCGGCGCTGGGATGTCGTGCGCTTTGGAGTACATCTCCAGACGTTCCACCCAGGCTTTCCTGAGGCCTGCCTGGGACGGGGGTGGCCCCATGACTGTGAAGGGCTCCAGTGGCGTTATCGAGGACATGCTGTTGGCTGCTGGAGGCGGACTTGTGGGGTAGCCCCATGGGACAATGACTTGCGGTGCACTGAGGTAGGCCCACCTGAAGAGCTGAGCGGGTGTGCAGCCTGCAATGATGCAGTAGGCCTGGAGGCCCAGACTGGATTTGATTTGTGTGAGACCTGCAGGACCGCAGTGTAGGCCGGAGGGAGCAGTCAGCACACACAGAACTCCGCGGTACGGTGCCGAAGGGAGCGCTGGGGGCCTGTTGCGTGGAAGCCAGCGATCGGCTGAGGAGGCTGCCAAGCTCACGGGCATCGGGATTGAGGACTGCACCGGCACAAGGTGGGCCCTCTTGGAGACACGCCGGTGGCGGCAGGTGAGCAGTGATGGCTGGGTGCGCAGAGGCGGGCAATCACCGCTGTGCGCCGGACGGGTCTGGGGTCCAGCGGGCTGGTGTGCAGCAGGCGCACAGGATCACGCAGGCACCACCGGTCACGGCGGCAGCCTCGTGGCAGGGTGAGGGGCGCTGCCCTGGCAGACACGCCCCTGCAGGCGATGACGAGATGTGCGCCGGGTGGCGTATGACATAGCCACCTCGTCGCCGGTGTAAATTTGGCCGTTGAAGGTGGTCGGCCACGTGTGTGTGGGCCTATGGTCAGGATATGGCGGACACAGAGACACACGCAGGAGTTACTTTGGTGGCCATCCCGGAAGTGAACCACGCCCAGAGCCCCGGGCTGTTTATTCACACTCCTGTGCTGGACTGGCATACGCCGGCCCAGCCCACTACGCTTATGCTTACAGGGGGGGCGACATAGCTACATGTCCAAGGTCTTCCCCACTGCCTGAGGTGACATGGTTGTGTCCACTGTCCACAACACTACAGACACCAGCAGTATATGTCCACATGGACATGTCTGTGCTCTGCATACTCAAGACTGTCCAGCACATCACCGCCACACTTGGCATTGTGTACATTCTTATTCATGGGTCCATTGCCTCCTTCGCACATTCTTGGTTCCCACCTCTCCCCACCTTCTGCAATTGTGTGGCAGAGGGTCTATGCCTTTGTGGATGGTTTGTCTACATGTCTGGCCCCTGTTACCACAGTTACTTGTGTTGTCGTGTCTGGTAGGTGGGCATGTTGGTTGGCATGTTGTATGTGATTTTGTTATATGTGCATTCCCACAGTTGTGAGTTGTATGATTGTGGAGTTGAGGTGTGTGGTGTGTTCCGTTGGTACTTACCAACGAGCAGTGCATTTCCATAGGTGCCATCCTGAAAGCGCTGGTTGATGATGGACTGTCGGAAGATGTAGAAGTCATGCACACTGCCTGGGAAGTTGGCGACGACATTGGTGAACAGTCCCCGGTGGTCCACTATTGCCTGCACATTGATGGAATGCGTGTGCTTTCTGTTGCGGTAATTGTGAGCAGTGCTGGCAGGGGGCACAAGTAGGGCATGTGTGCAGTCAATTTCCCCCAACACGTGCGGGAAGCCAGCTATGGCGTAGAAGCCTTGCTTGGTCTCCAGCTGTTCCTGCGCAGTGTGGGGGAAGTGAAGGTGCTGGGGTATCAAGCTGATGATGGCATACATGAAAGGTGTGAGGAACTTTGATAGGGCTGGCTGTGAGACTCCTCCGACTCTGGCAGTTGTTTGTTGGAAGGTACCAGAGGCCAACAAGTGCAGCACAGCCAGCAGCTTTGTCTGCGGAGGGATGCTGGTTGTCCGCTGTGTTGGTACCATCAGCCTGTGGGCAATGTGGGTCAGGGTGTGCAGGATGGTCGTCCTTTTGAGCCTGTAGTGGGCAATGACATCCTCTGGCGTTAAGTCTCTGAGGCTGGTGCGTTTTCGGAAGGTCCGCTGTCTTGTTCTGCGCTGCCTCGGTGGCAGTCCGGAGGGGTGGTCCTGGGGGTGGGGGTGGTCCTGGGGGTGGTGGCGGTGGGTGTTGTGGCCCTCTTGAGTCTCCAAGCTGCATGATTAGTAGCTCCATGGCACCTGTTGGTCTTCAGAGGTGGCTCTGGGCTGGGCTCCCTTTATGCTGCAGGTTTTCATCCTACTTAAGACCAGGAAAAAGCAGGTCTTAAGTCCCTGCTGCTAACGTGCCTTATCGCCTGTTTTTGGACCGCATCGCAGATCTGGATGGTCGTTGAGAATATCGCGAAGTGGTGTTATCGTGAGTTTTTGCACTGGAACGCCTACTCTGCATATGATTAGCGTTAGTTGTCGCTGTCAGCCTTGGCGATGTTTTTGGCGGCAGCTATCGCAGGTAAACTGACGATGTCGGCTGTTAGCGCAGGCTTGTGAATAGGGCGATAAATCTATCACCACTTTCGTGGCGGTAAAGTGATGCTAATTCGGCGATGTGTCCTTGAGAATATGCCCCATAGTGTCTTGCGAGTACGAAATGATGGAACTTTCCAAAGAACTGTGATGTAAGCGTTAGAGGGGAATTCAATAAAAGCTAGTTTAGAAAGTTGAGTTTGCAGTTAAATGCAGAAGAATAAAGACGTGTAATACCAAACTCCGGGTGTGGCATAGCCATTTGTGGGTACCCAGGCTGGGGAAGATGCTACACAGTCGACCCCTTTGTTCACTATGGAACGAATCGATTTAAAAAAAGAATGCAAAAGAATGGAAAGAAAGTGGAGAAAAAAATATGAGGGAACCAGCAAACTAAACTATAAGAAATCAGTAAAGAAATACCACTATGCCAGAAGAGAAGCTCGAGCCACCTTTCTTATCACTATGATTGACAACACAACTAACTCATCAAAAGAGTTATTCAGAATTGTCAACTCCTTTATGAAACTGGCCAGAAATCATTCTAGGCCCTCACCTGAGTCCTGATGCAACACAGTAGTAAATTATTTTATTAAAAAAGTTAATAATATTTGCACCACTCTTCCTGAGGAAACAGTCCTAAATGACGCTGCCAACAAAATTCATATAGATAGGATGGCAAAGGAGAAACTGTCAGCCTTCCCGGAGGTTCGAAAGGAAGATGTTGAAAGGCTCATAAAAATTGTAAAATCTGGATTCCTTTTGGATCAAGCTCCTCCTGACATATTTATGAAAGGTGGAAATGCAATCTTGCCAGTCTTGACCAACATTTTTAACCTCTCACTGGAGAGCAGCATTGTTCTGCCTGCCTGGAAACATGCAATTGTGAGACCTCAGCTAAAAAAAACATCCTTAGAGCCTACACGAGCGGAACACTACAGGCCAATCTCCTTACTCCCTGGTGTCAGCAAAAGTTTAGGGAAGTAAGTTAACAAAAATCTCTCCTCATTCCTGCAGAATTATGGAATTTTATATCCAACTTAAACTGGCTTCTGTTCTGGAAGTAGTACGGAAATAGCCCTGTTAGCTCTATTAGAAGAGCTGAAAAAAACCCTAGATCAATGCGAATCAGCTCCAGTTATACTATTGAACCTGAGCACAGCTTTTGACACTGTATCCTACCCCATCCTAATCCAGAGATTGGAAGAGGCTGGTAATATCGAATTAGCTCTCAAATGGTTTGCCTCCTTCCTTAACAGAAGCTTTCAAGTCTGTGAGGAGTCTTTCTGCTCAGATTCACATTTTTTAAAGCTTGTGGTCTCGCACGGTTCATCACTGAGCCCTACGTTGTTCAGTCTCTATGTTCGCCCACTAGCAGAGACTATACATGGTCATGGTTTTTCAATGGTGTCATATGCAGATCATTATCTCATTAACTCCGGATTTAGTAGCAGTTTCCAATCAACTAAATGCTTGTTTAAAGCAAGTAACAGAATGGATGTCCAACAGCAGCCTGAAATTGAACAGAGATAAACTTGAAGTGCTAGTAGTTGGTAATACCCCTCTTCTTGGACTGAACTGCGCTGGCCTGACTCCCTCGGTAACCACCCTACCCCAAAGCTGGAGGTAAAAAGTCTCAGAAGCACCATCCTGCCTCATCCAACTTGGACTTTCTACACTGGTTGTCAGTATTGAAGAGGAACAATTCAAGGCATTTTGCGTAGCCCATCGGGCATTGTATGAGAAGTGCCCTCAACTGTTACAGCAGAGGTTAAACCCTTACAGCCCTAGAAGATCACCATGATCCATTGATCAAGGACTGTTGACAGTCATAAGATCAAGAAAGCTAGAAGCAGCGGATGATCGTTCACCTATTTAGTGCCTAAACTTTGGAACGCTCTTCCACCAGCTCTATGAAAGTATTAGGAAGAACTTAGCTTCAAGAAACCGTTGAAAATAAATCTTTTTAATTAAGACTTCTCTTTCTACTTAAGCATAAGTATTATGTGACTGGTGTGACTGTTAGTGCTGGAGGCCCGTTGGGTAGTCATGAGCTCTAGAAGTGCCTGAAATAGAGTAGAATATTTGCTGCTTTGAGCAAATAATGATAAAGTGGGAGGGATCAGACTGGCCTAGAAGCATCTGGAAAGTGATGCCTTACATCTTACTTTTTGCCTTTTAGCCTCAGTTTCTGGTGAAAGTACCTCAAGGGGCTCATTTGCCCTGCCACCTGGAAAACAACCACTTTGATGGCTATGAATTTTCAGGGTCCAGATTGACATAGGCGGGCATGCGGCAAGCAAGAGCCAGAAAAAAGCTTACCAAACTCTGGCAACTGATTTCGAAGGTATGCATGATGATTCCCCTAGCCTCTCTGACTCAATGACAGCCATAGCCCTTCATCTACTGCATATTACCATTGCAATTTTTGTAGACTGTAAAGCTACATTTCAAGAATATAAAAAAATCAGAAAACTACATTTTTATAGATGTCCATGAACCTCAGCGGAACTACCTTTCTGCACATTGTTCTCCCTAGGGGACACAAAGCTTATCATCAACATAACCTATTCTGTGTTTCAAGAATCTGAAAAAAGCAGTCGCTCCAAAATTGTAACCTTAGCTCATTTGAACGTTTGAACAACTGGTATATTATGGCCCTCTACTGAGGGGAGGGCAGAGTGGGGTCGAACAAAGATGTGGTTACGTCCTCCGAAATTTTCAATAGAGCTGCAAAAAATACTCTTGCTGATTTCAAGAGAAACAGCAAAAGTCTCTCAAATCTTTAGGAAAGTGTTACCAGAAAAAAATCCTTTCATGTAGAACGAAAGTCCTCACTCATCCAGAGTGTAGCATGCTTCATCACAGGGCTCCTACTCACAATAGTTATGATGGATGCCAATGTGGGCCACTGTTCTGGAAACCAGGTGAGCTCTTCATGTCCCAGTGACTGAATATCTTGGGGCGTATCACAGATACAGCACATTTTTCTTGTTTGCGCCAGGCGCACCTGTTAAAATGTGCAAACTAGGAAAATGTGATGTACTAAGATGAATGTGTTTCCCCCAGGGCAGCTGTGAACTTGCATTCATGGGAAAAAAGGAGGGGCTGCTTTGAAGCTGCTCCGTGTTTCACAGTGCAGATGGCAACCCGCCTGCTCTTTGAAGGGGGATTAGAGATCCCCTTGCAGGTGGGTGCAGTGAGTGAGTGAACCCACCTACAAAGGGGATGTCTCGCTTTCCTCCCTCCAGAGGGCTGTCATCAGAGGGTGCACTGACAGTGCCCCTCCTGGCAGCTTCTTTGCCTCTGCTCCCACGTCTATAATAAGGCGAGGGATTCCCTCATTTGCATGGGCCCACGCCCACATGCAAATGAGGGGATGCTCTCTGATGACAGTGCTGGCGCTTTATGTACACCAGCCCAGCGCTAACGGTATTATAGAAGGGAACACACAAGCAATTTTGGCCCCTTCTGTAATACCAAAGTGCCCTTAGGGGGCGCACAATGCGGGCGCAAACACCCGTTGTGCCCCCGGGTCACTTCTGTAATACGGCCCCTGGTGGGGGGATCCTAACTGTGAAATTATCCAATGAAGAAACATGTCAAGCTCCTTGCAGTGTCGAGGTCCTATAATCTTGAACACTTGGGACAAGAAAGAAATAATTAGCCCATCAGTAGGAAATTTTAGTTTACCCACTCATTTTCTACTCTTCATTTCTGAATCAATAATTCTGTAATCTATGTTCTATTGATAAAGCCGTCATTATACAAATAAAGCAAGATAATTGCAAAAATTGATTTATCCGTCTTTGTAAAAAGCTACAAATGTTAGTTTGAAGTTGTATCAATCTGGTGCGCCCCATTACTTTTATCCAAAGTTTTAGAAACTCAGTCACTGACAGATTAATTGTATTCGATCTGCACAGTTTGGTTGCTGGTTGCACCCTTATCAGTAGATAATGTGGTGACATTCTTCCTCCTTTCATCATGGTTTTCCATCATCTGGTGTGGAGACATATTCTTAAATGCTTCCATCAAGGTATTGCATTGATTATTAATTTTTAACACAATTGAATTTTGTTGACTTTGCTTTCTGTCAACACGGAGTCCCCCCAAACGAGATTCATTAACCATGGAAGCATGCATTAGCTGTAAAGGCTTTAGCCTGGCAGATCTTCTTTGACTTGTTTGTGAGTAATGTAAATCACATCCGCTTGTGGTAACAGATCCTGCAGCAATTCATGGACACAATTCTTAGTTACTGCAGCTACCAATTATGCACCCACCAGTAGTGGGCCAGCCTATGGGGTAATCAGGCAGTGCCTGATGGGCTGGTCTGATGGTAAGTGTGTGGGCCAGTTTTTTGGCTGTTTGTGGATCTGTTTTATAGTCTGCTGGATTGGTTTTTACTGTTGATTTCCCGGATATTAAAATAAGCATTGCCTGCAGCAAGCTTAGATTTGTCAGCCTTCCATATCTCGAAAACACTTACACAGGTAGCCTTTGCAAGTTCAAAAATACCCACATTTTTTAGCTTTCTAATTCACTAATGGTGGCCACTTTTATTTTGGTGCCCGGGTCTACTTTCAGTCCAAGTCCGGCCCTGGCACCCTCTGTAGGGGGCTCAGTAGGTGAAGCTGTAGGATCTAGATTAGATTCCCCAGCAATAAGGTTCCCCAGTCCATACTTACCTTCATCTCCATACAATTCAGGATTGTCATCGTATTGAGGGTTATTTGAAACTCTGAGTTATGCACCTTATGGGTTTGGGTTCGCTCTCCCTGTCACTTTACAGCAATCGCACCACATTCATCAGTTGAGGTGTGCACGGTCAGCAAGTTTTTATTCTCAGTATGACTTGTTTTTATGACATCTAGTAAATTCTTCTTTTTCCTCCCACCTAGTACCTTTAATGTGGCCTCTTCACTTTCAGAATTCAAGCATTTTCACATTTGTTAAATGCATCAAGTGGATCACTATAGTTAGGGCCCCTGGAATTATGCTGCAGGGGAGGACGACATTATTTAACAGGGTTAACTAAACTATGCATCAAGAAAAGATAAATTATGCAGCATAATGCAGCACATTTTTTGTTAGTATTACCTCATTCTTTTGCCATTTTTACATATGATAGCACTTTCTGGGCAAAGGTTACACTCATTGGCGGCTCCTCCACTAAGGCGGAGGAGCGTCGGCCCACTGCTTAAAATCAGTGAAAGAAAGGAAAAATAAAATAATAATAACTTAATGTTATTATCATTTTATTTTGTCCAGCTGTGGCAGCTTGGTAGGGCGGAGCAGGGTTGCTCTGCTGACAGAGCAGGGCAGGGGAAGGAGTGGTGGGCACACTGAAGTTCGCATGACATTTTGGGCGGCCCGAGAGGGCCGGTCAAACAGTCATGCACACTTAGCATGTTCTCCACCCAGGCTGCATTACAGCCTGGGTGGAGAACATGCCCAGGCTCCCAGTCCTCATCTGAGCGCCGATCCACGGTGCTCAGACCAATTACGACGCTGCATTGCAGCATTGTGATTGGCTCGGGGGAGCCTGGATGCGCTTCCTGTTCGGCGACTTCGGCCCGATCCGGAGGGGAGACAATGTGTGAAAGACGTGGCAGGAGGTAAGTGTACTTTTCTTTTTTATCTTTTTTAGACCCACTTACCCCCCTGCTCCGCCATGCCAGATCAATGCCAGCCGCCACTGGTTACACTTTATTAGAACCACTTTTAAACTCAGATTCAGAAATAAGTAATATAAAGGTGAGCAGACTAACTTTGTAGTGGGCCTTCCACTGTACAGCAACACATGTTGCCGAGTTTTCAGTACCTTTTGATCCATTTGAGCTGGACACAACATTTATTTGCTCAAATCTGCAGATTATGCAATTGTTGATGGATTATGTTGCAAATGCAGAAAATCTACAACTATGCAGAAAACGCCACAACTCTTTAAGTGATAGTGATGCATTAATTTTAGTAGATACAGCATGTCTCTGACCAATCTCATTTGCTTTCATATGTTGGGTATTTACACTCTCTTTTGGTGCACCCGTGTCAATTTGCTTTCATAGTCCTGACCATCACCGGAGTTCACTGCCCGGTCAGAGTGCTTATGTTGCTTTCATGATCAGGTAGCCTGAGGGTTTATCAGAGTGTTGACTTGAACTACAAGTGTCTTCAAATACTGAGGGCCTGATTCCCAAAGGGCCTCTGCACTTTTGGCAGAGGCCCAGCAGTCATGAGGGACTCTCCACACTCAGGGCACAATCTCCACATTCAGATTTCTCATTGAAGAGATTTCCTCCCGAGTGCCAAGTCTCCCACAACTGTGGGGCCTCCGCCATGAGTGCAGAGGCCCTTTGTGAATCAGGCCTAGAGGTTTTAGTAAATTTTATATGACAGTCATCTACTGATTTTAGACCATTACTCAAGTTGTAGTTGTCAAAGACTAAATATGTAAATGAGCAGTATTAATACTGAAGTAGAGCATTGTGGTTTAGTGAGCAGGGTGTTCATGGACGGCACCAGTTGCCAGATTTTGTCTCTGATCTGGTCGTGTGTCATGCATTGCATATCATGGCCCAGATATACTAAGATTTTGAGTTGGGTTGCATCACTTATGCGCCCTAGCCCCAACTCAAAATCGTTTTTGGCATTTACTAAGCTACGCAAAGTCGATTTGCGTGGCTTTGCGTGGTTTGGCAAATACAAAGTAATGCAACGCATCGCATAGTGCTGCCTTCCATTTCTTTGAGTCAGGTTGGTGGGTAGGTATTTCCATGCATCCACCCATGTATTTTGATGCAAACCCAGATTTACAAAGACTTGTAAACCTGGATTTGTGCCACAATGTGCACCTACCTGACAGAGGGTTAATGAGGAGAAATATCTTTATTTCTCCTCGTTAATTTCTCTTTCTATACATTCTGCAGCACACATGAGAAGAGGAATATGCCTCTAAGGATTATTTTTGTGCAGGAAGGTATACCTTTTTGCATAAAAACAATCCTGCCCATAATGCAGGCACTCTTGCACCATGGTGTAAGAGTGCCTACACTGGTGCTAGACAGCACAGAGTGTGCCAACACTGGCATGGAGCAGAAGTGAGCCATATCTTAGTAGCTAGGGCGCATTTCTGTTCTCTCCCTTTCACCAACGCAGCGCAGCAAGTTGCCTTGCTTGTGTGGGCCAGCTGCACTTTTGCAGACCACTGACAGACAGAAGTTGAGGAGCAGACAGCACCTCTTCCCCACCTAGGACACTCAGGGCATGTCAATGCCCTCACGAACATGCAGATCACAACAAAGCACAAATCAAACGCTGGCTTAAGAGCATGAAGCTTTTGCTTCGGGTAGAAATAGAGTGAGACAATCAAATCAGCCCTGGCAATGGTCTGCAGCCTTTAGTTTATATTTCTTTCCTCCATAGGAGCATAGGAGCTGGAAAGGAGCCATAAGTAGAGAAACTAGTATCATGAGAAACATGTTTCTCTAAAAAATTTAATTTGTGCTTTCATTGAACAAGTGTAATTGTCGCTACTTGTCCTGTAGTTTTTTCATTTCCTCAGAACTCACCCATGCTGGTTATCTACATGTTAACTTGATTAATATAAAGCATTTGTGGCAGATTTGGTAACATTTACTGCTGGGTTAACATTACAAAAACATTTGTTTTGAATTTACTTTCCATCGCAAAACACAAGTTACTTGAAAGAAACGCAAAGTAGCCCTTGGCACTGCTTTACGTTACTTTATATAAAAGAGGCGTTACATGGGCATACCTGTGCAATCACCCATGTTTATAATAGTTGACAGTGGTTTGCACCAAAAAATGATGACTATTTGAAGCAGGTGTAAAATGGATAAAAGCTTTTACTTCTCCAAACTTTTCTGACTTTACATGTGTGTTGCACTGTACAGCGCACAGCCAAAATGGGAAAAGTTCTAAAGTTTGTATAGTCAGAGAATTTTGTACTGGAAGGTTATCCTTCTAATACAAAACCTGTACTAGACATGATGCATGCATCTTTGCACTATGGTGCAAAGGTGTGTTTGTGGCACCAGGCAGTCTGATTGTGTAACAGCGCTATGGAGAGCAGAAAAGGCCTTTTCCTGCTCCCTCCTTCTCACGCAATGCAGTGCAGCGACAGTGGGTGCTGCGCAGGCATGTGTGACAACTTTGTAAATCTGGGCCCTATTGATGAGGCAAGTGTTCAATATAAGGTCCTTCTATTGCCTCTTTACAACATTTGTAACTTTCATTGTAGAAATCGGTAATCAGGGGTTCATTCTTAATTTCAGTGAACTGACAGCTGGCTGAATGACATACTGGTGAGGAAGACAGGCCACATCTAAATAATATACTCACTTATTTAGCAAAAATGAAATCTCATCGTCGCATTGTGTAAAGAAATCAAATCTAACTTTGGATGCCTAGCCTCGAGAATGAGGTTTTCCTCCCGATTTTTCGCTGTTATTCGCTCTCCTACTGATAAGCCAATGGGATGCTGTTTATACTGACTTTTCAATAATTTTTGAACAAGCGTGGCATAATATTTTCCAAAAATATGTGGAATATGCAAACTATTTTATTGGGTGAGGACTGAAGTGCACAATTGTCCCTTCTTATTTTTATTAAATACAGGGTTCAAAAAGGTGTAGTTTGCACTAAACATCTTACAAATCTCTGGTGCTTTCATAAGTCAGACACATATAAGTACTACTGCACTTCTTGTGCTGGGAAGCAATATTGGATACACAATAATGAGGCCCTGTGACGTCACCAAAAAGTCTTAGGTAAAATGAAAGTTATTGTAATGTTTATTTCCTACCATACACAAATTGTACAGCACAGAACATCATTTATTTCTCGGTCTTGATGTAAGAAATATTAATTGTGAGAAGAAACTCTATACTAACTACTCTGAAAGAAAAAAAAGAACACATACATAATTGCTCTTTACAAAGGGGTTCCTTTACAGCATAGATCAGTGATTCGGTAACACAAAATATACACATTACAAAAACACATCAAGTACAAAGGAGGCAAATAAATAGGAACATACGCTACGAAACGTCCTGAGCAACAGTCCACACACAGATAAATTAATTCGAAGCCATAGGAAATTTTAATAAATACAGTGGTTTAAATTAAATTTAAATAAAATATATAACTAATTTATTAAAATAGTAGATTAAATTGTAGTCTGTGCAATGCATAAATTAATCGACAATTGTAATTTTTTTGTTTTTTGTGAGCAATTACAATACTTTGTACGGAAAACAAATATTGCCTGGCTTCCTCCAAATATTATGACTGAACATGAGACAGCTTTTGTCAAACACAATAGAAAAAATAAAACAGCTCGCTAGAGAATATCCTTTCTCTCCTGTCTAATGTCTGGTAGGAGAGTGAGTGATAGTGGAAATAAAAATAAAATGCTCGCCTGTATAAAGTACAACCGACCAGTTATTGCACCAAGTGCAACTGAACCAGTGGTGAATCTGGGCGGCCCTGCTGACGACAGCTCCCCTTTCATTCACCCGGTAGCACCTAAAGCTGTTGTACATGTCCTCAGAATGGATCTCAGACAGTGTGTCCCAGTCGAAATATAAATGTTGTCTGTAAAAAATAAACACTTTTTGTGCCACAGAAAAGTGAAACACCCGTGAGGCCTCGTGAGGACGGCTATACTGAGGCACCTATGCGCCTACGTATGTGCAAGTACGGAAAAGCAGTTTTACTGGTCGTCTAGTCTCTTCTCGAAAGCACTGTCCGCTGTGAGATAAAAACATTTGAAAAAAGATTTTACAAGTTCAAAGTCCCTGAAACATAGACACTGGGCCTGATAACGAATATAGGTGCTATTCATCGCACCTGATAACAGGGTTCGTTACTTATCGGGTGCGATAAATAAAAACTATTTCGAGTTTCTGGGTAATAACATGCAGATTTTGGTGTTTAACACATCAAAATCTGCATGCTACAGTAAACATCGAGGGGCAGATTTACGAGCCCCTTGCTCCTTCTTGCGCCACCATTGAGTAACCTTTTTTGGCGCAATGGCGGCGCAAAAAATGCGGCCTATTTACAACGTGACGCATTTAGGGAGATGCGTCACGTTGTAAAGCCCTGCGTCACATTATACCTGCCTCAGGTATAATGTATGCAGGGTGGGCGTTCCCACGCAGGAAGGCCTCGTAAAAGTGACGCAGTGAAATCTACAAGATTTCACTGCGCCACTTTTAGGACGCCACTGCGTCAAAACCATGCAGTGACGCAGTGTAGTGGGAATAGGCCTCAACACGCATTGCTGGAGTTGCGCCGTGCTTGCGACACGACCTCAGCAATGCGTGACTTTTTCCCCAACAGATGCGTCAGAATTTCTGACGCATCTGTCAATCCTTGCGCCATGGTGCGCCGTATTGCAAATACGGCGCATCCATGGTGGCGCAAGGGTTTCTCAGAGTGGCGCAGGGAAAGTGACGCATCTCTACAGATGCGTCACTTACTTGTAAATCTGCCCCCCTATGCTGTTCCTCTGTTAAATTTCGGCAAATTTGGGCAGGTGTGATCAATTATCGGATGTGTTAAATAACACTCAATTTATAATTCCAAGCCCTTCACAAACAGAGGTTTTACGCAGCGGTCGGAAAATAACGACCCACTCGTAATCAGGCCCACTGCCACCCTGCGCAGTCATTCATTTTCAAATGGGGTGAGAGATTTGGAAGCGATGTTGCTACCACATCAGCCTCGACGTCAGTTCCGCCGATCCGGCTGCTTGCACAGTAGTTGGTGGGAGCACAAGACAGGTGGACGTCTAAAGAATGAGTATTAATAATTACACAAAATACTCGTACTGCTTCAACGCAATGCTACCTGCTACTATTAATTGCTGTCACAGTAGAACAGAAATACAACTCACGCCTGACCTAGAGGGAGGTTTAAGACCTTGTTTTCAAAGTCTCTCTTTGAAAATGGATGCACTACATGCTTCTTTAAGGAAGGTTTGTATAAAACGATGCTGGTGTTCAAAAGATTCCCTGCCATGATGTGCTATAGTATGCATGTTTGTACTGGTAATGTCCATAATGCATACAATACTATTGCTGTACCACAGGTTAGGCTAAGTTGATTTGATTCCCACAAACTAACTTGTCTCAAATTATCATCTAATCCCCAAATGAGGGGGAGAATTAAAGACAAGGTCCAAGAGGAGTTTTCCCCACTATCAAGTAATATGAATTTATTAAGGTTTAGCTACTTTCAGAGTACCTACTTTGAATAGTGGCTATTCTGTAAGCTGTGGGTTTGTGTGATTTATAAACCAGTTGCAATTTTGTGATGTACAGTTTTGAATGTGAACAGTGTAAAACCCACCTTCTAATGGCAATTTAAGATATTCTAGTTAATGTTGTTGTTTTTAAAAAAAAACATAGAGAGAAATATGTTTCTCAAGATTCATCAGAAAGAGCTACTGGTCCTTTCGTATAGGATATCTACTGGATGTCTGCCTTGATGCAACAGAAGGCACACCTAGCCCATAAAGGAAGCAGATCCCTCCCTCCCACCTCTGTTGTTGTACCCACTTCCTAGCTTTATAAAACATGTTAAAGGAAAAGTGTTGACCTTATTTGAAAAGTCTAGTACATTCTTTAAGTCCATCCTAAGACTGACAAACTCCATATTTAATAAATACGAACTATACAAGTTCTTCCTGAAGTATATACATCGAAGAGGTTGCATGTTTGATCAACAGATGCAAAATGTTCAGGCCATCGAATCTTCGTTGTGACCTTCCATATGTAGGGATGTGGTACTTATCCACACTATGTCCGATAACCTATTCACCCTGGTAAATGCAAAACTAATGTGTTAAGTTTTAACTAACGTGTTAACATGAAAGCACATATTCATTTAAATTCGCATTGCTATGTTTAATTATTGCTAGTATTGAATAAACTGACCCAAATTCTTCCAAAGAGTGTAACATTCTATCGATCAACCTTGGGCACAAGATTTCTAGCGCTTCGAAATTTTGCATTCAATGGCGAAATGCTAGAAATATATCAAGTCCAATCACATAAAGTGCTTGAAAGAGTGAGGATGCAACAGACACAAAAACTGGATTATTCAAAAAATGGTCCTGTCTTAGAGTTAGGTGCTAGTGTAAAAACCTCTAATTTGTGTACTGCTAACTCCTGATTTCAATCCACCAGTGGTCCTTCTGCCACCTTAGGCATAACATGGTGAATTTAACCTGCAGATTCCACTATGGATTTAAGACTTCAACCACACGACTTTGTGTTACCATCTAACTGTAAATCAGGCCCTGTGTCTTGGCAACTTTGCTGTAGCTCGGTGTTGAAACGAGGCTGCCCATGTAAAGACAAGGGATTTCAAAGAGTGGCCACACACGAGAAGGTGAATGAATCCAAATATTTGTGCAGGAAGCAGCGAGTGGCATACATCAAAGAGTTCTGCGATTGGTGTGGTCTACAAGGAGAAACTGGAATAGCCTTAGCGGGAAAAACCTAGATGTTCAGCTCAAGAAGCTCTGCCAATAATCCGGAGGACCTAAGACAAGGCACAATGTAGGGCTATTAGAATGAGTATGGCGTACGAAAATATCCCACATGATGTCATCATACTATTAGGCAGAATTCAATCTGTGCTTTTACAAAGACTCTGCCATGAAAACCCCTTTCAACAGGCAAGTGGGTGGTAGTCTTTATACCACGCTCCTCTTTCAGATGGCATTTTGTCAAACTGAAGAAACATATACCTGCTTAGGAGTGGAAAGAAAACACAATGCTGTACCAAAAATAAAGCTCTACCATTTGCTTTCAGAATGTTTCATACAAGTCTAGCAATATATTTCATTTACAGAATCACACCTTTTTATAGCATTGACTTAAAAAGCGCCTGGAAAATATTACACAAATTATAAATATGGTAGGTGTTAAAATTCTGTTGAAAAGATAAAAACATACTTTTTTTGATCACAAATAAATAAAAAATATAAAAAATAGCTGCACGCGCTTTTTTTTTTACATTACTGTAACACACAGAAACGAAGTACAAAAGAACAACACAAGAAAACATGAACCGAAAAAAGAGAACACCAAAAAAATCAAGTGCAGTGCTGTTAGAACAGTCAGTTGGCCGATTTACTGTTGATGGTCCCTCCATTGTCTGTCCAGTTGGAAACCCTTTGATAATGCGGATCTCTTCATTTCTTATTAGATGTGCCCAGTGGAGGACAATGTTAGTGCAATGGTGCAACTATATGTGCAGCATGGACGTCTGCAGTGCACTCAGTCCGTAAATGCCGAAAGTATCCACCTGGAGATCACCGTTGCTGTGTCCTGTCAAGTACCTTTAGGATTCTCTTAGACTACAGATGGATCCCCTTCACAGCTTGCTTGATGCTTTCCAGCAGGGCTTTGCATTCGGGGGAATAGTCTCTTTCAAGATTGCTGTACATGTCTGTCAGGGTGTTCACATATGCTTCAAAATTCTGTTCACAGATTGGACCCTAAACAAAGACAAAACATACGTGTCATATATATTTTATGCTAGTCAGAAGTAAGGCATAGTGGGAAAAGTACAGAAAGCAGCAATGAAGTGATATGGTATATAGCATGCATATTAGGCTGTAATATAGTCTTAGAGCCCGCTGTAGCGGGCTCCACCTGCCATTAAAGGCCCGCTCCAGCGTTTAAGGCTGAGCCAAAGGTGAGGGCTTTTAACAAGGGGTGCGGGGCTTAAATGGCTGAGGGTAGAATGTTCTAAATTGTAAAACAAAAGCCTCATGGAGCCCGACGGAATTGAAATCCCTTCGGGCTCCGTGAGGCCTTTTGTTCATAGCTACAGCTGTGAAGAAACATTGGAATGTTGGAGCTCCGGGCTTCTACCGGCCATTAGTTGTTTTCAATAGAGCGCTCAACATTCCAATGTTCTAATATTCAATAGGAACCCAACGTAGTGCTAAGCAGGACATCAGAGGTATCCTTAAGTACGAGCACTTAGAATGTGTGGCCAGGATGAGTGTTTAAAAGACCAGCAACAGTTGTCAAAATTACTCAACAGCAGTGAAAATTATGGGCTACGGTCATACAACATGTGTATTAACTCAATGATAGGACACCTGGCTTTTTTTTAAAGGAATAAAAAAAATTGTAATGTGTACATATATGTGTCAATCTGAATAAAATTTGATTATTCAGGAGTCATTTAACAATGGTAAGTAGGGTTTCTTTAAGCTTATGAGTATAACCTCACAAATAGTAATGTCTGATCTTTCCTGAATAGAAGAAATAACGATATCAAATGTAATTGCTTTCAGTTCTATACTGCATCATTGTAACTTAATAACAGCATGTAAGGATGTATGCTTGAATGTACCTTGTACATTATGTGAGCTGGAAGCAAAAAGCAGCTCAAACTCCTATTTGTACTAGTATTTAGGGACAAAAAACATTTGTATTACAGACAGAGCAGCACTGCCCTTTTCTAATTCCAATCGGAATGGGTTTCTTGGTGCACCACCGCATTCATGGCGCTTCTCATACTTTGACTGCTCTCTGCAAGCTTGCTCTAGCCAAGACATGGAAACTAAACCTGGGCATTACATCTACCAACAGATGGTTAAGGGAGAGAGTAGAAGAGCTGAAATGAACCAGTGGCAATCTGGGCTTGTTTTACAGATAGGGCTCACTACCTTGGTCTGAGCCAAGTTGCACTTTAAACTGGGTGCACCGGGCATAGGAAAAGACAAAAGATGCAAAGTTTTTTTTTTAATAAAAGGGTTTTCTAAGATTTTGAGGAAAAGCTTGCCTATCTACACAGTCAATCACCAATCATGAGGCCTAGTGCTCTCATACCTTTTTTTCTTCTTCTCTTTTGTCAGGAACCTGTAGGGATAATCGTGTTGGACAACAAAAAGGAAGTAATAGTTAATTAGTATAAAAAAGGTCGAAGCTCAAGGAGCACGCCTACCAAACTTGTGGAAGATTATAGGAGCCCTGACGAAGGCCACACACCTGTACGGGCTTTTTAAACTGCTGAAATATGTTTGCGTAAGTCATCAGATAGATGAGCCATTGAACCTCATCCGATATCCGATAGGCATGTTTTCTAATCATATCTGAGGTACCCAATAATAAAGGATACACCTTGGGTTTACCTTCAGATACTTTTACTATTAATCTGGATCCCTGCAGTAATGCAGCTTGCACTTATCTAAGAACTCCCAGTATTGGTCGAGTCCACAGAGGTGGTATTTACATAAGAAGGTGTGTGGAACCACCAATGATGAAGCATGCCACAATAAGTACTAGGTTAGGTGTATTCCTCAAATTCTTAGGCATTCCTGTGGGTTATTAAAATCCCCTTTTTTTAAAATAAAGCCTCAACATCTTTTGTGTTCTTGTTTTTGTAGGGAGGGTGTGCCAAGGTTGTTCACCTCTCTCTCTTGTTGTTTCATGCACAAGGCATAGACCAGGTTAGTGCACTCTATTACAGTGAATGTGCAGTTTTCAGTGCAAGCAAGAAACCACACCCACACTGGGAACAGCACAATAGTGAAGGGTAGACTAGATGTTTACAGTCGTTGGTCCATCTGTCACATTGAGAGTGGCAACCCAACTTCATTTCAAAGGGAGGCAGGGCTCACCTGCTGCCAGGTGAAGTAAGTGGCTGCATCCACCTGCAGGGAAGGAGCTGGGGTTACCTTGGACTGCCTTTTGTTCCTTTAATGGGCCACCCTCAGGAGGCACACTGACTGTATGCTAACCTTATGTGGCGTACAGACAGTCTGCATCCTCTTTGCTTCCGCGCCTGTGTCTATAATATGCAAATCATACAACTGCACAAAAGCAAAGGATTCTCATATTTGTGTGGGGCCACACTCTAATGCAAATGAGGAAACACACCCTTGGGATCGTGCATAGCACATTCAGTGCTGTCACAAACTGTATCACAGAATGGAACAAAGAAGTGTGTGCAGCCCCTTCTGTAATATCAAAGTGCCCCTGGGGCACACAAAAGGTGGACACACACACTCCCGTTACGCCCCCGAACACCTTCAATAATAAAGGCCCTGGCCTGCAAATGGCATTGATCAGTACCAAGAGAAAGAAGATAATATCCTTATCAAGAAAAGTAAAAAAACCCTACTATGCGAAGAGCATTAAGGAGACCCCAACAAAATGAGGGAGATTATCACAATTTTCAAGAACCTGCTTATTCAGTTTCCTTAGAAACCACTTTCTGTATTTAACAGCAAAACTGTGACAGCCATTTTCATTTTTCAGAGTTCTAAATAAGCAACATTGGTGATTCCACCTGCAACAATATAGCATACCTATTCGTTCTGCCACCTTTACCAGGTGCTACTGAAACTGCCCACCTACCTTAATGGTGTAACTGTACCCAGCCTAATTCCTAAAACAGTTCCTTTCCTTGCATGTTGGCACATCGCAAACATGATAAATGTTTTTCTTTTGAATTTTCTAATAACGTTGTTCTTTGCTCACTGAAACATACACTAAATACCCTGCTCCAGAAAAAAGCACCAGCTAATTACAAACCAGTAGCTCATTCGTCTTTCCTAGGCAAACTGATTGAAAAGGAAGCTTTCAGAAAGTTATCAATTTTCATCAATGTATTGTAAGAGAGATAGAATGGATTCATACTGGGAATCAGACTAATCTCTAGTTGGGAAAACCTTAAAGACACTGTTGACAACAATGGCGTTGCTGCGCTACTGCTACTTGACATGTCATCAGCCTTCAACACTGTACACAACGTACTATAAGCAGAAGGGCTTTATGATCCTGGTATAGAGTACTGTCTATAACTGGATACAATTCTTTGTTAATGACAGTCCTGGGCCTGTATTGAAACCACCTTTCAAACCTTCACCTTATAACAGTGGAGTTGGTATCCCCGGTTATCTACTATCACACCATTACTCTTCAACACTTACCCAACCCCACATCTTGAACTTGCAAACTCATTTAACCTTAACTGATACAACTAGGCTGATGACACTCTGATCACCCTATAACTCGAACAATTGTCTCTGGTCAAAACTTCAAGACATAGTGAATACCTATGTACTGTGGAACAATGGATGATAGATAATCATCTCAAACTCAACCCCCCAGAGAGAGAAATACTAACACATGGTTTATGGCAAAACTATAACCCAATATCCTCTTAACCCAGAAAGTGGCCCAGCCATCTATACAATAGTCAGAAGTAAAAACAGTGGAGCGATTATGAACTCCAATTTCTCAATTCAACCCCAAGCCAACAAAGTCACTTCATAAGGATAATTCTATGATGCATAGTGCTGTCATACAGGTATCACTGACTCTAGTGATATCAATATTAGATTATGCAAGCAGACTCTATATTGGACTCACTAGAAAATCAGTTGCAAATAATACAGGACACAGCAGCAAGCCATCCACCTAAATAGATGGACCCATATTACAATTTTTGCTCAAAGGACTACACTAGTTGCCAGTTGTAAAAAGAGTATCCGTTTAAAGCCTTTTGTATTGGAAATCATGCAATCCATGGGGTGGGACCAGATTTACTCCTCAGACTTTGATACTAAAGGAGAAAACGTAGCTCAGGAATAGCCTTACTGCCGTTATTTTCTACTTACCATAAAACCTGCACAGGAGGATGCTACTTCTCAGTACTTACATTCAAATAGTTTAATAAACTGCCTGAGAATCAAACATCAATTCTGTTTCAGTAGGACTAAAAAAGTCCAGGCTTATCCTATAACGAAGACTCAGTCCCACAACCCTGATTGGTGAGTATATGCTGCTTGCATCCCTATTCTCACAGTTGTTTGTTTTTCACCACATGTATAAAACATGGTGACACACAGCTGCACTAAATATGGAGCACACTTTCCCAGCATCATGCTCAGCTCCAATATTCAACACTAATTGAGGACACCACTACCAACCCCCTTCTTTCATCCATGCATGTCAGAACAAGGGTCTACAAGGCTCTTTGTGACCTCGACGAGAGGTAGCGAAGCACTATAGAAATGGTAAAATAGAATATAACACAGTGGTGCAATGACTGTTTGAGCAGCCATCATAGGAAAAACTGAGACAAAAGTATATTCAGCAACAAAAGTTCGAGGACTGGCATAGTCAAAGGCTGTAAAGGAAGACTGAGAGCAAGAATGAGAAGCAGACACTCAAAGAGAGATACACAGAAAGACAGGGAATGATATCACTAGACATACAGACATATGGAACAATACATTTGAAAACCATTAGATAAGCAAATCAGATTGGTAGATAGATAGATAGATAGATAGATAGATAGATAGATAGATAGATAGATAGATAGATAGATAGATAGATAGATAGATAGATTACATACTGCGTTGCTGGCTTACCATTTGTGGAAGCTGGATCTCAGCAAGACTCGAGATGAGGGCTTGGCTAAGACTGGCCAACTCTTTTAGCAGACTTTCATTGTTCTGTTCTATTAGTTTATTCTCCTCTTCTATTGTTTTCAAATTGCTCTCCATTGATGTAATCTAAAATAGAAATAATTAGTTTTAACAGGGTTACTAGTGAAAATGGAGTTGTTATGTATGCATATGCGTAAGGGCTGTGCCTAGCAGTAGTTACACAAGCAATTTAGTTCTTGGCAAGCATCTATACAATGTCTGAAGTTGGACACCTCCATGCAAGACAATGTAGTAAATGTATGCAGTAAACAATAACCACTCAAGGCCAGAATACACAAACAGCATGGGTCGTGCTAATTTGCACCAAGATATTATAATATCACCATAGTATGTATTTCAAGGGGGTATTTTGTTCCATTTCTTTTGCCGGGGGCAGTGTTGTATGGCAACAATAAAGATTAATAAACAAAAATGGCTACTTGAACAAAACAATAACATTGATTTTAAGTTTTTACTGTGTCAAAATAACATAACTGTTAAAAGACATGGATCCAAAGAGCATACACTCACAACTGATGGTGCGAAAAGCACATCAGAGCAAATGAGCAACTACTGGCCAGTGTGTATATACTGGCCAGTGTGTATAACCGTTACCTGGTGTCAATAATAAGAAAAGTGAATGTTAATAATAGTTTATATAAACCATAGAAACAATTATATATAGACAATATGAAATAAATTACATATATATAAATGTTAGAGAGGAGTTTTACGCAGGCTCTTTAATAATAAAAAACGTATGTCCGTTACGTATAACTGATGAATTTCATTGTTTTTTTGGTTATAAAATGGTACATTTTTGTCATTAGAAGTAGGGGTGAACGGAATTAGTGGAATTTGATTCCACAGAATTGCATTAAAATTCTGTGAGATTCTGTGGAATTCCATGGTGGGCAGAGTATGCATTTTGCTCTAGTGGGTACTTGGTGCCATTTTCCCAGCGCCCTAATGTCCAAAGATGGATGTGAGGATGCATTTTCCACTAGGAAATAGCCCTGCCAAATACCAAATGCACATACAGTGCATGCCCCTCGGTGCCCTTACATACTCTGAGTATATAAGCCGTATATACTCTGTGTGGATGTAAGAGCATAGAGGGGTAAGCACAGCAGTTCAGTCAGTGTTTTTTTAAATAGGGCCAGAAGAGGTAGCTGTCTCTCTATGTTTAAAAATCACTGCAGATTGAAGTTTAATCTGCAGTGGTTTTGAAACTAAGAGGGACTGCACCCTGTTCCACCTCTGTTGAAACACCAAACAGTGCTCATTAATTCTGCTGGCAGAGTGGCAGAATTTATTAGTAATCGTGCATTACAAGAGTAATGCATCATTACTAAAGTTCTCCAATTCTACCAGTGGAATTAAAAATTCCTCCCAACTCTAATTAGAAGACCTACATATAACTCCACTTTAACCTTTGTTTTTTTTCAGTGAATCTCGATTTCTTTTAAGGGAAACTAATATCTTATTACAAAATGTCTGCAGTCAACCATTTGCTGACCCTGGGCCCTACACAGGCGGCCAACTCTCCTGCAGGCAATCAAGCCCCCATTAGCAGCAATGGGAGTCCAGAGGGTACGCTGACTCCTGTTGGACACACGGTGGATGGCAGCACTACAGGGGGGGGGCCCTCGAGGACCCATCCCACAAGGTCCAGAGGGTCAGGGTATCCCTTTTAAACAACATCATCAATCTTCACCATTCCTGATTAAATTAAATGATGTGAAAACTACACTGACAACCGTATACCTTAAATAGTGACTCTCTTACACCTTTTTATTTCACAAGAATGTCAAATGTCATATTGATCAGAAGGACTACTGCATGCCTTCAGGGCAATGCTTGCAGGACAATCAATACATATGTATCTACTGTGAGGCAGTTCCCCTAATAATCTAAGAGTAAAGAGCATATCACAGCACATGTTCCTCTTCTGATCACATTTCAAGGCACTCTTCTCCAGAAGTAGAAGAATGGGCTTCTTTCTAGCTGTCTCAGGAGAGGAAAGTCCATCATAATATGATAAGATTCCACCCCAATTCTCCTACACAGATTACGCATTTTTCTAGTGCTATTAGTGCCAGAGTAGGTGCCAGTGATCTCCAAAAGTGTCAAAATGCTGATGTATATAGGCCTTGTCATGTAGGTTAAGTAAATTTAGTCTGGATAGAATACTGAAGTGTCAATTCAGTGAGCAAACATACTGAAAAGAGTTAACACTATAACAAGGCTGTAGCTGAATGGCTGGTATATTTATTAAGATGTAAATATTCTGCATTTGCTATATTTGGACAGATAGTGCCTGTTCACCCAATATCTCCCACAGTAATTTGCAAAATGTAGTGAAGCTCTTGCACCCTGTTAGAGTCAATGCAAGTAGTTTGTTTGCTGAGGTAATTCTTCTGCCTTAATTAGGAACAACTCAGATCAGGAATCATGGGCTACGACACAGTTTCAGGCTAAACTGAGATAAAGAGCTCCAGTCTTATAGCCTAAAGGGGAACTTAACTCCATAGGCCAAACACCTTCCTACAGACTGAAGCTTCATTCGCATCCAGATTGAATTTGCACCTTGGAAATATATTGTTGACTTTTTTGTTTGAGATCATAAACCATGAACATAATTCCTCTCAGTTGTTGATATCAGCATCATTGCAAAGTTTTGTTTCTTCCACTTCTCTTGATTTTTTTTTTTTTGCTGCCCTTCTAAAGGTTCCTTCAACCACAAGATTAAATTAGATTGCTACTCTGGATAACAGTCTTTACCATCACACTGCAGGATAAAAGTAGTTCATGCCATTTTATGCTAGATTCGTCCACATAACGAGGGTGCTGTTGCAAGAGTTTTAAAGAGTAGTGATAGGCTTTTGTACTGTATGTGAACAAATATTAACCTGTATAATAATATCTTCTCATCAACAAATGCAGTAGTCACTTCAGATTTCTTAAAAGGAAAGTGTTTCAGCTTCTGAAGAATATAGTATATACCTGCAAATTGGGCTCCAAAGTAAGTTGAAGGTCAGACACAGTGCTCTATTGTGTGGATAGTCATAGAACCTCTGTTTCTCCTTCTCTTGCTTGTGGAAAGATCATATAAGCAAAGTTTTCCAGATTGTTACTCTTTATTTAGGTTTCCAGTGGATATTACACTTTAGATTTCTTCTGAGGGTGTGCTGGAATGGATATAAGTTGTTGCTGGGATTCACCCAGTGTTACACTTATTCTTTTTAATGAGACTGGTGGGACCTGAAGGTTAAAAGATCAAATAATTTTGGATGACCAAGCTTGTTTTCTTCTGAGATTAATGAAATTAATGCTTCTAAGTCAGATAATAGTAACGTTTGTTATTAGCAGTATTGCTTGGTGTAAATAGTGGCCAAATTAAAAACTTTAGTGTCCTCTATATTTCACTTGGATTTACCCACCTGAGAGCTGAAACACTAAATGAAACTGAGCTTACATGTAGGCAATTATCCAAAAAGCCTCGTCAAGACATTTAAGAAGTTATGTTTTATTATGTTACATAGGTATTTAATAACTGAATGCACACAATACAGAGGTCTGTTGTGCTAATTATAGGGTTGGCAAATGAGTGACAAGGGTTGAGTGAAGACAAATAGTCCATGCACACTGGGACTGTAAGAGGGATATTCCCCAGTTCAATCTACTTCTATGATCTTGTCAACTATTTCCATATTTGTAACAGTATTTAACACCATGCATTACAGTAAAGCAAAAAGGAGAAAAATTGTGCCAGATCAGAGAGCCTGCTACATGTGGTGGTTGGTCAAAGGATATCATGGTGGCCCCTCACTATTGGCATGACATGCGTCTTCATGAAATGGAAGGTTTTGTCAGAGAGGACAGTACTGGACTTAAATAATAGAGGAGGTTGAGGATTAGGTGTTTCTTTGGTGGGCAGGTAGTTCAGTCTTCATGGCTGACACCTGTCGCATTCACTTATTCATTTATTTTAAGAGGTTTCCATAGCACTAGACATATCACTTAGCAACCAGAGAGTGCGAGCTAGTGGTAGGTAATACCTTAGCTTCAGAACATCCCAAAAACTGCCTGGTATTTATGATTATTCAGATTTACCAGTGATACTCACAATACTCTCCAGGTATACCCTAGAATGGAAGGCAGCCATGTCTTCCAGGAATTATATTGCGGGTGTCAGATCTTAAACAGGTCTTACTGGTTAATGGAGCATGCTTCTTACAATAGGGGGTGATCCTGTGCAGGCAGAGTATATGCCAAATGCATACTTAAAAAGGGAGGTCAATCAATTGTAAAGTTTTTGTGAGTTTTCTATAACCGCATAGGAACGTCGGAAATCCACAAATCCCTACCATGTGTAGATATTTAAAACTATAATTTCTTAAAAGAGGAAACCTATGTTGGTTATGCACCTGATTAATTTCAAAATCTGCCATCCTCTTGTGTCATGAAAAAAATGTATATAATTTGTTAAATTACTGGGCTACAGTGATGCTTTTTTCTATACACTCAAAAAATTGTATACAAATCCTAATATACATGTAAATCTATTGCTTTAAATGATGCTTATTAGGAACTCATATATTTAAATCACAGCTGTACATAAAATATAACATGGTGTATTAAAATAGTGCATTTTTTCATATAACACTATAAAATAGGGTCTTCAAGAGAGTATAGTTTAGAGATTTTATCTTGAAAAGAATTTATGGTCGACTTATTATCTAACGAGTGTCCACCAGTTCGAGAAAGTGCCATTGAAGGATAAATTAACTTATACAGATATTCATTTTAGATCACGCTGCCCGCTCATATAGACTGTTCAGAATTGAAAAGGGACAGTAACATTCATTCTGAACTGCTGTTTATTTAATGGTAAGCATTTAGGACATCGGGAAAGGAATTGCGTGTTTCTGGAGGTTTAAATTTATCTTACTTCCATTTTCAATGACAGCCTTAAAACAGTTCACAATACTTTCCCCTCATTGCCCTTTTCTGTCCTTGGCTACATCCTGTAGGAACATGAACATGAAAAGTCTGGAAGTATTTTCCATTAATGAAATAAAGTCATTTTTCCTTATTAGACCATTCTTTATCATCGGTGTGTTCTTTAGTGAAGCTACACAGTGGTATTGAGATATACATTGAACCCCATTTTCCAAATTGTTCTAATGCATTCAAATAATAAGGTGACATCAATAAGCCTTATTTCTTACTGTATGAGAATTAAATTTAAAAAGAAAATAAAGAATCAAAATATGTTTCCCTAACCTGACTTTGCAGTTTTATCATATCAGATTCTATTTTCAGGTTGGATTTATTTAGTTCCTTGATCTCTTCATCCAGATGTCTCATGTCATCATCATCACCATCAACACCTGAAGAAAAATTGATAGAATTGAAAAGTAAACTTGCAGTCAGTATATCGTAGGTCTCTTGCCAACTCATAGTCTTCATTGTGTAGCATGTTAACTGTCATATATATTAATAAAAACTAGGCACTGTATAAATGTGAGCCTGTAATCGTAATGGCCAATTTTGACTGAATTACAAAACAAATGATAAAAATGTACTTTAGTGGTTAACAGCTGACCATACCTAGAAATTAAAATCTTTTGGCTGAATATTTAGAATGCTAGGCATGCACATGGTTTGCCAGGGTTCTATGTCAGAATATCAAAGAGAAACATATTGCCCTATCAATATCTCATGGTCAATATATTGACTACCCCAGTATCATCAAGGTGAGTGAGTATAGGTAAGTATAGATCACCATTCTTAACTTCTCATCCATGTACCATGAATATATATTGTCAAACTTCATATATGTAGAGTTTGGAATAATAAATCTGAACTTTCCTATACATAGTTACCTTCACAATATTGTGTCGGTTCACAATTTTGAAATGATATTTTAGCAGGATGGTATTAAAGGTTTGAAATTCTGGTAGACTACATGTTCAAAGATACATGTAGATAAAAATAATAATAGAAATATAGCAGATACAAACATTGATATGAAAATAGATATATACCAAAACCTAAAGACCTAAGAAGGAATAATGATAGATGAACATATGAAAGAAGGATAAACATATACTTAGATAAAAAAAATGATAGATAAATACAAAAGGACTGGGTACATACATTGCAGGATTAACACTAATTCAGAGTTTCATACACCAAAAACCCAACATCATCGCAGCTCTGTAGAGCTTTTCCCTGCCTTCTAACTCCATCACTTGCCCGACCCGTTTCAGGTCCTAGAATTTCAAATTTAAACCTCCTTCACTTAGACAGCTCTGGACCTAGTCCTTCTGTAGGGCATGGTTCTATTGAGTTTCTCAGACAACCACTTTGAGTGAGAAAGAGCACTAAAGATTTAAGTTATGCACATATGAGTCGCTCTGTAAGCTAGTTCCATGGGACCGCTCCCTCCCATTTGACTGCACGAGTAGTTCTCTGAAGTAGCAATTGTAGAGCGGGGTCATTAGTAGGAGACAAGTAAGTGATTCCAGACAGAAACGTGTTTATCATCTGAATGCACTGCAGTTCAGCTCAGGAATAATATAGTCTATATACTATAACTTCTGCATGGGTAAATGGTTCCTAGAATACAATTACAGTGAGGGCCTTCTCACTCTGGATTACATACACAATGTGAATGTGGTTTTGGTAGCATTTCCAATCAAATATTACTATTTATCACTTACATTTTATATCTTAAGAGACCAACAGGAAGGCATGCAGTGTGGAGTAACATGTTATGTTTCCAAGGCTGCTGTGAAAACATATCCTTTGCAACTACTTTCCATAATTGTGCTCAATGAAACAGAGCAGGGGACCTTCTCGCAGAGAGCTGCCTTAACACTGTGGCTATCATGGACTGTTGCAGTCCACCATTTCAACAGTACACATGTGCTCGGCCCCAATCAGCAGGCTTCAGCCACTGAACAGGTCAAAATACAGGGACTTTGGAGAAAAAAAATAGAGTAAAGTGGTGCGCTTTTTTACATCCAGAAAATGATTAATCTCTGTAAAGATCTTCTCAAAGATTTTTCAGAAAGAACAAACGGAGCAAGTTCAATACCAGAAGATGTGCTGAAATATGTTGTTCTGCTTTTAATATATGAAAAGGCTAATGGTCTTTGGGTTTCCTCTACTACATGGCCATCATTATCTCAGATATCTTCAGAACAAAGTCAAAGTGAAAAAAACAGCTTCTAAACCATAATCATTGGCAGTTGTTTAAATTTGAATTCTACAGTATCATAAGATTTCTCAGTGTGGTGTGGTAATACTAAATAAGCATCTTTGGATCCCAAGTTCTTGGTTTTCTAGCAAAGGAGGCAAATACTAGAGATGTATAAATAAATGTAAATATTTTAATAGATACACAACTTTTTACAGCAAACACTTGGGTAACAGAAATGTGTAGCTATGTAAGTTCCAAACAGCCTTTGTTTCTAAATAGAACCCATGTGCGCTGTCACAATGCGATACTTTGTATTCTTTGTTGTCTTAGTTTCATTGTTTTGTGATTGACAGCATTTCCCGAGTGAAGGGAATAACATGTCACTTGGTGTATTGTTCATAGTTACATTGCTAACTCTGCTCTAACATTTTAAAAGGTCATGCTATTTGGCAGGCACACGGCTGCATCAGTCAGGGTCCCCATTGGTTAAAACAACTGACTATCGTCTTCCCCTTGGTTGTCTTTGGGATATTTGGGATGTGGCATGGTATAAAACTGGGATCTGCAAGGGAATAGCATGGATTAAATACTCAGTGTTGCTTGAGTGATTACAATGGCATCTGGGCATCAGCAACCATCAAGGATTCTGGTGTTAGCAGAGTGCTCTATGATTGTGGTGGTGGGAAAATGAGCATATTTGTAGCTAGCACACACTTTGCCTCAGAGTGCAAGAATGTCACCATTATGATCAGGATCACATGACAAAGCAACACACCTAGCCCTTAGAAAATGTGTCTTTTATTTTGTGTACATCAGTTTGTGGTCTGTGTTTGCACAGAGAGGGAAAAATTACAATTTGTAAACTTGTATTATTATACTGAAGGCTGAAATGGTGCTATTACAAATGTATCCACGTGTGCTCAACTTCATCGATGCGAATGTTGGCCATGTGCCAAATGTAGCACAGGGAGGTGGTGTCAGTGGTGTGGTTGACACTGAGAAAGAACGAGACCGTGTTAACAAAGAATGCACCGATGTCAGAGTTCTCATGTGATTTCCAGAGTGATAGCCTCCATGCAGAGTTGGGAATCCTTTGTCTCCGGATTTCAGCACGTACTCTGGTACAGAGATGCCCATGCCTGCATGAGGAGTGGTGTGCAGGTTGTCATTCTTACCACTAGGTTAGTGTTAGGAATGAAATTGTCCACCTTTCCCTGGGCTAGCACGTTAAGTCATGTCCAGTTAAGAAGACACTCTGTCCACTCTGGGTAAAAGGTTTTCTAACAGTGACTCTAAACCTGCTTGCAGGTAAGCTGTGATCCTGTACGTGGTGAGATATTTGTTTATATCAAATGTGCTTGTGCGTGAAACTGCTATTCAGTTTTTAATTTCATACATTCTATCACTGAATGAATTCATTAAAACTACATTTCTTTCATTGTTTTCTCTTCTGGATTTAAGTCAAGAGAGCAAAAGGTAATACGATCTACTCAGGCCCATAGATATATCAAACTTGAAGAATAGTTACATGCTGTTCAACTCTGCCAATATAATCCTGACCCAGGACTCTGTAACTGGATCTATGGTAAGCTGCACATTACCACCACGAAATGTATCCACATGCATAGAGTTGAAATGTGGCCTGAGGCAATTATGTTCGACTAATATATTTGTTGAAAAACTTACCGGCAGGGGCTTTAATTTTGATAGTAGCCATTTCCTCTGTGAGTTTGCTCTTTTTTATGACTTGAGCATTCAGTGGACACCCTGATAAACTAAAACGATAAATAGATATTAATATCCAGTACAATTCAGGACAAAACAGAATTTCTTAACAGCATTGTGATGCACTACTTTAATCTATTAATCTTTTAGGTCAGTGGTTCTTAAATTTGTGGACACATACTGAATGTCTACTGGAAGGCAGGGAACCCAAATCTAAGCAATTTCTATGATGTGTAACTGAAAGCAATGCACAAAAATACATAACATTATTTATACACACCAAAAGAGTCAAATTATGAAATGTTTTATTTAATTCTCAAATATATATACAAATATTGAATTTTAATGAAAAGCTGGGAAGTTTTCAAAATGTGGTTTTATTTCTAAAAGACAAATGGATATACTAGAACCTCCCACATTGTCTGTCTTTTTTGCTCCTAATGCACCCTCTCTTTTTGTTGGCATATACCAGTGCTTTCATTCCTGAATCTCTTGGAACGTAGCCACCATTTGTCCTTGCTAGATTCCAACCCACCGTTTACATAACAATATTTCATCCTGAGACACTGGGCTTGAATGATATTTTCATGGATGCATTTCAACACACATACTCATAAATGTCTTTGTGAATTGGCCTGAAATGTCCATTTCCATCTTAGTAGAAGTGCAAAGAGGACAGTGGCACCTCCTCCGCTAAGGTGGAGGAGCGTCGCCCCACTGCTCCTGGAGCAGTTCAAGAAGGTAAATTAAAATTATAATAACGCAGCATTATTATCATTTTATTTTTCCTACAGCAGTGGCTCAGTTTTTGGGTGGAGCTGGGCTGCGTGACACCAGAGCACTGCAGGGGGAGGAGTGGTGGGCACACTCTGTAAGTGGCATGACGCTTTAGCCGGCTGTCTCAAGCCGGCCAAAATGTCATGCGAACTTTGCATGTTCTCCACTCAAGCTGCATTACAGCCTGGGTGGAGAACATGCCCAGGCTCCCACTGCCTGTCTGAGCACCGAACCACGGTGATCAGGCCAATCACAACACTGCATTGCAGCGTTGTGATTGGCTGTGGGGAGCCTGGAAGTCCAGGTGCTTCCAGGTGCTGGACTCGAGATGAAGAGGATGGAGGAGAGGCGGTGACCGGCCAGCCGGCCGTAGCCAGATAAGTGTGATTTTAAAAAAATCTTTTTCATTCCCTCTCCCCCCCACCACTCCGGTCCGGTAGCAGCCGCTCTCCATTTGTATTAATTGTATACTATTAGTTCTTCAATATCCCCAATTTAGGTGTTTTGGGGTAAATTTAGAAAATCATATATTAGGATGTGAACTAGCACTGCAGGGATACCTTTCTACATACATATAAATGCTTTTCAGAATTGACTCCTAAGTGTTTTATTCCCATTAGATGCTAACCATTGTTTTTGCAGTCCTACAAAACTCTGCACATTGCATGCTTATATTTAAATTATTATTACAAGGTATGTATTGATTACATCTATTATGATGTGACAACCAGTAAACGTAAAATAAGTAGACATATTTTTCAAATGCTGAGTATTAAATTCCGTATGATGGCATTGAGACTCTCTTGGCCAGATTGCTGGCTGTCCTACACTGAGGTGATCATTTTGGGTGCAAGTCCCATGACCTTAAGCTGGTTTGACTAGTTCCAGGAAAGGTCATACTCTCAGGAGACAGCAGGTGGAATTGAACTTTTTGTGGGTTTAGTTTTAGCTTCAAATGAATCATCCAGTTTTAGATTTCCTTGAGGAGGTTAAGGTATGAGGCTATTTAAACTTTCAATCTAGATGTATATTTATATATTGTCCAGGCATTGTTGTAAGGAGATGCCCTGGCAGTACACACCTTGAAATGTCAAATCTGGTCATTCAGGGGCAGGCCTAAACAAACTGATTGATTAAAACTATGTAACTAGAATGAAAAATGCCAACAAACCTTATCTGTTGTAGCTGTCTTTATTTTAGTAAGCAAGCAGGGCACATCTCATTTCTTCAATTGTCTTAAACATATCACTTTGGATCCTCTGTTTTCCTACATTTTCCTCACCCTCTGTGCTTTATTCTTGACCTCATTGTAGGGGGGTATTGCACAAGAATATCATTGTCAGAATATTGACTGACATAAATATTGTGACCTAAATATTGTTTAAAATCTCATTCCATTGCAGTTATTAATAGAAAATCTATGTACCAAATGGGAATATTGTTATAAAAAAGTTTTAGACACAATATTTATGTCAGATGATATTTCTGACAATGATATTCTGACCAGGTAGGATGTTAACTGGGTGCCAACATTTTCATAAACGTGAGAGTTAGCTAATCCGATGACATAAAGTTTGAGGTGGAATAACAAGCACCTTATACCCTTTCAATTGCTGCTCACTTCTACTTTAGTAACTTCCCATAAAAGATCACCCCAAGTACATCAACAAAAATGTGGAATCCTCCAAAAGTGGCAAGTGCAGTGGAAAACTTGTTGGCATGTTGGCCTGCAATGAAATTTAGGACCCTCTTATTCTTGTATCACAGCAGTCTTCCTCAGATACTCCCGCTATCATCTTGCATTCACAAATGCTCACTTTAATGTGAGACCTTTGACAGTTTTATGGCTCATTTATTAAAAAATCTAATGGTTGGAAAATTATCAGATTTTGTGATATCAAAGCTGATATATAAAGGGGTTACCTTTTTTTAAAATTATGCAATGTTTCAGAAAATACATTTTTAGATGTAGCATATAGCACCATTGGATTAAGGCCCGATTTAATGTTTGGTGGAGAGAGTATTCCATTGTAAAGGCGACTGAGTACCCTCACACCAAACTGAAGGTCTGCCTGCCTCATTTACAGTCGGGTGGAGCTTCAGTATATCGCTGGTGGAGATTGCTCAGTCTCCGCTGCCGACATACACCTCCAATGGCGCTACAGAGTAAGAGCTGTCAGAGGTTTTGCCATTGGTCCCCAGCCCTATATAGGATAGGTGACCAAATGACAAGTTTTCCTGTCTGTCACTGCCAAATAAAATCTGGCGGTAAGGGCCATTGAAAACTGCAAAGTAACCACCTCACCAAGGGAAAAAACTCCCATGGTGAGGGGGTTATTGCATTTTTTATTTTCAAAAACAGAATTCTGCTTTGGGATTTGTTTTTGAAAAATAAAAAAAAATTGAAAGTTTGCTGTATGGATCTGTCATTTTGACAGAGCGGTCTGTCAAAATGTCAATGCAGTGACAGAAACCGCCGTGACCGCAGTTCCTGCCAATGCTAGAGATGTCTGCTGGGCAGGCAGACATCTCTAAATTTCACCCTGACGGAGTTAACCCCATCTGCCAAGCTCTAAATCAGGCCTTTAGTTTGGGAAAAATGTTAAAAAAGACCACGATTTTTAGTGCTTTGTAAATTTTGGACAGAGACACTAACTGAAAGCGAGACAGAAAGCTGCTAAATCTGCCTGAGCTGGTATACATAGTGGCAGGTTATTGTTTGAGTTTTCCAAACTATAGTCATCTAATTTTACTTTGTCACAGTAACATCATAATAGTCAAGGGGGCAGATTTACAAGCCCCTTGCGCCACTTTTGCGTCACTTTTAACATGGGAAAAGTGACGCAAAAGTGGCGCAAGGGGCTTGTAAATCTGCCCCAAGATTTCTACTTCCAGATGGGCTGAAACCATGTGGTACAGTAATAAAGCAACGTCTATGAAAAATTCTAGAGACAACAAACACAAAACAAAATGATACCTTCTGTGTGTGACAAAAACATTATTGACATGCCCAAGCCCATCACAGCCAGGAAGAGGGCAATGCGGTAGTTCTTGCTTGTGCAGTTTCCAGGTGAGGGGAGATGCATTCAAGGAGCTCTCCTTCTGTCTCTTGGCAGCCAGAGGACAACCAGAAGCACTGCGATGGGTTGTGTATTTACCTGAAATGTGACCCTGGCCGTCACACCCAGTAACAGGGCATCTGTGAGAAAAGCAAACCAGGAAAACGTGGATATTAATTGAAATATGAAATAAGAAAAGTATTTTTCCAAATGCTGTCCATAATTATGATTATTATTATAGGTGATTTGTAAAGTGCATGGCTACCAGGGAAGGTTTCCCAGAGCGAGCCTCCTCACCAAACCAAGGACGGTCAAACAGTCACATTACCAATCACAGATGAGGAAACAGCCAGGTTTTGAGCTGCTTCCGATAAACTGTGAGTGATTTTCAGTCTCTCAGTAAATGTGGCAGATCAATCCAGAGCTTAGGATCAAGAAACGCAAATGACCGCCACCCTGGCGAGACTTCCTAATCCTAGGAACCATTGCCAGACTCTGATGGCTAAATCGGAGTGCGCGATTTGGAAACTACCCAGACACCAACGGTCTCTGATACATTGGCCCATAATTGCTCCAATTAACATTTAAACAACTAACGAAGAGCTTGTATAGCACTTAGTTTGTCTATATGGCTTATCTTCTTTAAAATTAAATATAAAGCAAGTTTAAAACCGGGAAGGAGAGAAACAAGATTGTGCCTACTTAATCAACATAGTTTAATTAAATGGGGATTTTGTACAGTACTATATTTGCCAACAAAATATTGACTTGGCATTTTACTACTTAGGAACTTAGTATGTACAAACATTTTAAAGAGTTAAGAGAAAAGGTTAAATCAGTCCTATTTTTCAAACCATAACCTGTTGTGGAATCCAGAATGAAAAAAACTTCGAAAGGGTTCTTAATGACAGTGCTCACAATTCTACATGCCCAGAGCACAGGTTACTAATGATAATAAAGGTAATGTGATCTAGTAGTCAATACGAGTCCAAAAGGATATAAATCCTTTCACACCAGGGCCCACATTTATGGGATTTTGGTGCAGGGCAGCGCAGCATGTCACCTTGCTGTGCTGCCCTATGCCAAAGTGAAAGGGCAGGAATGCACTGTATTTATGCAATACTGTGCATTCCTTTCCTTTCTCCCTGCACTGGTGCTGTTTCGCTAATGGTGCCTCCGTTGCCTGCAGGATTGTTTTTATGCAGGATGGGGCACCTTCTTGCACAGAAACAATTCTAACAGGCGTTTTCCTCTTTCTATGTGTGCTGCAAGAAATAAAGATATTTCTCCTTGTTACGCCTCACCTCATGAGGCGTAAGGATTTGGTGCTTCCCCAAGTTAACATGATTTTGTAAATCTGGGGCAGTGTCAAAATCCATGGGTGTTGCATGGAAACACCCACCACAACGACCATGGAACGCCTCCCAAGCACAGAGTAAGGCGACGCAGCGATTTTCACCGTTCTCAAGATTTATTAGGTCACTCAAAGCCACACAGGGTGGCTTTGCATGGTTTCAAGAATCAGATTCAGAGCTCTGCATCACACAGGTACCACTTTACATGGTGCAAAAGTGGCACAAGGCTCTCATAAATAACCCTCCAAGTGTCAAAGACCTTTGGAAAGAAGGGGTGCAGAGCTAGCTGTGAAATAAAATGGCAATGCCTTAAGCGAGCTCCGGCGGTCTCCATCAAACTCCTTCAATGATCCTTGCCATCCAGGAGAGTAAACCTGAGAAGTGATCCCTGTACACCTACCTTTGTAGAACCCAGAGGTCCAGGTCATGGTTTTAACTGGGCTGGCTTGCTGCTACACTTAGGTGGATGCTAGGGTCTGCTAGGCTCCATCGACCTGCTGGGAATGGGCTGCTCTGAATGCTTGGTGCAGGCATGTGATGCAGTGCACCCTGCTGATCCTTGCGATGGTCACCAGGGAGACCTGCAAAGGTACAACAGTGATCTCGGACGGAGGAGGCTGCTGATTGAAGTTGCAGTGGGTGGCGTTTGGCAGCAGTGCTCTGGTGGTGGCAGCTTGGCTGGCAGAGCCCAGCAGGAAGGCTCGTGCATTGGTGAGGCCTGTTGCGCATGGCTCACCGAGGCCAGGTGGCTTTGGAGCTGGGCTGTGCAGCCGGCTTGTGGCAGCCGACATCAATAATGAATCTAAATAACCATGATTACTGACCTCAGAGGTGAATTTGTATGCTGCTGTGCCTACTGCTTGGCACCTTCAACACAGCTGCAAACTGTGGAGCCTAGAGTAGATGACAATGTATGCACATGGCACCATAGACTACTGAGCGTGTAACATATATCATATTGCCCATAACTCATTTGACTGTTGTATTGACACTTTGCATCACATATTGGATCGAGGAACTCACTACAGATTGGATCACATGCAGAGATTGCACTCAAACTGCCTGATCAGAGTGGGTGAGACTGATAGACAAATCACACTTACAATGGAATCTAAAAGGCAGGAATGGGGCTCGTAAAGAGAAATGGCTGACAGAGGGAAAACTGAAACAGACACTGAGGAGCAATCTCTGGAGCAAGATGTAAAGGGTATCTTGTAGGTCATGAATCACAGCTTGTAAGATGCAAGGGGGATATCCCAAAAGGTCACGAAGATGGACAAATAACTGGAGCGGATCAAACAAGAGGAAGATAAGGAGATGGTCAAGCGAGAGGAAAATGAAGTTTGCTTAGGGTGCAATAAAATCTGTATACTTGGAGTTGTGGAATCCACAAACACTTATAACTTGACAGCATACGTGGAGTCTGCCCTCTCAGTTCATATTATAAAAGATCATTTCTTCTCCGTGTTTATTATAAAGAGAGTCCATGCACCACTAATGTACAGACCGATCCGAAGGACGCCACCATGCAAATTCATTGGATATATCCTAAACTATCGCAATGAAGACCCTTTACTGAGACTGGCTCATGTACAGAGGAAAATAACAAATGAGGGCTCATGGCTCTCCTTTCCTGATTTTACAATATGGCTAGGCATTCTTGTAAAACTGTCCATGGACGTCAATTCCCCATAATGCCAGGGGTAACTGAAGTGACTTCACATGGCCCTTGACCTTCACTTTCACTCACACATACATATGCTTATACAGACACACGCATTCACACAAACACGCACATTCACACATACAGACGCTCTCTCTTACATAAACACACTTAAAACAGCAAGCACGCACACATTTTACATTTAAAAGCATTTTTTTTAACTTATCTCAGCTGCAGCGAAAGTCATATTCCAGCTCTTTGTACTCCAATTTACATTAAACTAACAGCGAATAATGTAATATTATTCGCTTTTAGTGTAAAAAAAAATTGACAAAAAACGAGGTGAGATGAAGCCCCCACCGACGTCCATAAGGAAGAGCTGCTTCTGTTCCTGCCACTGATTTCGCCACTGCTGACGCTAGGGGTCGCAAAGGCAGTGCCAGGGGTCACAAGGTGCATGCCAGGGGTCGCAACAGCAACCCCTGGCAACTCCTAAATGACGTCCATTAAACTATCACAAAAAAACTACAAGACTAACAAATCAAGTACAGCATGATGTACCAAGCGAGACTCAGACGCAAGCCAGGAAGCCCTACATATTCAGCAACCCCCAAAAAGCCCTTCATTGTATAGAGACATACAGAAAGCTGGGACGCTCACCCACGAGACAGAAGCTAGGATTGCCAGAGAATCTAGATGAAAATGATTGACATTGCCCACCATTATGATCTCCACAGCAGAGACATTGGTGCTTGGTTATTTTGTAAGTCTGTTACTCAACTATTTTGTTATGTTTATCTCATTGAATCTGAGCTTCCTGGGGACCATGAACAACACACAAATTCATTCTTGGTATATATTTATAGTTTAATGTATAACATGGAGGTCAGCCACTACTCGCTTGACCGAAGGTCAGGTGTTTGCTCCATTCCACTGCATAGAACTGTGGAATATTAGAGGGCTCAACCCTCCACGAAAAATTAGGATGGTGCAGGCTTACCTAGACAGGCACAAAGTGAAAGTGGTGCTATAGGAAACTCACCTACAGGGCAGCGACCCGGCATGCTTCAGAGGCATAAAAGCCCTACACCAGTGGAGTGGTTATACTAATAAACAGAGTATGTCCCGAACACTTCAGCACAGGATGTTGAAATCACTGACACATGTAGACAATTCATTGCCAAAAACATAGTTTGGGCTGGTGACTTTCCTTAGTCTTAACCTCACATAACTACAGATCTTGGAAAGCAAATGTGACCTGCAAGGTTATGTCCTAAAATGTGACATATAATTGGTAAAACCGAAAGACGTATTGAGAGTGAAATAATGGGACAAAGATTCGTTCTACTTCACAGTCCTTGATTCACACTCAAGGATTGACTTTTAGCTTTGCTCTTCATCCGTTCTACACTGGGTCACCACTCTAATATATTTGTTCTATGCGTTATCTGACCCTCACCTGCACTGCTCATACTTACATCCTCATCCCCGGTGAAACAGGTAAGATGGAGGCGCTTTTCCTTTAGTGCATTAAAGGACATGGTGTTTAAATCTGAGGTTACAAATGCCATTAGGGAATACTTTCAACTTAACAAAAAATCAGTGGATACCCACCCCACTCTGTGGGGAGCCTTTAAATCAGTTATCAGAGGGGTGTGCACATCGAAGCAGGCCGGCATAGTCAAACCCGGAGAGGTGAATTGACATGCTAGAAAACAAGCCCAAAGATTTGCAGCATAAAATGACTATGGCAAATAAAAACGTTATGCGAAATGAGCTAAATCTGATATTGTTGTCATACTGAGGTGCTGCTGATTGGGAAGGTACGTGGTAAACCAGGGCTAGGTGTTATGGAGAGGGTGAATGTCAGAGCAACACACTACCCTGGCTATTAACACATCATGTCAAGAGAACATCATATTGAGTATAATAGCTGAGGACGAAGAACACAGACTAACCTCGTCTGAAAAATTAAACACATTCAGTAGATATTATACACACTTATACCAATCGTAAGAATCCTTCAAACATGTTCAAATTGTCGAATATCAGTGCGATGCAGACATAGCCTGGCTAGAGCAAATGAACAGACAGCCTTTAAAGAACAGATATCAACCGAGGAAATCGACAATGCCATCAATGGTATGGCAAATGGTAAAACGCCTGGATCAGATTAATTCACCTCAGAGTTCTATAAAGCATACAAGGACCAGCTGCAAGTATACAATGAAGTCTTTCTAATGGGCGGAGATTTCGGCATGGAGCAGCGTCATCGGGGATACCAAGGCGTCGTCGTGAAGCGAGGCGGTGCGGAGTGCGGTGCCCACAGGTCACGGTGCGAGCAGCGGATCGGTGGCGGCATCAGCAGGCGTCGTTGGTGAAACCAGGGTCGCGGTGCGGCGTTGTGGCGGTGCCCTCTGCGGTGCCTTCAGGACACGGAGTCAGCAGCGGCGTCGTAGACGGCGTCGTAGACGGCGTCGTGTTGCTTTTTCTTCTGTTGCAGCACAAAACACACAGTCCCCAGTGCTGAGGGCAGAAGAACTTGAAGTCTTTGCTGTTCCTGAGACTTCTTGAACAGGGGGCAAGCTCTACCTCAAGCCCTTGGAGAAACTCACAAAAGTAGATTGCAGAAAGTCCAGTCCAGTCCCTTCACTGCCCAAGACAGAAGCAGCCACTGCAGGCCAACACAGCAAAGCACACAGCAAAGTGGTAGTTCCTCCTCACAGCTTCTCCAGCTCTTCTTCTTGGCAGACTTCTTGGTCCAAAAGAGTTCTAAAAGTCAGGGGTCTGGGCCCCAATATTTATATCCCAAAATCCTTTGATCTCTTAGGCAGAGAGTGTCTGTGCCCAGCCAGAACCAGTTCTGCCCTCTCTGGTGTGACTTCCTGCCAGGAGGTGGAGACGGCATGGTCAGAGGCAGACCAGGCCCTTTGAGGTGCAAGGAAATCTCCTCCCTCTTCCCCAATTGCAGCCCGCGTCTATTCAGCCCTTTCCTGACCCACCTAGACTATCTGGAGCCACTCCTGCTCCCCAACCTTCTGTCATCCAAAACCCAGATAGGCAATCCACATTCCAGTAGAGGCACACAGGATGACTGAGCAAGAAAATACCTACGTTCTAAAAGTGGTATTTTCAAACACAGAATGTAAAAATCACCTTCACTAAAAGATGCATCTTTAGATTCTGAGTTCAGGCATACTAAACGCTATTTTCCTACCTAATTCCCTGGGCCAGTTATGTTTATAAGATGTTATAAACAAACTCCCCATTCTGTCCTATGGGGAACAGGTAGCCTTACAATAGTGAAAAACGAAATGGGCAGTAATTCACTATCAGGACATGCCACACACACCAGGGCATGTCCTACCTTTCACATACACTGCACCCTGCCCACAGGTGTACCTTGGGCCTACCTGAGGGGTTACTGACATGTAAGAAAAGGGAAGGTTAGGGCTTGGCAAGTGGGTGCACTTGCCAAGTCGACATGGCAGTACGAGACTGCACACAGGCTCTGCAATGGCAGGCCAGAGTTACCTTTTACGGGCTGCTTGTGTGGGTGGCACAATACAGTGCTGCAGCCCACCAACAGCATTTGATTTACAGGCCCTGGCACACACAGTGCACTTTACTAGGGACTGACACATAAATCAAACAGGCCAATCATGGAAACACCAATCCATAACACAATTTACCACAGGAGCACTTGAACTTCACCACTGATCAGCAGTGAGAAAAGTGCGCAGAAACACTACGCCAGCAAAAAGAGTCAAAACCGGGAGGTCAGAAAGCAAAAACTCAGGGGAAACACGCCAAAAGATGCCAAGTCTAACAGGTAGACTCCCATTATCCACCAGTGAAGCCATCATAATCATGCTATTGAAACCAGGTAAGGATCCTCTATTAACTAAGGTCCTGATTTAGAGTATGTGGATGGGTTACTCTGTTACAATCGTGACAGATATCCCGACCGCTGTATTATAAGTGCCATTGGATATAATGCACTTGTAATATAGTAGACAGGATATCCATCACATTTGTGACACAGTAACCTGTCTGCCAAACTCTAAATCAGGCCTAAATCAGCCCCTTTCCCTTTCAAACTTAGATAGTAAAATTCTTGCTAGAGTAATTGCCAATAGATTGTTGCTTGTCATAGAAGGTCTTGTCCTATCAAATCAGATGGCATTCATACTCGCTAGATCTACCACCCTAAACATTTTCATGTTATTGGCTATTATGTATCAAATAAACCCCGAATTTCCAGTGATTTTTTTTATAGAGTCCGAAAAGGCATTTGATTAATTAGAATGGTCTTTCATGATTATGGTCCTTCAAAGGATGGTACTGGGTGCACACATGCTTAAGTTAATAGGCCTGTTATACACATACCTGACAGCATGCATAAAAAACGTAATTCTTGTTGCAAGCTATTGGCCAGTTCTTGACTAAAAAATTAGGGTGTTATTGATTTTTAAAAGGAAGTGGACACCTTTGAACCCCTTCCACTTTAGGAATCAATGTGGCAGCTTCAGGATGATCCCTGGACCACTCCCTGCTTTCACTAAAGTTTTTCACAATGAAAAAATGTTACTTTTTAAAGCAGCCTCGTTTCCTTCAAGAAACTTGGGGTGTTTTTAAAAACAATTTTGAAATAGTTTCACAGGGTTTGTGGTCTGGTGTCCCTTGCAGGCCACCATCCCTATAAAGGTAGCAAATCAGAGAGAGTATCAATTTATGATCTGAATATTAATTAGACTGGTTGTTTTGCTATCACCTTCAATTCCTTATTTTGCGAACTGACTCTTAGGTAAGTTCACAAAATAAATTACAGGTTGAAAAAAGCTTGTATGCTAATTTGCACCCACTTTTTGCCACAAGTAGAATAGTACATCTGGGCCCTGCTTCCGATTATACGTTTCTGGGTTATCACATGCATTATTCTGAAGAAATATCACAATAATAGAAAAGGGATACGCTTTGCATATCTGCCAAAGTTAATATAGCAAACAATAACACAGGGTAACACAGAGCATTACGAACAATGAGAATCCCACCTTTGATCTTGTCTTTTCAAGATAAAGTACTTCATTACAACCTGTTCAGTCAGAGATTGACAACACTTGTTTCTCTAAATTCAGAGCAGCTTTTTTCAAAGATCATTAAACTAAGCAAATTATTAGTTTGTAGCACTAAAAAAGGAACGACGTGGTAGTCAACTCCCCTAAGTATACTGCACTAGTGATCAGAGATTCATCTTGTTGCTTCTTCCTTTGAAGGGGTGCAGTACCATAAATTTGCTCGATAAAGTTGGAATGAAAAAAGAGACAGTCCTTTGAAGGAACAACACAGGGAAGTATCAAGTGGAGGATATTGCTGGTACAAACTTATATGTTACAAGTTGACTGCTAGTTCATCTACCTAGTCAGTTTGTTGTGATATCCATATCGAAAATGCAGCTACGGTGTTCAGCACTTATATCAAGTTAAAAATGTTTACCTTCATACAGTGCTGTTTGAGTAGAGCCAGGCGTTGTAAAGAGAAGATTAAAGCTGGGATTCTCATTGCTTTTAATGCTTCAAATTACCTATTGGTACCATTGTTACTATATCTGTACCAGATATGCGATGGTTAGCCATTTCTCCTCTTTTGTGGGCCAGGTCCTCGTGTTACGAAGTAATGGTGGTACCATTGTACCATATTTCTCAGTAATACGCTAAATACTTTGAGACAACACTATATTGTGTAAGGTGACACGTTGGGCAAATATGGCATACATCATGACTTTCAGGTGGAGAATTCACCATGTTAAGAGCACATTTTGGTGAATACTGACCTTAAATATATGTGTAATCAGAGATAGTGATGAGAAACCTTGGAATCGGTAACATGTTTTTAGAAGTATACTTCTGAATAATGCTGTGTCAATAGTAGAAGACCTATGCTTCTATATGTTTGGGAAGGTTTTTACTTCTAAACAGATTTTAAGGTTACTGTACATAAAAGACTAACATTTTCAAAAATGATATTCTTCTAAATGGACCAACTCTACCAGAAACAATTAGGGCAGTCAAAATTGAGCATTTCTACTTTAGGTGTAGTGAATGGAGTGAAGGACCATGTAAGACATCCCTCTACCAAGTCTTTGTGTTACTGTAGAATACACAGAGCTTGTTCTGCAAAAGAAGTCCAAATATTTACAAAGTTGCCCAAACCTTTCGTCCCTCTGAAACATATGGAAACACTCCACACTAAGGGGCATATTACAAGGGAAGTGGCGGAGTGAGGCGTTAGCTTTCCTGGCTTAACGCCACACTCCGCCACTTCAGAAACGCAGGGCTGCAACATATTTACAACAATGTAAACTTAGTAGCCTAGCGCCAACGCAGACACCCTTGCACCTCAGTGCAAGTGTGTCAGCGCTGAGGGGAAGATTGCTTATGTGCACGAAGGGCCCCCTTCCTGCACATAAACAATATTTAAAATGTTATTTTGTAAATTCTATGTGTGCTGCTTAATGCAGCACACATAGAAGTTGCAAAACTGTATTTTTAAAAAATGATTGTTTATGTGCAGGAAGGGGGACCTTCCTGTACAGAAACAATCATTGGCGTTTTGCTGTTTCCATGTGTGCTGCATGGCGCAGCAGACATGAAATAAGCAAAAACGAGGAGAAATCAAACATTTCTCCTCGTTGCGCCTGGGTAAGACCAGGTTTTCCCTGGTCTAAATTTTGTGCTGCCCCATATTTACACTGCCCTTGTAAATATGGGGCATCGTCAAAATTAATGGGTGTTGCAGTGGAACGACCACAGCAACACCCATTGCCCTCTCCTTTCACCCTAAGCATAGTGTGAAAGGGGGCCTTATTTACAAGGCAGCGTAAATAAGGCAAAGCCCCTATCACCCCAGGAACGTCGTAAAAAGTGGCGTTCCCGTGGCGATAGGGGCTTGTAAATATGCCCTAAGGGGCATATTTACAAGGGAAGTGGCGGAGTGTGGCATTGGCCTTCCTGGCTTAACACCACACTCCGCCACTTCAGAAACGCAGGGCTGCACCATATTTACAAGAATATGGTGCAGCCCTGCGTTTCCCCCTGTGCTGGCGCTAAACTTAGCTGCCTAGTGCCAACGCAGGCACCCTTGCACCATAGTGCAAGGGTGTCTGCATTGAGGGAAAGATTGTTTATGTTCAGGAAGGTCTCCTTCCTGCACATAAACAATCTTAAAATGCAGTTTTGTAACTTTTATGTGTGCTGCTTAGTGCAGCACGCATAGAAGTTACAAAACGGCATTTTTTTAAAATGATTGTTTATGTGCAGGAAGGGGGACCTTCCTGTACATGAACAATCATTGGTGTTATGCTGTTTCCATGTGTGCTGCACAACGCAGCACCAATGAAAACAGCAAAAACGAGGAGAAATTAAACATTTCTCCTTATTGCGCCAGGGTAAAACCAGGTTTTCCCTGGTTTTAATTTTGGCGCTGCCACATATTTACGCTGCCCTTGTAAATATGGGGCAGAGTCAAAATCAACAGGTGTTGCGGTGGAACGTCCACAGCAACACCCATTACCCACCCCTTTCATCCTAAGCATAGCGTGAAAGGGGGCCTTATTTACAAGGCAGCGTTAAGCTACTTTAAGTGGCTTGACGCTGCCTTGTAAATAAGGCGAAGCTCCCTATCGCTACAGGAACATCGTAAAAGTGACGTTCCTGTGGCGATAGGGGCTTGTAAATATGCCCCTTAGTTTGGACAGTAATACATGTTTACACCTGTATCTTTACAATATGTTAAATTGAAGAACAATACGAGCAAAACATAAATATTATTATTGTTTTTTTATTATTTTTGCACTTTTCTGGAGTAAAAACCTGAGCCAAAGAGCGTTACAGCATTGCACAAGAGTGTGACGCTGTAGAAGTGGAGCGCCGGAGTGAGTATTTCAAGTTAGCTTTGCCCAGAGGGATCTTGGAAATGACCTTCTACGATGATAGTGCCTGACGCAGATAGAGCTGGAAGATGTACTCTGATGGTTTTGCATTATGGCACAGACGTGATCCACTTTTATTTTGAGTGTGCAGTGACTTTTGGGGGAGTGGCCAGGGAGAGAATGGTGTTTTGCTTAGAAGGAGGCGGTGTAGTGAAGTATCCTCACATGTGGGTCAATTCTCAGTGTCTTAGGCGCCATCTGATATGGGTCAATTTATGTGCTCTTGTGGGACCGAAAGACAGGATGGCAGGTGAATTCACAGAAGGAGGTTGCTTTGTGGAGCAACATTTGCTGCAGGAAGGTCTGGGGATAGCGTTAACAAGGGTTGTTGGTATTATCGAGGTTGTTGCGGTGGGGTGGTCATGGTTGGTAAAAAGTTTAGTATGTCTTGTGAAGACACTAGCTTCTTTTTTGGTAACCCGGCGAGGGGTGAGTTGATAGTGTAACTCACTGCTGGCATTATTGGTAACTCTGACCTCAGTGTGGCTTGCATCATTGTTGTTAAGTTTCGAATTTAAGAACAGGTCTAGGATGTGGCCTTCTGTAAGTTATACATGGACTGTGTTGCCACTGTGAGATGTCCAGCAGCTCATTGGCAACGATAGGGCTCCCTGAAGCATAATTAGACACATGATGAACTCGATGGACATTGCATGTTCATGTCACTATGAAACCTGCTTTCACAGTGAGCAAAAACTGATGGGAACTAAGTCAAACACTTTTGTTTTTACTGATAAATAGGTAAAATAATTTTTATAGCCATTTTACAGTGCTGGCACTTTTTTGATGCTATTGTTCACTTTTATTTCATAATTGTATACCCTAGTCTCCTTATAGCTAATCATTCAACATGTGCTCGCCAGCACCGGTTCTAGCGGGTGGGCCGTGTGGGCCAGGCCCACCCAAACATGAGCCTGGCCCACCCACACAGGAGCCTTGGCCCTCGCAGTGAGGGCTTGAAGGCAGGCGCGCAATGCCATTGGGCTCAAAGTGCTTCAACCCCACCCCTCCTTCCCCCGTCGTGTGTGTCAGCCCGGCCGAGACAGCTTCCCAGGCGCACACACACAGACAGACAGTTTTTGAGATTATCGCAGCCGCACCCGAGTACTTCACAGGTCTTTACAAGACCATTTACATGTTAACGAGGCTTTGTTTATTTTTTCACCCCTTCATCTCCACATTGCGAAAGGCGACAAATCCTTTCTTTGACAACGGTAACCTTTGCCTACTGTTCTGCTGCGTAGATATTTCTTTTTCTATGCAGCCAGGAGAAAAGAAGTTTGTTTATTCCTATTCACCTTCCTGACCCCTGCAGCTGCTTATCACATCAGGCTGTGACACAAAGTTTGACTAATGGAGTAGGTAAGAGAATGTGTTACTATTTGTTTTTCTTTTTAAAATCTGCACAGGCCCAGCAGGACACATACTTCATGAGTGCTTCATTTAAACAGTTTTTATCATTATCATGGCCAATGCAGGACAACAATAAGACAATAAAAAATGCCCAGATAACGCTGGTGATTAAAGATCCTGCTGGAGAGCAATCATTTGTCTGTTAGTAGTTTTTAAATGCAGATGAACTGTATTTTATGTGGAAGCTCAGTGGGTTACAGCCTTTGTCACAGAGATCCTTGTGTTACTTGCAGTTCAGAAGTTACAATCCTTACATAGGACAGTGACCAATGAACTGTCATCAAAGAGCTGCGTGCAAACCTGAATGGTATAGTTAGAACTTCGCTTTTTTTGTTTTGTGATATAGTTAGAACTTCCTCAGTCTTTCATTATTCTAATATTGCTAAAATGAGTATGTTTGGGCAGATATACATTTTTATCAGTAAAGCTGACCCCCATGGAATACTCTTTAAATCCTAAGGTTGTGTTTCCCCAGACCAAACCCTCTTAAAATATACTGCCCACCAGTATGGATGACACGTGATTCAATCACCTTGTAATCCTCATTGGCTTATGTGACATTCCCTGTAGACTGATTTACATACTTGTATGATTCATTGTCTCTGTATAATGTGTGCGTGGTGTAAAGTACTGACACACACTACACTGATATGAGTAGCGCTATACAACAAATGAAATGCATATGAGAGAGGGGCTACGTAAAGATGAGGGGCACTGTTGGAGGGTGGCAGTGAGGGAATCCGAGGAGGAGGTAGTGGGAGGGGCTATGGAGCAATGAGGGGCACTGTTGGAGGGTGGCAGTGAGGGAATCCGAGGTAGAGGTCATGGGGTGGAGGGGGGAGCTAGGGAGAGATGAGGGGCACTGGTGGAGGGTGGTAGTGAGGGAGTCTGAGGAGGAGGTCATGAGGGGGAGGGGCTACAGAGAGATGAGGGGCACTGGTGGAGGGTGGCAGTGAGGGAATCCGAGGAGGAGGTCATGAGGGGGAGGGGCTATGGGGAGATGAGGGGCACTTGTGGCGTGTGGCAGTGAGGGAATCCGAGGAGGAGGTCAATGGGGGGCCATGGAGAGATGAGGGGCACTGTTGGAAGGTGGTAGTAAAGGTATTTACGGAGAAAGAGGTTATTGGTGCGGCGCCAAAAAAGACCTTCGCATCAGCGCTGAAGCCGGCCCTGTCATGGCCTTTCTGTTTTTGTTTATTTAATTAGCAGTCGGGTCATAAGGGCTACTGTGGAACATACTTTAAAGTGCGTGCTAATCATATTTACTGCTATATTCAATGTTTTAAGTTTGAAGGTGATTTTAGTAATGTTTTTACCGGGAAAAATGAAAGTGGAGCCCGGTGGTGCCTGATATGGGGCTGGGGCTGGGGCTGGGGCCCAAGGTCAGCTGTGAGATAAGGTGATAAGGAGAGGAGTAGTGGATAATCAAGCCTGTAAGGGAGTGCGTTGCAGAGTCCGGGGTCAGGTGGAGGTAGTAATGAAGAAGGATTCTCCCTGAAGGCTCGCACAGAGGGAGCCCGAGATGTGTCACTTGCCTGATACTCCCACCTCAGAAACCTCCTCTTCCCATCAAAGGAACATTACATGGAAAAAACACTTTTTGAGAGTGATAATATTTAGAAAGAGATTTGGAAAAGAGTGCGTTTTACTGGGCCTTGTAAGACTAAGAAGAGATAAAGGAGGGCCCTGAAGCAGGCCTGCCTAGACATTTATGCGACAAATCGAACCCGCAGTGGCCCACCCAAATGCACCCTTGGCCCACCCAAATAAAAATTCCTGGAGCCGGGCCTGGTGCTCGCACTGAACTAAGGTCTTTCTTTCATCTTTCTTTTCACCAAAACAGAATCAAATGAAAAGCAAGTCATTCATACGCTCTCTTCCTGCTTCCGCTCTCGTTCATGTCCGCCATGCTCGATGGGCATTCATCCGTCCTGTCGAAAAACGTGTGCTCCCCTGCCATATCTCTCCACTTTAGTCCACAAAAACCTCCAGTGCAGGCTGAGAGCCACAGCTTTATTAGGAAGCCTACGACCTCAGTATGAAACCGAGAACGAGGAGTGGAGGGTAACAGAGGTAACAGAGGTGGTGTAGATTTTCGTTCACAATTTAATAGGGTAAAAATATAATTGTAAATGTCAGCTGAATCAGGGTTCCTTAGACTTACTTAAGATCAGGGTCTTCTTTTTCTTCCTTGGTTGGGGTCATTTTGGCACCACCTTTTCGGGCAAGAGGGCAGCCTGACAAGCTGGAAGAGGTACACAAAATCACGTATAAATTCAAACTGGCCCTTGCAGCGCCATTAAAAGCCACACTTCCAATCTGGTTCCCATATGCAGCTCATGTTTCCTGAAAACCTGGGCAAATGCTGGCCATTTCAGCTCTTTTAATCCCCTCCCTTCCTCTGCTGATTCATCTGTTTGTTCTCTCGACATTAAGTTGGTTCCTGAAGCAAAGCCAGACTGCCACACCCCAGGCTTCCCTCCATTTTACATGAGGCTGCCACGCAGAGCGTTTCAATGACATACAAGTGTCGGTAATCCTACCTTCTGTGTGAAGCATAGTTTCCAGTCACGTGACCAGAGCCGTCACAGCCAGGTGTTGGGCACCTAAAAAATACAAAAAAATAAATAAAGATATTACTTATAAAAAAACACCGAATGAACAAGTCGTTTTTCCTCAAGCAAACAAAGCCTTCTGAGCCAGGTTGGAAAAAACACGTTAGAAAAAGTGCACGAGGGATGACTCGGTGGTAAATAGAACTGACAGAAAAGCAAAGCCACTCCTGTGCTAAGCGAAAATGCTTGAACGTGTTACAAAAAAGAATACATAGATATGCTGATAATTTGAGGTCTTTTGTTCAGGCTTAAAAGAAAAGGATTTGGAAACGGCCCGGGGCCTTTTAAAATACTTCGATGCTCTCCAGAACGTGAAATGGGGCCTTAAAAGTTGTTACTTTTATACAGCGCCGCGCGGGCTGGTTTCGAAAATACAATAGTATTTCAGAGAATTTTGAACAGTAAGCTTTCTCCAATCAAAATACTGTTTTATGAAATGGGGAAGGAAAGATTTTAATTTCTTGCACGAAATTCTAAGTGATGTTGCTGACAATAAGCTGCAGAGCTCATGAAGTCATCAGGCGCGGTTAGGGGTGCAAGGTCCTTTAACTTCCACCTCCTTAAGCTTTTCGCCCATGACGAAATTTGTTCTCTGCTGAATATAAGCGTGGCTTTATTATTTGTGATTTTATTCTGCTTGGATGGGCAAAGCAGTTTATTGCAATAGAGCAAATTGCAAGAAACTCGCGAGAGTCGCAACATGGCTAAGTTAGATGTCTGAGTTAAGAAATTTAAAGGTAAAGTTTGAATCCTGGCAAGGACGCCTCAGCTTTCTAGTTTTCCTTGGACAGCAAATTAAGTACCATTACAATGAGTAATAGTAACACTTTAGTGCAGCAATTGGAAACTGGAGAAATGCTGTGTAAAAACAGATTACTATTTAACATTTTCAAGCACAAGTTCCAAAGCTTCTTTTTTCCTATAAAAAAGACAATGCCTAGAGTTGGAACTACGAGGCTACTATTGCATGAAAAATTTGAGGTGATAAAGAGCTAAGGGGCATATCATCAAGGCCATGCGATAATTATCGCTCAGCGCTCTTAGCGCGAGGATAATTATCGCCGGCCAACTCTGAATTTTATCGCGGAGATAGCGTGCTATCAGCAACGCTTATCTCCAAAGCGATAAGATTCAGAGCGCAAGCTGCCAATTGTGCGATTATCGCTGGAAATACAGCGATAATGGCACAACTTTTGGCGATAGCTTGCTGATAGGGCAAGACATACTTAGCCATGATATCCACCTTACATAGGATATCATGGCTAAGTCAGTCTTGAAGCAGGTGTAAGGAAAGTAGCGATAACTGTGGTTATCGCTACTTTTCTTATCGCTCTGCTTGTTTGCGTGCAGCTTGATAATTGGAGAAATGTCGGTTAGCGACATTTCTCCAGTTATTTTAGCACGGAACGCCCACTTTGCATCTCATTACAGATGCAAAGATGGGCGTTGGGGGAAAGGGCGATAATGCAAGGATTCACGCAATAGCGTGACCTTGCTGATTAGGAGATAAAATTATCGCCGCTTTCCGTCAGAAAACGGACGCTAAAGCGGCGATAATTTTATCTCCGGGGCTTGATGATATGCCCCTAAGTATTTAATTAAGGGGCATATGTACAAGGAATTGACACCGCCGTAGTGTACATTTTTTGACGTTACGGCGGCTATTTTTTTATCACCTAATTTACAAGTTGCCGCTAACTGGAGTTAGAGGCACTTTTCCGGCGAGATCGCGAATTTTAAAGATTGCCACTTCTGTTAGCGAGAGTTAACGAAAATGAGATGCAAGGTGGGCGTTCCTGTGAAAAAACTGCTGCTAAGCCCACTTCTTGATATTTACAAGGAATTCCTTGTATGGTGCAAAACCCAAAAAACTGCCTCGAACTTCAGTTAGAGGCAGTTTTTTAAGACCAGAAAATAGCTGGTCTTAAAATTGGTGCAAACACTTGGGGCCTCATTTCAGAGGTTTTGGTGCCGGACTGCACAGCAAAGAATATTGCTGCGCTGCCCTGCCCTAAAACAAAAGTTTAGGAATGCGCCCCACAATGAGATAGGGCGCAATCCTGGGCCTCCTTCATGAAAAGTGTTGCATCGCTGCAACAAAACAGCGTTGGCACACTTTCCACTGCACCCTCCTTGCGACACCATGGATGCGCCGTATTTACTGTGCTACGTTCCATGTCACAAGGATTTACAGATGTCAGTATTCCTGACGTTTCTGTTGGCGCTAAAGTCACACTTTACTGCAATTTTGTCGCAAGCATGATGCAACTCCAGCAATGCCTGGGGCAGGCCTGTCCCTATGGCACTGCGTCACCCTTGCGTCCACCATGAGGCAGGCGTAAGGTTTTGACGCAGTGGTGTCCTAGAATTGTCGCAGTGAAATCTCATAGATTTCATTTCACTGTGCCACTCCTATGAGGCTTTGTTGCGTGGGAACGCCCACCCAGCATACATCCTACCTGACGCAGGTGTAATGTGGCATAGGGGTTTACAAGGTCAAGCATATGCCTAGATGTGTTCCTTTGTACAGAGTCTAGTTTGGCGTCCAGGGTGTCTAATATCACCTTCCACGGAGACCAGCGACCCCCAGATGCTCGGTGCACTGACACGGGGAGCTGCCAGGGTGTCGGTGTAGTTGGAGCTCCATCAGTGGAATTTGCGCACTGCGGTGTTGGTATCTGTAAGCGTTGGCGGAGTGGTGGTGCTGAGGGAGTTTCCAAAAAGTTCTTCGAAGGGCTTGATCCAGCTGCGGCTGGGAGGGCGCTGATGGCGGTGGTGTACGGTGGGCATGGTGAAGGCGTGATGTATATGATGATGGTCGGTCCAGGAGAGTTCGGTGGTGTGGCTGTAGTTGAAGTTCCCGCTGGCAGAGAAGCCGGGGTCGAGCGTGTGGCCAGCTATGTGGGTTGGTGCGGTGACTAGCTGCTTGAGTGCGATGTTGGCGAGGTTCGCCAGGAGGGTGGTGGTGTTCTGGTCACTGGGGTTGTCCAGGTGGAAGTAGAGGTGTCCAAGTGGGATGTAGTCAGTGGATGGGAGAGCCTGGGGTGCGATGAGGTCTACAATGGCATCAGTGAATTGGGGTTCATGGGCCGGGGGGCCGGTAGACGAGGGTGCGGTAGATGGTGGGTTTGGGGTTGGTCCGGATCTGGAAATGGAGGTGTTCCATGGTAGCCATTGGGTCATTAGAGTGCGTGGTCAGTCGGAGTGTGCTTTTTTAGACAATGGCAATGCCTCCTCCTGGGCACTCGGGGGGGTACGTGTGGGCGAATTTGTAGCCGTTGTGGATGGTGATGGTGATGTCCGGTCCGGAGCAGAGGTTGGCCCTGGTTTCCATGAACAAGGCGATGTCTGAAGAGGTGGGGTCGAGGAGGTCCAGATTTCTGTTGCGTGTTTGTGGAGGGACCGCACGTTGGGGAGGATGCAGTTGAGCGGGTCGGCTGCGCTGTTAGTCGGCTGGGAGGCAGGAGGCGTTGGTGTGCTGATGTGGCAGAAGGTGCAGGGTGCAAGGGAATTCTACAGTGATGCTAGATGGCAGGCGGTGTGGCATCCAGGGCTGATGGTGTCGTAGTGGTGGAGTGTCCGAGAGGAAGGGTCCTTGGTGCTGGGCGCAGTCCAGGGGCAGATGGACGCAGATGGGCTTGCCTGTGGTGCACCAGTGGTGCACCCGCTGCCCATGGCCGCACAGCAGCCGCCATTAAGTAGTGCTGCGGGCGGATTGGACAGCTGGGAGGCGGGAAATGCGGTAAAGGACACTGGAGGAGGTGGGTGTGGGGGAGGGAGGGTGTGGGGGGTCGTGGTTGTAAATATATATATTTTTTTAAATCTTACCTTGAGGCCGGGTCCCGCGTCTTTTGTACTCCTGCTCTCCTGAATCTGCTTCCAGGAACAGGAAGCAGGCAGCCAGGCTCCCTCCCCTAAGCCAATCACAATGCTGCAATGCGGCGTTGTGATTGTTCTTGAGTGCTGTGACAAGGCGATCAGCCGGGCTGGAGGGGTGGGCATGTTCTCCATGCATTGCAAACAGGGAAGTGCACATGACTGCTTTGGGCAGCCTGAGAGGGCCGACCAAACAGTCATTGCACACTTGAGTGGGCATACCACTCCGCCCCTGCCCTGCTCCGTGAGTAGAGCAGCCCCACCCACCCTCCCGCCTGCAAAGGAAACATAGTATGAGAATATCAGAAAGTTATCATCAAGTTACATTTCCTATTTTTGCACTGCTTTAAAGCAGTGGGACGATGCTCTTCTGCCATCGCGGAGAAGCCGCCACTGGGGGTGCGCCACCCACAGGTGCTAGGCCTGGGCCTGACTCGACACCCGGGCCTCCTCCCCTGCGCGTCCCAGATTCTCCTCACCTGGACATTGACACCGTGGTGCAATCCGCTACACTCTCTCCAAATCTGTGATTCAGCCAGCAGGAGCCTCAGCCAGGCGGGTTTTCAGAAGCCTGGGTACTACAGTCGCCGCCAAGTCCACTGGGGAACCTCACGATGCAGGTGATGCAACAGCGCCCCTTATGCATGAAGTTGCAGCTCTCCCACCACATAAGTTCGACACAGCTTAGGGGCCTCACCCTCCACAACATCCAGCCAGCGCAACATCCTCTGGCCTGTGATGCAGAGAGGCGCGGCCCACCATTGGTAATCCCATGGTGTAGTGGTGTAGTGGGGGCTCGTGGTATGCGATGCAGACCTCCCTACGTTGGTGCGCAGGAGCGCCTCTACCATTCACAGCTCCAAGGGGCACCAGGCGGTCTTCTCACACCGGTCAGCAACGTGTCTCCATGTGACCTGGCAGACTTCACCACCAGATAAGGGTGATCGCCGATGCCTCCATGTCTAACGCCACAGCCCAGCAACTCCACAGCACCTCTTGCATCCCACTCCGCGTTCCAGACGCAGGCACAGCGAGGCCTCCGGGTCCCGGGGACTGTCCGCACTTTCAAGGTTTTGCCTGCCATGGTGTTGCAAGGAGGGCGCTATGAAAAGTTATGCATCACAGGTTTTCCCCAGCGATGCGCCTCTTTTCATATATGCAGCCCTGATTCTGCATTTCCTCTGCGCCTGGGACTCTGGCTGGTCATCCTGGCTGTTGGGGGGTTTGGGGAGGTTGATGATCTGTGCTGCACTTGTCCCTGGCTGCTCCATTCTGCATTCCATTGTTTTCTCATTGGGGGTGGACTTATTGGCTATTTTTACCTCTAGAGGCAAAAAAGGTGAAGTTCTGCTGACTAACGTGAGTTTTTTGCCCGCAATTGGGCCTTTCGTCAGTTTTCGCCCGCTAACGTCAGAATTTGTATCGCCTTCACGCTAGTGATGGTGGCAGTTTTCACCGCGGCTGCCGGAAACAATTGCCATGTAGTGACATATTGTAAATACATTGCTTACAGGGCGATAGTTTTTGATGATAGGCCGCGTTAAGAAAACTGCTGTTAACTAACGCTAACGCTAGTTAGCGGCAGTTCTTGTACATATACCCCTAAGTATTTTATTAATTCTTTGCTAAAGAAACGGATCTTGACTTTCTACATATGAGCAACAGGTGTACTCATAGATAGGAAGAATGACATCTCGTTTATTAGCAAAGGGCTGTAGAAAGAACAAATCATAAAGTGCACAAGGATAGGTTAAAATGAGGTAGAAATAATAAAGATACATAGAGAGCCATCAATGTTATGCTTAGCAGCTCTGTCCAAGTACGTACACAGCCACAGGGCGGCTGGGATTTTGCTAAGGTGAATATGCAACTGATCTTTGGCTTTATTTTGCAATTACGAAGCTGTCAACAATTAATTTAGGCTCTATGGCTTATTTTCACATGACTAGTAGAGTGTTCTTGCGACAGGCCTAGTGAAAAGAGGGAATCCACATGCAGACTCTCGTTCCATTGGTATAAGCAGGGCCACTGGAATTGTGCGGCAGAAGAGCACCAAATTATGTGTCAGGGTTGACTAAATTATGCGGCAAGAAAAGGAAAATTATGTAGCATAATGTTTATGTTTATGGATTTATAGAGCGCATGGCTGCCCAAAGGCTTTCCAGCGCTGAGGAGAAGGTGATGTCAGTGATAAGAAGTTATCGGGGGAAGAGCCATGTTTTTAGTTTTCTCCTAAATACCAGTTCATCTTTTAGCAATCGCTTTTCTTTAGGTAGGGAATTCCACAGACTAGGAACCAGGTGTGAGAACGATCTTCTTCCCCATCTTGATCTCTTTATTCTTGTCCTCTTCATGAGTAGATCTGATGAGGATCTCAGAGATCTACCCAGAACATAAGGAGCTACCAGCTTTCTTAGTAAGGCAGATGTGGCACATTTTTTGATAGAATTACTTCATTTTGTAATTTTTATTCATGGTAATAATGTCTGGGCAAAGGTTTCACCACATTAGTGTCAGTTTAACAACCAGATACAGAAACGTGCAACTGAAAGATGACCAGTTACCTTTTGCCATTAGCCATCCACTGCGTACGAACACGTCGCCATGCTTTTAGTAACTTTTGATCCGTTTGAGCTATAAAGAACTTTTTTCGCTAAAATATGCAGATTATGCAGCAGATGGTGAATTATGTGGCAAATGTGGCTAATCTATAATGATGTGAAAATAGAAGCAGTTGCAGAATCGCATAATTCCAGTGGCCCTGGTTTTAAGAGAGTGAATACTTTTTCACTTTAGCGAAGACATGCCTGCGATACCAAGCACTTCTTTGATCTTTATTGATATGCTTCTGAAAAGTTGAGATTCTGGACAATTTTTAGAGGAAGAAGATGCCAGAAGTGAGCGAATATTTTGATAGATGATTTCATCTTTGGGTGTAGTGGATCATTTTCATCCGTTTTGTTTGTAAGAAACACTGCAGCGTACATAGTAACATAGTAGCTGATGTACTTGCTAGGCACGCTCATCAGCCGTGATTAAAAAAAAGTGTTAGTCTCAGGATTTAGTAGCAAATACCTATGCATATCAGAGATTTAAAACATTTACCTAATTTGCAAAAGTGACAGACCTATATTTGGTTCAGAGGAAATTTATTGGCCCATCTGAAGACATTCAGCCAGTTATATATGTAGGTTCTCAGTTTCAATTTTCTACACATAACATCTCTACCTTCCAGTTCATCTTGGAGTAAGTTCAGAATGTGGGTAAGTGTTTGAAAGACATTACAAATGTGTGTAAAACTGCACAGCTCTTCACAGTGTGACCATAAACATACGTATCGCTTTAACACAAGTTGTCCAGCTCTTGACCCAGCCTTGTAGTTGCAGGGACAGCCTAACAATAGCAAAGATGAGATTGTAGGTGTGCCAAGTACTTGGTTTGCCAGAAAATTGTTTGAGCAAATGAGCTAGAAGGAATGTGAGACAAGATACAATATGGATACTTGTAGAAAGACATACCTTGGACTACCAAAGGTTGTTGTGATGCCATACTAATGGCTGATTGTGTGCTATACATGTGCTTATTAACAATAGCAATGACCAGCGTATCACATTTGCAATAAAGATGGAATGTCCAGACAGAGGCATTGTTTTGTATAAGATAACAACTCCTTACTAATACCTGCAGATAAATAAATAGATACAACTCTTTGCCCTGACACCAGAAATGTATCCAAGAGTCAGAATGTGTGCTTGTTCACAAAATGAGTGAGTCCTGTATGCACTTATTCCCAAGGCATTTTCCTTTCACACCCAAAACGCACATATGCACCTGTATGAATGAAGCTCTGGTTACTCCCTTCCCCACTTTGAGATTCTGTTTACTCACAGACGCATTTTATAACTTTTAGCTAAAAGAGGTTCTCTTGCCAAATTTAGATCTTTTGTTGGCCTTTGTCATTTACTGTACAATCAGACAAAGTGAATTGTAACCATTGATGATTTGCAGGTACTAAAGAATAGATAACATATTTTTGGAAGTTCTACTTACTTAAGCTCTTGAGAATTAGCAGCCATTAAAGATTTCAGGGTTTTATCAGCCAGTGGACATCCAGAAACACTGTTCGAAAACATAAAACGTATGCCATGACTGGTTGCAGTTAAAAACGAACTCTTTCTAACAGCAATTTCAACCTACATAAATGATATAGGGTCTGTATCACCAGTTTGTCTGTTCCATAGGTCTTCGAAATTAGAGGGTGGGTGTGGACCAGTAGGTTCCTGAACTGATCTCTGGGAGTTGGGGGATGCGAGACACTGACCAAGGAACTAGCCACAAAGAGCATCAAGCTGAAAACAAACCTGTGTTTTAGTGAGAAAAGAGTGGCAATGAGCCATAATGTATTGGTCCATCTCTAAATTAATTTGTCACTCAAGTATTGGCTAGGGATAGGTGTCAAGGGGACAGGGGTCACCATGTAACCCTCAAAGTTCCATAGCCCATTTCGGACAAAGGATCACACTGGGGTTACTTTCACCCTTCAGGAAGAACAGACTGTCCATAGCATGTTATAAATCATTTATTTCATTGCATTTTTAAAAGGAATAATTGAACATAACTGCTATGTTTGGATTATTATATATGTTTAGAACTGCCAATTTTATAGAATAATTGTGAAAAGGTTTTTGTCATTCTGGGGGGCCTAAATGCTTTTTTTTACACAGGGGTGGGGGGTGACTTTTAGAAGCTTGAAAACCAATGGTCCGCTCCATTCTTGACTTTTTATATAGGTCAAATAAAGTCTTATTTTGCTTTTCATGCAATTGGCCTGTTACAGGGCATAGCAAATGCACAGCCCAGCTGTCCTTTTTGCAAAGAAGTACATAGTTTGTGAATAAAATAAGATTTAGAAGGGAAGAGATGTAACCGTCATCAGCAGTCACATTGATGCTATGAGTTCGAAATTTAACTTACTAGATAAGTTCCAACTGAACAAATTCCTGCAAGCTATAATGTTCTTTTAAAATACTGCTTTCAATATATCCAAAAAGAAACGACCTGATTAACCTGACGGTCTCAAAATCACCCAATTCCCACACGACGTTATTTATTTTAAAATCAAAAGTCTATGTCTTAGAAATTAAAATAGTTAAAATACTGTAACTTTCAAAGCCTGCACGTACAAAATCTGAATCCGTACTAAACGTACATTGCACTGCTGCCATGCACAACCCTTTTCACTGAAGCTGAATGCTCTCAGAGACTCACAAATGCAAAGAGCACAGAGGAACACGAACACAAATTACAAAAAGAGAACTGTACATTCAATGGAGAAACAGAACTGCGGCAAAACACCATGAAAGCCCTGTTCTCAACTTACACTTCCTGTATTTCCTTACCTGCGGTGCGACGCATAGTTTCCTGTTACATGACCACTGCCATCACAACCTGGTGTTGGACAACTGCATGAATAAAACAAAGAAATAAAATAGTTTGAATACAGTCATATGTTTTTTAATCCCTTCACAATAAAACATCTTTAGTAGGCAGGGTTAGTAGAGGGAGAATTTTGCAAGTAGTACTTGTTCCGATTTCTTGATTCAGGGCGTAAGGAATCATCTTCTCCAGAATTGGCTGCTATTACAGGGACCTGTGGTAACAGGCCGACATTTTTAAATTGAAAAGCCTTAATTCTATTGCTGCATTTTCTTTTATCACAGCCTTTCCTTAGGCTGGCCCATACCCACTACAACCATTTTAAGTATTGTGCAACATGTTCCAAATCAACAGAGATGTGGGCTCATATTTACTATAATTTTGCATTGTGTGTTCGCTACTTTTTTGGTGCAGCCCTGACGCAGAATGTATTAACAAAGCCATGCAAAGCCAGATTTACGTGGCTTTGTAAAAAAAAAAACTTTGCATCAGGGAGGCGTTACATGGCTGGAGCATGGGCGTTCCCATGCATCCACCCATGGATGTTTACACAAACCCAGATTTACTAAAGTCAGCAACCCTGAGTGAGCAACAAATGGCGCGACTACCCATGGTTGGAGTATTGAGAAGAAATATTTGTATTTCTCCTCCTTACATCCTCTTTGCATGAGTGCTGAATTCTGCACAAAAACTAACCTGCACAACCTTCCTACACAAAAACGATTCTGACCACTACACAGGTACCTTTGCCTCATGGTGCAACGGTGCCTGCATTGGCACTAAGATGCCATAAGTGCGCCAGCGCAAGGAGAGAGCCGAAGTGTTAAAAAGCTTAGTAACTATTGTTCATTTCTGCTCTCTTACTTTTACATAAAGCAAGTTCACACATATTTCCTTTCAGTGCCAAAGGAGTGCAAATTTCCCTTTTCTTTGAGAGATAAGAATCCAAACTCAGATAGCAGTCTGTTTATTTGAACGAGAAAAATGTCTCTGTAATCTAGGCTAGTTATCACTATGATGGGGCTTCTTGGTATACCACTTAAGACATGGTGGCCCCTGCCATATTGGCTAGCATTTAGAGCCTATTTAGCCGAGTCACAGTCAGATATATATCTGTACGAATAAATGTTACAATGTTATATTTTTGCCTGAATACATACATATCCATTGAGGACATAATCACACTATAATAAAATTATATAAATGAAGTGTATAGTTGATGATGCCAGCAAAACCTTAAATAGCTCATTGGCTTGAAAGAGACTGTGTTTACCATATATTTGAAAATCCATCACAAAGGCAGTCAAGACAAAGAGGGAAATTAATATTTCTTCCTAGATCTAGTTTTAGAAGTAGCACAACGCATTTAAGGGGTATTTGTTTGCTTGTACATGGAACGTTTTTATAGTTGCACTACTATTAAACTCACTATGCACCAAGAGGTCTGGCTTGTGGGAGGTCACCATTCATGTTACCATAGTTGCTGCAACAGGGGAAGGGAAGTTGGAGCACAGGTGTCTCCAACCAGTCGATTGCAAGCTACCAGTAGCTCTCAGACACCTTCAGAGTAGCTTGCAGCCTTGAGTTCATTTTTGAATAAGCACAAGCTCACATTTTCCTTTAAAAGTTAAGGGAAAGATGTGTTTATTTTACATCAGTATCATCAGGCTGCAGATAGCAGGGCCAGATAATGAGAGTGGGAGTCAGATTTTTGACCCAGGGTGGAGCACAGAGGTGAAGAACTGAGGCACTGAGGTATTTAACTCTTAAATAAAAGTCCTTGTCAGCTCAATATTGGAATGTGAGAACAAAATGATGTTTCTGAAGGCTTTTAGATGCAAGAAAATTAAAATGATGAGTTAACTTAATGATTAAGTTGACCCTTCATTTTAATTTTCTCCTATTTCAAAGTGTCACATTTACAAACAATCAGTCTCTTGCTCCCAGTGGCCAGTATACATGCGCCATAGTTATAACTGAAAAATACAGTCATTTTTTTAAAGGGGAGAAATTTAAAGTAAAGAAAAATATTTTTAATTTTAATTAAGCGAATTTCGTCTGAATATTTTACTAAGCATGTTTCTTCACTTTGACTTCCCCCCATTTACACTAATAACAGTATTTTTCTGTTATAAATATAGCACTGTGCCTACAGGGCACTGGGTGCAAGATGCCTGCTGTTTGTAAATGCGAAATTGAAAAGGGGGAAGCAGGCATCTTGCACCCACTGGCTGAGAGACATGGTGCCATATATATACCTGAAAAATACAGCCATTTTTCAAAGTGGGAGAAATTTAAAGTGCAGAAAAATGTTCCATATTAAGAACATTTTTGCTGAACATGTTTCTGCACTTATTGTTCTCCCTTCTTAAAAAATGGTTGCATGTTTGTGTTATACATGTAACAGTGACATATTGAGTAAGGTATGTCCTGTGCCACAAGTAAATACGACACAGGCTCTCATTCACCCATACGCATATATTCCATTCACACTCACACTTGTCCATACATCCCCAAAGACCACGCTGTCACTGACACATGGCAGCCCTGTCATAGTGCCCCTAGTCAAAGTATTTTGTTCAAATCATAGTATCTGGTCCCATGGACATTAGGTTTAAAGTCAATAAAGCTGGGTGTGGGGGTGTCAGGTAATACTATGTGAGTGACTTGGCCTTCAGTAGCTCACAATGATTTTCACTGATTACATAGTTACACCACTACGAACAACCTAGAGGTAAACCTAAAGAAAACCCAAGTGGTTATATTTGGCAGAAAGCACTATGGAGGCGGTGGCTGGTCGTATAACAACTCTGGACTCGTGGTAGGAAAATCTTATAAATACCTGGGGATTAACTCCGACTCTAGGGGCACCTTTGCCAAACATCGCAGCGACATCTCAATGAAAGCTATGGCTCTTCAAGTGAATCTCTCAAAACTCTCAAAAAAATTGACAGGCCCGAGTTTAACCCCAATGTTGGACGTCATGAGAGCCAAAATAGGCCCCACGTTGTCGTATGGCTTTGAAATTTCCCTGGGCAAACTTAGCACAATATTAAACCAACATGTGACTAAGATCTACAAAAGGGTCTTTCAGATGCCAAAATCTGCATCTGCTGCACAGATCCGATTAGAACTGGGCCTTCTAAATTACGAAATGCTAAGCGCAGGTGCTTATTTAAAACTGTGCCACAAGCTAAGGCAGGCCGGAGCTGGTTCCCTCGAGTCTCTGTTATGGTCAGATATCAGCTCTAGTAATCCTGGTGGGTCATACAGTCGGTTCTTTCACGAATGTGTACAGCAATTATCAGCAAGCGACCTCTGGAACCTTAACCCTAGCAATACAGTTTTTAAAACAAGTATTAAGAAGCGCATCCGTATGTGGTCCCATTCTACCGACAAAGTACTCCTCACCAAACGCAAGCATGGATGGGCAGTCATCAACTCTTATCAGTTGGCTTCTTCTCCACCATACCTGCCCTGCACATACCCCCTGTACTTAAAACTGCGGTTTATGACACTTAGATTGGGGGAATGGCACTTCCTGAAACATTTACCACTTTGGCGTCACCCATCAGACGAGCTTCAGTGCAGGGGCTGCGGGGAATTGGTGGAGTCTTTGGAGCACGTTGTATGCCTCTGCCCAGCATTGCTGGCCTTGCCCAGACTAAAACTAAGGCCAGAGTGGAATAGACTGGGAGTCAGGTCCTGTAGGCAGGCAATCATCGCGGCATTGAACCCAGAGAACACCGCTTTAAATATAAGCTTCACAATCTTTATCCACCGTGCATATCGCAAGCTTAACCAGCAAACTCCAGGCCCTGTACCAAACTCAAGGAATGTGCACAGGTGACTAAAATAACGGTATATCCACGAAGCAGCATTCTAGCAAAATCTGTGTACTCTGCCCCTGCCACAATACGGAACGTGACCCTAATGACCTGTCATCGACTACCGATAATTGACTGTTGCCACTCTGAACTGTACATAATCTTTGGGACACTTTTTTACAACTTAGTGCTTTATCTGTAGTTTTTAGAAGTAACCTTTATTTTTATTTTTTATTATTATTAACTGTTTTTAACGATACTATGTTGCCATGCGGTTTTACGTAAGCGATGGCTACCTTGTATTAGAACAAATTTTATATCAACTACTTTATTGCCTTATTTCAATTGAGAATGATGGGTGGACCCTAGTGAAAAAAAAAAAAAAATTATTTTAATGTTTTTCTACGTTTTGTCTGTTTACATGTGGATTGTAATGATTTAACAAATCAAACAATAAATATATATAATCACTGATCAGAAGCAGCTATCTCTACAAAAAAGGTTGGAGATCTCTGATTTAGAAACACATGTGAGCTAAGATGTTAATGCAGCTGTCAACCCTCCGTGGAGGTAAAAAAATGAGGGCACAGAAAATTGTTGGTGGATCAAATTAGGCAGATTTAATTCCTGCAGTTTGTTTTAGTTCTATTTTTTCTATGTTCCCCAGCGTGTGTTCCACTATTTTGATATTTATAAAAAACCAAAGGTTACAAGGATGTTATAGTTAGGCTCAGATTTCACTCGTACAAAACGATTGAAATTCAGCAGTTATTGTCAACCGAGCTAACCTGAGCTTACTATAACTTACGTCCTGGCAATGCACTGCTTATCACCACACATATTACATTACTCATGACAGTCTATGACATCACTGATGGCATCACTAATGACATCTCAAATGATATCACTGTTGACATTGATGATGACATCATCCACAGAACCACTCACACCTCAATACAGCCTCTCATACACCCACTCACACATCCACACAACCACTCACATACCAATTCACAGACCAATACAACTACTGACACACTCCCTCTCTCACTCATACAGCCACTCACACAACCGCTCCCCCATACAGCCAATCACACAGCCACAAAACCACTCATCCACCCACTCACAGACCCATATAGCCACTTACATACCCACACATACACCCATACAACCACTCACATACCTACTCACACAACCACTCACTCACCCATACAGCCACTCACTCACCCATGCAACTAACAGAGCTACTCGCTCACCCATACATCCACTTACACATTCACACAACCATTCACATACCAATTCACGGACCCATATAACTACTGACACACTGCCTCTCTCACTCATACAGCCACTCACACAACCGCTCCCCCATACAGCCAATCACTCATCTACAAAACCACTTACATACCCATTCACACTTTGATACAAGCACTCACATGCCCTCTCACTCACCACTCATACAGATACTTACTCTGCAAAACAGCCACTCACACACCCACTCACTTACCCATACACCCACTCAAACAGCCACTCCGTCATCCATACAGACACTTACCACACAGTCACTCATCCATATATCCACTCACAAAGCCACTTAGTCACCAATACAGCCACTTACATATCTACTCACAGACTCATACAGCCACTCACACAGCCACTCACTCACCCATACAGCCACTCATACACACTCACTCACCAATACAGACACTCCCTCACACACCCACTCATCCATAGAGCCACTCACATGCCCACTCATTCACCCATACAGCCACTCACACAGCCACTCACTCACCCATACAGCCACTCACACACCCACTCACTCACCCATACAGCCAGTAACACAGCCACTCACACACCCGTACAGTTACTCACACACCCACTTATTCACCCATAAAGGTACTCACACACCCACTTATTCACCCATACAGCCACTCAAACACCCACTCACACACCTATACAGACATACACTCACACACAGATACACACAGCCGCACAGCCACTCATTTGTAACCTTTGTTTTTTTTAGTGAATTTCTAATGTTTTTTTAATTGTGTTTCCTAATTATAATGTCTCTGTAACATTTGTTTTTTTCAGTGCATTTCTAAGGTTTTTCAATGTTATTTCCAAACTATAACATTCTTGTAACCTTTAGTTATTTTAGTGAATTTCAAAGATTTTTAAATTTTATTTATTAACTGTAACCTGTAACCTTTGTGTGTGGATGTGTGAGTGGCTGTATGGGTCTGTGAGTGAGTGTATGAGTAGTTGTATGGTTCTGTGAGTGGGTGTGTGAGCAGCTGTATGGATTTGTAAGTGGATGTGTGAGTGGTTGTATTGGTGTGTGAGTAGGTGTGTAAGTGGTTTTGTGGGTGTGTGAGTGGCTGTATGGGTCTTTGAGTTGCATACTACTTAGGTGGACAAGGCGGGGCCGAACGGGCGATGCCTTAAGGCAATTTTGCACTTTTGCATACTCATAGTCATTTAAAGGGAGAACTATGGACTCTACTCTCACCAGGAGAGACCAAGAAACAACTCACTTGTCACAGTCAATACAGATTGCGCTCAGATCGATCAACAATGCAGTCACCTTCACCAAGGATTTCAGATCATTTTTCAATGTGGAATTGCTGAGAAAACACACTTGCTTTGCCTTGGCCAAGCCCAGGAAGTTAGGATCATTTGTCGTTTACAGAAGTGGAGCTTCAACTGGGGCACCTGCTATGCTTATAAATGTAAGTGCTTCCCGTTGCGGTTCAATTTCTGTGAAATGAGCATCAGGGCCAGAAAGAAACTTCACCTACCCACTTATACAACGAGATTCCACAATTTTGAACAAAATGTCTACCCAACTGCAGTACTTTCTGCTGGTTAATTGGTAAGTGCTACCTTGTTGGGTAAAAGTCTAGCCTGTATTCTACACTCCAGCTGCATAATGGACAAAGAGGAAATGTCTGCAGTGAGCTTGTGTGCATTTCAAGAATGTGATTTTTCCTCATGATTGTTTATCCAGAAATCTTTGATAACATGAATCTTCCTACCGAGAAGACAACGAGACTACAAAGAGGTAAATCTCCACCAGCTTCAATTGAGACATTTGCTATGTTTATATTTTGTAAGTGCTTCCCCTTAAGGTTTCATTTCTGTGAAGTGATAATCAGGACCAGAACGGACCCTCATCAATCAATCAATCAATCAATCAATCAATGCATTTGTAGAGCGCGCTACTTACCCGTGAGGGTCTCAAGGCGCTGGGGGGGGTGCTGCTACTGCTCGAACAGCCAGGTCTTGAGGAGTCTCCTGAAGGTCAGCAGGTCCTGGGTCTGCCGCAAGTGGATGGGGAGGGCGTTCCATGTCTTGGCGGCGGGGTGGGAGAATGATCTGCCACCGGCGGTCGCTCATCGGATGCGGGGGATGGTGGCGAGGGCGAGGTCAGCGGAGCGAAGCTGGCGGTTCGTGGTGTAGAAGGTGAGTCGCTCGTTGAGGTATGCTGGTCCGGTCTTGTGGAGTGCTTTGTGAGCGTGGGTGAGGAGCTTGAAGGTGATCCTCTTGTTGATGGGGAGCCAGTGCAGGTCTCTCAGGTGGGGTGTGATGTGGCTGTGGCGGGGGATGTCGAGGATGAGGCGTGCAGAGGTGTTCTGTATGCGTTGTAGTCGTTTCTGGAGTTTGGCCGAGGTTCCCGCTTAGAGGGCGTTGCCGTAATCCAGTCTGCTGCTGACGAGGGCCTGGGTGACCATCCTTCTGGTTCCGGTGGGGATCCATCTGTAGATCTTGCGGAGCATGCGGAGGGTGTTGAAGCAGGAGGAGGAGACGGCGTTGACTTGCTGGGTCATTGACAGCGATGAGTCCAGGATTGAACCCAGGTTGCGTGCGTGGTCGGTGGGCGTCGGTGCAGCTCCCAGCGCGGCCGGCCACCAGGAGTCGTCCCAGGCGGAGGTGGTGGAGCCGAGGATGAGGACCTCCGTCTTGTCCGAGTTCAGTTTCAGGCGGCTGTTCTTCATCCATTCGGCGACGGCCTTCATTCCTTCGTGGAGGTTGGTTTTGGCGGTGGTGGGGGCTTTGGTGAGGGAGAGGATCTGCTGTGTGTCGTCGGCGTATGAGATGATGTTGAGGTTGTGCGATCGGACGATGTTGGCGAGCGGTGCCATGTAGACGTTGAAGAGTGTTGGGCTGAGGGATGATCCTTGGGGTACGCCGCAGATGATCTTGGTGTCTTTAGATCGGAATGGAGGGAGGCGGACACTCTGGGTTCTGCCGGTGAGGAAGGAGGTGGTCCAGTCCAGGGCTTTGTCGTGGATCCCTGCGTTGTGGAGGCATGTGCGAAGGGTGTGGTGGCAGACGGTGTCGAAGGCGGCCGAAAGGTCCAGGATGATGAGGGCCGCGGTTTCTCCGTTGTCCAGCAGGGTCCTGATGTCGTCGGTGGCGGCGATGAGGGCTGTTTCGGTGCTGTGGTTGCTGCGGAATCTGGACTGGGACGGGTCTAGGATGTTGTTCTCTTCGAGGAAGGAGGTCAGTTGCCTGTTGACAATCTTCTCGATGACTTTCGCCGGGAACGGGAGTAGGGAGATGGGCCGGAAGTTCTTGAGGTCCTTCGGGTCCACCTTGGGTTTCTTGAGTAAGGCGTTGATCTCTGCGTGCTTCCAGCTCTCCGGGAAGGTGGTGGTCTCGAAGGAGTTGTTGATGATCTTGCGGAGATGGGGTGCGATGGTGGAGCTTGCTTTGTTGAAGATGTGGTGTGGGCAGGGGTCTGACGGTGAGCCGGAGTGGATGGTGTTCATGATTTTGATGGTGTCGTCGTCGTTGACATGGGTCCAGGAGAGCAGGGGGTCGGTGTGGCTGGGGGGAGGTGTGTCTGAGGTGTCAGTGGCTGTCGGGGGGGCCTGGTTGTTGAAGCTGTCATGGATGTCTGCGATCTTGCGGTGGAAGAAGGTGGCTAGGGAGTCGCAGAGGTCTTGTGATGGCAGGATGTCGTTGGAGTTGGAGCTGGGGTTGGAGAGTTCCTTCACGATGTTGAAGAGCTCTTTGCTGTTGTGTGCGTTGTTGTCGATGCGTTCCTTGAAGGAGGTCCTTTTGGCGGTTCGGATGAGTTGGTGGTGTCTGCGAATGGCGCTCTTGTGGGCTGCATTGCTGTCCGGCGTCTGTTCGAGGTGCCACTTCTTCTCGAGCCTTCGGCAGGTCTGCTTGGATGCCTGGAGGTCGGCGGTGAACCAGATGGATTTTCGGTCGGTGCGCTTGTTTGAGGGTTTCTTGATCGGGGCGAGAGTGTTGGCACAGTCGTCGATCCATTGCCTGAGGTTGTGGGCGGCGGTGTCGGTGTCGGCGGTGTCAGTTGGTGGGTTTCTGGCGAGGGTGGTGATAAGCTGGTCTTCTGTGATTTTACTCCAGCTGCGGCGGGGGGCCCGTTGTGTGTGGTGGTGCGTGGTGGGTTTCTCGTAGGTGAAGTGGATGCAGCGTTGGTCGGTCCAGTGGAGTTCGGTGGTGTGGCTGAAGGTGACGTGGTTGCTGGCGGAGAAGATGGGGTTGAGCGTGTGTCCGGCGGCATGGGTGGGAGTCGTGACGAGCTGTTTGAGTCCGAGGTTGGTGAGGTTGTCGAGCAGGGTGGTGGAGTTGCTGTCGTTGGTGTTCTCGAGGTGGAAGTTCAGGTCTCCGAGGAGGATGTAGTCCGTGGAAGCAAGGGCGTGCGTGCTGATGAAGTCAGTGATGGAGTCGCTGAACTGTGGCCGGGGGGTCTGTAGATGAGGGTTCCTCTGAGGGTGGTGTTGGGGTTGATGTGGATCTGGAAGTGCAGGTGTTCCACGGCACTGAGGGTGTTGTCGGTGGTGGTCGAGATTCTGAGGGTGTTGCTGTGGACGATGGCGATTCCTCCTCCTGCTCCGTTGGTGAGGTCTCTGCAGGTGATCTTGTAGCCGTCCGGGATGGCTATGGCGATGTCAGAAGCCGAGGAGGGGTTCATCCAGGTTTCCGTCAGGAAGGCGACGTCCGGGGAGGAGGAGTCGAGTAGGTCCCAGAGTTCGATGGCGTGCTTGCGGGCGGAGCGGGTGTTGAGTAGTATGCATCTGAGGTGGTTGCGTCCTACCCTGGTGGGCGAGGTGGCGGCTTGGAGGCTGCCCCTTCATCCAACAAGAATGCATTGTTTTGCACATTTTTAAATTGGGATGGGGGACCATGGGGTGCACCTTCCCAGGCTGATTTCACCCCTGGGTACCCCACTCTCTGAGGCCCGGCCCAACCTTATTGGGGGAGGGGGCCATGCAACCCCCCTCCATGGGCCAATTTTGGCCCCAGAGACTTGATCCCACGGGGCCCGGCCAACTATTGGAAGGGTAGGGGGCTGTGCGGCCCCCCTCCATGGGCTGATTTTGGCCCTGGGACCCAAACCCCAGGGCCCAACAAACTAAGGCTGGGTACTCTGGTGCCCACCCAGGGTATCCAGTGAGCACTGTTTGGGACTGCGGGGGGAGCCGCAATTCCCCCACAGTCCCTGACAGCTCCCCACCTCCAGCGAAGTTGGCATTGCTCCTCCACTAGGGAGCAGCCAAAAATGCTTGACAACGAGAAGGAAGACAGGTGAAACGCCCATTCCCAGTGAGCGGGAGCAGGTTTCATGCTCCCGCCAGCTGGGAGCGGACTTACTGTTTGGTCTCGCTGGGCGGGAGCTGTCATAGCACCCGCCAATCATGAGCAATCAGCTATGTTTCAGGGGTGGGCACCCTAGGACATAGAGAGCCGACACTGGGGGGTGGCAGTCCCCAGTGCCATTAATGGCACCAGGAGGGGGGGCCGCGCAGCCTCCCTCCTTTAGTTTCCAGGGGCTGGCCCCGGGGAGGAGGTGGTCCCCGGGGCTGTATATGGTCCGGGAGGCAGGCCCCCACTCTTCTTTGCAGTACTATTGTGCCCCGGGAAAGAGGTGGTCCCCAGGGTAATTACGAAGTAGGAGGGTGGTCCGCACGGCCCCCCTCTTTTATAATTTATAGGGCCTGGGAGATGGTGGTCCCTGGGGCCTTTAATGGCCTAAGGAGGGGGGCTGCATGGCCCCTTCCTAATTATTAAATAAAGCCCAGGAGGGTGGCAATCCCTGGAGTTCAAACTGGACTTGGGGAGTGGGCCACATGTGCTCCCTCCCCATTTGTTAATAAAATTAATGCCCTGAAAAACAAACAGACACGGGAGACTACACTTGTTTTTTTTTTCAATTTTTGCTGTGAATTCATGAACCCTCATGATTTTGCGACAAAAAGTTAAGAGGAAAATGCTTTTTTGGCCAGGCGGGGTCCCTGGGGACCCCAGCACCAGGTCTAGGGGATCAGAGTATTCCTACCCTGCGCCCTTTTCTTTATTTTTACATTCTTTTGGTGCTCGGCTGAGACGGAGTCCCAAAATAACTGCCAATACTTCCTAGTTGAAGTGTTGGCAGCCAATCAGATTTCTGCACAAGATCCTCAGTATTCACGAATTATTTGCGACCCTAGATGTACAAATTCGGATTTTCTTTAATATCTTTAAAACTACTGAATGGATTTACACCAAATAACAAAGAGGGCACTTTCTGGACCAAGAGCTACCTTTCTGCCAAATTTGGTGTAATTCCGTCTAGCGGGTCGGGCTGTAGTCGTGTCTAAAATCTCTATTTGAGTTAACATGGGAAACTCACTTTTTTCAACCCCGCTTTTTTCTTGACCCCCGCTTGACGGATCACTCCAAAACTTTCCATGCACAATAAGACTCACCATTAGACTAATTTTGGATATTTTCGTGAAGATTCGTCAAACGGAGCCAAAGATATAGGCAAGTCAAAAACTAACTATAACTACCTACTGGAGACCGCCAGTCGATATATATTTATTTATTTTTTACTGAAAAACAAAGGTTAAAGTGGAGTTATATGCAAATAAAGTAATAGGATTTAACTTACACAAAAAAAAACTTAGAAATTCACTGTCAACTACCACTCTGAAACAGAAAAAAACACTGAGATACATGAGTTATTCATGATAGATATAAGTATAACTTGCACCACCATGGATTTCAGATGTCATCAGTGATGTAATATGTGAGGTCATAAGCAGAGCATCATAGCGTTACAAGATATACTTATGTCAATTACATATAACTGGTGAATTTCAGTGTTTTTTAGTTTAATTTTTTATTATTATTACAAGACCTAGACATAACTGAACTTTAACCTTTGTTTTTTTCTAGTGAATTGCTAAGATTTTTTCAATGTCAGTTAAAATCTTACTACCTTACTTACATATGACTCCACTTTGACCTCTGTGTTTCAGTGACTTGTATATTTTTTTAATGTAAAGTAATATCTTGTTGGTACATCTGCAGACAACCTCTCAAGGGTGGCAAACCTTTTGCAGCCCAACTTCACGTAATTCTGTTAAGCCGTTTACTCTGTATCACTATTCAATTTTTCCTATAGAAATTGCACAGAAAAAAAGTGGTTTGAGCCCACCCCCACCTTTTTCTCTGTCCCTGCTTGACGGATCACCCCGAAATGCTCTAGTAAGGAGCTGAAATGGATGAACTTTTTTGGAAAGTTTTGTGAAGATTTGTGAAACAGCACCAAAGTTATTTGCAAAACAAAAAACGTTCTTCCAAGGGAAACTCTGACTCATATATAGCTACACAGTGGCCCCCACCACTATGTAACATGTATGAGGTTAAAGATTATTAAGCTTTGTAAAGGTATTCAAAGTTTGGGTATCTATACATGTTGTAAATTGATTTGAAAAAGAATTCTATGTAAAAATATGTGCTTCTTCCACACACAATGCAGAAGAAGCACAAAAACCCTGATCATGAGGCACCTTACGGATTGGTTCATTCTCAGCATCATTACAGAAAGGGTTTCACTTTGTAGCATGATCTATGTGGGCTCTAGCAATACAAGGAAATGTTTTGCTTAGTTTAAAAAAAACAAAAAAACACTTATTATTTATATTACTTTATTGGAGACATATACTTACATGAGTTCCATAGTGGTCATGAATGTGGATAGCCGAAATGCTTGTTTATATATGGTCGGATTTGTTTTGTGAAAAATAATATAGATTTTTTTAATGTGATGTTAGATATTTGTCTATGAAATGCTGCAAATTATTCCCAGTGTGCCCTTCACTAATATAATTGGAGCTGTAGTAGCTTCCTTTGGGAAGGATGCAGCTGTTTGGAGCCCAAGGACCTACCTACTAAATGTGAGTTTTTTCAAAAGCTCCAGTGATGTTCGAAATTAGCTTTGAGGCACCACTGTGATGCTTGGTGGAGTACCCTGTACACAACGAATATGCCTTACCCTAAAAGAGTGAACTCTATATCATTAGGAAACAAATAAACACTTTGGAAGGCAGTTCCTTCTAAATTACGTTCTTTTTAGTAAACTCATCACTTCCAACTAATACAGAAAGAAATCGTTTATTTGAAAAACTGTTTTGGGGCAGTAAAAAGCCCATAACTAAACCATTATTTATTCACATATGTACAATTAGATTAGTCCAGGCTCAGATACTGTTCTGAAAGCCTAATTATAGATGAGTGTTGCTGTGGGAACAATTAGCATGCATTATAATTTGATTTTCCCAAAGCCCCTATTTTATAAGACAGTAAGCTTGGGGTTTCCCAACACGTATATTGTACACCATTTAAAATGTTTTGGGACCATTTCACGCAGTATTATTTTTTAGAGCATTTGTGTTTTCTTAGTGTGATTAGTGATAATTACTTCTCAATTTCCAGGCCAGATTCACACAGCATTTTCAATGAGTAGTTGTATTGGATTCCAATTTTAGGTGCAGCCTACTCATGAATTTCCAGGAGTACACCCATACTTTGTGAATCAGTTGCCTGACTCACAGCGCATTTTTTGATTATAGTATGTTTATCCAGTGTGTGTAGTACGACATTATTCTGATCTTCAAACAAAACGAAATGTTAACTTTCGCACGGGTCACTAGGTATGAATCTTACAAAAACTGGAAATAGTGTAAGAAGGCAAGTCAAAGTGAAGGATGAAATATTTGTATTTCGTTATATATCAATTCATTTCAGTATTTTGTAAAGTGCTAGCCTGTCCCCTTTGAGCTATTTCAGGGACTAAGAACACATGATTATTGTGTAACGGATGAGTGAACAATAATTAGGCAAGAATAGCGTTCGTTACAACGCATGCTTTTTCTACGCATGCCATTACAACGCAAGTCCTTACAACGACGCGTTGTTACATCCATGCCATTACAACGCAAGTCGTTACAACGACTTGCTGTAGGGGGGGCGCTGGAGTTTGGAATAGTATAATTTACTATTCCAACTCCAGTGTGTGCAACAGTAGGGAAGCTGTTGGATTGAAAATCCAACAAATCCAACACCTTCTGCCCCCTACAGCAAGTCGTAACGACTTGCATTGTAATGGCATGCAATGTATTGCATGCATTGTAAACGATGTTTCCCATTAGGCAATGAGTTGGTTCATAACTCTATGAGTAAGTAAGATCTGATAAGTATAAAGCTTCAATGAGAAGGGCTTCTGGGTGTGGGGAAAGATGTATGAGTATGGGGGAGGTCAATTTACGACACGTGTAGGACTAAGGGGCAGTTAAGTCCCGTTTGTATGATCAGTAGATATGTTGTTACGCTCCATGAATTGTTCAAAGTCCTGGTCTCAAACAGTGGGGTTCTGTTTTGGGTGACTATTTGCTGGAGAATATGAGTGTGGGACTGTGGTTTTGGGTTAGGTTTGGTTTTGAGGTGCTTGTGTGTTCTGAAGGGAGGGCTTTCTGTTCCGTCGGTCAGAGGAGGTGTGGACTCCCTCTCAAACAATATTTGAGATTTGTTCAAATGTCAGTTCCTTTAGTTAAATACTGGCCCTGAACATTTTCAGAAGAGCATGTGGTACGTCACTCAAGGTTGATTTGTGAGCACTACATTGCCTTGGGACCTTTACTCTTTTTTATTTGAACTTTGGTTGGCAAATTATACATGGTTTAACTAACTGGATGTTATGGTTCAGTACATAGTTTGAGGCGAGTCTTTCAGTCCGACTGGGCTTGTGCTCCAATTAGGTTAAGTAATGAAGAAGAGCAAGAAATTTGAGTTTGATTCTCTTTTCCAAAGGTAGTCAGACACATGAGGCATACCAGAGGCAAGCACATAAACAGGTGTGGGATTCTGTGAAGCATGGGTGTTGTACCTACTTAGGAAGGGTAGATTTCATTCTTTCGAATGCACAGTAAGATTCTCGCTTTGTTATCTTCTTAAAAACAACACAATATAGCACGGAGAAACACACTAGACTGAACAGATGCATCTACATTAGGCCCTCTATTAAACTGGACCTTAAAGCTTCCAACCACTCGTACAACAACATACAAATATCATCATGCAATGGAGACGCTGAAAGTGGTCTCTGAGTGCCTCATTTAAATTATGTCAGAGAGAGGCAGTAGTTTCCTTCCGCCAAGGACCCACTACCCACCTCCCAACAGAAAATGTTAAAGTGTTAAAGGACGTAAGCCTAGAGCCAAGCAAATGATGATATTCCCTCCTCCACTATTACGAGCAGACCATTGTGGTGCAGGAGGCGTGCAGGAGGCGTGTGCTTGAGTGGTGGTGAGGTCCTCAAACTCACAGTTCCCAGTATCCCATCCTCAACTCTTTCAGTATGTGGAAGTCCTGGTGGAGTGTTCCCCAGTGGGAGAGAAAACTGAATGATCCTGTAAAGTGGGTTGCACTGCTAATCAGAAGCATTACCTTACAAGGGGCAATATTATGGAAGTGCCCCAGGGGTGCAATGGGCATTGCACCTGCTTTGCCCAACCCTGAGGTACTTTGGTACTACAGAAGGGGCCGCAGACGCTTGTGCGACCCTTTCTGTAATACCGATAGTGCTGGCACACATAAAGCTCCAGTGCTAGGGCATTCCCTCATTTACATGGGAACATGGTCCCATGAAAATGCGGGAATCCCTTTGCCTCTGCGCCGTATTATAGACACGGGCGCAGAGGCAAAGAAGCTGTCAGGAGGTGCACTGACAGTACGGCCACTGTCAGTGTGCCCCCTGATGGCAGCCCTCTGGAGAGGGGGAAGGGGGTCCCCCAGATATCCCCTAGCAGGAGGGTTCAGTCACTCACTGCACCCGCCTGCAAGGAGAGCTCTAATCTCCCCTTAAAAGTACAGGCGTGTTGCCGCGCACACAGTGAAAAATGGAGCAGCTTCAAAGTAGCCACTCCATTTTTCACCTGAATGCACTGCCTAGGGGCAGCGTGAGTTCGCGGCTGCCCTGGGGGCGGCCCATTCCATGTAATAGGACGCACTTTACCTGTTTGGGCCCGGTGCACCTGTTTTAAGATGCACCGGGCACAAACAGGGAAAGTGCGCCCTTTACATAAAAGGGCCTCAGGGGTGCACATTACCCCTGGACAGAAGGGGAATTCCCTTGTTGACATGCACGTTTGTGGTGCAAATGGTGGAATATCGAGGTTTCTGCTGCCATCAATGCATGCCTTAAGTGCTACAAAAGGCAATTCCGTATTTATACTTTGCATGCACCTGGTTTCAGCAGGTGAAACCTCAGGATTGCCCTATTGACAGGAGTGCACAAGTACCTCTTGAAAGGTTATCCTTGGGATTACCCATGTATGATGCTTATGGTATGATCCCTGGGGATTTACTTGCCTGTACAGCATGCATGTACTGTTCCTGCAAAGAACTCTACTGCCGTTCCTCAGGAACCTGTTGCACTTCAGGCCACCAGGAGTCACAGGGACATCTGAATGGCAGTGCTTGCACCATGATGATGATATCTGCCCTGTCACACATCCATCAGCCATATCGCAGCCATCCCTTTAGTCAGGGGCGTAGCTAGTGGGGGGCGGTGGGGGCGGTCCGCCCCAGGCGGCACTATTTTGGGTAAGGCTCGCATACATTGCAAAATGAATGCTGATAGAACTTAAAGAGAGAAGAGGAAAAGGAAGAAGTTCCAAATAAGAATTGTGTTTAGACAAAATATTCGATACTGTAGCATTCTGAAGACATAACAGAGTTGCATTCTTGCTATATTTATGCATGCTTTGAAACAGGTAAATTTTGACATTCGGATCTAATACCACTGTATTCTCCAATACCTCCATTTCATACTCCTCTATTTGTGTGGCCTCCTAGTGCAACATAGTTCTGGTCCCACATTATGTTGTGATCTTAAGTCTTGCATGACTACATCAGAAGCCTCCCAAGTCCCTGTATACGGTTTAAACTGACCCTATCACGAAAAGCAGATTCGTTTTTGTGAAAAACTTTAAACGGACTTGAGTTGCTGGTGTTATTTTAACTGTCTTCGCTCTCTTCCTGATTTACATCCTAGTCTGAGCCTGCAATGCCTCTATCTTTTTTTGTTGTTGTAGTTTTATATAGCGCGAACTAGACCCGAAGGTATCAGAGCGCTTTACATGAGCACCAGTTGCCTTACAGACTGATTTATCTTAACCTTTACTGGAAACAAGGGTATTTTCCCATTTTACTCGTTACCAAACTGGGATCATAGCAATTATTATGATGGCTGGTGTTTTGCCTATGGTACTTTAGAATACTGTGGAAGTGGAGTTGAACCGGAAGTGAACAGATTCATCAACAGTGAAGCGACTTTAGTTCTGTAAATAATATAGGGCAAGAGGGAGAAACTGCGTTTGGCATTTGAGACGTGAAATAGGTGAATAGCTTGCTCTGCAAAAACATGTTTCCGTTTTTGATACCTGTTAAGGTCACCCTTGCATTCTCGTGCTTGTAATTATTTGTGAGAAAAATGATCATGTGATCAATAGTAGAAACCTCTGTGTAGTAAAGTATGAATATGGGACTTGCCTGCACTTGTCCAGCTTGCCTCAGGTGGACCCTTGATTCTGTGATTCAGAGTATTACTTTTGTCAACAATCCTTTTCAGACTCAGATTAGCATGTCAGAAAATTTCTTTGACACGTTAAAGGCGTACCTTGGTACAGTAGCATACAAGTAAGGAGTCTACCCCATTCCACGATTAGTAATAAAGGGTCATGACCTGAAAGCACCAGGTCAGGTGGTTCAGGGCCAGCATTGGACTCCACCCGGGAAGTAGAGTGCAGTAATCCCCTCCTGCTGATGTACAGGAACCAGGCTCACTGGGGGAAGGCTTATAGATGGCAGCTCTGTGCTCACTTGTACCATCTACAAAGCTTCCTTTAGAACTTTGTTCGACTTACCCATTTTGACACACCAAGTCCAAATTCAGCTAATGAAACAAACTTGAGCCATGGAATCTGATTTTTTGACACCTTCTTTCAAAAATTATAGGCCCCACTAGAACATCTTTATTGTCGGCAGAAATGTTAACGCTAAAAGACACGCCCAGCCATCCTTGACCTAAGTCTCTTAACAGAGCATTAAAACCCCTCAACATGGAGAAGAACTGGAATGAAACTATTTAATATTTGCCCTTTAGGGATATACTAGCCAATCAGATGAAAGTTAAATCCAAGGATTTCCAATGACCTGCAGAGACGAGATACTCATGGATCATCCTGAATTCATGTAGGTTTTGCTGCTGCATGACTCCTTCTCAATGGAACTGACAATCATGTTCATCAGGATTTTTTACCTGTAGTTGAATTCCACTTTAGCTACAAATCACCCACACCATTAGTGACTGCTAGCGCTGCAACTATAAAAGGAGAAACCAGCTAATCCTCATTTGGTTTAGTTTATGGAGCTGGTAATTAGGATGTTTAATAATTTCTTCATTAGACAGTGAGCAATATGATAATGAAATTTAATTATTATTGACATCAGCAATTGTGAATCTTTTGATTTGTTTCTTGGAGATGTAAAGAACTATTCAACAGCTTTTTCTTTGATTAATATTTCATAGTTTCATTTGGAAGATCCAGATAAGCACCACATTGCGGAAATTGTTTGAAGTTGTCACTTAAGCTTGGAATAGGGATTTCAATTTCATAGGATTTAAACATATTGTTAACCCAGACTATTTGAAGGAATCACTGGAGACCCTGTTTAAAATATCAGTCCGATCATCAAATCTGCATTCAGGTAAGGGACATAAAGCAGACTTTTAAGGCAACCTTTCATCTTTTAATTAATATACCCAATGTTAAGTCTAATTCCTCAATCTGCTAGAAGACAGCAGGCAATACCTGTCCAGGACTAAACGAGTATGTGATTAGCATATTGCTATGCAACAGGCTTTGGTCCGTAAAAGTCCTTCAACCCCAAATCCTTTCCCCATCCCTTTTGCAAATGGGTCCCACGTTAGGGCAAAAATCAAGGGGAGCAGGCACAACATAATATGGCCCCTCTCCGTAGTTGCAAATTGGCAAGACATCAGAGACTGTTCAAGCACAATTCAGAAACTGCATTTAGTAGAACCTTTAGAATCAGTACAGTAGTACTTATATATTATTATTGCAAAAGAACAATTGATGGACAGAATACAGAACAATGTCATACATTCACCTCAGTACAGAGATCTGGGCCTAAATCCTTCGTTTTTTGCTCCCTATGCCATTCCAGCTTGAACCCAGCCATATGCAAATCAGTCTTGATTTGCATATGACCAAGTCTAAACTGGGGTGGCATGGTGAGCAAAAGAATGATGGATTTAACCCAGATCTCTTGACTGGGGGTGAATGTTTTGATTTGTTCTGCATTCCGTCCATCAATTGTATGTCTTTGTACTGCTGGTGTATTCAACTGTGTAGCCTTGGCCCGTGTCATGTATGTGCATGTAACTTGCATGATCGAGGTAACTATTAGCGGTTATACCACGTGTCTCTTGGACCTCTTTCAAGTGCTCGCCGTTCTTTTTACCCAGCATCCCTCCCACCCCCTGCTACCTGCCATGGGCGGCAATCTGAGGGATAGCCCCGGGCGCCAGAAGCTCTAGCTACGCCACTGCCTTTTGTCAAGGATTAATAGCGCCAGTAGACATGGTGGGCAGACGGGCCTTCAGAGGCGATAGAGCCTGACGTCTACATGAACGCATGCATGCCAGGCTTCCTAAAGATTCAAGAACGCCTCTTCACAGCTATCTACTGGCCGTTTCTTTTCAGAAAAGGTGCTATTACACCTTCCCATTTAGATGTATTAAGGATTCCTTTCACAAGCTATTGCAAAACATCTCTGAAGCAAAAAGAGTTTTGACTCTCACCTGATCTTAGGTCTACAACGCTTGATGAAGAGTTGACGTGGAACTTCGGGAATATGTACTTTAGAAAGGCGAATACACATCTACATGGAATGTTTTCATATTTGTTGGCTCATCACATTAAAATGTTGTAAATGTATATTTAAAAAAATATTGCATTGCATGGATCTTTCTGCATTTAACGTTCCTCCTACTTGCCACTTTTACCTTTATTCATAGGCCACTTGCTAGTCATGGATTTCTGTCCATACAATGAGGTGGGTAAAACGTTGACTATTTTTTGCCCAAGAACAAACAAATCTGCAACTTACGTAATGAGCTCTTTTTTTACGTCTCTGGAATGAAGCTTGGGTTTAGGGCTTGGCATTTGCACGTCTCCAGGGTACCTTTTCTCCTCTATGCTCTCCGAGCAGCTTCCTGTCTCTTTCTGAAATAAAATATCACCATATGTTGAGTTGTATCCTCTGAGGGATTCTGCACTTACAGTGACTTTTTAACGGAGGCAAATAAATTGTGACCTCGTACATGTTTATCCTATCAAAGCAAGTTTATGCTTCCCTCTGAGACAGACACAGACATAGTGAATGGATCAAAGGAGGCACAGGGATAAATACACCTGAGAGGGGAGAAAAACATAAAGAAGTCAGTGGGAAGACACTTGGGACGATACTGAGATGTACACCAAATTAACGAGTGGTGTGGAAAAAAAAGAGAAAGAAAATGACATACAGAAAATAAAATGTAATTAAAAAAAAAAGTTCTGTGCCAGTTGAAACCGTTATCTTCCCCAGCCCCTCCTCCATGAGTCCTCCAAAGCAACCTCCTGCCAAAATAATGCTATACAAGACCAGACCTGCCACCTCACACGGTGCCACCGTGTGTCACGTGATATTAGCTCCTTTCGCTCAGTCACACCAGTATCACACGGTGGAAGAGAAAATGAGCTGGAAGTCATTGCAAAGAGTGGATTTCCATGTCATATTTGGAGGCCTCCATAAAAAGGCTCCCACGTTTGAAGCAGTTTTCTGACTTTCATGGGATTCATGTAGCCCGGGGTACTTGTTGAACTCTACAGCAGTTATAGATTTCCAGGAGTACGCTGATACATTCAGTGTATGCTTGTGGAATTTCCTGCCACATTTAGGGGCAGATTTACAAGCCCCTTGCAACATTTTTGCGCTGTCGTTGTGTCACTTTTGTGATGCAGCGGCGACGTAAAAAATGCGGCCAATTTACAATGTGGCGCATCTAGGGAGATGTGTCACGTTGTAAAGCCCTGCGTCACATTATACCTGCGTCAGGTATAATGTATGCTGGGTGGGCGTTCCCACGCAGGAAAGCCTTGTAGAAGTGACGCTGTGAAATCTACAAGATTTCACTGCGCAACTTCTAGGACGCCACTACGTCAAAACCCTACGCCTGCTTGAAGTAGGCATAAGGAGTGACGCAGTGCGGTGGGAAGAGGCCTCAACATGCATTGCTGGAGTATCACTCCAGCAATGCGTGACATTTGCGCGAACAGATGCATCAGAATTTCTGGCGCATCTGTCAATCCTTGCGCATGGTGCGCCGTATTGTAAATACGGCACATCCATGGTTGCACAAGAGTTTCGCAGGCTGGCGCAGGGAAACTGGCGCATCTCTACAGATGTGGCAGTTTCTGGTAAATCTGTCCTTTAATTTTTTTCCGGAAGTAAAATATTTTTTTCCTGAGGAAAACCCCTTTGCGCCTACACCCATTATAGTTATGGGAGCGTTGCCCAATCCCACACTGTAAATGGACTCGACAGGAGTACAACTGTGCATGATCCCAGGGCAGACATCTACTTGCAAGGGCACGCCACTTATCCACCATCAGTACCATTCAGTCAGCTTGCGTTATCTCAACGAGCTGCCTGATGCGGCCTTCCGCTTTGCAATGGCTCACCACGACCAGGCGATCACAGCTTTTTGGTTTTCTCTGAAAGAAATGCAACGACAATGGTCTGCAGTGGAAATTCAGAGTCGTATATTTGCTGTGTTTTGTGGGACATGAGGCAATCGTATTGAAAAAAAAATACACACAGAATTAAAACTCCGAATTCTCAGAGAAATGGGCCGACATATTCAGATCAATAAATATGAAAACGCAAATGGCCGTCAGAGCTTTTGAAACTGAGTCAACTCTTTCATGCTCCAGGCACGCTTTTTCTCTGTCACAAATCAGCATTCTTCATTTGAAGCACAGCGTCAGCCTACTGGTGTCTTGGAGCCTGAACTTTAGCAACAAGTCATTATCTCTCATTGAACCTTTCTGATTATTCATCTATAAAAATGTAAAGGCCGCCATCTGTTGTTTTGTATGCAGATTTTATGGCTCTTTTCGTGCCTACGGGGGAATTTGAACTGCAAATAAAGTTTGGGAAGAACAAAGCGATAGCCCTGGAGTTGGAAACCATTGAGCGAAAAGCACTGTTGGCATTTTACCCAACAATAATTGTGATAAACGTTAAGGTTTGTGTTTCGCGTATTAATGCACTTATATTTGCCATTTGCATGGCACATTCATGTCGCTGATTCTCATAGGTAGCAATGCTTCACATGCAATTCCTGTGACACTGCACGACAGCTGAAAAGGCATGAAAACATTCAATTACTATACAATAATCATAATCGGGTTGCTTGTATACCTTGTTCTACAAACTTTTTTCCCGTGGGTACTAATAACCGATGTTATTATTACCTGACACTATGGTACTACATAGACAACCTCAGAAAATCGAACTGACCCACCTGGCATCAGACCTGTGTCCTTATAATTATGAACAGATCTTCGCCGCGTCTCCTCTGCCTGTGGGGTTCGAGGCCACTGCCTGCCTCACTGCTCGTGCCCGTTGTGTGCAAGTCCGTGTCCTGGTATTGTGCCGTCATTGTCCTGGTATTTGCGCATTCATTTTGTAATTGTCCATCTGTGCATTTCTTTTGTGTAATTGTCCCGATACTGTGCCTTCATCTTTTGATTGCCCCTGTTATTGTGCCTTCAACTTTTTGTGCCTCTCTCCCTGCTTCCTGGTAGCTCTAGTCCCGGTTTTTCCGCCCGCCGCTGCTCCCCCCGCGGCCCTTTCCTTCTGCCAGTTTTCCCGCTCCCACCTCCCAGCTGCACTTCCCTCTCTCCCCTATTTAATGGCGGCCGCTGCGAGAAAGCGCGAGCGGGACACCTGACCTCCCAGCCAGGGACCCGCTCTCTCCCTCAGCAGCTCCGCTGGTGAGCCACTGCCGCTGATCCCGCATCTCCTCTGCCTGTGGGGTTCAAGGCCACTGCCTGCCTCACTGCTCATGCCCGTTGTGTGCAAGTCCGTGTCCTGGTATTGTGCCGACATTGTCCTGGTATTTGCGCATTCATTTTGTAATTGTCCATCTGTGCATTTCTTTTGTGTAATTGTTCCGATACTGTGCCTTCATTTTTTGATTGCCCCTGTTATTGTGCCTTCAACTTTTTGTGCCTCTCTCCCTGCTTGCTGGTTGCTCTAGTCCCGGTTTTTCCGCCAGCCGCTGCTCTTTGGCCCCTCCCCTCTGACACTTTTCCCCCTCCCGCCTGCGCCTCCCTCCCTCCCCCTCTCCTATTTAATGGCGGCCGCTGCGAGGAAGCACGAGTGGGACACCTGACCTCCCAGCCAGGGACCCGCTCTCTCCCTCAGCAGCTCTGCTGGTGAGCCACCGCCGCTGACCCCGCGTCTTCTCTGCCTGTGGGGTTCAAGGCTACTGCCTGCCTCACTGCTAGTGCCCATTGTGTGCAAGTCCGTGTCCTGGTATTGTGCCGTCATTGTCCTGGTATTTGCGCATTCATTTTGTAATTGTCCATCTGTGCATTTCTTTTGTGTAATTGTCCCGATACCGTGCCTTCATTTTTTGGTTGCCCCTGTTATTGTGCCTTCAACTTTTTGTGCCTCTCTCCCTGCTTGCTGGTTGCTCTAGTCCCGGTTTTTCCACCTGCCGCTGCTCCCCCGCGCCCCCTCCCCCCTGCCAGTTTTCCCGCTCCCGCCTCCCAGCTGCGTTTCCCTCCCTACCCCCTCCCCCCTCCACTATTTAATGGCTGCCGCTGCGAGGAAGCCCGAGCAGGACACCTGACCTCCCAGCCAGGGACCCGCTCTCTCCCTCAGCAGCTCTGCTGGTGAGCCACCGCCACTGACCCCGCGTCTCCTCTGCCTGTGGGGTTCGAGGCCACTGCCTGCCTCACTGCTCGTGCCCATTGTGTGCAGTCTGTGTCCTGGTATTGTGCCGTCATTGTCCTGGTATTTGCGCATTAATTTTGTAATTGTCCATCTGTGCATTTCTTTTGTGTAATTGTCCTGATACTGTGCCTTCACTTTTTGATTGCCCGTTATTGTGCCTTCATCTTTTTGTGCATCTCTCCCTGCTTGCTCAAGGCCCGGTTTTCCGCCTGCCGCTGCTCACCCCGCGGCCCCTCCCCTCTGACAGTTTTCCCGCTCCCGCCTCTCAGCTGCGCCTCCCTCCCTCCCCCCTCCCCTATTTAATGGCGGCTGCTGCGAGGAAGCGCGAGTGGGACACCTGACCTCCCAGCCAGGGACCCGTGCTCTCCCTCAGCAGCTCTGCTGGTGAGCCACTGACGCTGACCCCTCGTCTCCTCTGCCTGTGGGGTTTGAGGACACTGCCTGCCTCCCTGCTCGTGCCCGTTGTGTGCAAGTCCGTGTCCTGGTATTGTGCTGTCATTGTACTGGTATTTGCGCATTCATTTTGTAATTGTCCATCTGTGCATTTCTTTTGTGTAGTTGTCCTGATACTGTGCCTTCACTTTTTGATTGCCCCTGTTTTTGTGCCTTCAACTTTTTGTGCCTCTCTCCCTGCTTGCTGGTTGCTCTAGTCCCGGTTTTTCCACCAGCCGCTGCTCCCCCGTGGCCCCTCCCCCTGCCAGTTTTCCAGCTCACGCCGCCCAGCTGCGCTTCCTCTCCTCCCCTCCCCTATTTAATGGCGGCCGCTGCACGGCCGCGGCGCAGCGGGCACGCCAAATTCAAGCCCGTCCGCGACCAGCGCCAGGGACCCTGGATCTCTGACCTCCCACCTCTACAAAAGAGCTGACCTGCTCTCACTCAACCCAGGGAGGGACAACAACTGCCAGCTGTCTACGCCGAACACCACCCACGGCCAGTTCTCCTGCCGCCACTGCCGCCAGACTTTTGACTCTGGCCATGCCCTCACGGACACCGCCCCCACGACGAATGTCAACACCTCCGGAGCCCTGAACTGCATCCTCTTCAACGTGCGCTCCCTGCACAGACACGCCAGAGAGATCTGGGACCTCCTCAACACCCTCTCACCAGATGGCAATTTCTTTACAGAAACCTGGGCCAATGCCTCCTCCTCCCCCGACATTGCCACGCCATCCCTGACAGATACAAGATCCAGAGGAAGGACTGCCCCAACCGCCCAGGAGGAGGACTCGCCATCTCACACAAGAGCTCCCTCCGACTCTCCACCTCCACCACAAGCAACTCCTTCTCCACCACCGAACACCTCCACTTCCAGGTCCAGACCAGCCCTAGAACCACACTTCGTGGCACCCTCGTCTACAGACCCCCCAGATCCCGCACTCCATTTGCCACCACTATCGCCGATCCTCATCGCACCCCACGCCATCGCCACCATGGACTACATACTCGTCGGAGACCTGAACTTCCACCTCGACAACCCCAATGACCCCAACTCCACCATCCTACTGGACAACCTCACCAACATCGGACTGAAACAGCTCGTCACCACGCCTACCCACAAGGCAGGACACACCCTCGACCCCATCTTCGCAGGAGGTAACAACATCCACTTCAGCCACACTACACAACCCCCATGGATGGACCACCACTGCATACACTTCCACGTCGACAAACCCACACTGCCCAAACCTGCACCATGCCTTCCATGAAGGAACTGGAGCAAAGTCACTGAGGAGCAGCTCAACTCTACCCTCAACCGTGACACCTGCAATACCTCGACCGATGCCAACCTCGCAGCCAAAGAACTCCACAGATGGATCTCCAACTGCGCAGACAAGCTCGCACCCCTACATTACCCCGATAGACAGTGCCCCAGGAAGGCCACCTGGTTCACCGCAGACCTCCAAGAATCCAAGCACACCTGCAGACTCCTCGAGCAGAACTGGAGAAACAACAAAACGCCTGAAGACCGCACCACCTACAAGAACGCCATGTCGGAATACCAGCAACGCATCAGATCCACCCAAAGGACCTTCATGCAAAACAAGATCCTCGCCAACTCCAGCAACTCCAAGGAACTCATCAGCGTCATCCAGGAATTCACCGAGCCCACCAGCAAAACCAAGGACATCACCCCTTCCCTGGACCTCTGCAACAAGGTTGGAACCTACTTTCATCTGAAAATCAAGAGCCTCTACGACAACTTCAACGATCAGACACCCGACTCCAAAACCTCTTCCCTCTCCAGCAACCCCTGCCAGCCCACCATCTCCTCCTGGACCCCAGTTACCACAGAAAACACCGTTCTGACCATGAAAGGCATCCACTCAGGGGTCCCCATTGACCCCTGCCCACCGCACATCTTCCACAGAGGTGCCACTGCCATAGCTCCAGAACTACAACGCACCATCAATGCCACCTTCGAGACCGGCATCTTTCCCGACAACTGGAAATGCACAGAAGATAGACCCCTGCTCAAGAAGCCCTCAGCTGATACCACGGACCTCAAGCACCACCGGCCCATCTCCCTCCTCCCATTCGCGACCAAAGTCACTGAGAAGACCGTCAATACACAACTAACAAAATTCATCGAAGTTAACTCCATCCTCGACCCCTCGCAATCCGGATTCCGCAGCAACCACAGCACCAAGACCGCTCCACTCGCCGCCACAGACAACATCTGCACCCTCCTCGACCAAGGACACACCGCGGCCCTGATCCTACTCGACCTCTCGGCAGCTTTCGACTCCGTCTCCCACCGCACACTTACTGCCAGACTCCATTACGCCGGCTGTTAGAAATGGGATTTTTAGTAGGCTAGGGCGTGGACCAAAGTCAGGCAAAAACCACCACTCTAGTCAGGATAAGGGAGTTACACGTCTAAAATAACCCCTGCTCACCCCCTTGGTAGCTTGGCACGAGCAGCCAGGATTATCTTAGAGGCAGTGTGTAAAGCATTTGCACATAACCAACAGTAATACAGTGTACGCACTACAAAAGGACATCACACCAGTTTAGAAAAATATCCAATATTTTTATATAATTAAAACAAGACCAAAAACGATAAAAAAGCCACAATACTATACTTAAAAATTCACAGTTCAAAAATACGCTGATTAAAAAGAGTTCCTTGTGTGGATAGCTCCGTCCGGGCTACCACGGCGTCATGAACACACAAATCCAAAACTGTTCTGGCTGACCGCGGGTCGCAGGCCAGCTACGGTGTCAGTAAGACCCGCAAACAGTACCTTTCAGAGATGCAGGGCGATGGGGCCCTTGAAGTCACTTGCGTTTCAGGTCGAGCTCCTTTCTGATGGGATCAGGAGCGCTGGCGCCAACAGGCGTCGGGTGCTGCGGGGCGAAGGGCAGCGGTGTGGCGTGCGGTGCCCCCAGGTCGCGGTGCGAGCAGCGGCTCAGTGGCGGCGTCAGATGGCATCGTCGGTGAGACCAGGGTCGCGGTGCGAGATGGAGGCGGTGCTCGTCACGGTGCTAGCAGGTCACGGTGCAAGCAGCGGCATTGTCATTGCTGAAGCGCTGTCGTCGGTTGATGAGCGGGAGTCGATGGCACCGGCGTCGGTGGGCCAAGGCTGCGGTGTGGGATGAGGGCGGTGCATCTAGTAACTTACGAGTGGTGCCTCCGAACCACGGTGCAAGCAGCGGAGTCGATCTCGGCGGGAAGTGGCGGTGTCAGGAAGGCCACGGCATCACCGTGTAGCGAGGCGGTGCAGAGTGTGGTGCCCACAGGTCGGGGTGCGAGCAGCGGCTCGGTGATGGCGTAAGCAGGCATCGTCGGTGAGACCAGGGTCGCGGTGCGGTGTTGCGGCGGTGCCCTCTGCGGTGCAAAAGCTTCGGCGTGAAGCAAGGCGGTGCGAAGTGCGGTGCCCACAGGTCGCGGTGCAAGCAGCTGCTCGGTGGCAGCATCAACAGGCGTCGTCGGTGAGACCAGGGTTGCGTTGCGGTGGTGCCCTCTGCGGTGCCAAAGCTTCGGCGTGAAGCAAGGTGGTGCAGAGTGCGGTGCCCACAGGTCGCAGTGCAAGCAGCGGCTCGGTGGCGGCATCAACAGGCGTCGTCGGTGAGACCAGGGTTGCGGTGCGGTGTTGCGGCGGTGCCCTCTGCAGTGCCTTCAGGACACGGAGTCGGCAGTGGCGTCGTAGACGTCGTCGAGTTGGTGTTATTCGGGTGGCAGCACAAAACACACAGTCCCCAGTGCTGCGGGTCAAAGAACTTGAAGTCTTTGCTGTTCCTGAGACTTCGTGAACAGGGGGCAAGCTCTACCTCAAGCCCTTGGAGAGACTCACAAATTAGGTTGCAGAAAGTCCAGTCCAGGCTTTTCACTGCCCAAGACAGAAGCAGCCATTGCAGGTCAGCCCAGCAAAGCACCCAGCAAAGCAGTCGTTCCTTTTTGCACCTTTTCCGGCTCTTCTTCTTGGCAGTCTTCTTGTTTCAGATGAGTTCTGAAGTTCAGGGGTCTGCGACCCAGTATTTGTATCTAAAAATCCTTTGATCTTTCAGGCAGAGGGTGTCTGTGCCCGGCCAGAACCAGTTCTGCCTTCTCTGGTGTGATTTCCTGGCAGGAGGTGGAGTCGGCATTGTCAGAGGCAGACCAGGCCCTTTGAGGTGCAAGGAAATCTCCTCCCCCTTCCCCCATCGCAGCCCAGGTCTATTGAGCCCTTTCCTGACCTACCTAGACTATCTGGAGCCCCTCCGGCCCCCCAGCCTTCTGTCATCCAAAACCCAGACAGGCAATCCACATTCCAAGAGAGGCACACGGGATGACTGAGCAAGAAAATACCCACTTTCTAAAAGTGGTATTTTCAAACGCAGAATGTAAAAATCACCTTCACTAAAAGATGCATCTTTAGATTCTGAGTTCAGGCATACTACATTTTATTTTCTTACCGAATTCCTGGGCCAGTTGTGTTTATAAGATGTTATAAACAAACCTCCCATTCTGTCCTATGGGGAACTGGTAGCCTTGCAATAGTGAAAAACGAAATTGGCTGTAATTCACTATTAGGACATGCCACACACACCAGGGCATGTCCTACCTTTCACATACATTGCACCCTGCCCACAGGGGTACCTTGGGCCTACCTGAGGGATGTCTGACATGTAAGAAAAGGGAAGGTTAGGGACCGGCCAGTGTGTGCACTGGCCAAGTCGACATGGCAGTTACAAACTGCGTGCAGACTCTGCAATAGCAGGTCTGAGTTACCGTTTTCAGGGCTACTCACGGAGATGGCACAACCAGTGCTGCAGGCCCCCGGGTAGCATTTGATTCACCGGCCCTGGCACACGCAGTGCACTTTACTAGGGGCTAACAAGTAAATCAAGCATCCAATTACGGAAACACTAATTCATAACACAATTTACACAGAGAGCATATGCACTTTAGCACTGATTAGCAGTGGCAAAGTGCCCAGAGTCCTAGAACCAACACAAACAGGTCAGGGAAAAATAGGAGGAAAAAGTAAAAAGTTTGAGGATAACCCTGCAAAAAGGGCCATTTCCAACACAACCCCCTTCCAGCCTAAAGCCAGGGGAGACCAATCCATACCTCGATGGACTTCCCTGCTTGGGGCGATAGAACATGGGACCTGGCCCGCAACAGCAGGGTTTTCTTCCCGTTCTACGCCTTCCTGAACCTAGTTGGATCCCTCTATCCATATTCTCAGGGCCCACTAAGCTGACCCATGGGGAACCCTTCTCCTCACCTGTGGACCCCATCTGTGCAGCACCTAAACTTACTTTGCTCACAGATGTGTCCCAACAGGCAGACAGTACCCACATGGCCAACACAATGGTGTGGCCCAGCCCACCCCCGGGGTGTGACTCCTGTCCCCATCCCAGGGGAAACTCTGTCCACCAGGACAGCCAGCCACAGTGGCCACTGACAAATGTCAGTGATGAGAGGCAGGCCTTATGCCTTTCAGGCCACTCCAACCGCTGTGGCGTCAAAGAGTGGGGGGCGGTAGCCCTAGGTGCCTGGCACCCTTTCTCCACTCTCTCCCCCGCCAAGTCAGGTACGGCCTCCTGACACTGGCCCACCAGCCCAGGGTCTGTACCCTGTGGCTGAACAGGAGACTGGGGTGGGCTCTCCCACACCCTCTCCTTCTCCCCGGGGTTCTGTACCCTTCCACCTGGAGCGGTACCCCCTTCCAGAATTGTCAGGGCACCTGTGGTAGGTGTCCTGCACAATTCGCCCACCAGTTCAGGGGTGCTATCCTGCAACTGGTACACCAGCCCAGGGTCTGTACCCTGGGGCTGAACCAGGGAATGGGGTGGGCTCTCCCACACCTGGTCCTCCACCCTGGGGCTCTGTACCCTCCCACCTGGAGCAGCACCCCCGGAAGACAAACTGGTAGGGGCACGGTTAACAGTCTCCCCTTCCCCCAGGTCAGGGGGACACCCTGAACCTGGTCCTCCAACCCAAGGTCTGTACCCTCAGGATGACCAGAGGTCTCGGCCAAGGCTCTCCTCCCCTCACCTCTCCTTCTGGGGTCCTGTATTCTCCTCCCCAGAGAAGCACCCCCAGAACCAAAAACTGTCAGGATGCTGAAACCGGACCTTCTACACAACTCTTCCACCAGTTCAGGGCCTTGACCCTGCAACTGATCCACCACCCTCGGATCTAAACCCTCAGGTTGAACCGGGGTCAGAGGCTAGGACTCCCTCCCTCTGCACCCCCTTCCAGAGTTCTGCACCCTCCCATCTGGAGGGGTACCCCTAGAAGATAAACCGGTCAGGACACTGCTTATAGTCGTCCTTCCCTCCAGGTCAGGCAGGACCTGAACCTGGCTTCCCAACCCAGGGACTAACCCCTGCGGCTGAGCACCTGCCCGGCATACCAGGACTTCCTTGAGAGCACGCATGCCCCCCCTGAGGGTAACACATGATTCATGTGTTGTGTGACAGTCTGCCTGGCGCAGATCTCCCGACCCCTGTCCATCTGACAGTGTGCGAAGATCCCCCAGGACAGAAGTGGTGTCACCATGGTCACTCCTAGGAGGCTCAGCCCTTCTGGCTGGCCCCTGACCCACTGGTTCTCCCACTGGGGAACGCATCCCCCTCTCACCCCTCAGTCTGGACTTCTGCTCCCTCCACTTAGGAGCGGCACCGCCAGACACCTGAACCGCTGGAGCTCTGTTTACAGACACCCCACGTTCTCCTGCCACTAGGCGATCCCCCTCGACAGACGGCCTACCAGTACAGCCTAGGCTCCCTATCGGATGTTCCCTCCTGGAACCACCAAGGCTCTGGGACCGGGTTTCGGGCACCTTGGGCCGCAGCCCATTCCCACTCCTTCTCCGCAGGGACAGGACGTGAGTCCCTACACCCTTCCCACGACACCGGGACCTATCTGGGCTGCCACAAACCTTTCCCACCACCCTTGGTTGGGAAATACCTAAGTCACTTCCTTCCGGGTCACCCCCAGATGCTTCTCCAGACCCTCTGGAATCCACCAAAAGGTCTGCCTCCAGTGCAAGCTCCCTGGGGTCAGAGAACTCACAATCCACTGGGTGTTGGCATAGCTCTGGAAAAGAGGGACTTAAAATATGCTCTCCAACAATTGAATCACACAGCCCCACACAGGTGTTAACCAAACTACCCTTCACCCAACCATCCAGTGCCTCAGAAAAGTACCCCACATCATTCTCACAAGACTGGCGAGACAGTGTCTGACTGTTGCTGTCTCTTAACCCATACTCTTCTGGCTGGTCTCCATAACCACTTACTAGGGCTTCTATCATGGGGGAACCCCTCTCCCTGCACCTCTCATCTAGAGTCAGTAGAGTGTCCCCCCCACTACCAGGAAAAGAATCCCTGGTGCCCGTTTCCCAATCCACCTCAGGGACACTGCGCACCACTGGAGTAATCTCATAATCCTGAACCCCCGGGTGTATGTCAACCCCCTCCTTGAAGCAGGGCCCCAACCCTGTGTGTGTGTGTGTGTACCTCATCTTCAGTACTGGACCTAACACTTTTGCTGCCACCATCTGGGCTGGGCCTAGCCCTACTAGCTTCCCAGTCCAGCTCTCTCATTTTAAACTCATGGTCTAACATAATCCTTTTCTCCTCCATGGCTAACTTAAGCTTCTCCAGTTCCACAGCAGTTCTCCTTGCTTCCCGCCTGTCCTCCAGCTCCTCTGGGGACAAACTGCTGCTGCCTGGTTTAGAGAGTGCCCCCCCTCCCAAAAGCACATCCACCCTTGGAATAGGTTCCTCTGCCTCCTTGCCAAGATCCCCAGACAGCTCACTAGCATGTCTGGCTGCTACCCAGGCCCTCAGCGCCTTTTGTAGCTCCTCTCTTCTGGTGAGGTCCCTGATCTGGATTTTGAGGTTTTTGCAGATCGCCTTCAATTCCTTCACATGGTAGGTTTCTAACCTCTCCTCCTCAAAGGCCACTTCCAAGGATGCAAAAGATGATGCAATTGATTCAGGCATGTTGTACTGGAAAGTTCAAGTTCAAAAACCAATGGAAAGGCAAAAATAGACCCCAAAAAAACAGTATGTGGTACGTAATGATCTGCGATATGGTAGTAGTGCACACCAATCACTGTAAGTCAAGTGCAAACGCAAGTCCTATCCTCACCGCTGACAACCAATGTTAGAAATGGGATTTTTAGTAGGCTAGGGCGTGGGCCAAAGTCAGGCAAAAACCACCACTCTAGTCAGGATAAGGAAGTTACACGTCCAAAATAACCCCTGCGTGGTAGCTTGGCACGAGCAGCCAGGCTTATCTTAGAGGCAGTGTGAAAAGCATTTGCACATAACCAACAGTAATACAGTGTATGCACTACAAAAGGACACCACACCAGTTTAGAAAAATATCCAATATTTTTATATAATTAAAACAAGACCAAAAACGATAAAAAAGCCACAATACTATACTTAAAAGTTCACAGTTCAAAAATACACTGATTAAAAAGAGTTCCTTGTGTGGATAGCTCCGTCCGGGCTACCACGGCATCGTGAACACACAAATCCAAAACAGTTCTGGCTGACTGCGGGGTCGCAGGCCAGCTACGGTGTCGGGAAGACCCACAAACAGTACCTTTCAGAGATGCAGGGCGATGGGGCCCTTGAAGTCACTCGCATTGCAGGTCAAACTCCTTTCTGATGGGATCAGGAGCGCTGGCGCCAACAGGGGTCGGGTGCTGCGGGGCGAAGGGCAGCGGTGCGGCGTGCAGTGCCCCAGGTCGCGGTGCGAGCAGCGGCTCGGTGGCGGCGTCAGATGGCGTCGTCGGTGAGACCAGGGTCGCGGTGCGAGATGGAGGCGGTGCTCGTCACGGTGCTAGCAGGTCACGGTGCAAGCAGAGGCGTCGTCGTTGCTGAAGCACTGTCGTCGGTTGACGAGCGGGAGTCGATGGCACCGGCGTCGGTGGGCCAAGGCTGCGGTGTGGGATGAGGGCGGTGCGTCGTGTAACTTACGAGCGGTGCCCCCGAACCACGGTGCAAGCAGCGGCGTCGATCTCGGCAGGAAGTGGCGTCGTCAGGAAGGCCATGGCGTCGCCGTGTAGCGAGGCGGTGCAGAGTGCGGTGCCCACAGGTCACGGTGCGAGCAGCGGCTCGGTGATGGCATCAGCAGGCGTCGTCGGTGAGACCAGGGTCGCGGTGCGGCGGTGCCCTCTGCAGTGCAAAAGCTTCGGCGTGAAGCAAGGCGGTGCGGAGTGTGGTGCCCACAGGTCGCGGTGCAAGCAGCAGCTCGTGGCGGCGTCAACAGGCGTCGTTGGTGAGACCAGGGTTGCGGTGCAGCATTGCGGCGGTGCCCTCTGCGGTGCCAAAGCTTCGGCGTGAATCAAGGATGTGCGGAGTGCGGTGCCCACAGGTTGCGGTGCAAGCAGCGGCTCGGTGGCAGCGTCAACAGGCGTCATCGGTGAGACCAGGGTTGCGGTGAGGCGTTGCAGCGGTGCCCTCTGCAGTGCCTTCAGGACACGGAGTCAGCAGTGGCGTCGTAGACGTCGTCGAGTTGGTGTTCTTCGGGTGGCAGCACAAAACACACAGTCCCCAGTGCTGCGGGTCGAAGAACTTGAAGTCTTTGCTGTTCCTGAGACTTCGTGAACAGGGGGCAAGCTCTACCTCAAGCCCTTGGAGAGACTCACAAATTAGGTTGCAGAAAGTCCAGTCCAGGCCTTTCACTGCCCAAGACAGAAGCAGCCACTGCAGGTCAGCCCAGCAAAGCACCCAGCAAAGCAGTCGTTCCTTTTCGCAGCTTCTCCGGCTCTTCTTCTTGGCAGTCTTCTTGTTCCAGATGAGATTTGAAGTTCAGGGGTCTGGGACCCAGTATTTGTATCTAAAAATCCTTTGATCTTTCAGGCAGAGGGTGTCTGTGCCCGGCCAGAACCAGTTCTGCCTTCTCTGGTGTGATTTCCTGGCAGGAGGTGGAGACGGCATTGTCAGAGGCAGACCAGGCCCTTTGAGGTGCAAGGAAATCTCCTCCCCCTTCCCCCATCGCAGCCCAGGTCTATTCAGCCCTTTCCTGACCTACCTAGACTATCTGGAGCCCCTCCAGCCCCCCAGCCTTCTGTCATCCAAAACCCAGACAGGCAATCCACATTCCAGCAGAGGCACACGGGATGACTGAGCAAGAAAATACCCACTTTCTAAAAGTGGTATTTTCAAATGCAGAATGTAAAAATCACCTTCACTAAAAGATGCATCTTTAGATTCTGAGTTCAGGCATACTAAATTTTATTTTCTTACCGAAGTCCCTGGGCCAGTTGTGTTTATAAGATGTTATAAACAAACCTCCCATTCTTTCCTATGGGGAACTGGTAGCCTTGCAATAGTGAAAAACAAAATTGGCTGTAATTCACTATTAGGACATGCCACACACACCACGGCATGTCCTACCTTTCACATACATTGCACCCTGCCCACAGGGGTACCTTGGGCCTACCTGAGGGATGTCTGACATGTAAGAAAAGGGAAGGTTAGGGACCGGCCAGTGTGTGCACTGGCCAAGTCGACATGGCAGTTACAAAATGCGCGCAGACTCTGCAATGGCAGGTCTGAGTTACCGCTTTCAGGGCTACTCACGGGGGTGGCACAACCAGTGCTGCAGGCCCCCGGGTAGCATTTGATTCACCGGCCCTGGCACACGCAGTGCACTTTACTAGGGGCCAACAAGTAAATCAAGCATCCAATTACGGAAACACCAATTCATAACACAATTTACACAGAGAGCATATGCACTTTAGCACTGATTAGCAGTGGTAAAGTGCCCAGAGTCCTAGAACCAACACAAACAGGTCAGGGTAAAATAGGAGGAAAAAGCAAAAAGTTTGGGGATAACCCTGCAGAAAGGGCAATTTCCAACACCGGCATACAAGGAACGGCCCTCAACTGGATCCGCTCATTCCTCACCGGCAGAACCCAGAGAATCAGACTACCTCCCTTCCTCTCCGAACCCATGGAAATCAACTGCGGAGTACCCCAAGGATCATCGCTCAGCCCCACACTCTTCAATATCTACATGGCCCCCCTCGCAGCCATCATCGGACAACACGGACTCAGCATAGTATCCTACGCCGATGACACCCAGCTCATCCTCTCCCTCACCAAGCACCCCACCACCACCAGACTCAATTTCCTGGAAGGAATGAAGGACGTCGCATCCTGGATGAGCAGCAGCTGCCTGAAGCTCAACTCAGAGAAGACAGAGGTCCTCGTCCTTGGACCCTCCCCCACTGCATGGGACAACACCTGGTGGCCCACCGCCCTCGGCAGCCCTCCCACCCCCACTGACCCCACCCAGAACCTTGGCATCATACTCGACTCCTCCCTCTCCATGACCCGACAGGTCAACGCTGTCGCCTCCAGCTGCTTCAACACTCTCTGCATCCTCTGAAAGACCTTCAAATGGATCCCCCCAAATCAAGAAAGACCATCACCCATGCACTCATAACCAGGAGACTCGACTACGGTAATGCCCTCTACACCGGGATCAACAAGTCTCTGCTCCCCAAGCTCCAGACCATACAGAACACCGCAGCCAGACTCGAACTCGGCATCCCTCGACAAGAGCACATCACCCAACACCTGCGAAACCTCCACTGGCTCCCCGTTGAGAAGATAGTCAGTTTCAAGATACTCGCCCATGCCTACAAATGCCTCCACAACACCGGAACCCAATACCTCAACAAAAGAATCTCCTTCCACCTACCCAAAAGAAACCTCCGGCCCGCCAACCTCGCCCTCGCCAAAACCCCTTGCACCCACAGAGCCAGAACAGGTGGAAGAGCTTTCTCCTACATTGCAGCCAAGACCTGGTACGGGGAAACGACCAAAACACTGCAGTACATTTAGATCGCTGCTTTTACAACGCAAGTCGTTACCACGACTTGCACTGGAGGGCGCTCTAGACTAAGGAATAATGTGATTTACTATTCCAACACCTTCCCTACTGTACGTAGGCTGGAGTTGGAATAGTAAATCATACTATTCCTAAGTCCAGCGCCCTACAGCGCAAGTCGTGGTAACGACTTGCGTTGTAAAAACAGCGATGTAATGTACCGCGATCTAAATGATCGCGTTGTTACAACATACATCCCCTGGAACGAGCTCACGACCGACATCAGACGCGCCCCCTCCCTGAACATCTTCAAGAAGACACTTAAGACGTGGCTTTTCGACTGAACGGAGCTGCTACCCCCCCCCCCCACGCCTTGAGACCCTCACAGGTGAGTAGTGCGCTTACAATTCCCCTGATTGATTGATTGTTTTAATAAATGTGCCAGTTAGCATGTGTGTATGGTGCCTGGGGCACAAGGCAGGCCTCTGCAGCCCTTGCAGCAAATGGGGGCCCCATCCTCTAAGGGGTGTTGCTCACTCCCACACTGTAAACAGATTCACTCCTGCCCACGACAATAAGGGTCAATTGCTTGTGGTTTAAATAGCTGAAATGTCTGAATAGCTTGGAACAGATGTACAGTATTTGACCTTAGTGTCACTGGTTGCAAAGTGACCTGTGTTTGTATAGAAAGAAATGAACTATATGGTACATGGTTTAAAAAAAAGGGTTTGTGATTTTAATCCATTTCTTATGCTCTATCCACTTACGTTGCACATTATCGCTGGCACAATTGCCACCTTTAGTGGGTCTTTCAGGAGTTTGCTTCCCAAAAACCAGGGCAAGTTCTTTAGATAGATTTAGGCGTTGCCAGTGAGCAGGCAATACTGGGGGGAGAAGTTTTTATCTACTGAGCAAGTTTTAGGATATGGAAAAACATTATCTGAATCCTAAACTTTGATTTCTAACTTCCAACCCTAACCACTGTGAATGAATGTGGGCAAATCACTTCAATTTCCGTTGCTTTAGGTTGTTTGTCTTTGAGAATTGTGGGCATTTGAGAACAGGTGACTCTCCAATTGTATGTGTTATCTGAAAGATAGAAACAGTAATATTCCAATAATGGCCTGTACTTCATATTCCTATTACAGGCATGATATCGAAAACATTTGGGATAAGATAATGACTTCACTAATATTTGTAATTTTTTTTACAAGTGAGTAGTGAAATCATTGCACCTCATAGTCTTCATTGTTGCTCCCTCAACTGCCCTCTATGACCTCAAATGGAGGAGGTGGGAAACCGGTGCTTAATTTGAGCTGGTGGTTGCTGTCGGGGCCACGGCCACTTATTTTTGGGGACTAGAACTTATTTTTCTGCATCAGACATTAACCAAGAGCAAGAGAGGGACAAAAACCCACAATGTGGAATGACGGAGAACAACAGAAAAACCAACGCAAAGGGGAAGCAAAGGGGAAAGCAGGACCCTGCAAGAGTGAGATAAAGGGGCAGGGAGTGTCTGGATGTGGATTAAAGAGGGATCGGGTGGTTTTAAGGCTAGGCAGCCTTTGTATTCCGTGCGCTGACATTTATTTGTACTGGCCGCGTGCTTCTGAGCAGAGCTTTGGGTACTGGCACTCTTTATTTCACAAATTAAGCGCTGGTGGGACACTACAAGACTCCCACAGTTTCTTGATGCACTGTTTTTTTCTAGGCAGTGTGATTATGAGTTTACCATCCTCACGTGTACCCACTTCTGCCAATGCTTGGATCAGAGTCAGCTTACTACCAAACCATCAAGCATTCCACAGCCTGATCAGCCTCCAAAGCCAAGAGAGTGCTTCATAAAACAACAGAGGGGCTAAGGAATTAACAGGCTGCACACAAAGCAGTGCTTAATTTGAGCTGGTGGTTTCCGGTGCTTGGCTCCACCACTTTATTGTCAACACCGGCACTTATGAGAGTCTGATACATGATGGCGCTCTTTGTCTAATTTTGTGATGAGCAGAACAACAGTCACTTAGTAATTCAATATACATTAAAATGACTAATATCTGCTACCCAAAGCTATGAGTGGCTCAGGCAGCAGGTATTAATCATTTGTAATGTATATCAAAAGTCTAAATTGTCACATTTTTTAGGAGTGGGATAGTTAGTTGTGGTGGTACTACCACTGGCCGCACTGGTGGGGGCAATGAGTGGAGCTAGCTGCAGGGGCCTCTTGATGAGGGCCCAGGCACAGATTTGTTTTTTTCAGATTAAACACTGTATCAAACACCCTCGCAACAACCTCTAATGCTAAACATAGACCATAAGTGGGAAAGGAGGGACTATGGAACGTTTGCACTCCTCAGATATCGGAGCAAACCTGGCAGAGAAAACACAAATTAATTTTGTTGGTCTCGGTTGGCCGAAATTCATAGAGAAGACCTAGCATTTGTTGATACTGAGATACAGTTAATATATTATATTAGATAGCATTCCCCAAGTCTACCCTTTAATTGATAATTAAAGTGAACTCAGAGTTCTGTGCCCTTTTACAGGGTCTTCAGCACGCAACCACAATATGGTCATGGATCTTCTCAGATATTTCCACTATTCCACTGATGTCCATTTGGGGGTACATTATATCATACATTAAATAAACTGAAGAGAACCGCTCCTTCACCTACACCTACAACTCAATCCATAACATTTTACTTGAACCTTCAAAGGCAATAAATTGCAGCATGCGTTATGTATAAAGTTAAATTTTACAAAAGTGTGTGTTTGATAAAGGGTACAAAAAACCCCAAAAAGAACAGTGGTGCAAAAATGAAATAATAGGAAACTGAGAAAAAATGAGAGAGAAAAAAGAAAATAACGATAGAATGGATGGTCGTAAAATGCAAAAGCAAAAGACTGCAAAGGAAAAAGAGGCTGAATTCCATTAATGTACAGATGGAAGTTTATACTGATTTGAGCAAAGACCAGAACATAATGGTAACATGAATAACAGATAATGGCATCTGGCACTTTTAACATTTTTAAGCCCTGGAATATTTGGAGAGCTGACAGTGTGAACTGAACTAACAGCCTTAGCTATTTGTCAGTGATTTCCATTTAGGAGGGATTTTGAGCTGTGTCCAGATTCATGCTTTTTTGTTGTTGTTTGTTAGAGGGCATCTGGACAGGCTATTTCACAGATAGGGATAGACAATATTTTCTGGAAATTACCACCCGAAATTAAGCAACTGCTATGCATGAGAAGTAGATAAAAACGCCAGAAATACATAAAAGCATTCAGTGTTTTTGCTTGTGGAAAACGTTGCCAGATTCAGACCTGAAATGTACATTTGGATCTTTATAAGAAACACTGAGCATTTTAGAAAGAGATAAGGGCAGGGATGTGCACAAACAATACCCCGCTGTTGACTGCAGATCTGGGTCCGGATCACAAAACGTTTTTCACTGCGGACATTTCATTTCATTGGTAGTACGTTAAGGCAGTGCATGGTACAAACACCTTTAACCATTTTATAATGAAAGCAGGTTTCTGAGGTGCTAATGTGTGACAAGGACTTTTGTGCATATTTATTGTTTGACATTTTGTTGTGTTGGTTTTCAGTTTTTTTGTGCTGCTCTGTTTTTGTGCCGCTTTATTGCAATATGTTCTTGTGCTGTACTGTGAATGTTGTATTGCATTCTGTTTGGACTGTTTTGTTGTATCGTGTCTTGTTATTTATTATATGTTTTTAATATAGTGCATAGTCACCAAACGTATAGAAGCACATCAGAAGTAACAATAATGTGACTAAAGGTCCTACACAAAAGAGCAATGGTGAAGTAGGTGGGAGTGGGGAAGGTGTGGAGTAGGTGAATAGATAGGGGGCAGTAGGGTGACAATAGAACAAACGGGAGAGACACGGGGGGTAGCAGAAGAGAAGGTCATGAGGAGGGGCAAGTAAGGATGTGAGAGGTGAGATGGGGTGTAGAGGAAGCAGCATTGGACAGGAGGAGAGAGATGGAAATTGGGGTAGAGTGGAAAATGGTGAAGGTGAGAGGGTAGGGATGGTATGGGAAAAATGGGAGAAGATAAGAAATACATGAATATCGAATAATACTGATGAGTAAAATCAGATGGCAAAGGGCCAATCCTGTGGGTTAATAGGGACTGTGGGTTAGGTGCGATCTAAATAGATGAGTCTTTAATAGATGATGGAAGGATAGAAGACTTGTTGTAGGTCTGATTTCCGTAAGTAGGGAGTTCCAGAATATGGAGGTAGCTCCTGAGATTGATTAATGTTTTGTTTTGCTACATTGAACTGTGCATATTATTGTGTTATATTCTGTTGTTTACTTTATATACGTCAACAAATGCTGCCACATTTCCATCAAAAGGAAGCACATGTGCTTAATGTTCCTGTGATAGGCAACCATTTACGTCTGTCACAGTTGGTAAACTAGCACAGCTCCTGCTTTTTAACTATTTAAGATGCCAACCAGCCTAAAACTGTGGCAGACTGCTTTTTAAATTAACATTTGCAGTGCTCACTTTATGTGATACGTCCTTTGCACGTCATAATATTTCCTTTTCGGAATATAGTTTTCTTCTTAGTCACCAATGAACTGGGCTTAGTTTCAGGTCAATCGTTTTCTAAATTTGGCAGGACACAAATGATCTGAGTAATATATGAATGGGCCAATCACAAAACTGAGTTACATTGCACATTATCACCCACTGCTGACAGGGCATCAGTACATGGAGCAATGGCAAGGTACAGTCTAGTTATTAAACCTGGCCTACGATCTTATTTTCAGAATTTGTCTCTCAGGTGAAAGCCAAAATCATCCAGTGGGGCAAGACAGAACTCTGGCAGGCATATGCTACAGTAAACGTAGTATGCTCAATTTTGGGATCCCGTTGATATCTTCCGTTTTAGGTACCAAACATTTTGGAAGGTGGTTTATTAGTAGGTGCAGGTAGATACCTACAGCTAGTAATAACACCACAATCCCAAAGAAGGTCTGGTCAAGTTCTCAATAAATGCATCCTTGGTAGCTTGGCTGCCAGCTGGCAGGCCTAACTTAGGAGACAGGTGTTTAAAGCATTTAAAAACACCAATACAGTAAATAAGTAAGACCAAATAAACAATAAAAATCCCACACCAATTTATAAAAATAGATTATATTTTTTAAGAGTAAAATTATACCCAAACTTACAAAATCCAATGTAGGGAACCAGAGATATGAGTTTTTAAAGATTAAAAGTAAAACTAGCACTTTGAAACAAATAGAGTTCAAAGGGTTTATAAAGGTCGCGCTGGACCAGGACATAGTCAAGAGTCCAGGCCACCTGCGATGTAACACTTTTACACTTACTTCCAGAAGTGTTTCTTGATGCAGGAAAGTAGACCACAGATCCAGCCAAGGAGTCAGATGCTCTAGTTTGCCTCTTGGGGTCTGGGACTACAACTTCCACAATGTACCTGGTAAATCCAAGTAAAATCCAGATAAAACTTGTCAGCTGGAGTTGTCCTTATTGTTGATGTTTCAGCTACCCCTTTCAGCACTTTTTTACCTGTTGCTGATCAGGGAGTCCACTCCTTATCCTTTAAGCAAGGCAAAGTCATTTTGTTGTGAAGCCTGGTGTGTGCAGCAGGTGCAGTACTTATGAGTGCAGTCCTCTCTTGTGCAGTCCAAGGGTCCAGCAGGGCAGTCTTTCTTCTCCAGGTGTTTCTTTTGGGTCTTTGAGGGTCCATAACACCAATCCGAGGTTTCAGAATCTCTGAATTGCTCCTTGGGGAGTTGGAACTACAATATCCACAATGCACCTTGCAAAATTCTTAAAAGTCCACTGAACACTGTCCAGCTAGGTTTTTCTTGGTGATGTTTATGATGCAGGTTGAGCTCTTTTAACCTGTTGCTTTCAGGGAGTCCACTACTTCAACTTTCAGAGCAAAGCAAAGTCCTTTTTGGGCTGAAGATCAAAGTGTGCAGAAGGTGCAGGCCTTGTGAGTGCAGTCCTCTCTTGTGCAGTTCAATGGTCCAGCAGGGCAGTCTTGATTCTTATTGTAGTTTCAGGGAAGGGATCTGAGTTGCTGGGCAGCTCTCCAATATTTATCCAGTGTTACTTGGGTAACATGCAGGGGGGCACCCCTAACCAATGGGGTACAGGATGCAACCCAGAAGTATGACAACTTCCTCCAAAGTGGTGCATATTCTTGACCCAGAAAGCATTATTCTTTAAAATCCAAGATGGAGAAACTCTGTCCTGGAGGTTAGGATCTGACTAAGCCATCCCACTGACATGGCTAACTTTCCCTAACACTCTCCTTCCAGCCCCTCTGCTAATTCAATTACTGGGGCTCCTGTATGGCTAGGGGTGCAGGAAGTGGGGCTGAGCCTGTGTCCTGCCCTAACTGTCATTCCCTCTTTGAAGACCAGTTTGGCTACTCCACCCCCGCCTTTTGCTCTGCGGCTTCAGATCTTCTCCCACCAGATGTCCTTTGTCTCTATGCAGGCCACTTCACATCTCATCAGAGCAGTTTGGCTCAGCCTTTCAAAGGAGGCCAACCAGGAGAGGCTGCTAGAAGGCTGGATTTTGGCACAACAGAAAAGCAAGTTCTATAATTTATTTTCTGTCATAGTTATAATAAATCTAACCTTAGCAAGCTGTGGGATATATCATAATTATTCTTTTAAGTCTTTGAATTATTATTCTAGCTCACTCATGTCAATAATTTTACTCTATTAAAGTATTTCTATGTTAGCCTATGGAACCAATGTAGTACAATAGAGAAAAACAAAATTGGCAGTTTTTCCTTCACCAGGGCATATAAAACATCTTTTAAAATGTCCCTGCTTCTTTACTGCAGCGCTGCAGAAGAACTGCCACTGCGTGAGTCTCGAGCACCGATTCGACACAGCCGTGGCCCTACATGGCTTTCAATCGACACATTGCCTTCAGCCGCGAGGTTTGACTTTGACGCCATAGAATCGATGCATCGAGCTGTTGACATCAAAGCATCATCGACGCCATGATGCCTTTAGGAACAGAGGCCTTACACCCACAACTGACACATCACCTCTTCTGTGCATCGTCCTGGAGCAGCAAAGCTTCAACGACCCTGCACCGCCTTATAGAACCGGTGCAATACATGCATCTCCGATGCCTCATTTCCTCTGCGCCCCACATTGTCTTTGATTTCCAATGCATCCAACGTATTGTCTGCGTGATTCCTGTATCCAGCCTGTGCTCCATCGTGGTCAGACTGAATTTTTTTAATTGTCCAGGTCAAGCGTGATCAGATAGCCCAAGTTGGAGCAATAGACTTCTAAGCACTGCATTTTGATTTAATCTTTAAAAATTCATATCTTGACTTGTGTATGCTGGATTTTTGTCGTTTTGTTCTTGTTTTACTCAGATAAATATTGGCTCTTTTTTCTAAATTGGTGTGGAGTACTTTTGTGCTGTTTTCACTGTGTTACTGTGTGTGTTTGTGCACAAATAATTTACACATTGCCTCTTTAGTTTAGCCTGACTGCTCTGTGCCAAGCTACCAGAGGGTGAGCACAGGAAGACTTTTAGGGCTTCATTTTCAAGCCCATTGCACCACCAGTGCATCACTTTTTTTGATGCACTGGCAGCGCAATGGGCTTGCCCATATTTACAAGGCCACGTAAAGTCACCCTGCGTGACTTTTCATGGCCTTGTAAATATGGGCCCCTTTCACGCATTACTCTGCATGAAAGGGGCATTCCATGGGTGTTGCTATGGGTGTTCCCACGCAACATCCATGGAACCTGACACATTCCCAGATTTACAATGTTTTGTAAACTGGGAATGCGTCAGAATGTGACAGTCGTTTTTTCCTCTTTCAGTGTGTGCTGCATTCTGCAGCATGCTTAGAAAGAGGAAAATGCCATCAATTATTGTTTTTGTGCAGGAAGGTGTCCCTTCCTGCACAAAAACAATCATCCCCGCAATGCAGGCACCCTTGCAACATTACGCAAGGGTGTCAGCATTGGCGTACGGCAGCTGTTTGTGCGCCGGTACAGGAGAGAAGGACAGGAATGTAGATTATCTTGTAGATACGGCACAATCCTGCACTTTAATTTTGACGCATGGCAGCACAGCAGGAAGGCTTGCTGCGCTGCAGTGCATCAAAATATAGCAAATGAGGCCCTCAGTGTGTACTACACTTACCATGAATAGAGTGTGGGTTCCTACTTGGACAGGGTGCATACCTCTGCCAACTAGAGACCCCATTTCTAACAATGGCACAGTATTAACAGGTCCAGAAGTGTACTGAAGTGGTGGTGTCTGAGGTCTAGAATTTGCACTTTGGTGCCTTAGTTTTTCAAGGTGGCAGAAGCTTCTAGACAGTGACTTTTAAGTGCAGGGAATCTCCCTTCCTCCCCTGCCCTGGCTCCAAGCTGGCTGGAGTTGCAATACATGGCCGTTAGGCCTATTGAGTGGAGACAGGGCACAGCCTATTCAGGTGCAAATGGGGACGTGCTTAGTCCCGCCCCCCATCAAGCCAATTAATGGCCCATTAAGGCCTATCAAGTCACACCTAAGCTATTATGTGTGGATGTCTGGAGGGAATGCAGAAGGCCCAGCTGTCACCCTGCCCAGATGTGTATTCAGAGACAGGCAAAAGGCACAGAATGGTTAAAGTAAAAAAATGCCAACTTTCTAAAAGTGGCATTTTAAGACTTGCAACTTAAAATCCAACTTTACCACAAGTTGTGAATTTAGATTGTGAGTCCAGAGATATCAAACTCAAAATTTCTATCTTTTCCCAATTGGAAATTACACTTATAAAATGTAATAAGGTAATCCCTATGTTAAGCTATGGAAGAGATAGGCCTTGCAGTAGTGGAAAATGAATTTAAGAGTTTTTCACTACCTAGACACGTAAAGCTTAAAAGTACATGTCCAACTTTTTAAATACACTTCACCCTGCCCTTGGGGCTGCCTAGGGCCAACCTTAAGGGTTACTTATATGTATTAAAAATGAAGGTTTGGGCCTGGCAAAAGGGCTAACTTGCCAGGTCAACATGGCAGCTTAAAACTGCACACACAGGCTCTGCAATGGTAGGCCTGAGACATGTTTAAAGGGCTACTTAAGTGGGTGGCACAACCAGGGCTACAGGCCCACTAGTAGCATTTAATTTACAGGCCCTGGGGCCCATGTGGTGAACTTTACTAGGGACTTGTAAATAAATGAAATATGCCGGTTCTGGACAAGCCATTGTTACCATGTTCTAAGTAGACAGCACATGCACTTTAGCACTGGTTAGCAGTGGTAAAGTGCCCAGAGTAGTAAAGCCAACAAAAAGGAATTCAGCGAAAAGGGGAGGAGGAAAGCAAATAGTTTGGGGTGACCCTGCCAAAGGGCCAAGTCTAACATGAAGCTTTCTCACCTTCTAAGAATTTCTTTTTCTTACTTTACATGATTTAACATTTACTGTGTTTTTTCAGAAAATCCTGCATCTTTTTCCATTGCTGTGTTTTCTATGTCATTCCCTCCTCCACCGGTGATCAGAGACGGCAATATGTGGCTTGAGCACGCTACATAACTAATACATATTTAAATAAATAAATGAATTACATGCAAATGGAGTGCCTAATGAACCAATTTTCCTAACAAACAGGACTCCTTTGTCAGTCATAGCAATATGAAGTAATTGTATTTGTTTATAAACTTTATATCCCTATTGGTTGTTCTTCGCCATGTAGTGTAGACCCGGTACAGTTTAAGGGGCGTAACACAGGCCCCCGCAGCCCCCGTGGTGCGGGGGGCCTCTGAGCTACAGGGGACCCCCTCAGCACAGTACTCAGGCCTGAGAGCTCCGGATTAAATCCAGAGCGAGGGCCCCTCTGTGTACCTTGCAGGGGGCCCCCTGAACTTTGGTTACGCCACTGTACAGTTTATAAGGATACACCTCCTGAAGGTTTCTGCGTAATAAACCATTGTTTGATTGACAATCATTAGTGTTTGATTCAACAACTCCAGCACTCCCACCAAAATCAGGGTTCCAGCACCACAGGCCTTCAGCACGTGACCTCTGTGCAACAATAAGTGGGAAGACTACCTCTTTCTCCTCCTCCTTCACACCGTAGGCCTTGCTGTAGTTGATGGGCGCGTCCCAGCCCTCCTGCTTGCAGAGGGCCTGGTAAAAAGCTGCGTTAACCAGAACACTGCTCGCCTTGAAGGGACACGTCGGCGGAGGTAGCTCGGTGGTACTGGAGGCGGTAACGGGTGCGCCCTTCTCTTGATGGCGGTTCTTTTTCATGCTCAGATCTAGAGTACCGTTCGCGTCGACTTCAATCTGAAATAAAAGATTATAGAGGCATTAAAAAGACGACAACGGAGTGTGCCCGACATGATGCGACCATGTGGTGCTTTTAAAGGATAAATGAAAGTGCAAGCTTTTATTTATATGTATCATACACTAAAGCCAGCTTTTAGAATTATGGACATCGTTTCATATTTAATTCTTCCGAAGAATTTGGTGCAACTGCATAAAGCTTTGCATGCTGCCCTGCTTAAACGCTGTAAGCAGAATTTAAATAAGGTGCTTGTAGAGTATAAACCGTAGACAATAAATCTGAGTTTATTTAAAAAAAAGTTTATCTTTAAATCGTCTTCTGCATTCTGATACTCTTATGGAGAAATATGACCCCAATTCACCAAAGAGCATTAAAGCACTGCGCAGCTCATCAGCCTACTTTCTGCTCAGGCACGCTTGGGTAGACAGAGCGAAATCATAAGAATAAGCTCGCCGGGGTGTTTTCTCTGTTCACCGGCAGCAAAGAACCATCATATAGCAGTTGGCGGTGCTTTTGCTGGGACACAGTAGAATATTTGCATGGATTACCCCAGCACTAACTAATAACACACGTTTTGAAAAGGAAATATTTGCATGTAAGCAAAGTTACCAGCGAGTTTGGGTTTGCAGAAGTTTTTTTTTTAAATAATTATTTTGGGAGATTCGTAAATTCTGTTTTGAAAGTCAGCTTTAGAGGCCTACACTGCGCGACATTCCGTTCAAGAAAGCACAGGCGCTTGTAGACAAAAGCTAAAAAGCTGAATGTGTGCGGTTTTAGAATAGTTAAGTAGTAGGAAAGCTCTGACGACTATTGCTTGACCCACAATGATGCTTTTGACATTTGGCATCAGTATTTACTTCTGCAATTCTCTGTTTCCACTCCCACGTGATGGTTGCTCCAGCACAGCTGATGAATGACACACTGCAGAAACAAGTTGAAAGAGCTGCCTTCCTTCCCTCCCTGTTTTCTCTGACTCATGTTTATGACCAGAAACACAAGAGCAGAAACACGTTTTTCTATTTCACTATCTTTTGGAAAAACAAACGTACCACCTTATCCAAAGTCTTTTATCTGATCAAACCCAGTACAATTGTTACAGAACTGGCAGCCCTTTCTCAGGATCTGCTCAAAAGGTGTAGATTGCACGAGCATTGAGTAAGAGACCACGAAACAGTTGGGGTTGGGAGAGTAAAGCCAGACCCGTCTTCTAACCCTGCATCTTTCGTGATGTTTCGGTGAACGTAAAACTTGTACCCATGAGGCTACATGCTAGCAGCTAGCATTGAAAGCGGCAAAAGAAAAGAAATAACACACACTAAAATAATCTAACATATCTTGATAGCTACACTGTGAGATCAAAGAATTGTTTTAGTCTTAAAAATAAATTTCCAAGACAAAATTATATACCTCCGACGAGCAGTATCTAAAGTCCCACTCCTATATCTAGTAGTGGGCAAAATACGACACACCTAGAAGGCTTGTATGTCTCACTCACAAAATGACACTTTCATGCATTTCGCTGCCTCCTGAAACCGATGTACAGCATCAAATGTAGCTCCCTTCTAGGGTTCCTATAACATGGTCTCCCTTGCCTCAATTGGGTATACATATAAAGCCTCTGTACTACGGTAACTGTAAGGCACATTTTTATAAACCCATATATTAACAATCTAGCATGCAAAGCTACAAACCCCAATTTTTATTCATTGTGCGCTTGCTCTTATCCAAATTAAAAGCATCGGTGTCACACACTTTCATTGACATCTATCTGTACCATTTCCTGTGTGTCTGTTGTTTTCTTCAGGATCTGCTGGGTACACATCACTAAGTTTGAACCCCATTTTTCCAGTGTTTTCCTTTTTCATTACAATATAAGGCAAATCAGTTATCAGACCTTATAGCATCAACTGATGGAAGAACTTCTCAGGCCACTCCCTTTCACATTCCACCGTAAAGGTGCGCCTATGGATTCTGGACTGCAACAATTATATTGTTTCCCTGCGGGTGTCGTGTCGACTAGGAAACATAGGGGCATATTCCCAAGGAATTGGCGAAGTGAGGCATTAGCCGTCATGGCTTAATGCCTCACTTCGCCACTTCAGAAACGCAAGGCTGCACCATATTCACAAGGATATGGTGCAGCCTTGCGTTTCCCCCTGCGCTGGCGCTAAGTGCAACAGCTTAGTGCCAACGCAGGCACCCTTGCACCATGGTGCAAGGGTGTCTGCGTGCAAGGGAAGATTGTGTATGTACAGGAATGTCCCCCTTCCTGCACATAAACAATCTTGAAATGCCGTTTTGTGACTTCTATGTGTGCAGCTTAATGCAGCACACACAGAAGTTGCAAAACGGCATTTTCAAAAATGATTGTTTATGTGCAGGAAGGGGATCTTCCTGTACATACACAATCATTGGTTTTGCTGTTTTCATGTGTGCTGCACAACGCAGCACACATGAAAACAGCAAAACGAGGAGAAATTAAACATTTCTCCGCGCTTCGCCAGGTTAAGACCAGGTTTCCCCTGGTCTTAATTCTGGCGTTGCCTCCTATTTACGCTGCTCTTGTGAATAGGAGGCAGCGTCAGAAGCAATGGGTGTTGCGGTGGAACGCCCACAGCAACACCCATTGCCCTCCCCTTTCATGCTAAGTATAGCGTGAAAGGGGCCTTATTCACAAGGCAGCGTTAAGCCACGTTAAGTGGCTTAACGCTGCCTTGTGAATAAGGTGAAGCCCCTATCGCCACAGGAACGTCGAAAAAAGTGACGTTCCTGTGGCGATAGGGGCTTGTGAATATGCCCCATAGTGGCATGTCTAAGTGAGCAGTGGACTCTGTGCTAACCGTGGCCCATCTGTCACAGAGAGCCATGTGTCCTCACCCATGATGTTGTAGAAACGTTGGTAAACAGACTATGGACTAAATCAAGTCGCCAGCATTAGTTTCCAAATGCAATACTATCTTTTTTTCCCATAAAAGCAACAGTTCAGCATTCCGCCACTGAAAAATCCGTGGCCAGTAAGCTTTGCCACACATGTGCCACTAGGCCTCCTGAGTAGGAGGCTGTCCATACCCATGCCCTACTAGTTGCCCCACTAACTACACTGCCCTGCCTCACACCAATTCTTCAGCACCTTGTCCCACATTCCATGTGGCCCAGTATGGCGGATAGAGTCCAACTCTGAAGTGTTCGAATTTTATTGGGTGCAGTAACTTTCGTCCGTAGAAGTTTTGCCCTTCAGATGAGGCACAAGATGCAGGTTTAAGAGCTTAGTGCATCAAAATCCACAAGCTCCATTATTTATTAGGCATTTCCCCCCTTTAAATTCCAGCAGGTGTGAGCTGCCAAAAAAGCAAAAAGCCAAAATGCCTTTATAACACCCATAATTATCAGTTGTGTTAAAAATCGCAATTCACTGGGCCAATCGCAGTGAGGGCCCTAATGATTTATCTTTTACAATGCTGCCCGACCCTTATTCCTGGATCCTTTGATTGCAGATTTTCCACCTCACTTTTGCAATTTCGCTTAGGAGCAAATTGCATTTACGAGGGTAAAATTCCTCAAATCCAGATTCCTGCATGTTTTGAGCAACTGATTTGAACTGTGCACCAAAACTTTTTGGATGATGGGTTTTTAGATATATATGACAAAATTATGAATTTCGCAAAGCATCCTTTTCCTATCGTCCAATATAAACTCAAAACGTTTTAGAAAAAAGGAAAGTTGAGCCACTGCTGTTAACCAACTTAATATCCGAAGAGGAGAGCAAGAAGTACATTTTGGAAAATGTTTCTTTCAGTATAGATATTTTTGGGGCAATAGCTATAACCATTCAGCAAAAGGACCCACTCTTCCCCAGAGCTCGGCTCTTTTAGGGAATTGTCTAATTAGTTTAATGATAAAGCACAGAGGGCCAGATTTACAAGCCCCTTGCGCCACTTTTGCGTCACTTTTCCCATGTTAAAAGTGACGCAAAAGTGGCGCAAGGGCCTTGTAAATCTGCCCCAGAGTTTCTTATGCACTCACAGGTGCATCTCTTGCTTTGCACCTTTCCCTAGCTGCCAGTAATCCCTACTTTCCAGGGGTTTACGAGACACAAGTTCATTGTTTTTTCCTGGCCAACAGACCATCTGCCAAGTGATGATGTAGTTTAAATATTCAAAGGCAGCTCTTGCGTTTCCTTGGATGGCCGATAAGTTCAGATTTTAAATCACTCAGCTTAAACTGAGATATGTTTTATTATATTTAAGGAAAGTAAATACACTTGTAATATGCACCCAGTAAGACGCTATGCTTAGATCTTTCCGTCCCTTTTTTATAAATAGTTTAATCTGATGTGATAGTTTTAAACCTCCAAGCTGACAGCACAGCTTATCCAGGATAATAACTTAGTAACCACCATATCTTATGGCATCTGTACAATATCATGTGCATTATTCAGCCGCATTAATCCATGCTAGTTACAAAAATACAAGATATTAACCCTATCAGAGCCAACAGTTGCTAGTGAATCGGTATCCTTTGGCGTGATCACAGATATCTGAAAAAATACACTGCTTTGCATTACAGAGATGAAGTTTATAGAACTAGTGAAAATGCAAATCTCGTATTTCAGCTTCTCTTATTTTTATAATAATCAATACAAACGCTTTTTGCTACCAATATTTGCATGCATTTTACGACCACATGGAAAGAAGCAGTGGAATTACCAAACGAAAACAATTTTTTTGTCTCACAAAATTGAAACTACAGTTTGGAAGAAAAAGAAACACAATATTAAATAAGACCCCATTCAAAGGAATAAGCATTTTTCCTGATCTGTCATGACCGCAGCTATTACCATACAATTCTGTGAGCATCACTAGAGAGGGCTTTGTCTCTGCCCACATGTTGAGAGTCAGGAGCACATGTTTAGATTGGGCAGAAGTTGTATGCTCCAACAAAAAAAGTGCTTGCCCTGCACACAGCTGTGGTCATTTTATTTATTTATTTAGCTGGCCAACTTGAACTTTCAAGGGCCCACAGATGACATTGTAATACAATTTATGGTGTTTTTCTTTGGCCACAGCATAGATGGATGGAGGGCAGTCATTAACCTACATGAATTTTTAGGTATGGTTTGATGGTGCAACTGTCAACTGTCCTTTTAACCAACATCTATATCATTGTTCAGTTCTTTGCTTCCACACAAATACATCTATTGTATTGGTTCTAGCTTTTAGGGCTAGTGTTGTGATTGGATAGTGTTAGGGCTAGGGTTCCCATTGGCTGAAGAGGTCACCTGACTACTAGGGCTATAAAAGGCCAAGGCTTAGGGCGTCTCAGCCCGGGCGTCGAGGCTAAGGGCGGAGAGGACAAGGGCAGTTGCCTGTTTGAGACTGGTCGGGGCCAGGGCCAGAACTTCTGCCCATTTTCCCAATAAGTAATACCCACCCTACACCATCCACATCCACAGAGTAACAAACTCACACGAAATGTACACCACACACTTACTACAAACAAACCCTATGCACAAATCAATATACCAGCATACACTGCTAAACCACACAAACCACATCTATACACCCTTCTATCCCAGCTACCACACATTTCCACCATCACCTACAAAGAGTACACAACTCTATCCTATACCACGAACCAATCCAGTCATCACTAAAAAAATCCCATTCCCCACCATACTTAACTACATCCCATTCAGACACACACTCCCTGCTCTAATTACTCCTAACAGACCCCCTTGTATCACTAACAAACCCATACTCAGCCTTCCATCATTTTTCCAACCAACACCCTCCTCTTCTTTCTCCCATAATAACACAAACACACAACACATACACTGCACAGCACCACACATTTTAACACTTGCAGCAAACAGGTCTAAGACAAACACTCTTACCTCTACTTCGTTCCCTCCTACACACAACATACACTCTACTCATAAACACATCACCACCCCCTCTACCTTATAACTTCCACTCGCAAACAATTCTATACAAACAAATCCATCTCACGAAACAAATACACCAGCACCTCTTTTCACTACTCCTCAAAAACAAAACATATCATGCACACAAGCACAACAAAATCCCTCAAGCACAACACCTCATAATACTTACCGTCACAAAATACAAACATACACCCACCTTTCAAACTACACAAAGGAACAAACTCCAATGCAAAGCTTTCTCTCTTCCACCACATCTAACACACATACAGCAACACAGCAACTCTCTTCCAACCGCCTCTCATCCATTGGACAATTTAGAACCTTACTACATGACCCACATGCTGCACCACCACCCCTGACTCATACACCTTCAGCCCTAAACACACGCAAACAATATAAGCAACGTACCACACCTCACAGCTTTGCTTCTCCATGTCTACTGCACAACAATGTTACACCACGAAAACAACACAGCGTACCAACTCACTCTCAAACACCGTCTCCACCATCTACACATGCAGACCCATCAAAATGCCTTCTTAGCCTGATGGATGAGGAACACATTACAGAACAGCTACACAATTGCTATCCAAATACAGCTAATACCAGCATCAAAAACACACCTGCTACAAACCCACACAATACTGATCACTCTTCTACAAAACAAAGTCTCACTATCACCAAAGCACATTCTCTAAACTGTCTACTAATAAATGCTTGATCGCTCTCTAAAAACAAACATCACATCTATGACCTTCTCACTGATGCAAAACCAGACATGCTATTCATAACTGAGTCATGGTTAGGAGATGATATGGCTCCAGTCCAGCATGAAGCCATTCCTCTAGGCTATCAAACAATCACCCAAAATCGTATAGGCAAAAAAGGAGGTGGTCTAGCTGTTGTGTTCAGGCAAACATTGCATATCACTAAAGTTGATGACATCTCGATAAAGAATTGTGAGGCTCTTCTCACCAGATGCAATCCTACACCGTCTTCCACCTGTAACTTCCTGCTCCTTTACAGACCTCCACCTAGCAAGGCGACATTCCCAGACGCACTTCTAGACACAGTTTCAAACCTGATAACAATACACTCCAACCTATGCCTTCTGGGTGAACTCAACATTTGGTTTGACAAACCCAATATGACCCATCCAAAAACAATAATCATTGGCCTAGATGCACTGAACCTGCATCAGATTGTCCACAAACCCACACACATCGCTGGACATATCCTAGATGTCATTTTTGCTAATACCGAACTAGGTACCTTTCAAAGTTTAACTCCAGTATCATGGTCAGACCACCGTTTGCTTCCTTTCCAACATAAAACAACACTAAGCAGCTCACCTAAAACTGCCTTACATGCATCCACCTATCGACCATGGAACAAACTCAATTTGGAACACTTAGAAACACAACTAACATCCAGTACAGATCTGGAAACAATACATTCTGTTCAAAAACTATATGAGTGGCTACAGGAAGCTTTTGACATCCTGATACCACTCAAAACCACACAACAGAACAAAAGAAAAAAAGCGCCTTGGAGAAATATAGAGATAAAAGACATAAAACAACAAATTAGAAAGCTGCAACGTACCTGGCTCAAAACAAACGCCAAACAAGACAAACTTCACCTACAGAAAATTAACAGATTATACAAGTCAGCTATTAAAAAAGCTAAGAAAAGGTACTATTCAAACAGAATTCAAAATGCTAAATGTGCAAATAAAGAATTCTATAAAATACTCAATGAATTTCGTAAACCAAATTGCCTAGAAGAAACTCATCCTGTTACTCAAGATTTCACAGACAAACTGGCAAATCATTACACGTAGAAAGCAGACAAGTTGGAATCATACTTAAAACAGAGCCAAAGCACCAGCACTAACGCTTTTACAAAACAACAATCCAAGAATACTCTAATCCAGCCTCTCCGTTCCTTCCAACACATCTCACACAATGAATTTATTGACCTGGTCAAAGCAAGCAGGCCTGCCGGCAGCCCTTCTGACCCATGTCCACCGCAAACATTCAAGACAATTCTTTTAACAACCTCTGCTGCCACTCCAGTAAGAAGAATCATCAACGATTCCTTAACTACCGGAATATTTCCAGAAGAACTAAAAAAGTCACACATACGCCCTTTACTGAAGAAAACAAACTTGGACCCGCTGAACCCTGACAACTACAGATCCATTACAAATGGACCTTTTCTGGGCAAACTGATAGAAAGGGCAGCGTTCGCCCAGATGTCACAATTTATTGAAGAGAATGCCATACTTTCAGACTTCCAAACAGGATTCCGTCCGGAAAGAGGCACAGAATCTGCCCTCCTTGCCATCTAGGATGACCTGAAGAACACAATAGACCACAACGGGGTTGCTGCGCTACACCTCTTGGACCTCTCGGCTGCCTTTGACACGGTTGACCATGACACTCTGAAACAAAGACTTTATGAAGCCGGCATAGAGGGGACTGCTCTAGACTGGATCGCGTCCTACCATCCAAACTTAACTAATGTCATCCATACCCCACCTTTCTCGTCCAAAGCATACTCCACAAAAGCAGGGGTCCCTCAAGGCTCTATCATTTCGCCCATGCTTTTCAACATCTACATGAAGTCATTACCGGTACTGATCAATCAATTTCACCTCACGTGCTATAACTATGCAGATGACACACAAATACTCCTTCAACTGGAATGCCCCAAAGACATTGGAAACTCTCCAATTTTCAGTTGTCTCAGAGCTGTGGATCAGTGGATGACTTGGAGCCATCTCAAATTGAATGCTTCCAAAACGGAAATACTCACATGTGGCGATTGGAAACATTATGACCCACTTGCCGCCTGGCCTGATGAACTGGGATTACCGCCTAAAGTATCGAAGGAAGTAAGAAACCTCAGAATGACCATGGACTCCAAGCTATCGATGAATGCCCAAGTGGACAAACTAGCAAGATCAAGCTTTTTCACTATAAAAACGCTGCGACAAATGTTTCCCTATTTGGGATTTCCACACAAGGTTTAAGCTACCATCTCCCCTGTTCTATTCAAACTCGATTACGCCAATAGCCTCTACCACTGATCACCTTTAACAACCATGAAAAGACTACAACGGATTCAGAACTCGGCTGCCAGACTACTCTTGCATATCAAATCGCGAGACCACATCTCACCTGCCTTGAAAGCCCAGCATTGGTTACCGGTTGCCAGAAGATCCACGTTCAAGCTGCTTTGTATCACTCACAAAGCAATACATGGAATGGGACCGCTCTTCATCAGGAATAAAACCACCAAACACATTCAACAAAGGAACCTCCGCTCTAAAGTGGCACCTCGCCTCAAAATCCCAAGATACAAGAAAAAAACCATGGGTGGCACATCCTTCGCTGTTCAAGCAGCCAAACTATGGAACTATTTACCCCTCAACATAAGATCCATGGAACAACCACCTTATCTTCAGAAAACTACTCAAGAATTGGCTCTTCTCCACATAAGCACCATACGCAAACAGAAATTTACAGCATATCCCTCTGTATATAAGCATTTATTTTTACTGTAGATATGTACCTATCTTTGTGTATTGCTTTGTATAGACATGTAGAAAAATTATGTTGTTAAAAAATAAATACAAATACATTTTAAAAGTACAATAACACTTGAAAAACCAGAGTTTATCTAATGCATCTTTTTACTTCCTTTATGCATCTATATACCTTCCATGTACTTGGATCTATATATTTATTACCTTTCTCCTACAAAAGCATATCCAATGCACTACCCTATTTCTCATCCTATACCTCTATCAATATATTTAATCTATATATACCTACCTCCTTTATGCATCTATATACTTTCCATGTACTTATGGATCTATATATTTATCACTTTCTTCCAATTCAGCATATCCAATGCACTATCCTATTTCTCACCCTATACTTCTCTCAATATATCTTCTACCCCAACTTTCTGACTCATCTCAAACTTCTATCTTCTACCCTATTTCTCACCCTATACCTCTATCAATATATCCTCTTCATCCACTCTCTCATTTATCCCAAACCCCATACCACTACTATGATCCCAAAATAACCCTTTCTAGACTCTCCCATACTCTACCCCTCCTTGCATCATCTAACACTTCTTTTACTATACCGATCCCCCAAAACCAGCCTTTCTAAACTCTTCCCTCTGACTGTTCCCCTCCACATCCCCTCCACATCCCTTTTTACTCATCCCAAAGCCTCCTCCTACTGCTATGACCTCCCCAAAAAAAAAGTCTAAATCCTTCACTCTTCTATCTATATTTTTATGACTGTGCTTGTGTAGACATGTTTTAATGATTGTGTATTGGTGATTTTTTTGAATTGTAAGATTTTAATTAATCATGCAATAAATAAACTAAACACTCTTCTATCCCTCCACTATCCTTTTCAATCAAAATAACAGACTAACATGTTACATGTTCACTTCTCACACTTCACATTTCACTACACTAATTCACCTCTAATCCTTTATGGGTTCCAGAGTAGCGTGTTACTTGCCAAAAAAGAGCTTCAACACCTCATCAGAGATAGCAAGCACTATATAAATGCAAACCTTTTTCCCTCTTCTATCCCTCCGCTACCCTTCTCTATCCAAATAACTGAAAAATATATCCACCACTCAAATTACTTTCATATTTCACTATACTAATTTTCAACACTAATCCTTTATGGGTTTCGGAGTACCGTGCTACTCGCCAATAAAGCGCTTCAACACCCCATCAGGGGTAACAAGCGCTATATAAATGCAAACCTTTTTTCCCTTTTCTATCCCTCCCCAACCCTTCTCAATCCAAATAACTGACTAACATATCCACCACTCAAATTACTTTCATATTTCACTATACTAATTCAACACTAATCCTTATGGGTTCCGGAGTAGCATGCTACTCGCCAAAAAAGCGCTTCAAAACCCCATCAGGGGTAGCAAGCGCTATATAAATGAAACCTCTTTTCCCTCTTCTATCCCGCCACTACCCTTCTGTATCCAAATAACTGAATAACATATCCATCACTCAAATTACTTTCATATTTCACTAAACTAATTTTCAACACTAATCCTTTATGGGTTCCGGAGTAGCGTGTTACTCGCCAAAAAAATCGCTTCAACACCCGATCAGGGGTATTAGGCGCTACATAAATGCAAACCTTTTTTCCCTCTTGTATCTTTCCGCTATCCTTCTGAATCCAAATAATTGACTAACCTATCCACCACTTAAATCACCTTCATATTTCACTATACTAATTCAACACTAATCCTTTATGGGTTCCGGAGTAGCGTGCTACTCGCCGAAAAAGCACTTTGACGCCTCATCAGGGGTAGTAAGCGCTATATAAATGCAATTACAATACAATACAATATCCATTCCCATGCTATCTGCTTGTGATGCTTCACATTACCATACACCATTCTTTTTAAGCCAGACCTATTGGGACTGTCAATGCTTGTTAGAAATACTGGTCTGTGCCCCTCTTCTTTCTCTATCCCAATTCAAAGTTGTGAACAGAAAGTAATAATCTTCCCCGGTATAGTCCCAAAGTTAAACTTAAACAGTGCGTGAGCCAGATAGTTACTATATGGGGTTCCCTGCATGAAGCAGGTGTGGAACAATAAGATTATGGCCTTGATTACGATGTCGGTTGGAGTTGCCTCTGACCGACATCGCTGCAGATTGGGAACCGATCAACCGCAGGTCGGCGGTTCCGACCCTACAATTAGGATGCAACTTCACAAACTTCCATTTTTCAATGGGAGCTTGTGCGGCGGGCCAAAATTGCCACCAGCACAAGCACCCATTGAAACATGGAAGTTTTTAAACATCCCTGCACCATGTGGCAGGCACCTCAAAGTGCCTGCCACATACTGCAGGGATGCCCCCCGGGGCCACATGCGGAGGGCCAGGAGGGAAGGGGGTTATTGTAAATGAAAGTTCTGGAAGCCATAGAGTAGATTATAGGTAGATTTATTGGATCATAGTTCCAACTAAGTAAGATGATGGTTAAGCCCCACCAGGAGCAGCCTTCCTGCTGCTCAGCCCATTCTCCAACTGACTCTCTCCAACCTCCACATTCCACAGCATCACCACACACCAACATTCCACATCGCAGTCACACTGGCTGAGCAGCAGGTATAACAGGGGCCCTGCTAGGGGTCCCCAATGTCACTTTCCAACAGCCTTTCAATGTCGGAAAGGCCGACATGGAAAGGCTGGCGAAACCGACATTGTAATCCCAACGGCGGAAACGACATCCTTATGGGATTATGAGGCCTTTCTGACTGACCGTTGTGCTCCATGAGCCCATCGGATTGTGTCGGCCTGTCCCTTTGACTGCTGCCTCCGAATGCACGCATCCTAATGCGTCAGTCGGACCACAGCAGTAGATGCGTTTCGGACTGCAACCGGCAAGCTGTCAGTTGTGGTCCGAACCGCATCCTAATGAAGCCCAATGTGTTTTCTGGGATTTAACTTATTCGCATACGTAGGCAAAAAGCAGCGCAGCAATGCTAATTGGAAGAAGCAGTATGTTCTTTGTTGCTACCACACTACCAACAATCCATCAGAGAAATTTAAGACAAGAGAGCTGGAACATGAAACAGAGAGTGGGGAGTCCAGTGACTCAGTCAGTGTGCTGTATGCTCTCAGGCATATGGCTGACTACATATTACTCAGCAGGGCTAGCACACATCTTGTTTACTGCATAACTTAATTTAATATATTTAAAATTCATAGCAATTTCTTGTAGGCATTTTTAATACTCAAGGTGGTACACCGATGTATATAATTTAGCAACAAAACAAAATCATCGGTTGAGTGGCCGACGTGCTGGGACACAGTAGCAAATACAAAAAGAGTTAATATAAATGCCCTGTTGTGCAGTACAACACCTGCCTCCACACTGTTTGATTTGCTGTGCCCCTTTAATTTTCTCTATTTGATGCATTTATTTATTTTAGCAAGAGCTTTTTGTCGCCTTTCAGTCACTTCAGAACTAAAGTATGCAGTCAAAATCAGGGGTGTTCGAGTCCAGTTGAGTGTAAATAGGAAACCATGAGCAACATATATTAGCAGTATCCCCTGCTGTGCATGGAGACCAATTATAGGCATTTTGAATTCTTTCATTGTTGGGCCCCTTCTAACCACACACAGCCCCTTTCAAGCTCTCATTAATAGACTATGTTAAGTCTATTCCTTAGCCTGCTGCCATGGACTTCTAGGGATCTGCCTCCATGTTTCCTCCACTTACAGGTTCAATGATTGATCAAGTTGTCAGTCACAGATTTTTTGGTAACACATAGGAGGTTGTGGTTTCAAGTGCTGTCCAGGACTCTTTTACCAATAGGCTTTGCGCACAGCATTGAGGACCTTGAACCTGATCCTTGTAATCCTGTATCGAATGGGAGTCAGTGAATCGGTTATAGGGATGGTTTATGTGGTTGTGATTTTGGAGGTAAAGGTACATGCTAGCCACTCGATGATGCAGACTTTGCGTACTTAAAATTTCTTTGGTAGCCTGGTGCAGATGTTATTACATTGATGAATGCCTCTTGTGATCCCCAATTCAAGGCCAGCATGGAATAGCAGGAGGGCGTTATGAAGAATGAAGACCTGCATGTTGATGCCATTAATGAATGCATTTGTTTAAAAAATGATCAGTGATTTGGAATCATGAAAAACTCCCAGGTTCCATACTTTCAGTAAGGCCACTATGGCTTTTCTAGGATTAGGTGCCAGTCAAGTGGTAGTAACTCTGACTCTAACACTGTGGCATCAGAATGTTGGTCTTCTTTGTACATTATGAAACAGGGTATATTTTTTCATTGAGAGGAACACATGGTGTAGGCAACGTGGATGTAAGCCTAATTTATTGGTTTATCAAGCCAGAAATGAATTTGGGTCCTTAAAGTGAAAACGTAAAAGGTCACTTGGTACTGGTCTTCATAGCTGTGCCAGAGTGTTCTGGTATATGTTGAAAATTTTGCATATTGACAGCAAATTGGATGCACTTTCATGTAGAGTTTGAGGATGACTCCTATGAGCCACTTGGTGGCTGTGTTTGGAGAGGTACGATTAGACTAGATTTTTCGGAGACTAGACAGTAGTTCCATGTGTGGTGTCCGGATGAGAGGATTAAGAGTCTTGTATCATGGTAGGGGTGATGATTCTTTGGAGCTTCTTCTAGCTTCAAAGAATTACAGTTTGAATGAATGGTTCTGATATCTATTGTGAGGTAGGAATTATTTTATGCCCAAAGCCCAGCAAAACTCCATGGCCATGTTGGACGATTTGGTGTGTCGAAACATATTTAGGACTTCCTCTTGAGGGTAGCCAAGCACATTGTAATAAAGGTGTGGCGATGTATGGGTAGTGGGTTGAGTCTTGGCTATTGATGATGAAAAAGCAATTTTGGTTATTTGGAGCTGAAAAGACTTCTGTAGTTTATTACACTAAGTTGCAGAGAAGTTGTTATTTTTACATACTCTCACTAAATATTTAATATCTCATAATGGATGGCACAGTATAGGTATAGAAATTAAATATACACTATGTACTACAATGGGCAGTGTAGGGAATTGGGTTTCTGGTTGAGGAGGGTGAAACCCTACTCAAGTAGCAACAACAATTCTTGTCAGGGTGAAACACAAGCAAACACCAAATTAACCTGTGCACATCCTTCTGGAAAGCTTTGCACAAAAGCAGTTAGGCTTAATTTAGAAGCGATATGTAAATTATTCATGCAGTACTTGAAAACAGTAATAAAGTGAAAACACAACACAGGAAAATTCCTATGCCAATTTAGAAAAATAGAGTAAAATTTAAGAAATGATATGATACCGAATTGACAAAAATACAATTAGTAGAACTGGAGATTTGTGATTTTAAAGGATTAGGTAAAAATAGTGCTTAAAAGCACAAAAGCACCAACTGTGGTTATCTGATCATGCGGACCTGGATAAAGTCTCAAGTACAGGCCATCAGCGATGGAGTGCATGCTGGATACAGGGACCAAGTTGTACCTTAAATCCTGGTTGCAAAGTGTTGCAGCGCGCAGTGGCATTACTGAGGAGCGATACGAGGGCCGTGGTGAGGATAGTCATGCAGCAGCGGTTCCGGTGAGCTGTCAGCCTGTGATGCAGACTTGCACTGAGGCCACTGCATCGGTTCTGATGAGCAGCTGCGAGGTCTGTGTAGAGGATGCATAATGCAGCGGTGGTTCCGATGGTTTGTGTATAAATGTATAGGTGAGTAAATGGGAGTGTGATTGATTCTTTGCATGACTGACTAGGTTTGTGAGTAGCTCTATGGATGAGTGGCGGTATGTGACTGTCTGTATGGGTGTATGAGTGCATATGATAGTGCTGAATTGATGAGTGTCTGCATGTATGAGTGACTGTATGGGTGAATGAGTGGATGTGTGTGTAGACCTAGGAATCAGTGAGTGGGTATGTAGTAACTAGTATTGGTGTGTCTATGGTTTCAAAAATGGTAGTCTGTATTTTAGAGTGGGTGTATCAAAGGTTATATTAGGGTGTGAGGAGGTGCATCAGATTATAACGTGGATGATGTCATCAGTGATGTCATTTGAGATGTCATCAGTGATGTCATCAGTGATGTCACTGACCATGTCATGAATGATGTAATATGTGACAGCATCAGCAGTGCATTGCGGGGGCGTGAGTTATAGTTAGCTCAACTAACTATAACGGCCGAATTTCTCTGGTTTTGTACGAGTGAAATGTCCAACTAACTACAACGTCCCTGAAACCTGTGATTTTTTCAGTCAATTTCTAAGGTTTTTTAAGTGCTAATTTCTAACTATAACATCCCTGAAACCTGTGTTTTTTTCAGTGAATTTCTAAGGTTTTTTAAATGCTAATTTCTAACTATAACGTCCCTGAAACCTGTTTTTTTCAGTGAATTTCAAAGGTTTTTTAAATGCTAATTTCTAACTATGCCTACAGAGTAGGACATGTGCAGAAAGAGGAAGAAGAGCACAGAAAGAAGCAAGAGAAATGCAGAAAAAGGCAACAGAAGTCCAGAAAGAGGAAGAAAGGTGCAGAAAGAAGCAAGAGATATGCAGAAAGAACCAACAGAGGGGCAGAAAGAGGCCTTGTTGCAAAGTCATCCTGTGCTCCCAACTTTTTGCTGACTGGTACTGGTGGTAACTGACTCTGACTAACCAGGCCCAGAGCCAGTGCTATGCTGAAAGACACTTAGAATACAGTGAAAACACCTACATACACTAGGGTACACTATGGGTTGGGGTACCCCTGTGATTGGCATGACCTCCACTGTAAGGCCTGAGTACATAATCGGGCAGGGGGATTAAAACTACCTCTAAGTCAGAGGTGCAGAAAGAGGCAAGAGAAGTGCAGAAAGAAGCAAGAGAGGTGGAGAAATAGGGAAGAGGGGTGCAGAAAGAGGCAAGTGAGGTGCAGAAAGAGGCAACAGGTGCAGAAAGATGCAAGAGAATTGCAGAAACAAGCAAGAGAAGTGCAGATAGAGGCAAGAGAATTGCTGAAAGAAGCAATAGAGGTGTAGAAAGAAGCAAGAGTAGTGCAGAAAGAGGCAATTGAGGTGCAGAAACAAGCAAGAGCAGTGCAGAAAGAACCAACAGAGGTGCAAAAAGAGGCTAGAGGGGTGCAGAAAGAGGTAGGAGAGGTGCACAAAGAAGCAAGAAAGGTACAGAAAGAGGCTGGTGGGGTACAGAAAGAAGGAAGAGAAGTGCAGAAAGAGGCAAGAGAATTGCTGAAAGAAGCAACAGAGGTATAGATAGAAGCAAGAGAAGTGCAGAAAGAGGCAAGTAATGTGCAGAAAGAAGCAAGAACAGTGCAGAAAGAACCAACAGAGGTATAAAAAGAGGCAACAGGGGTGCAGAAAAAGGTAGGAGAGGTGCACAAAGAGGCAAGACAAGTAGAGAAAGAGGCAGAAGGGGTACAGAAAGAAGGAAGAGAAGTACAGAAAGAAGCTACAGAGGTGCTAAAAGAGGCGCAGTGGGTGCAGAAACAGCAAGAGAAGTGCAGAAAGAAGCAACAGAGGTACAGAAAGAGGCAAGAGAGGTGCAGAAACAGGCAGGAAAGGTGCAGAAAGAGGGAACAGGGGTGCAGAAAGAAGCAAGAGAAGTGCAGAAAGAGAAAAGAGAAGTGCAGAAAGAGGCAAGTTAGGTGCAGAAAGAAGCAAGAGCAGTGCAGAAAGAACCAACAGAGGTGAAAAAAGAGGCAAGAGGGGTGCAGAAAAAGGTAGGAGAGGTGCACAAAGAGACAAGAGAGGTACAGAAAGAGACAGGAGGGGTGCAGAAAGAAGGAAGAGAAGTGCAGAAAGAAGCAACAGAGGTACAGAAAGAGGCAAGAGAGGTGCAGAAACAGGCAGGGAAGGTGCAAAAAGAGGGAACAGGGGTGCAGAAACAGGCAAGAGAGGTACAGAAAGAGAAAAGAGTGGTGCAGAAAGAGGCAAGAGGGATGCAGAAAGAAGCAAGTAAGGTACAGAAAGAGGCAACAGCGATGCAGAAAGACGCAAGAGAGGTGCAGAAACAAGCAAGAGAAGTGCAGAAAGAGGCAAGAGAATTGCTGAAAGAAGCAACAGAGGTGTGGAAAGAAGCAAGAGAAGTGCAGAAAGAGGCAAGTGAGGTGCAGAAAGAGGCAAGAGAGGTGCAGAAAGAGGCAATAGGGGTGCAGAAAAAGGTAGGAGAGGTGCACAAAGAGGCAAGAGGTACAGAAAGAGGCAGGAGGGTGCAGAAAGAAGCAAGAGAGGGGCAGAAAGTAACAAAAGAAGTGCAGAAAGAAGGAACAGAGGTGCAGAAAGAGGCAAGAGGAGTGCAGAAAGAGAAGAGGGGTGCAGAAAGAGGCACAAGGGGTGCAGAAAGAAGCAAGAGAGGTACAGAAAGACACAAGATAAGTGCAGAAAGAAGCAACAGGGATGCAGAAAGAGGGAAGAGGGGTGGAGAAAGAGGCAAGAGAAGTGCAGAAAGAAGCAACAGACATGCAGAAAGGGGAAGAGGGGTGGAGAAAGAGGCAAGAGGGGTGCAGAAAGTAGAAGAGATGTGCAGAAAGAGGCAAGAGAAGTGCAGAAAAAGAAAGAAAGGTGCAGAAAGAAACAGCAGAAATGCAGAAAGAGGCAAGAGAGGCGCAGAAAGAAGCAAAAGTGGCTTGCACACCATTAGTACCAATTTAACACCCACATTTAGCAATAAGTAACAGGTGACCATTCTAGGTTTACAAAGGACCTTCCACCATGCTGTAACACTTGTCGCTGCATTTTTGGTAAAGTGTGATCCGTTTGAGCTAGAAACAAGGCTTTTTTTGTTCAAATCTGCAGATTAGGCAGCAGATGATGAATTATGTGGCTAATGCGGAAAATGTATAATTGTGCAAAAGTTGATGCAGCCAAACAGTCGCATAATTCCAGTGGCCCTGCTCATACCTCTGACTAGGTCCAGAAGTGCTCCTCAGTGACTCCTTCTTTTTTTTGTCTCATTGAGTTCATAGTTTAGCTTCTATGGAAATGAGGAAGACTAAACCTGAGGTTACCACTCCACAACACAGACTACCATACCACATAATTACTCTCCATAACACATAATCCCACTCTACATAATTCCTATAAAATAAATACCACATACTTTCTATCCACATAATTTCACTGCACAACTTACCACATAATTCCACTACACACAACGTACATCCACTCCGAAAAACATTATTAAAAAACTTTTACATTTACATTGCCAATAGCTCTAACTCTCGCAAATGCGAAACCTATTACATTGCAAACACTTCTTTAACTAGTAGTCGCATTTGCAGAGTGGTGGAGAAAGGGTGCTGGGCCTCCGACCAGCACTCAGGAATTCCGCTGCGTAGGACTTACAGGAGGTACCAGGAGGGCTTCTTGGCCACCAAAGTCCATCAGGAGTAAATTGGACTTCATCCCCCATCCCGTGGTCTGCCAGGAGGCACGTTTGCAGAGTGGTGGAGAAAGGGCGGCATGGCCTCCGAAGACGTCTTAACAATTCCACTGTGTGGGACTTACTGGAGGTACCAAGAGGGGTAGTTGGCCCCCAAGGACATCCTTGGGGGCCAACTACCCCCTAACAGGTGAGTAAATCAGAATTCGTAGTTTGGCAGATTTTAGAGGAATATTTGCACAATGGTGAAGGGAGGGGCGGGGCCTGAGGTGACATCTGTGCAAACGCGCCCGTGGCGCGTTTTAAGTTGGGGGATTAAGTCCCCTTGAATCATGAGGGTCCCTAGGGGCCAACTAGCCCACCAGGAACCTCCAGTATGCGCCAGGGGCTGCGTTGCAGAGACGTGTAGAGAGGCCACACCCCTTTACACCTCTCTGCAACGCAGCACTGTGGCGCTTTCTGGATGTACCTGTTGGGCTAGTTGGCCCCCAGGGACCCTCAGGATTGAAGGAGATGTAATTCCCCATCTTAAAACGCGCCACGGGGCCTGTTTGCACACATGTCACCTCAGGCCACGCCCCCTCCCTTCTCCACTGTGCAAACGCGCCCCTTGGCGCGTTTTAAGTCGGGGGATTAACTCCCCTTGAATCCTGAGGGTCCCTGGGGTGCAACTAGCCCACCAGCTACCTCCATTAAGCACCACAGAGCTGCGTTGCAGAGAGGTGTAAAAGGGGCGTGGCCTCTGTACACCTCTCTGCAAGGCAGCCTCTGGCGCATACTGGAGGTTCCTGGTGGGCTAGTTGGCCCCCAGGGACCCCCAGTATTCAATGGGAATTACTTCCCTTCTTAAAACGCGCCAGGGGGCGCGTTTGCAGAGTACTGCAGGGAGGGGGCGGAGCCTCCGGCACGATGCCGTTTTTTTTTTTTATGGGAGGGGGCTGCCTGGCCCCCTTCCCTCAGCCACTTTTGGCCCCGGGGAACCCATCCCCCGGGGCCTGAGCATTTTTTTTTGTTTTCTTTTTTAAAAAAAAAAAAAAAAACGGGAAGGGGGCCGTGTGGCCCCCCTTCCCTGGGCCTCTATTGGCCCCGGGGACCCCATCCCCCGGGCATGCCCTGTTTTTTAAATAAAAATATGGAGGGGGGCTGCGTGGCCCCCTCCTCAGGCCATTTAAGGCCCCGGGGACCCCATCACCCGGGGCCGGCCTTGCCCTTATTTTTTTTATTTTTTTATTTGGGAGAGGGGGCTGCGTGGCCCCCTCCCGGGCCACTTATGGCCCCGGGGACCCCATCCCCCGGGCCTGGCCTCTGGTTGGGGACTGTGGGGGTCCCCAATCCCCCACAGTCCCACAGGCTCCCCGCGTCCTATGGGAGCCGGCATTGCTTTTCCACATGGGGAGCAGCTAAGATGCTGCTCCCCATGTGGAAAGCTATTGGTTTGCATTTTGAAAGAGAGAGCAGGTTTCCTGCTCTCTCTTTCAAAATGCAAACTAAGTTTGCTATGACAGGGCGGGAGCCGCGAGGCTCCCGTCCTGTCATAGCAAACAGCAGTGTCCCGGGGGTAGGCACCCCGGGACACTGCAGGAGCCGGCCCTGGGGGTGGCGGTCCCCAGGGCCATCAAGGGCTCCAGGAGGGGGGCCGCGCGGCCCCCCTCCCTACATTTTGAAAGCCCCGGGGAGGTGCTCAGAGCCCTCCCGCACCATTTATGATAAAGCCCCGGGGGGTGGTGGTCCCCGGGGCTTGGGGGGCCCTTAGAGGCCCCCATACATAAAATAAACACCCCCAGCATGCCCCCGGGACTTGGCCCACCCGGGGCAATTAACATCGAAGCGCGGAGACCGCGCTTCGATTTTTATCGGCAGGATCCGCGCACCCTGAGCGCATCCTGCCGATTTAAAAAAAAATAAAATCTTTTTTGCCCAGGGGTCCTTGTGGGACCCCTGAGCAGACCTAGGGGGTCAGGGTGTTTCTACCCTGCCCCCTTTGTGCGTTTTGCGCACTTTTTTTACTGCTTTCTTGTTTCTCGGTTCTACCGAGGAACAAGATGGCTGCCAACACTTCCTGGTTTGGAGTGTTGACAGCCAATTAGCAGACAGCTCGTGATCGGGAGGGTGAGCGAATCCGACGCGGCCATAGATATATATGTACTTTTACTTTTGATTTTCTCAGCAACTACTGACCGGATTTACACCATTTAACAAAAAGGGTTCTTTCTGAACCAAGAACTACCTCTTTGCCAAATTTGGTGTAATTCCGTTCAGCAGTTCGGGCTGTAGCCGTGTCTAAAGTTTCCTATGGGAAAATGAATGGGGAAAACACGTTTTGGGACCCCCTTTTTCTCGGCCCCCGCTTGACGAATCACCCTGAGACTTTCAGGGTAGGAGCGGACCGGAGCGGGCCATAAAGTTTGAAAATTTCTCGAAGATTCGTCAACCGACGCAAGAGTTATTTCAAATAGAATGTCGCGGATTTCCTATGGAAAATAGGTCCTAACTATAACTATCTACTGGCGACCGCCAGTAGATAATATATATACAGATATATATGCAAAGCAGAAACACCAAAAAGACATGGAACAGAAAGTAGTGGATATTGGGATGGCTAGTAAAAAGTCCATTATAAATCTGTCGGACTTAACCCTAACAGCATCAGAAGAAGATATTTTAAAACTTGGATTATCATTCTGCCCAAAAAATACGTTTAATTACCCACAAGCAAGGATCGATACCTTTAAATTTATTAGGAAGTTAAAGTTGTTAAAAATCCACACCGGTTTGGGAAAAACTCCTGGAACAGGGGCTGAACAGAGTCAACAAGTATTGATCACAGGATGTACAACAATTGCAGACCTGTCCATCCTGAGAACATTAAGACAGCTGGAGTCGGGCAATGATGACCCAGAGAGTGAATTGACAATACAGGATGTGATCAGGGAGGAAAACATTAATACTGGGCAAGCAGCGGTTACACCATTCAGACCCCGTTCAAGAATAACACCGATTACGACCAAGGACAACTTAGATGCATTCCTTGAGTCACTGATTGAAGGATTAAAAAGAATCCATGGAAGAGCGAATGAAAGGGGAACCAAGAGAAATGTCTGTGCATGGAGATACTGTGATCTAGTATCAAAATTGAGAAGAAATAAACATGTGGTTGTATGCAATTTCTTCTTATTTGGGGGTGAGCTCTATCATCAACAGTGCGGGACTGCGATGGGCACCTGTTTCGCCCCCAGTTACGCATGCTTGCATGTGGGCTGGTGGGAGGAACAGGTGCTCCGCAAGAAGCACGCTCAAATATGGGACGAACATGTGGTCATGTGGAGTAGATTCATTGATGACTTGTTTATAATTTGGAGGGGCACCACTGAATCGGCACAGCAGTTTATTATCAAGTTAAATGACAATGCTTTAAATTTGAAGTTTACTCATACTATTAGAAAGAGACAGCGCCTTGAGACCCTCGCGGGTAAGTAGTGCGCTCTACAAATTCTGTGATTGATTGATTGATTGAGTGAGGTAACATTTTTGGACATAGACGTTTTTGTGCAAGGGGGAAAGTTGGAAACTAGACTTCATAGGAAACCCACAGCAGGCAACACAATATTGCATGCCACAAGCTTCCACCCTAAACACACCAAAATGAGTATACCGTACGGGGAAATGCTACGGGCAAAGAGGAATTGTAGCACTGTGAATGACTTAACTAAATGTCAAGATGAGATGGGTCAACGGTTTCTCAAGTGAGGCTATAGTAACCGGGTGGTGGAGGAGGCAAGGATAGCAGCCAATAAGCAAAGACGGGAAAGAATCCTATTTTCAAAGTAGGAAGCAAAGGAGGGGGAAAGCAGGTCCCAGGTGAGGTTTTTGACCACCTATAACACTCTACATGAGGAGTTAAGGGATTTGTGCAATAGGAATTGGCACCTGGTAAAAACTGATCCCGTAATTGGAAAGCTATTACCAAGACACCCCCCGATTATTTATCGAAGAGCACCGTCTTTAAGAGACGCAATTGTAAAATCAAGTCCAGAAATTGAGCGGGGAGAGAGCTGGCTTAGACCGCCCCCAGGATTTAGGAAGTGTAACAGGTGCAGGGCATGCAGCATAGGCCAAGATACGGTGAACTATTCAACCCCATTTGGGGGAAGAAATAGGAGAATTATGGGATCCTACCATTGTAAGACGGAGTTCGCTGTATATGTGCTGACGTGTGAATGTGGACTGCAATATGTGGGCAGCACTACGCTGCAAGTCCACAAGAGGGTGCTCCAGCACATGAGGGCCATAACGAATGGGGATAGAACATACCCAGTGGCCAGGCACTGTGAGTTGGGACATAACAAAGATCCTACAAAAAGCAGATATTTTGTAATTGATGCAGTGCCAGCTGATAGAAGAGGGGGAAACCGAACCCGTAGGGTGCGTAAATTAGAAACCAGATATATACTAGCACTCAATAGTAAGGCCCGGAACGGTTTAAACTTTGATGAGGAATTTCACTCTTGCCTATAGTGGGATAATAAGGAGAAGGTCAGGAACAAAATGTAATGCTGAGGGGAAATAAACATGAAAACATGTAGAAGAAATGAGAAGAATTAAACCTGCAAGATAAAGGAATCATTAAAAGGACCAGACATCATCACTTAATTTAAGAGCTGATCAGATTAAGGCACTAGCCTAAAAGAAATTATAGAATTTGTATTGTAGCCTAAACATCATGAACGTAAGAAACTGTGTTGAGGGGGGGGGCAATAACAAACAAGTATGTAACTGTGGATACAGGTACGATAAGGGCACTGGCCCGGTAGTAGTGTTGGAAGAGGGGTCTAAACTTAAATGGCCCAAATATATACAATTGATGCAATTGATGTGTTGAATGTACCAAGTATTACAGTATTTGGAGTGGTATTTGTGCAAGTCCCCCACGCATGCTCAATGAGCGAATGTAAATTACTTGTATGTATTTAAAAGTGCAAACAGTAATCAGCTTGAAATAGTATAAAGAGCACAGTTGTTGCAAATACTATGAAAACGATATTATGTATCAAAATAACGAGTGAAGCTGTCATGAGTCTGTCTTCAGTGGAGGTCAGACTCACGGGATTCAAAAGTCAGTCTGGGATACGTCCCTGGGTAATGAGCATATGATCAAGGTCGCTTGTCGACAGAAACGCGTTATGCAAAGGCTGACCGAGCATTAAACTAAGCAAAAAACCTTACTATATATATATATATATATATATATATATATATATATATATATATATATATATATATATATATTTTTTTTTATAACAAAGAACCCAATAGAAGGGACATATCAAAGCCTACTAAGGCAACAACAAGCCTACTAAGGCGATACTACAAATCCCAGCATGCCACATTTGTGGACTCACCTGTTGCCCATTGAAGGGTTTAATAAATTACATGCTGTTCGAGTTGATCCCTTCATTCTTCTGCGCCTTCACAATTAAGTGCCTGTGAGCAAGGAGCATGCCGCTCCGAAACGCGTAAGGCCACATCAATTATCCGGAGGGAAGAGAAGCCGTTTGCCTTTACGAGAATCCGATCCAGAGTGCATCTTCAAACTGAGGGTTCTTTGTTATAAAAAATATTGTCGGCAGACCAAGCCGCGAAGATTGCACCACCCAACGAATATGAGGGGCCACGGAGACATGGAACTGTGCGAAGTCTCCCTGTGGTGAATCGGATGGCATAATTCACGGAAGACCTCGAATTCGGAGGCCCACTGGAGGGCGAAACAAATTTATAAATAATACGTGCAAGCGCAGAAACCAACTGTTGGTAACAATAGAAGGGACATATCAAAGCCTACTAAGGCAACAACAAGCCTACTAAGGCGATACTACAAATCCCAGCATGCCGCATTTGTGGACTCACCTGTTGCCCATTGAAGGGTTTAATAAATTACATGCTGTTCGAGTTGATCCCTTCATTCTTCTGCGCCTTCACAATTAAGTGCCTGTGAGCAAGGAGCATGCCGTTCCGAAACGCGTAAGGCCACATCAATTATCCGGAGGGAAGAGAAGCCGTTTGCCTTTACGAGAATCCGATCCAGAGTGCATCTTCAAACTGAGGGTTCTTCGTTATAAAAAAAATATATATATATATATATATATATATATATATATATATATATATATATATGAAACCAGGATCCCAGAGAACGACCGCGGTGGGCCAAACAAGGGCACAGACTCCAGTTGAAGATGCAATAAAGAGAATTTATTGTCTTAGCATGTCAGGATGACGCGTTTTGACCACAAGCCTGTGGTCTTGATCACATATAGATCACATATATATATATGTGTGGGTGTGTGTGTGTGTAGCCTAGTAATTCGCAACATAGGCGTAATTCATGATATTTTGTGAATTTCACTTTAGAACTGTTACATAAGATACCAAAAATTGTACCATTACACCATTTCATATATTCACACATTTGTAGAAATGTATCAAAAATGTGCAATGCATGCTAAAAATTTACCAATAATGCACAAGAAGAACAGAGCACAAGCAATGGTTGTTGACAGTGACTTTTGTCTAAATGCAACTGCATAAATGGGGACCCCCTCTAAAAAGTTTCATTTAAGGCCAGGGAGAAGAGGGGAAGAAAACAACATACATTGAAAATGCTCCCTCAAGGCCTATCTTTCTATTATCCTCAGGACTAAATCACTATTGGGCTCAATGATCAGTTAAATCACTTCAATGACAATTGACAATTATAATTTAGTTGTCATTTTTTATTTCATTTCTTTATATCATTTAAAAAATTTCCTTTTTTTCCTTTTTTCCTTCTTTTTTCATCTTTGAAACTTTTTTTGAAGTGTATACATCACAATAAAAGGTCAATCCTGTTATTACATCAAATACAAAAAAAAACACATATAATGTATTACTCAACAAAGAAAACCCCTGGAGAAAATCACATAAAAACATCAATTTCACAAAACTCATTCAAACACATACAAACTCATACAACCATCATACAAACTGCATCTGAACAAGGGGGAGATTGAAGATAGCAAAATCTCCGCGACCAGATTGAATAAATAAATATGTTCAAAAAAGGTCTGAACATAGGGTCGACGCGCGTTTCGGCGGTATGTGAAGAGTAGTCAAACCACCTTCATCAGGACCTTTCCAGACACCCACATAGATCTCACAACACCCAGGGGACAAGACAAAGATGAATGGCCAACACAAAACCACTTGTAGAATCAAACAGCGGCGTATTTTAGAGAATTGGTATTCAGTCTAAAAAAGCTCTCCTTGTTATGCCCAAATCATTTGGCAGCCACATTTTTCGCAAGAATTACACCCCATCAGGGACACAATATTCAAGTAAGGAACGAATGCAATCTGTGATAAATCCTTTGTTCTTGTTTCCTCAATACACAGTGGTCCACATTCTAAATGCACCCACTTGCCAAAAATTGATGCAAGGACGCATTTTGCGGTAAAATATAGCTCAAAATTATGGATTTGAGCTTTGCATAATTATGCATACATTTTTACACTTATGGAGTAATATCATGCAATTGTCAACAACTAATTCAGAAAATTCCACACACAACTAAAAAGTACCCAAATGTTGGTGTCCTGTTTGGAATTCCAAGAGGAAACTAGCACACCTGCCACCGTCCTCAATTTTTCTTCATCCTTTTGTAAAAAATAAGAAGTGGGAAAAAAGATTAAGACAGGTGACTTCTGTCCCACGGCCCTATTTGGTATTACAAAAATAACACCAGAGCTGCTGTCCTCTGTCCATGTCTTTCTTTGCCCTAATAGCTATCAGTGCAAAATCGCATCGGGCAGTTGACAGCTGTCCATATGCCCTGATTGTGTTTTGATAAATGGCAGATAGGCATCTCTCTGCTACCCCTTTTTTTTGTATTTCTGTTTTTTAAATGGCAAAGAAAAACTACCAAACTCATAAGGGGCACCAAATGCACTGGCCTTAATCAAGGTACAGCAACTACACCACAACCTTTTGCAAAGAAGAGAGGCATAATAAATATTGACATTATCACCTCCTTTCTTGTGCTATGTATCGGGGCTAAAACATACACATGGTTACCACTCAAATCTGGACAAGGGAGGGAGTACTAAATACCCCATCCAGCAGCAAGACTTTGGCATAAAATATCTTCCCACACAAGAGAGGTTCGCCCTATGCCCTTGCACAATGCAAAGGAAGAATGAGGCACCAAATATTTCCTACCCTTAAGCAAGGCTGAGGAAAGGCATGAGATACCGTCACTTTGTCAAGCTGCAGAAATGTATGGGCCCAGAGCTGATCATTCACATGTCATTATTTACACTATATGACCATTAATTATCATAAACAATGAAGAACATTAAAAGTCACTAATTCTGGGGACACTGAAACTCATTAATGCCGGTCCCATGCACTCCTATTACTGCTTCATAATGTTCATTACTGCATGGATTGTTGATTGTTATTAATGACTGATTTGTTGCTTTTCATTACTGCCTGGGGCCAAGGTTACTGTTCACTAATGTCTGGCCATATTATTACTCATTACTAAGTAGCAGGGTTGAGTTTCATTACTATCTGACATTGTAAATGACCAGATTTCTTACTGGTAATATTCATTTCTCTGAGTCCTACTCTTCCTAATTCTAGTCCTTACTTTGAGAGAAGCTTCACCTCCATTACACAATAGATATAACTGGGAATAAGACTTTGTTTTAGTCTGTTCTCCCTTTCTATGTATGGGTTTGCCCTGCCCCTCCTCACTATAACTTCCTCTCTCAACCCAGAATGCTACGAGGTAAACACCTATGAGAAACAAATCAGGGCTACAATGTGTTCTGGGGCAGGGGGCTGATAAGAGGACTGTGAAGAGAAAGATTATGATTTAGGGCCCGATTCAGATCTCGTAAGGAAGGCCTCCAATCAGATTTGCAAAGAGCAAATCCGAATCGGAGCCTATCTTTCCGTCCGAATCGTCCCCCGTTCCGAACGACCAAATACGATGCGAGTATCCCGCATGCGCCATGCAAATCGTTTACGAACCCGAACCTGTCCGTCCGACATGTTCGTAGCCAAATCGTGCCATGCAATGGAGCCGAATTCCGACCGAGCGAGTACGATGCACGATTCGGACAGCCGCTTCACCTCGGTCCCAGCGAGACGAAACGGCTGTCGAAATCGTACTTCGGGGGGCCGTAGCAGGCCCCCATTCACCCGGGCCCTCCGAATCTGTCACGGGGGTGTGCCCATGGGTCCCCCTAATCCAGGCATGCACAGTGTTGCGGGCACCAAGGGGTGCCCGCCACAGGGTGTACGCTTTTCCCCACCCACCCCTTTTTGCTATGGGAGCTTGTGTACGATTGTGTACACAGGCTCCCATAGAGTTCAATGGGAGTCCAGTTGAACCGAGTCCGTAACCATGCGGTTGCATCGTACTCGCTCAGTTGGACTCGCACAGCGCTTCTCGCTTGGAAAGCCCTCCAGGCCTGAGTCGTACGGAGGGCTTTCCTAGCGAGATCCGAATCAGGCCCTAAGTGTACTGAAGACTAATAGGAGGTAATTTGTGAATTACAGCCTTGTTCAGCTTCCTCTTCCCAGTCCTTTCTTTGGGAGGATGTAAACAAGTCAATGATGAAGAACACCAAAGACAAAGCTGAGATGCATCTATAAACAAATAAAAATCTTTACTTATCTATGCATGAATCAATGGTCGCTGATTTGTAGACATCATCACAAAAGTCTGTTGTACTGAATTTAAAACAACTAAGTGATAATGTTTAACAAAAGAAAGCGAATGAGCCCATGTAGCCACTTTACAGATCTTCTGCAGTGGAACTCCACTAACTTCTGCTCAGGAAGGACCTAAGCCACTTGTTTATTGACCTTGAATTCCCACTGGAGGTTCCTTACCTACTGCGATGTAAAGCTGATAAATGATATAGTATATCCAAACACTTACGGGCCGATTACGATGCGGCCTGTAAAGGCTGCATCGTAATGGGCTGCTCGGTTTACTTTCCAACCACCGTATTATGATGCTTGTGGTCAGAAAATAAACTGGCCGGTCATTCCGGCTGGCTTAAGATGGGCTCATGGAGCCCATCGGGCCGTCAGTACTGGCCTCATAATCCCAAAGGGTGGGCCTTTCTGCCCTTGGGATTACGAGGCACGTTTTCCAACATGGTTTCCATGCAGGCCTGCCCAAAATGGAAACCATGTCGGAAAGCGTGTTTGGGGGACCCCAGCAGGGCCTCCTTAGGTGCGGGGTCTCTGGTTGGGGGCTGAGTGCCCCCCTGTTCATCCCTGCACCTTGTGGCAGGCATCTTGAAGTGCCTGCCACGGGTAGCAACAATGAACAGCATCTCCCATTTCTCAATGGGAGCTTGCGTTACGGCCAGTTTATGACCGTAACACGAGCTCCCATTGAGAAATGGGAGTATCCCACCAAACAGTGTTTGGTCGTATTGTGATTAGCCGGTTGGGACCTCCGACTGGAGGTCGGTCGGTCCCAGGGCCGAGACGGTATCGGGCGGACGCAAGTCAGCCTGACATCGAAATCAGGCCCTAAATGTAGCTGCTGAGAGTCATCCCTTTCATGGGACCCCCCCAAAGCTCATACATACTGCAGCAGAAGAATGGAAAACATTTAGCATGAAATAAATAGATGAAGCACTATGTATATTTAGAGAATGATGAGGACCTTCCATTCCTTGGGACTGAAATACTGAAGAAAATTATTTATCCCCTGTGAAAAGGAAAATTGAGAGGAAACATTTTGGCTGAACCCCTTTCTTGGTCCTAGAATCCCTCTGTCTGGAAAAAATGTAAAAATTGAGCTGAAATACTAAATCCCTGTCTCAAATAATCTACTAGCTGAAGTCATCCCAATTAAACATTTAACCTTTTCTGATACACAGTGTACATTCCGGAAAGTAATGAGTTCAAGGGGAGGCTCTTACAAGAAGGGATAGAACAATGTATCATAGGATTATGTTTAGGAACGTTTAAGAAACTTAGTGACCATAGGCAAAATTTTAGCTAGCAAATCCCTATATTTTCTAAAATGTCAGATAGTTACATATTAAGCATGCAAGGCAAAAAATTCTAGTCCATTTGAAATTCTTGGATAGCTAAAGCTACCTCTCTGGAACATCTGTGTAATTGGAAACCCTCCCTTCCAGGAACTTGGAAGAAGATTGATGGGAGCTAGATGAAATGACGAGAAAATTAAAGAGGAGGAAGAGATATACAAAGATTAACGGGGGAGGATTACAGCCAGGTTCAGAAGAAATGGAAACCATAAATGGGGATTGGTATGTAGCCACAAAAACAATGACATTCACTGACAAAAACTTTAGCTAAGGCATAGTTAGGTTATACAGTAGCCAAACAGTGCACACAACATAAAACCTCAAAGATTGCACTTAGACAAATTGATGCAGTATGTCGACTTTATCCATATAAAAGGCATTTTCCAGCCATTTTGGAAGCACCTCAATCCTGTCCGGAGTCAGGGTTTAACTAATGATTCTTACAGACGGCCAAATTTTTCATTTTCCTAGAATTTATTAACAAAGCATGATTTTCAAAATCAGTATTTTTGTGACATTTCTATAAGAGAAAGTGCATTTCCATTCCTTTTGGAGGTGGTCATAAAATGCCCCCTGATGCTTGGGTGTATCAGGTAAACCCAATTATTGAGCCTCCATCTTGTTTTGAAATCTTTTCCCTCCATTAATGGCTCTTACCTTTCCTCCAGCAAATGTTTTCATTTTCCTAGTTGTTGTAGAGTTGCAACATGGTACCTATATGGTCCCAAGATGGCCACATAACTTATTTTTCCAGAACATATTCCAAGAACCAGCCTGTATGATTCCTCAATCCTTTAAAGGCTATCTAGCGGAAACTATTGTCTCAGCCAATCAGCTTCAGTTTTATGTTTAAAAATGTGACTCTCAATTTGAAAAGAAAATTAATTATCTCTATATTTTCTTATTTCATGAGTATAACAGCTGATGCACGTGTACACCAAACAGAAAAATCTCAGTTGTTTAAACCCTTTCTTCCTGCCACATCTGATGTAATTCAGTCCAGTACTTTTTGCTGTGCATTTGAGAAAAAACCACTGCGATTTTGAGTAGTAAACATAACTTTTGTGCCCCCCTTATTACTTTTGCTCCTCCTTGACCAATGTGTGCAAAATAATAGGCAAATAAAAAAAGTTGGCCCTTATTGGAAAGAATTTTAAATCAGATGTTTTCTCACTGCTTGGATTTAACCCTGCTACTCTGGTCAAATACCTTTGTTTATAACCTGTACACATAATAAACAGCACATCAAAAATCATGACGCCGATTCTTAAAGGCACATAAGTGTAAATAAAGCTTCTTTAGGCCCAAAACATATTTAAACGGGAATATAATTGGAATATCCAGGGAATATTCAGATACAGTTAGTACAAACAGAAAGAGCTATGCCTTCTTTTCACTTTTTCAAATAGGGAGTTTGATGTTTTGGGGACCGTTCCCAAAGGTGCATAAGAGTATGTTAAAGAGTACTCCTGTATTACTACTTACCATACTTGTAAAAACTGTTGTGAATCAGCCTCCTCCACATATGCAGACCAAGTCAGAGGAATATGCTATTTACTACTTTTGTTCAGCGAGGCATGGGGCATACTGTCACACTCAAGGCTTCACTTTTCGCAAGTCATGATCCCTCTCTATACTCAACAATGGAAATAAATAGCATATTGTACATTTGCATGTATGCTATACAAAGGGGCAGGGTCCCTCTAAGTGTAGTCTATCCCCCCAGAATCTTGTAGCTCAAGATCCACTGGTGAGTCTTTTTTCCAGGTCTATGTGCAGTTACCAACATGCTGGGAGGGGAATTTTAAGGCTGAACCAATGGCAACTAACTCAATGACAGCGCTTCGGAGTGGCTTCATGTCACAAGGCAGGGCTACACACAACTGATAATACAATAACATACAGACATGCAAGTAAACACACACACATTCATTTCACACTGAAATACCCAATTTATCTCTTCACCGCCAAACACCCTAGTACATAATAACAAATTCCGGACTGAAATATATCCACTTTTTTCAGATGACAATTGTGCAAGCAATGACCGTACAGGATTGTGCGTGAAGTTTAAAGCGTACACACGTTGGTTTCTATCGCCAGAAATATGAAAAACATGGGTGAACTTTCCATTTCGAAAAGGTGCTAGATTTGTTGTTTGCTTTTTAGCATACACCACATATGCCTTTTTGTCTAAACAGGTGGGACAGACACCAAAACATTCAGCAGTCTGCTTGGCAGGCAGCAGCCGGGAGGATAACGATAGACTGTACTGCGTGTTGCCACCTCTGCAGGGGTGACTGTAAAGCAGCGAATATCTTTGACAGGTTTTGGCAGAGGAACTGAACAGGCGAGAGGGAGCTGTGAGCACAGCCGGCGAGGCTGGAAGTGTGTCGAATAAAGGCCTGCTGCCTTTGGTCCTGTTGCGGAGATTAGCGACAAAAGACCCCGGTTCCCATGGCACTGTGGCCCAGGTAAGTGCTGTGCTGTCATGAGCACTTGAATCAAAGGACAGCAAATGGCAGGCAAAATAAATAGAGAGCTAAAATTGCAATGATTCACCCTGTAGAACAGTTGGCTGAGAAGTAAATGGTGTCTACAGTGTATGTAGCATTGCCGTGGCACTGCAGAGAAGCTCTTAATGTGTAGCAGGTGCTTTAGCTCAGCGTATATTACCTTTTCTTCTCTGGCCATCATCCTTATATTCGTCCAGGCTTCTTCTCTTCACCGTTTACCTGTTACTGGTTCCCGGCTCATGTGAAGGTATAATGCTTCCCGTTCCCCTTTTAAAGCTATATCTGTTCACTTATTCAAATATTCATTGGTGTCTGTTTTCCTAGTTTGGTATCTCCTGTTTATCGCTGTTATGCATGGTGGTTATTATTTAAAGGCACAAACCTATTACAGAACAAGCAACGGCAAAGCCAGTAGGTCTGGGCTTAACAAGCTCGAATGATGGTTAATATATTTTCTTTATTGCAGCCATATACCACAAAAAAATGAAAAAAAGAAAACATTCTGCTGCCTAAATGTGCTAACCACTTACAGCAAAAATGTAAAATTGTAAAATATACTAACCATTTTATAAAATGTTTATAGAACAGCATGGCTGTCTTATATGCCTTACAGCAAGCTAGTGTACTCAGAATAGATATAGATATAATTTAGGGCCTGATTTGGAGCTTGATGGATGGGTGCTTGTTAGACCTGTAAGCTTTACGGTGGTTTTTCCCCAAACCTTTTGCCTTACTCCTCCATATTTTTCTGATCTTGTTTTTCTTAGACTTAGGACTCTGTGCACTTTACCACTGCTAACCAGTGCTAAAGTGCATGTGCTCACTCCTTAAAACATGGTAACATTGGCTTGTCCTCAATTGGCATTTTTAATTTACTTATAAGTCCCTAGTAAAGTGGTACTAAATGTACCCAGGGCCTGTAAATTTAATGCTACTGGTGGGCCCGCAGCACTGTTTGTACCACTCACTTGATTAGCTCTATATACATGTCGCAGGCTTGCCATAGCAGCGTCTGTGTGCAGTTTTAAACTGCCATTTCAACCTGGCAAAATAAACATTTTGCCAGGCTCAAACCTGCCTTTTTAGTACATATAAGTCACCCCTAGGGTAGGCCCTAAACAGCCCATAGGGCAGGGTGCAATGTATTTAAAATGTAGGATATATAGTTTTAAGTTTTACGTGTCCTGGTAGTGAAACATTCTTAAATTCGTTTGTCACTACTGCAGGGCCTGCTTTTCCCATTGGATAACATTGGAATTACCTTATTACATTTAATAAACTGTAACTTCCAAATGGGAACAGGTAAACAGCTCATGTTTTGTGTCTTTGGAATTGTAATGCAAAATCCTCTTTAATGGTGAAGTCTGATTTTTGGTTACAGTTTTGAAAATGCCACTTTTAGAAAGTTTCTGCCTTAGCCATTTAGTGCCTGAAGCCTGTCTCTGGGTCACCTGACTGGGCGCAGTTGGCAGTTAGTCCTTGTATATTCCTCCTAGACAACCAATCACAATAGAGAGCTTAGGTGTGCCTGAATGGGCCATCACTGCCAGGATAGGAGGGCGGAGTTGGGCAACTCCCCAACTACACCTAAATATGCTTTGTCTTGCTTTCACACAAAGGATTGCGTAACCCCTGTAGTTAGTCTGGAGGCAGGGCAGGGGAGGCAGGAAGTCTGTGCACTTCAAAGGGAAACCTCTTGAAGCTGGACCTCAGACACCAACTCTTCAGTACACTTTTGTGCCTCTGGAATACTCTGCTAGGAAGAAGGACTGCTGTGCTGCTGGAAGGACTGCCGTGCTGCTGGAAGAACTGCCACTCTGCTGGACTACTGCCCTGAAGAACTGCTGCCCTGCTGTGCTGACCTGCTGCCCTCTTGCTTGGGTGAGGCCTGGACCTGCATCTGCACCCAGAGTGACTCCAAGGGCTAGTTGACTGGCCCCCTGACTAAAGCCTCAGGGACAGACCTCTTTAATGGTAAAGTCGAATTTTTAGTCTCAATTCTAAAATGTATATTTGGGATTCAACTGAATGATTTTTTGTAATTTTTGTCTTGTTTTATTTATTAAAAATTGCTCTATTTTTTAAATCTGTTGTAGGTCCTTTTTGCGGTGTGTTTTCACTGTGTTACTGTTTGAAGTGTTGCACAAATACTTTACATAATGCCTCTAAGTTAAGTCTGACTGCTCTGTGCCAAGCAACCAGAGAGTTGAGTACGGGTTAATTTATGGGTTGCTTGTGACTTCACCCAGACAAGGATTATGGTTTCTGCTTGAGTAGGGTTTCACCCCTCCTCAACCAGCAACCCAATCTCTTACAATGCTATTGGACTTGGCCATTTTTGCAGGATCAGCCCCACTCTTTTTGCCTTCACTCCTCCTATTTTTGCTGGATTCATTTTTTTGGCCCTAGGACTCTGCACACTTTACCACTGCTAACCAGTGCTAAAGTGTTTGTGCTTGCTCCTTAAAAATGTTTGATTGGTGTTAAAACTGGCACATTCTGATTGGCTGAGGCGAGGCCATAGCCAGGCAGAACCTACCACTCCCATCAGGGGTGGGTGATTACACTCACTGTATAACCTGTGCTCACCCTTGGATACCTTGGCACTAAGCAGTCAGGCTTTATCAAAGAGGCAATGTGTAAAGTATTGGCACAGCACTCTCACAGAATAAATACACTGAGTGTCACAAGAGAGATTTCACATGTGGTGTATGTAAATAAAATTTGTATTCAACACACACATTAATTAACACAACGTGATTATGTATTTCTGGGCATAAATCATATTTGGAAATATCACTAGCAGTAGCAGGCCCAACCGTGTTAAAATGACATCAGTCATATGCACACTTGGGAAAGATCCTACTTTACCCCCCTGCACCCTATGCGGTGCGAAAAGTTGTCAGAATGAGGCCCACTCTAGCAATTATTATAATTTATAGAGTCCACCCCAGATCACAACAATATCAGAAAGGTGTACACACCGATAATTACAACACTTTTAAGCAACACCGTGGGCCAAGGCTGCACGAGTAAAATTCAGTGTCAAACGTAGTATTCTTTTGGAAAGAAATCAACATGTAAATCAACACCGCCATGCGGTGCAATTAATAACAGGCAGTCACTCCCACACACTCACTCAGCACCAATACACGGTGCCATGGGTATCAGGCAGGTCCGTATGGACCGCACTCACACACACACGGACACAGCACTGTAATGCGGTGCAACTGATATCCAACCAGTCAGTTGATAATGCACATTAGGACCCTATGGCCAAAGCACTCCTCCACCATTCAGCTAACCCCCAACTACCCTACACCCATGGGCAAGAGATAAAGAGAACTTTCCTCCTGATCCCAGGCCACTCACTGCTGGAGTCACACTTAATAAGGGTCCCAGGGAAGAAGGTAGGAGTAGGTAGCAGGGCTAATGAGGCAGCAGTCGACAAATAGGGGTTTGGCCACTACTCTCGAAGTTCACCCACGGTATGCAGAGCAGAAGCAGGCTGCGGGCGATAGTCATTCAATCAAAGGGTTCTACATTGTGCCTTCCGGCACCAGCCCAATTCTACGAAGCACAAGGTGGGGGTAATGCAGTCTCTAGACCCTCTTCTGATCGCTCTTGGAAGCGTTCCTTAGCCCAGTCAATTACTCTCACCACCCAGGCCCAATCTGGGCACTACTGCCTAGCAACACAATGTTGTGGGGGAGCAGGGGAGCCTCCTGGTAGAAGGAGGCACCCCGTCAGACACACGTTGAACAAAGAAGCACTCAGGCAATCCAGGCACAACGGAACACAAATCTGCTCCTCTGCACCTCCCTGGAAATGATGCACAAAGGCTGGTGGGCGTTGATGCAAGTAACACCTGACAGTTCCAGTCACACACAATGAAGAGTTGCAAATTCCGTACCCCCCTGGCAATGAAGCACAACAACTGTTGCGTGTTGATACAGGTCACACCAGACAATTCTGGCCACACACAACGAAGAGTTGTACATTCTGTACCTCCCTGGAAATGAGGCACAACACCTGGTGCGCATTGATTAGGGGTGGGCGGAATTTGCGTAGTCGCGTACGCAAAGCTCTGCAAAATGGTAAAAAATCTCCGCGAGCACGCAAAAGTTCCGCGAACACACGGAATTGCTTGTTCCGCCCGTTCGGGATGCTTTTTTCCTGTTCGCGAACGCTGTGTGCGTGCTCGGGGAGAAATATCTTGTGAACACGCATTTTGAAAGCGCGAACAAGCAAAAAATTCCGCGAAGCCGCGGATCACGGAATTTTTGGCAATTTCGCGTTCTCCGCGGAACGCGAAATTACCCAAATTCCGCAAATTCCGCGAGCGGAACGGAATTTACCGCCCAGGCCTAGCATTGATACGGGTCACGCCGGACAATTCCGGTCACACACAATGAAGAGTTGCAAATTCTGTACCTTCCTGGAAATGAGGCATAACGTCAGGTGTGTGTTGATCTGAGTTGCACTAGACAATTCTGGTCACACACAATGAAGAGTTGCAAATTGTGTACCTCCCTAGAAATGATGCACAATGTCTGGTGCAAGTTGATCTGAGTTGCATCAGACAATTTCGGTCACACACAACAAAGAGTTGCAAATTCTGTACCTCCCTGGAAATGAGGCACAACGTCTGGTGCACATTGATCTGAGTCACACTAGACAATTTCAGTCACTCACAATGAAGAGTTGCAAATTCCGTACCTCCCTGGAAATGAGGCACAACATCTGGTGCGTGTTGATATGAGTCACACCAGACAATTCCGGTCAAACACAAGAAGAGTTGCAAATTCTGTACCTCACTGGAAACGAAGCACAACGTCTGGTGTGCGTTGATATTGTAATTGTAATTGCATTTATATAGCGCTTACAACCCCTGACAAGGCGTCGAAGCGCTTTTTCGGCGAGTAGCACGCTACTTCGGAACCCATAAAGGATTAGTGTTGAGTTAGTATAGTGAAATATGAAAGTGATTTAAGTGGTGGATAGGTTAGTCAATTATTTGGATTCAGAAGGATAGCGGAAAGATAGAAGAGGGAAAAAAGGTTTGTATTTATATAGCGCTTGTTACCTCTGATGGGGTGTTGAAGCGCTTTTTTTTTTGGCGAGTAGCACGCTACTCCAGAAACCCATAAAGGATTAGTGGTGAATTAGTATAGTGAAATATGAAAGTAATTTGAGTGGTGGATATTAGTCAGTTATTTGGAGTGAGAAGGATAGCGGAAGGATAGAAGTGGGAAAAAAGTTTTCCATTTATATAACGCTTGATACCCCTGGTGGGGTGTTGAAGCACTTTTTTGGCAAGTAGCACGCTACTCCGGAACCCATAAAGGATTAGTGTTGAAAATTAATATAGTGAAATATGAAAGTAATTTGAGTGGTGGATATGTTGTTCAGTTATTTGGATAGAGAAGGGTAGTGGCGTGATAGAAGAGGAAAAAGAGGTTTGCATTTATAAAGCACTGCTACCCCTGATGGGGTTTTGAAGCGCTTTTTTTGGCGAGTAGCACGCTACTCTGGAACCCATAAGGATTAGTGTTGAATTAGTATAGTGAAATATGAAAGTAATTTGAGTGGTGGATATGTTAGTCAGTTATTTGGATTGAGAAGGGTTGGAGAGGAATAGAAGAGGGAAAAAGGTTTGCATTTATATAGTGCTTGCTACCTCTGATGAGGTGTTGAAGCACTTTTTTGGCGAGAAGCACGCAACTCTGGAACCCATAAAGGATTAGTGGTGAATTAGTATAGTGAAATATGAAATTTGAGAAGTGAACATGTTAGTCTGTTATTTTGACTGAAAAGGATAGTGGAGGGATAGAAGAGTGAGGGATTTAGACTTTTTTTGTTGTTTTTGGAAGTCATAGCAGTAGGAAGAGGCTTTGGGAAGAGTAAAAAGAGGATGTGGAGGGGAAGAGTCAGAGGGAAGAGTTTAGAAAGGCTTGTTTTGGGGGATCGGTATAGTAAAAGAGGTGTCAGATGATGCAAGGAAGGGTAGAGTATGGGAGAGTCTAGAAAGGGTTATTTTGGGGATCATAGTAGTGGTATGGAGTTTGGGATAAATGAGAGAGTGGATGTAGAGGATATATTGATAGAGGTATAGGGTGAGAAATAGGGTAGAGCATTGGAAAGAGTAGTAGAAATAAGTTTGAGATGAGTCAGAAAGTTGGGGTAGAAGATATATTGAGAGAAGTATAGGGTGATAAATAGGATAGTGCATTGGATATGCTGAATTGGAAGAAAGTGATGAATATATATATATCCATAAGTACATGGAAAGTATATAGATGCATAAAGGAGGTAGTTATATGTAGATTAAAGATATTGATAGAGGTATAGGATGAGAAATAGGGTAGTGCATTGGATATGCTTTTTTAGGAGAAAAGTAATAGATATATAGATCCAAGTACATGGAAGGTATATAGATGCATAAAGGAAGAAAAAAGATGCATTAGATAAACTCTGGTTTTCAAGTGTTATTGTACTTTAAAAATGTATTTGTATTTATTTTTTAACAACATAATTATTCTACATATTTATACAAAGCAATACACAAAGATAGGTACATATCTATAGTAAAAATAAATGCTTATATACAGAGGGATATGCTGTAAATTTCTGTTTGCGTATGGTGCTTATGTGGGGAAGAGTCAATTCTTGAGTAGTTTTATGAAGATAAGGTGGTTGTCCGTCGATCTTATGTTGAGGGGTAAAAAGTTCCATAGTTTGGCTGCTTGAACAGAGAAGGATGTGCCACCCATAATTTTTTTTTTTTGTATCTTGGGATTTTGAGGCGAGGTGCCACTTTAGAGCAGAAGTTCCTTTGTTGAATGTGTTTGGTGATTTTATTCCTGATAAAGAGCGGTCCCATTCCATGTATTGCTTTGTGGGTGATACAAAGTAGCTTGAACGTGGATCTTCTGGCAACCGGTAACCAATGCAGGGCTTTCAAGGCAGGCGAGATGTGGTTTCGCGGTTTGATATGCAAGAGTAGTTGGGCAGCTGAGTTCTGAATCTGTTGTAGTCTTTTCATGGTTGTTAAAGGTGATCCGTGGTAGAGGCTATTGGCGTAATCGAGTTTGGACAGAACAAGGGAGATGATAGCTTGAACCTTGTGTGGAAATACCAAATGGGGGAAAATTCGTCGCAGCGTTTTTATAGTGACAAAGCTTGATCTTGCTAGTTTGTCCACTTGGGCATTCATCAATAGCTTGGAGTCCATGATCATTCCGAGGTTTCTTACTTCCTTCGATACTTTAGGTGGTTATCCTAGTTCATCAGGCCAGGCGGCAAGCGGGTCATAATGTTTCCAATCGCCACATGTGAGTATTTCAGTTTTGGAAGCATTCAATTTGAGATGGCTCCAAGTCATCCACTGATCCACGGCTCTGAGACAACTGAAAATTGGAGAGTTTCCAATGTCTTTGGGGCATTCCAGTTGAAGGAGTATTTGTGTGTCATCTGCATAGTTATAGCACATGAGGTGAAATTGGTTGATCAGTACTGGTAATGACTTCATGTAGATGTTGAAAAGCATGGGCGAGATGATAGAGCCTTGAGGGACCCCTGCTTTTGTGGAGTATGGTTTGGACGAGAAAGGTGGGGTATGGATGACATTAGTTCTGTTTCGAAGGTAGGACACGATCCAGTCTAGAGCAGTCCCCTCTATGCCGGCTTCATAGAGTCTTTGTTTCAGAGTGTCATGGTCAACCGTGTCAAAGGCAGCCGAGAGGTCCAAGAGGAGTAGAGCAGCAACCCTGTTGCAGTCTACTGTGTTCTTCAGGTCATCCCAGATGTCGAGGAGGGCAGATTCTGTGCCTCTTCCCGGACGGAATCCTGTTTGGAAGTCTGAAAGTATGGCATTCTCTTCAATGAATTGTAACATCTGGGTGAACGCTGCTCTTTCTATCAGTTTGCCCAGAAAAAGGTCCATTTGTAATGGGTCTGTAGTTGTCAGGGTTCAGCGGGTCCAAGTTTGTTTTCTTCAGTAAAGGGCGTATGTGTGACTTTTTTAGTTCTTCTGGAAATATTCCGGTAGTTAAGGAATCGTTGATGATTCTTCTTACTGGAGTGTCAGCAGAGGTTGTTAAAATAATTGTCTTGAACGTTTGCGGTGGACACGGGTCAGAAGGGCTGCCGGCAGGCCTGCTTGCTTTGACCAGGTCCATAAATTAATTGTGTGAGATGTGTTGAAAGGAACGGAGAGGCTGGGTTAGAGTATTCTTGGATTGTTGTTTTGTAAAAGGATTAGTGCTGGTGCTTTGTCTCTGTTTTACGTACGAGTCCAACGTGTCTGCTTTGTCCGTGTAATGATTTGCCAGTTTGTCTGTGAAATATTGAGTAACAGGATGAGTTCCTTCTAGGCAATTTGGTTTACTGAAATTCATTAGGTATTTTATAGAATTCTTTATTTGCACATTTAGCATTTTGAGTTCTGTCTGAATAGTACATTTGCTTAGCTTTTTTAATACCTGACTTGTATAATCTGTTAATTTTCTGTAGGTGAAGTTTATCTTGTTTGGCATTTGTTTAGAGCCAGGTACGTTGCAGCTTTCTGATTTGTTGTTTTATGTCTTTTATCTCTATATTTCTCCAACGCGCTTTTTTTCTTTTGTTCTGTTGTGTGGTTTTGAGTGGTATCAGGATGTCAAAAGCTTCCTGTAGCCACTCATAGTTTTTGAACAGAATTTATTGTTTCCAGATCTGTACTGGATGTTAGTTGTGTTTCTAAGTGTTTCAAATTGAGTTTGTTCCATGGTCCATAGGTGGATGCATGTAAGGCAGTTTTAGGTGAGTCGCTTAGTGTTGTTTTATGTTGGAAAGCAAGCAAACGATGTCTGACCATGTGACTGGAGTTATAGTTTGAAAGGTAACTAGTTCGGTATTAGCAAAAATGATATCTAGGATATGTCCAGCGATGTGTGTGGGTTTGTGGACAATCTGATGCAGGTTCAGTGCGTCTAGGCCAGTGAATATTGTTTTTGGATGGGTCATATTGGGTTTGTCAAACCAAATGTTGAGGTCCCCCAGAACGCATAGGTTGGAGTGTATTGCTATCAGGTTTGAAACTGTGTCTAGAAGTGCGTCTGGGAATGTCGCCTTGCTAGGTGGAGGTCTGTAAAGGAGCAGGAAGTTACAGGTGGAAGACGGTGTAGGATAGCCTCACAATTCTTTATGGAGATGTCGTCAACTTTAGTGATATGTAATATTTGCCTGAACACAACAGCTAGAGCACCTCCTTTTTTGCCTATACGATTTTGGGTGATCGTTTGATAGCCTAGAGGAATGGCTTCATGCAGGACTGGAGCCATATCATCTCCCAACCATGATTCAGTTATGAATAGTATGCCTGGTTTTGCATCGGTGAGAAGGTCGTAGATGTGATGTTTGCTTTTAGAGAGCGATCGAGCATTTACTAGTAGACAGTTCAGAGAATGTGCTTTGGTGATAGTGAGACTTTGTTTTGTAGAAGAGTGATCAGTATTTTGTGGGTTTGTAGCAGGTGTGTTTTTAGTGCTGGTATTAGCTGTATGAGGATAGCAATCGTGTAGCTGTTCTGTAGTGAGGTCCTTGTCCAGCAGGCTAAGAAGGCATTTTGATGGGTCTGCATGTGTAGGTGGTGGAGACGGTGTTTGAGAGTAAGTTGGTACGCTGTGTTGTTTTCGTGGTGTAACATTGTTGTGCAGTAGACATGGAGAAGCGAAGTTGTGAGGTGTGGTACGTTGCTTATATTGTTTGCATGTGTTTGGGGCTGAATGTGTATGAGTCAGGGGTGGTGGTGCAGCATGTGGGTCATGTAGTAAGGTTCTAAATTGTCCAATGGATGAGAGGCGGTCGGAAGAGAGTTGGTGTGTTGCTGTATGTATTTGAAACTGCAAGGCTTGAGACTCTGTCGACCTGCTTTCCTTAAGTTGTCGTTTCTGGATGATGAAATTGTTACTGACCACATCGCAAAATATTTGAAAGGGGTGGTCAGAACCAGGAAAACAATGCAAGGCCCGACTTAATTTTAACTGATTACTAGTTTACTCATGATAGGGTTGTATATTGATGTGAGAATATGGTATTGATAGTAACATTTTAACCTTTGTTATACTAATAGATCAGTTCGTAATTTTTTATTGGTTGTTATTGCATTTTAAAGTCTTTACATTGCTGTATGTATGTCGTTTTTGATATGTTTTGTGCTTTTATGATTACATATATTTTAATCGAATAAAGCATGTCTTGACTGACTGAGTTGCTGTGTTGCTGTATGTGTGTTAGGTGTGGTGGAAGAGAGAAAGCTTTGCATTGGAGTTTGTTCCTTTGTGTATTTTGAAAGGTGGGTGTATGTTTGTATTTTGTGATGGTAAGTATTAAGAGGTGTTGTGCTTGAGAGATTTTGTTGTGCTGGTGTGCGTGATATGTTTTGTTTTTGAGGACTAGAGAAAAGAGGTGCTGATGTATTTGTTTCATGAGATGGATTTGTTTGTATAGTATTGTTTGCAAGTGGAAGTTGTAAGGTAGAGGAAGTGGTGATGTGTTTATGAGTAGAGTGTATGTTGTGTGTAGGAGGGAATGAAGTAGAGGTAAGAGTGTTTGTCTTAGACTGGTTTGTTGCAAGAGTTAAAATGTGTGGTGCCGTGCAGTGTATGTGTTGTGTGTTTGTGTTATTATGATAGAAGGAAGAGGAGGGTGTTGGTTGGACAAATGATGGAAGGCTGAATATGGGTTTCTAAGTGATAAAAGGGGGTCTGTTAGGAGTGATTAGAGCATGGAGTGTGTGTCTGGATGATATGTAGTTAAGTATGGTGTGGAATGAGGTTGTGTTAGTGATGAGTGGATTGGTTAGTGGTATAGGATAGAGTTGTGTACTGATCATAGGTGATGGTGGAAATGTGTGGTAGCTGGGACAGTCACACCACACAATTCTGGTCACACACACAGGCACAAGTTCAGCACTGCTGCACAAGGTAGAATGAGGCACTACTACGGGTGCTCCCTCACCTACGAGGGTTGCAACCTGTGAATAGGACACCACATGCAATGAGCATGCAGGCGGCATGTTGCATGAGAGACATGCGGTACGATCGACAAACTGGGCCATGAAGGGTCCTGCAACCATTGTTTCCGCTCACCACCAACAAGACGCTTATGCGTGTTAAGGTCCTTAGATGTGGGTAATACTTTTGGGGCCACACACAAGGCAATCTGGTCTCCAGGCACAATACTTAGTTCCATGCTCATGCCGCACTACTGGGATCCAGCAGACGGTGTGAACAGTTAAGAGGGCACCGTTCTCCAGGTGTCACAAGAAGAAGGTGTGGGTCAGTCGTGGGAGATCTTTGATGTTCCTGAGACCTCCACAAGAGTACAGGGAACAAGCGAATAAGCCTTTAAAGAGCACACTTCAGGATGCCACACAGCAGCAAGTAGTGAGCCCAGGCCAGCCTCTATTCATGAAGGGTGCACAGTCCCTTCCAATGGTAGTAATCCTCCTTGTGCACAACAGATTCCCCCAGCAGTGTGTACCATGCAGTTCCAGGCTCTCCAGTCCCATGTCTCCACAAGTGTATCTCTAGCCTGCTGAAGTATAGCACCAGTAGTTATACTGTAGTGTGCCTTTGAAGTTAGGGGTGGTTCAGATTGTTTTCTCTTTGAACCACAGATGTCTCCCCTAAATTTCAGTCCTGTCTGCCATGGGGCCATGGAATGCAGATCTTAATCTGTAGTGGGGCCATGATCTGGCTTCCCAGAGGCCAAGTGTCAAAACCTCTCCCTTCAATCTATCCAGCGAGGTCCTGAAATGGAAGAGGTCTGTTGTTCCAGTTGCATGGCCAATTGTTATAGCTGTCTCTGGGGAATGTGCAGATGTGCTCGTCCAGCATGGACTGGAGTACAAATAAAAGGCACACACAGAGTTTTCGAGAAGAGAAATGGCCACTTTTTAGAAGTGGCATTTCTAAGCTATTAATGACAAATCCCTCTTTACCACAGGAGAGGATTTGTCATAGTGAGTCTAATGATAGTAAACATGATGAGGCTGCTCCACTGTAAGCCACTATTGTAGCTTGAAGTAATTTCAACCATTTGCCCATGTTAACCTACAGGAAGAGCAAACCTCATAGGTTCGTGAAAACACACATGGGTACTCTTCACTACCTGGGCAGGAAATACACGTTTGTACCTGCCCTTCCTTTCACCTACTACTCACTTCACCCCTTAAGACTTACCCTAGGGGTGCTCTAGTAGTAGTGAAAGGTACCCTCAGCATTGGCCAGTGGTTTAGAAAGACCTCCATAAGTGCAATTGCGCACACACACACACACACAGGCCTGCAATGGCAGGCTTGTTTATGACATGTTTAAAAACATCAGGTAAATACCACTTCCTAACATGTGTAGGAAGGGTGCATGCACTTTTACACTGCATTTACAGTGGGAAAGTGCCCGGAGCCCTAAGGTAACAAGCAGAGAATGAGCATAACCCCAGTGATGTCCCACTGGAAGAGTTGACCTCCTAAGTAGAGAAAACCCATATGGGGGTTCTTCGCTACCTGGCATGGAACACCTATGTGTGCCTACCACTTGCTCCGCCCCTCAGGGCTTGCCCTAGGGGTGCTCTAGTCGTAGTGGAAGGCCCACTCAGGGTCGGCTAATGAGTGAGAACTTCCAACCTGAGTCTAAGCGCAACTGCGCTCCCACAGGCCTGCAATGGCAGGTATGATACATGTTTGACAGGCTATTCTAATGGGTGGCAAAATCATGGGTATGTGGTGTACCTTTTTACAGGGCACTCACAGATATAAGTAAGCACCACTTCCTGGCATGTGTAGGAAGGGCGCACGTGCTTTCACACTGCATTACAGTGGGAAAGTGCCCAGAGTCCTAAGGCCAAAAAAGAAGAATCAGCAAAAACCAGGAGGAAAAAAGCAAAATGTTTTAGAGGAATCCCCTAAGAAGGGTCATGTCCAGCAATTGGCTTATACCCATTTGGCATATTTAATATACTTGTAAGCACATAGTAAAGTGGCACTACCTGTGCCTAGCGCTTGTAAATTAAATGCTACTAGTGGGCCTGCAGCACTGATTGTGCCACTCACCTAAGTAGCTCTTTAAAAATGTCTCAGGCTTGCCATTGCATCCTGTGTGCGCAATTCTAAACTGCCATTTCAACCTGGCAAAGTAAACCTTTTGACAGGCCCAAACCTTCCTTTTTAATACATGTAAATCACTTCTCTCCTGGATAGGCCCTGGACAGGCCAAAGAGCAGTGTGCAATAAAATGAAGGACGTATACTTTTAAATTTTACATGTCTTAGTAGTAAAAACACTCTTAAATTTGTTTTTCACTATTGTAAGGCCTACTTTTCCCATAGGATAACATTGGAGTTACCTTATTATATTGTATAAATGTAATTTCCAAATGGGAACAGGTACCCAGCTTATGGTTGGTACCTCTGGATTTGGAATATATAATCCTAACTTATGGTGAAGTTGGATTTTAAAGTACAATTTTGAAACTGCCACTTTTAGAAAGTTGGCATTTTCTTGCCTTAGTCACTTGGTGCCTGCAGCCTGTCTCTGGGTCACATGAAATGAGGAAGGAGCTGGGCCCAAACCCCCTTACACTTGAATCCTAGCTCCACACAAAGGGCTGCATACCCACTGTAGTTAGTCTGGAGCTAGGGCCAGGCAGGCAGGGCACCTGTGCTCTTTAACGGTGTGCCACTAGAAGCTTCTCCCCACTTTAAAGGCACAACAGGGTATACATACTAGACCTCAGGCACCAACTCTTCAGTACACTTCTGGACCTGTGGATACTCTGCCAGAATAAACGAAGGACTGATTTGCTGCTGAAAGGACTGCCACTCTGCTGAACTGCTGCCCTGAAGAAACTGCTGCCCTGCTGTGCTGACCTGCTGCTGTCATGCCTGGGTGAGAAGATAACTGGACTTGCAACTTCACGTTGAACCCAGGACACCAGAGTGACTCCAAAGTCTAGACACTGGCCTCCTGATCTGAGCCTCAAGGACATAAAAGGCTCCCTAACAATGTGCACCAGCCTCTGGATCCAGCTGCAGTGAGTTCTTGACCCCCAAGTGGTGCCCCTCAGGTCCTATACCCTTGGTGTGGCACAGGGAGTTGAATTCAAGCTTTTGGGCTCTTTGCGACCGTGAATGGGCCTATTTGCATGGAGACCTTGCCGCTTGCACTACGATTCAACGTGAAGCTCCGGCAGCTGCCTCTTCATGCTACAGCATCGATCGCCAGCGGGGGACTTCCAACGTGATGTTCCAGCATACTTTCCCATGACACCTGGCCTTCTCTTTCTCACTACACCAACAGCCTCCCGCGATGCTCTCCATGCTCTTTGTAGCCCCCTCCATTACAAACGGGACTCTTGGCATAGATTTCAGAAGGTAAACTTCAGTGTGCCCAACCTGGCGACTCTAGCCAATTTGGCTCCATCGTGGTTGACCTAAAGTTAGAATTTGACCCGGTCCAGCGCGACCAGGTATCCCGAGTTGGCTCTTTGTGCTTTTTAGTGCTATTTTCACTAAAATGTTTATAAATTCATAACTCCAGTTCTACTGATTGGACTTTTGTCATTTTGGTCTTGTTTATTTATTCAATGTTGCTCTATTTTTCCAATGTGGTGTGGGATCCTTTTTCTGTGGTGGTTTTCACTTTATTACTGTTTGAGGTGTTGCACAAATACTTTACACATAAGCTGACTGCTCTGTACTACGTTACCAGAGGGTTGAGCACAGGTTAATTTAGGATTGGCTTGTGCCTCTCCCTTACAAGGATTGTGGTTGCAATTTGACCAAGGCTCACACCACAGTCAACCAACAACCCAATTTCTCACAAGTACTTCGTAACAAATGTGATGGGTGTCCCTTATGCTTTATTACAGGTGCCTTAGTATATAAAAAAATTGCAATAAGGGGGATGGGATATCCATCATGTTTGTGACAAACTCTAAACCAGGACCTTAGTTTTAATGCACATCAGATGAAATCTGATTTTTATTGGTGCAAAGAAAAGTTACTATTAACTTTGAAATACTGAAACCTGAAGGAATACTATAAGCACATAATGATGTCTATTGGCTAGACCGCTAAAGTCCAGCCAAAGGCATTTTATGCCAGTGTCTTGCATTCCTGTATATCATCAGGTCATTAGTAGCAGTTCACTTTAATAATTGAGAAATGTTGCATCCTTATTATATTTACAGGACATTGCAAACACTGAGAATTACATGTGAGCCTCATGGCTCAGGATGTCTGATTTATTGCACATGACTTTAGTGTTAAATAGATATAAGAAAGTGGATAATTATTTAGAGTGGGCAACTGCCCACCTAAGAAAAAATAACATTTTTGTCAAGGTGAACCCTCAAATTCGCTAAATTAACCTGAGCTCAACCCCTGGCAGTTATACCACGGAACAGACAGGTTTAATTTACGGACAATGTGTAAAGTATTTATGCAGTACCAACACAGCAATAAAGTCAAAACACAAAGCAATAACAATCCCAAACTGAATTAGAAAACATAGAGTAAATTTTAATAAACCAAATAACATCAAAGCAACAGAAGTCTATTAAGGAGAACCAGAGCAATATTTTTTTTTTAAAGTTTAAGTAAAAAGAGTATCAAAAGCCACTAAGCAACATTGATAGTCTATGCAAGTGGTAGACAGGAGCAGGATGACCGCAATGGAGCCTAGGTCATGTACACCAAGTAGATCGGTCCTTATGAAGGTCAAAAACTTTGGGAGGGTTTCTAAGTCCCACCTGAGAAAGCAACTTTGCCACTTTCTTGAAGAACAATGTTCACATTTCTTCTAAGTCCTGTGGCCTCTGCCGTGGAACTGAACGCTGGATACCTCAAGCAGGTTGGTCCAGCTGGCACTCTAGAGCTTTGGACTTTCATCACTGAACATTTTCTAAATCTCATAGCAGAATGGGACTTAGTCACTTTTTCGGCGGTGCCAGGATCTCTGAGTGGGATGAAGCTGAAATCCAATCCAATGCTGTGGAATTGCTGGTCAGATACTTTTTCCTTTTTCCTTTGGGTCCCGCTTAAGCTCTGGAGGGAAATTTTCAACAGTTTCCAAACTTTTTTCTGGTTCCCACACAACCACAGGAGTAAGTATTTAAGGCCCCCAGGCCCCCCCAGGACCTCAAGGAAAGCGACATGTAGACTCTCAGGATGTCAGACAGAGACCAAAAGAAAAATACAGCCCACTACCTATTGCCACAGCTCAGCTGGGCACTTCAGGGAAAAAGCTTCTTGTAGTTTATTTTGTCCCTGTAGCCACACGAGAGATCAGCCAACTGACCCTTGGAGTTCACTTCTTTGTCCTAGGTATAAAAATGAGCAGGTCCAGTCCTTCAAGACTCCTCACCAGTCACAGATGGCAGATATAGTTCTCTTCTGATCTTCTGCAGCTCCATAAATTCTTCCGAGAATGGTTTCTTGGGGGAGCTACATTTATGCCTGGCCCTAGCTAGTGTGTGTGGATGACTCCTGGCTCTTCCCTAACCACCGGGGTAAAAGTTCCCAGGGGCAACCCAATCCACTTTTGCAGCAGTTCCAGTTTGCCCTATTGCAAACAATCTCACAGTGCACCTTATTCTCAAACTCCAAGCTGGGGAAGCCCCTCTACCCTTGTACAGAGACAATGTGCCCACCCAGAAGTGTGGCCACATTAATGAGCAGTCCCCTCTTGTGCCATCATTCAAAACCTGTTCTGGGATAGCTTTCCTCCCACTGGATTTGTTGGCAACTTGACTATGGGAACAAAGGCTGGGCCTTTCCAAGTTTAACCTGACATTTCCTTGTGGCAGGGAAAGACACTTTGAGGTTAAGTAAGTTTCTAGGCCTGCCCCAATAGGTCTTCCTCCCAGGGGAAGAAAATACCTCCCCACTCTATGGTCATCGTCCCTGCTCTGGGATCAGTTTTCAAACTCCTGCTGGAAAGCTAATGTAAATTAGCCTTCAAGAGCTTCAGGCAGGGAAAAGATGCCTTTCAAAAAGTTACTTTTCCTAAATATGTATAAAAAATCCAAATTCACCACTAAATTGAACTTTTAATAAATATTACAAAGAGTGGTTGAGCAATCAAGGAAACTCAGGGCGGGAAACAGCAATTAACAACAAAAAAGAGACCAATCAGGAGAATATAGCATTGCTAGAAATCCCAGCTCATAACACCAGAAAGGGATGTACGACCGAATACGTAAACCTAAGAGTCCAAATAAAAGATTAAAAGAAGCAAATAACAGCTGACAACAAGAATGAGGACCCAATGTTACAGATAGAGCAAGGGCATCAACTTCCGAAACAGCAAATACTGTTAACACCGGAATACGAATCTAAAGGGCCACAAGACACTCTGAACAGAGGGAATATACTGAAATTAACAGCAAATATCCCAGCCTTAAAATATTTGAACTCGTCAAACTTATTGGCAGTAGAATTTATAGCAAAAGGAAATCATGGCAGTCAGAAGATGATGTCCAGCTCATCATGAACTCTAATCTGTAATTCGAAGCTTGGGGAATCAAACTGTCAAGACCAACTATACCACGCTATCCTGGCCCCTTGACTGTAAACTCTAACTACAACAAGAATCACGGACCAAGTCAAAGAGAAAACAACCAGCACATATATACAGTTCTAAAAGGAGCAAAAGGCAGCAGCCTAACAACCTCGCTGAGGAGAGAATTGCATAATGATCAGACAGTAGTAAATGACCCAGACCAGGATAGATGGAGCTGGCTGCCAGGAGCGTTAAGTTCAGACAAGAACTACTGACCATCGGAAAAGACAACCGTTAAGCAAGACTTAGGAAACATACATCTGCTCTCATGGAACATTGCTGGGGCAAAACAATGGCTAGAAAACGGCTGTCCCCCTAATAACTGGGAAACATGCGATATAATAGCGCTTCAGGAGACATGGGCATTGGATGATTTACCCCTGACAGGTTACATCCACTACACAGTACCTGCATTAAAAACCAAAATTTATGGACGTCCCAAAGGGGGACTGGTAGTCTATATATCCGCTGCATTAAACATCGAAACGGAACAGATTGTCTCTTCGGGACCAAATATACAATTAATAAAACTCACCTCTGGGATCGTCGGCAGAACAAAAACTGTCCTGTTGATCAATACTTATGCACATCCATTAGTAAGGAAAAAAATAGCCCATAACACCCAGTTAATTGCCATCATTACAGATATAAGGAGTACATACCCCTCCTGGGACATGATACTGACAGGGGACTTTAACTCTAACTTAATACACACCTCGGACGAAGATGAGAAGTTAATAGCTGACAATATACACTGGAATGTTCCACAACAATACCAGCCAAAGAGATCATCTCCGGACCCTGTAGGTCAACGTCTGGTAAATGCTCTAGAGTTTCTTGGACTGAGAGTAATAAATGGTAGAACAACGGACGATTTTCCCCCAAAACATACATACTACGGAGGTAAGACAAGATCAAGACTGGATTACACAGCCATCTCAGTAGCACTGATGCCATATCTCTCTCATTTTTCCATAGAGTACACAACCAGGAGTGACCATTCCTACCAGCATATACATTTCAGCCTAAAAATAGCCAAACATCAATCAAACCTGATAATAGAAGGAAGCATCCACACAATTGACCTAAAACACCTAAAATGGTCAAATGAAACGATAGAAACACTCCAGACCAAATTAAAGAGGATGATAACGGTTAGCGAATTTGAGGCCCCAAACAAAATCCAAGCTTGGTAAAATTCACTTCGGATCTTACCACATTAATGCCGAGTAAACAACATCAGATTAAAAATCAAAAAATCAAAAATGTAATTAAACAAAAATCAACGGCTGGGCTAAGAGCCTTGAAATGGAAACTCAAAAAAGCTATTAGGAGGCTAAAAACAACATCCTCCGACCAAGTAGCCTGGGACAATGCACGTCAGCTGAGGAAAACCTATAAAAAAAAGTTATGGGAAGAAAAGAGAACCAACAATGATAAATTTTGGGCTGAATTACTTTGTAGTGCTAAGAATACCAACTCGAACACATTTTGGGAAATAATAAACAAATTGCATAGGCCGCTAAACATGCTATCATCAAACATACAAGAACACGAGTGGGCTAAATTTTTAACTACAAAGTTCACAGAAATCGTAATTCCTGACATGCCAGTCTTGAACACCCAGGAACTACCTGAGGAAATAAACATATTGGAAATCCTCACACGAGGGGTCAGTGTCACAAGCAACGCAGGAGAGGTCAGCACGTGTCATATAATAGTAAAGAAGGTCTCCGGCGCTAAGCCAATGGAGGTAAAAATCAAATCGCAGGGTAAAAATGGCACCAGTTCCCCAAATGCTAAGACAAACCAGTCCTCCATGTCAGCTGACGGAGTAATACGCATAATTAAGAAAGGTAGAGGAGACGGTGACCCAGGACCCAATGGCATCCCACAAGCCATTTTTAAGAATGACCCATCTTTTTGGAGCAAGCATTTACTCAAGTTATTTAAAGAAATAGAGCTCCTAAACTGCATCCCACCTAATTGGCAAGCCTCGATACTGACACCTATTTTTAAAGGAGGAAATAGAACAAATCCATCGAACTACAGGCTAATTGCCCTTTTGAATGTCGAAGCCAAATATCATGCCTCACTCATTTTGGAAGACCTGAAGGAATGGTCAGACACTCTCAATCTTATTCCAGTTAATCAAACAGGCTTCAGGCAAGGTATAGGGACAATATCGAACATCTTAGCTCTATCACTAATAGCAAATAAATGCAAGCGGAGGAAACAACAACTTCACCTCTGCTTTATAGACATAAAGGCAGCATTCGATAGTGTAGACCGTCACCTCCTTTGGAAAAAACTGCGAGCCTGGAACATCCCCGAAAGGTTACTACAAGGTATACTGCAATTCTACTCTAATACATGGATTAGAATTAAGATAGGAGATGGTACCAGACTATCAAGAAAGCTGTTTACGACTAAAGGCCTCAAGCAAGGTTGCGTATTGGCCCCACACCTCTTTAATTTGTTCCTGTCCGATCTTGCACAGAGGCTAGATTGCATTAATTCCCATCCACCGAAAATTGGTAAGCTAGTACTCACACACCTCTCGTACGCCGATGACGTGGTGTTAATGAGTCTAACTAGGATCGGTCTTCAAAGAGTTTTAAATGAAATGTCAGACTATATCTCATCTAACAAATTAGAAATAAACATATCGAAAACCAAAACAATGATGATCGGCAATCACCGGAGAAGCAAGCTGAACATCTGGCTCAATGGCAACCACTTAGAGGAAGTAAAAAGCTATAAATATTTGGAATTTTATATAGACAATTTACAAAATCATTTAGAGCAAAAAATGTACATGACCCAGAGAACCAGTGCTCTCACATTTGCATTCAGTCAACCGGCAAAAAAGCTGAATGGTCCATCGCATAAACCACTGCTAGCATTGATGGCGGCGAAAATCCTTCCGACGATCACATACGCCAGCACCGCTTTTCATGGCAAAGACTCAGAGCTTTTAAACCAACTAATAGTCTCTACTTATAAAAAAGTTTTTCAGTTACAACGATCAGCTTCTCCGGCACAGGTTCGTCTTGAATTCGGTCTCACAAACGAAATTATAGGGAGAATGTACACCACAGTAAAGCTTTGGTATCGGCTGAAACTGAATGAGGCCACCTCTCCAATTAACAAAGTCCTTTGGACCGAAGTAGACGAGGATAGAAAATCACCTTATAATCAATATCTTTACAAATCCTTGTCAATAACCCGTACAACCGACTTATGGAACAAAAACCTGCCATATCAGTCCTTCAAACAAGCAATAAATAAAGCAGCAAAAATTAATTCATTACTGTTTGATAAAAACATCTTCAGGTTAAGGTCGCACACTTGGATGGTGATTAATAATTATAAGTTACTTGCACCAGCCCCTTACTTGAATACGACATACTCAATTTATCTGAAAAAACAATTAATGGCAATACGTTTCGGAAAGTTACCGTCAATAGCGCATCAGCCTACCTGGGTGCACACAGGGCCAAAATTATGTCGACTCTGCGGTTACCATAAAGAGGACTTCATCCATATAGTCTGTATATGCAACAAACTCTACAATGCACGAACCGCCTTACTCAGACAAATTTTTAACGCTAGAGGCATCAGGTCCTGTAGAGCTGCAATAATCGCGTGCCTAAATCCATCGGACCCACAACTGAACTGTAAATTGATTAAATTCCTTAAAGTCTTTGACCAGGTCCTTAAAACTGATTTTAAAAAAAGCGACTCCGAAGGTGGTAACGACTGGGAAAAAAAATAAATAATAATAAATAAATAAAAAGGAAAAATAATTCAAGTTTGTTAACAGGGTTGGAACTCTGGCTGTGCAAATGGACAAGAATTCGACTAATAATTTTTAACCTTGTATGATATTTTATGAGCTTCTTATTGATGTAAAGTGAATCTTTTTAAAAGTTTTTTTTTAAATGTCATTCATATTGTTAAGGTTTTAATTGACCAAACAATAAAAATTTAATTACTTACTTACTGGTTGAATTATGCTTCTAGCTGGTTCTAAACCAAAGATACAAAATTCATACTTTAATCCATTCTCTGGTTTTCTGTATAAGATAGCCAGGCCTGTATACTATAGCCAGACTAGTGATATAAGCCTACAGGGCCTTGTCACTGTAGGGAGATGGTGACATTATTTTTCAAATGTCCAACCTTTAAATACCATGCACTCTGCCTTGTGGACTACAAGGCCTCCATAGGAGTGACTTAATAATATTTAAAAGAGAGGTCTTATGCCTGTCAAAAAGGGCTATTTTGACAGGTCGCACTGCAAGTTATGCACTGTAGCAATCAGGCTACAATGGTAGGTCTGAAGCCATGCGTTTTAGGCAGACTCCCTGAAAGGCTGTTGAAGTTGGCTCTTTCTGCAGGGTCATCCCAACCGTTTTACCTTCACCCTCTAGGCACTCTACCATTCCTAACCAGTGCTAAAGTGCTTCTACTCTCTCCTTTAAACATGATAGAATTGGCTTGTATGCACATGACACATTTAATTAACGTTTAAGTCCCTAGTAAAGTGGTACCCATGTACCCAGAGCCTGTTAATTAAATGCTAATAGTGGGCCTGCAGCACTGATTGTGCCACCCAATTAAGTTGCCCTTTTAAACATGTCTCAGGCCTGCTATTGCAGTGTGTAGTGTTAAAACTGCCATTTCAAACTGGCAAAATAAACCTTTTGCCAGCCCAAAAACTTCTTTTTTTAATACATATAATTTACCCCTAGGGTAGGCCCTGAACAGCCCAAAAGGCACAGTACAGTGTCCTTAAAAGTTTGACATGCACTTTTAAGTTTTACATGTCCTGGTAGTAAAAAAATACTAATAACGTTCTTTACTCTTCGAAGGCCTACCCCTCCTGTAGGATAACATTGGGTTACATTATTACATTTAATAAATGATAACTTTCAATTTGGACCAGGTAGACAGCTTGATTTTGGTGTCTAAAGATTTGTAATTAAAAGCCTTTTTTAATGGTAAAGTCAGATTTTTAATCCCAATTCTGAAAAGGCCACTTTTAGAAAGTTGGCATTTTCTTGTCCTAACCATTTGGTGCCTGCTGCCTGTTCCGGGGTCACATGACTGGGGGTAGCTGTCAGTTTGTCTTTGTGTATTCCTCCCAGACAGTGAGACAAAGGGAACCTAGGTGTGGCAGAATGGGCTACTCTGACTTAACGATGGGCAGGAGCTGTCACCTACCACACTCGAACATCACAAAGGCTCTGACTGAACCCTCTCACAGAAGGTTTGAAACTAGACTTTTCTGGGCCTGGCAAACAGGGGCCAGGGCATGGTGAACGGGATGCCTGACACCTCAGGGGGGTGGAAGACTCTAGAAATGTCTCCTACTTCAAAGTGGGCATCAGGTATAAATATTGAATCTCAGACCCCCCAACTCTTCAGTACACACCAGGTCTTGTGGATGCTACAGACGAAGCACTGCTGTGCTCCTTTGCTGCCAGAAGGACTGCAACTCTGATGCCCTGCTGCACTGCTTGCTGAGAAGGATGGCTGGACCTGCACCCTTCAACCGAGGCTGAAGTGACTTCAAGGTTAGTCAGCTGACCTCCTGTTCTGATCTACAGGGAAATACCAAGCTCCAGAGGCTCCCTGCAATTGCCCAACTGACCTGCTGCCTGGAAGTGCCTGAGCCCTGCTGGCCTCTTTGGAGTGAGTTCTGGACCCCCAAGTTGTGCCCCTCTGGTCCTGGAGCCTTTGTGTGGCCTCAGGTGTGCTCCCCCGAAGTTTTTGGGCTCTTCGCTAACGTGAAGATCTTGCCGCCCATGCTGCCCACCAATGCGAAGTTCTGGCGAACCAGACTCTTTACATGACAACGACCGCCAATGGCACCCGGCAGCAGGATATCATATCTCACACTACAGCATCGACTGCTCACGGTGCCCACTAACGTGAAGCTCCAGGAACAACCATCCGTGACGCCCAAAAGGATCTTCGTGCTACAGCGATATCCACCTACGATGCCCGGCCTGCTCTTACGGGCACTTTGATGGTCATCTGCAATGCTCTCCCTGCTCCTTGCAGCCCCTTCTACTGAAAACTTAATTCTCTGCTGGACTGTGAAGGTAATTCTTTTAGTGAGACTATTCTGGTCCCTGCACCTGGCCCATGCTCCATCGGGGCCAGCATGAACTTGTGACTTTTTCTGGGTCTTGCACAACCAGATAGCAGCAAGTTGCACTTTGTGATTCTTGCAGGTATATTCGCGTAAATCTTTAAAAATGCATATCTCTAGGTCTACTGATTGGATTTCTGTCATTTTAGTGTCAAATTGTTAAACTTTGCTCTATTTTACTAAATTGGGGGATTTTTCTTGTGTGATGTCTTCACTTTATTTTGGCTTGAAGTGCTGCATAAATACTTTGCACAATATCCTCTAAGGTAAGTCTTTGCATTAAGCTATCATAGGGTTAAGAACAACTTAATTTGGGGTTTGCTTGTGACTTTACCCTGACAAGGATTGCGATTGCTGCTTGAGTAGGGTTTCACTCCTCTTAACCAGTAATCCAATTTCTTGCAAAGGCACACTAGGTGCTGCAGTTCAAAGGTGGCATTTAACGTCCAGCTCATAGGTACATTTTCTAAGACATATACCTGGGCCCTAAAGGCAAGTTAAATTTGTCAATCGGGGATAAGGCAGTTTAACTATGTTAAATTGCAGAAGCACAGACAATTTACTCCTGTTTAGTAGGGATAAAAGTGTACAGAGTTCTAAGTGCAGCAAAAATAGGGTATGGTAAAAAGGCTAAAAATCTGGGGTCACCAAACAGAAAAGGCAAATTTCCAAAAATAGACATGTTTATTGTGTTCTTAGGAAAGGTACAAGTATGTCTTTACAAGAGAATGTATTAATACACCTTTTCGGCTCTTCCTTCTATTCAAAATCAGAGAATGAATGTAAAGACTGTCTGCATTTAATAGGAGGTGAGATTGTTCTTCTGGGGGTTGTTCCTAAGGCAACATACACTATTAGGTAATGTGAGCATAACCTGGAGTCACACCTTGACAAAAGGTTTCCATGTGTTTTCCATTCTGAGGAACACATGCAGCATTTTCTACAGAAACTTCCTTGAGAGTGGGGATAAATGCCTTGGGTGACTTCTGCTTTGGAGAAGTTTAGAGACTTGTGTGTTGTGGGTGGGATGTGTGGGCTATAACAGTCACTTTAAATCTAAAACTAACAAGAACCTTTCAGTTTAATTGGGAATGTAAAGAAGATTGCTGGTGATTGCTTTTAATGTATTTAGCAGGCTGTTATGGTGGAATGTCCTTGTACATTAAAATCTTTATGACCAAATCAGGCTTGCTTTCTCATCTGCATTGAAAGACAATAGGTATTCAAATGCTGAGGGATTGTTCTGGCTTGGTCTAAAAATCAGAATGGAAGGCTATTTCTTAATAACTTTTAGAGGAACAAAGAATGGACATTTGAACATTATGGCTTTACTGCAGGAAGTCAACGATGTCTGTGTAACATGCCCCTTCTGAGGAGATGAGCATTTAAAACCAAAGTAATTACAAGCCTTTCAAGCTTTTTCACTGCGATCACTCATGCACATCATATGTCCATCGAAGTTAGTCACTGTTAGTAAATCCATCTCTTTTGCTTTGTTCCATGGTTCAACCTCTCTAATGTAGTTAAATTAAGCTTTAAAAAGCTAATAGACAGTCATCAGTCTAACTCTTATGAATAAATTGCAAATATCAAAAGAACTATGAATATAATTGATTAGTTGTATAGTTCTCCCAGAACATCTGATTTTGTTACTTGGTTTCAACCTCCATTTTTTACACTTAAACGATGGACCAGACAGTGATTTCCCCTTTCTCCTTTTTTGTCCATAATAGCGCTTCATCTATGTCAGATTATGTGCTGGTGAATACTGAGGTGATGTTTTCTGGAAATGCATATGCCATTTTAATATTTTATTGTATGTATCAAACCTAGATGTCACCCTACCACAATTTCTTTAAGGACTTGCAGATTGGTTCCACAGATTCTCCATATAAATTACATGTTGACAAATCAGAGGTTTTACCACTCAAAGAATTTTGTTTTAAATTGATATTTAAAAGATATAGGTTAGTGTGGAATGATAAAATAATAACAAAATTACATGTTTTAGAATTGGGTACTGTAACTTTATTGAGAATACAAAGTTGTTTCACTGATGGAGAAAATGTCCTCTTTGTTTCTGTCATGGTGGGGTAAACTAAGTACAATTAAAATGAAGATTCTCCTAGGTATCTATTTTCTGTTATAGATGTAGGTTCTTTGAATATCTACGATGTGATTCAAAAAGATTGAAGGTTTACTATCCACATATTTAAGGAAGGGAAGAAGAACTAGAAATTTACCAATAAAACTTGGAAGAATAAAACCTAACAGTGAGGAAAAGTTTCAGTTTTTATTAGATATCACTCTGCTTTTGGTCCCAGGAAATTTTTTAATTTTATATTGATGAAAAGCTTTGAAAGGTTTCTGATTTCACCTCTAATACTACACTCTTGCTTGCTGATGAAGGCTGTTATTATACATTAACTTCTTGATGTCTCTCATATGGTAAAATGTTGAGTATAAAATTAATTATAGAAGTGTTCTGGAAGCAGTGGCGAAGCTAGGCCTCTTGCCACACGTGGTGGTCCTTACTTTAGGCCGCCCGCGGCCTCCAAATGTAAGGGAGGGGTGCTGGTGATTCCTGCGCTTGCTGCCCCCGCAAGCGACAGCCGAAGTTAAAGGTGGGGGGCGTGCCGCCCCCAAACCTCGTGCCACCCGGGGCACACCGCCCCCCTTTGCTACGCCACTGAATGGAAGAATTGGAAAAATAAAATAATTTGTTGAGTCATAATCTGCCATTCTGTCATCAAGAATTAAAACATATTCCTGTCAATTTCCTTTCTCAATATAACAAACCTAGAGCTTCACATTCACTTGGTTGACAAAATGACTTTCTTACTGAGGGATTTCTGATAACTTCTACTGCTGCCTTATATTTGTCAGTTGAAATGAAAGCTTCTTCAATATATAAATTACTTAATAGTCAGAGATAAAGAATGGTCTAAACTTTATTCAAGCTCACAAACTTTATTCTTCTTCTGTAACAGATTGTTTCACATCCCATTTCTAAAGTTAACATTAAAAACTGTCAGTAATCAAAACTGTTGGTTCTGTAGCTGCACATTTTGTCAAAGAATAGTGACATTCATGGACTTTGTATATCTTTCTCTGTCTTGTGCATCTTTCAAGGTAATTGATAAGAATGTTATAAGAAAGGTAATGTTTTTGATTTACTCATAGCTATTGCCCTGCAGGTTATTTTGTTTAAATGTATAAATGCGGGAAAAGTATACTTTAAGGCATGCTGGAATGTGGTCTGTCATAATTATAGATTATTCAGAACCAACTTTTCATCAGCTCATCTTACTATGAAACATGATTTGCTGTAGTAACCCTTCAGCAATATTCTGTCTAAGCCTATTTGTATCGTTAACAGAAAATGCTGAGATTCTTAAACCTCCTTGAACATGTTAGTACTGAATATTTTCTCATAATGTTTTATTTTGTGTGAAATACGTTTAAACTGAGGAATGATGCTGACATGGACTTTCTTTACAACTAGCGCTGTAAAATAATTTACGTATATCTTATCTGAATTTTTATATTTGCTGTATGTATAAGACATTTATTAGGATCATTATATAGGCTTTCCTTCTTCACCTTTCTTCTTATTTAATTCCTTTTTTATTTTTTGTTACATTGTCTTACTTATTGTTTTTCAATTGAACTTTCAAGTACAAACATTATTTTTATCTAGAAAGTATAATGTGATAACGTACTTTACCCTAGTTTCATACATAGTTTAGCAAACAAATAATGTTTATATTCTGGTGTAGCTTTTTAATACACTGATGGATTATGATTTATTTGAACTTTTTATCTATAATTCTAAGGCACTTTTTCAGAATGACTTATTTTTATCTATGCTTAATTGTTCTAACTCTTTGCTGTTACAAAAATTAAATACCTGAGATTCTCACCCCTTGTTTAGCTTTAGCTTCTGAGAAACCTGGTGGCAGATTTATCATAGTTTTGCATAGCCCTTGCACCACGCAAGGTGACACAGAGTGATGCAAAAGCTAGATTCAGATTTACTAAGCAACATAAGGCCAACCTGCGTGGCTCTGTGTGGCTTGGTAAATGTGGTGTAATGCGAGGCAGCACAAGTTTATGCCTTGCGTTACACTATGTGGTGGGGGAGTTACATCGGTGGAGCATGGGTGTTCTCACACATCCACCCATGCATTTCCAGATTTTCCAAAACTGGTAGACCTGAGAATGTGTCAGAATTGTACGTCTTCCCACCAGAGGCGCAACAAGTAGAACTATCTTTATTTCTCCTTGTTGTTTCCTCTTTCTAAGTGTGCTACATTCTGCAAGATGCAAGGAAACACATTGTGCACCACCACAAGGAGAAGAGAGGAATGCGCCACATCTTAATAGATATGGAGCATTCCTGCCATATCCATTTAACACAGTGCAGCACAGGAAGTTGCCTTGCTGTGTTAATAATAAATAAATCTGCCCCCTGATCTTCTCTAGCGCCTGATAAATACTGTCAGCAGCAGGAGTATAGTAATCAGCAGTCCAGCAGAGTGGCAGTCCTTCGGGAGTACAGCAGTCCTTCTTCCTGGCAGAGTATCCACATGTCCAGAAGTGTACTGAAGTGGTGGTGTCTGAGGTCCAGTATTTATACCCAGTGGTGCCTTTGGAGTAGGGGAGAGGTTAAGGACAGGCCTTTGAAGCACTCAGAGGCCCTGCCCTTACTGCCATGGCTCCAGGCTCACTACAGGGGGGTATGCAGCCCTTTGTATGGGGACAGGACACAGCCTATTCAGGTGTAAGTGATGCTGGTTCCAGCTCCTCCCTCCAATCCTACCAGGATGGCCTATCAAGTCACACCTAAGCTCCCATTGTGTGTGACTGTCTAGGGTGGATACACAAAGCCCAGCTGTAACCCACCCCAGACGTGATCAGAGTCAGGCAGCAGGCACCAAATGGCTAAAGTAGAAAAATTCCAACTTTCTAAAAGTGAAATTTTTAGAATTGCAACTTAATATTCAACTTCATCATAAATTTGGATTTTAAATTTTGATTTCAGTGACACCAAGCTTGAAATAGTTATCTCTTCCCATTTGGAAATTACGCTTATAAAATGTAATTCAGTAATCCCAATGTTATCCTATAGGTATAGCAGATATAGACCTTGATGTAGTGAAAGACGAATGTAAGAGTTTTTCTTTACCAGGATATGTAACTTTCAAAAGTACATGGCCTGCCTTTTAGATACTTTGCACCCACACATCTGAGTTGTCCAGGGTCTACCCTAGGAGTGACTTGTATGTAGAAAAAGGGAAGGTTTGGGCCTGGCAAAAGGTTTATTGTGCCAGGTCAACCTGGTAGTGTAAACTGCACACACAGGCTCAGCAATGGCAGGCCTGAAACATGCTTAGAGGGCTACTTAAGTGGGTGGCACAATCAGTGCTGCAGACCTACTAGTATCATTTAATTTACAGGCCCTGGGTACATGTAGTACCAATATCCTAGGGACGTATAAGTAAATTAAATATGCCATTTTGGGAGGAAACAATATTACCATGTTTAGGGGAGAGAGCACAATCACTTTAGCACTGATTAGCAGTGGTAAAATGCCCAGAGTCCTAATACCAGGAAAAACGAGGTCAGAAAAATGGAGAAGATAGACAAAACTGTGAGGGAAGACCACCCTAAGGCTGTCAGGTCTAACAGTTAGAATTGTATGGTCAATGGCATCCAAAGTTGTCTAGTAATTCTAACAGTGGCAGGGTTCTTATACCACAGTCACTTAGCTTTAATCATAGAATATCTATCACCGTCAGCAGCTCTGATTTTCTATTACGCTTTCAGTGAAAAAGATTCACTTCTGATTGAAAATATTGTGCCTATTGACAAAGTCCTTGTGCACTGTAGATAGTGACCTTCATACCAGCTTTACTGTAAAAAGCAAACTGACAATGATCTAAAATGTTGTGCCCCCATTCCCTGCCTTGATGGACTGATTAAAACCATTGCAAACCTGGCCAAATTTATGGAGGTAGTTGCCGAACAGGATGGGCTCCTTGCTCTACCTGTGGCAGAGTTCTTCACATAATTAAAATCCCCACATAGTCTGTGTGCACTTTTAATAATAAATAGCACCAGTTGCACACTGGCAGATCATCCTCATGTTTCCAATGAGGTTGCGATTGGAATGAAGGTGTGTGACACACTGCAACATGATGGCTTGACTAGAAAACAATAGGCCTCAGCATGCCGTGCAGATTAAATTGAAGATACATTGAATCACACAATAAACTTGTCATTGTCATTGAAGCTAGCAATCAGGCTCTTCAAACTCTACAGTTGAATTCCTCAGCAGTGGCAAACAAATCAAAGCTGTGATGGACTGTGAAAATGATGAGATTTAATCTAATGGCTTTATTGTCATATTCTGAAATGGAAACTTGCGTTGTAATCATAGCTTCATCATTTGATTCCAGGCAAAATACTTTATCCCCCTTCCTAAAACTATAAATATGTGTAATTCAGTATATATGCTTGATATAAAATATAATTATGCAGTTTGTTACGGTCCTGCACACATGCCTCCTCTGCACATCCTGATTTTGATAACTTGGATTAGAGGAACACCACATACAGTATATTTTTAGATCAAGCCTGGACGGCACATGCGCTGCTCTGCGAGGCATGCTGTAATCTAGACTGTATCTTGAAGCACCTCCCATCTTTTCCATTCATTCCTGTTTGTGCCCTTCATAAATGCATGCTTTTGGTTAGTCAGCATGCGTAATTAGTCCCACTTTTTTGTGCTTCAAACTCTCCAAGGAGACTGCCCCTGTTACACATGGTCTTATGTTTTTTTTTATATAGGTTTCGTTGTGGGCACTAATGTTTTCTTGTTTGCCTCAGCTTGTGTATCAGCACAGTCCCTCTTTACGGACGCTGTGCTTCATGTTTTGGTTGGCATTTGCATTGCAGGTTTAATTATTGTTTTGTTTTGGAGGCTGTGTGCCTTTTAACGATGTGCCCCCTTTCATTTTCACCATTGCGTCTTGTTTCTTGCTCTTGGCAGCCTGCTCGCCCAGTGCCGTCTTTCCCTTCACCTCACCCATCACCCTTCTGAGATCGCTGCTTGTATTTTAAGTGATTTCCCCAGAATCACAGGATGCTGACCCGACACCGAGACTCAAACTCCTGAGTAGGCAGCACTGACCGCACGCCCTTCACAGCACGTTTGATACCGTTTCAGTGCTGTTTTTTAAATGTTGCCAGATGGAGTCATTTATAAGCTCAAATGCTGTTCCAGTCACATAGCGCGCTGTCTCGCCCCACCTCCTCCCTGCTTTCATTTTTACCATTGCATCTTGTTTCCTGTCGCCCTGTGCTGTCTCTCCCTACCTCTTCTCCCCGCACCCATCACCCCACCGAGATCGCTACTTGTATTTTAAGGGATTTGCCCAAAATCACAGGACACCGCTTGCTCATCAGTGACTCGGCACCCTGAAAGCTACGGGGACGCACAATACGCTGCATTACTAAATCCTTATAAGGTCCCAAAGGCGAGACCTATTGCATTGCAAATGCCTGTTTTTATGTAATGTACCTAATGTTTGAGATGTTCCTACTGAAATAAAAATGCTTTATGTGAAGTGTTTAACAGGTTGGTACTTGGTACTAAGTGGGTTCTATAACAGATATCTCAAATACATATATAACTTATATGTAGCCTATATATAGAGCACAGCACATATAATCCCTTTTCTGTGGTAACAATCCTTTCTTTACATTTATGGGCTTCTTCTGCATATCCTCTACTGGGTTGGAGAACCAGTCATGTTACATCCCATTTCATGACAATAGGTCTACCCAAAGACTGCTAAATTAAAGATGAACATTTATTGCATTTTTAAATGTGCTTTACATAGATAATTTTGCAAATATCTAGCTATACATTATCTAAACAAAATCTGGGACCAGTCTGGGAATGTTCTGTAATCATGGACATCAATTAACCTAAATACTAGAAGAAGTGACATCACGTGGCCTTTGAACTATTGATGACATCTCAGGAACAGACATCACAGGATAATTCAACAAATTACATCATAGGAAATGACATCACATAACCTCTGACATGCTGGCAGTGTGTGGTGTAACTACATTCTTGACTGGTGCATTCTAATGCAAATTTGGCCAATTGTGGAAAAGACATGAATGGTAAGTGGAGAGGTGTGGTGCAGCGGCCAGGGCAGCTGACTTCGGAGCACAGGGTTCACGGTTCGATCTCCGGCGGCAGCTCAGCTCAGCACCATGTGACTCTGGGCAACAGCTCACTTAATTTCCACTACGGCCCCCAGCGCCTTGAGACCCGTAAGGGTGAGTAGCTGCGCTATATAAAAACGGACTTACTTACAATGTCTCATGTGCATGATATGCATGCTTTCAAAATACCTAGATTGGCTTATTTTGCTAACTCTTCACCATAATTGTAGTAAACAAGTATGTGTTTCTCCCTGTGGCCCTCAATCACCACTCATTCCAAACCTTTTCAATAGCAAATTCAAATCGTACAAACAATTCAAAATTAGAGGTGCCCTTAGTACAACTGAGAGCCGAGCAGTGTCCTGTTATGGAATGCACAATGCGACACCTCAAGTACTTGACATATTGTCCAGATGAAATAGATGCAAAATACTATGCCCTAAGCAGATGATAGTCATAGACAAACCATTTAATTTCAACTTGAGACATTGTATTGAGGATTTGAAAAAACTGGGAAGCATAGTGGGCTTCAAAATAGCCCTGAATGCCACGATGAATGCCTGCTATGGAATGCCATGTTATTCAAAAAGCACACAAACACAACTTCCTTAGCAAAACATATTGGCTCCCAAGTAAACCTAACAATGGGAAAATGGAGAACATGGCAACCAACACTTAGTTTTAACCAACATTTAAAAAAAAATCAAGGGCCTCATTTGCAAGGCCATGGCGCCACCAGCGCATCACTTTTTTTGACGCGCCGGCGGCGCAGTGTGCCTGCCCAAATTTATAAGGCCACATAAACTCACCCTGCGTGACTATTTTCATGGCCTTGCAAATATGGGCCCCTTTCACGCATTACTCTGTGTGATAGGGCCTTCCATGGGTGTTGCTGTGGGTGTTCCCACGCAACATCCATGGAACCTGACACATTCCCAGATTGACATTGTTTTGTAAAGTTTTGTAAAGCCAGGAATGCGTCAGAATCCTACTTCTCCCAGAGGAGGCGTAGGAGTGGAGCAATGAGGAGAAATACTTTATATTTCTCCTCATTTTTCCTCTTTCTATGCGTGCTTTATTTTGCAGAATGCGTAGAAAGAGGAAACTGCCATCAATGATTGTTTTTGTGCAGGAAGGTATCTCTTCCTGCACAAAAACTAATCATCCCCGCAACGCAGGCACCCTTGAAACATGACGCAAGGGTGCCTGCGCTGGCGCATGGCAGCAAATTGTGCACCAGCACTGGGGAAGCACACGGATACATAGTATTGTTGTTAATACGACGCATCCTTGTGCTTTTAAAATGACACAGCTCGGCGCAGCAAAATGGCTTGCGGCACCACGCTGCATTATTTTTTTCGTAAATGAGGCCCCAAATTTCAGAGTTCCTGCTTGTAAAAGGTAAGCAATTCACTTTGTGCGTGCACATAGTGCACTTTTTAATATTATTTGACCTTCAGATATAGGTGGGATTTAAACAAACTTCAGGAAAAGCCCACACAACTGCTATTCATTAAGAGACCCCTGGTGACCTCCAAATGATGTCCATGTAAATGCGATGCACATGCATGAAGGGCTCTTTGTGGAGCTAATACTGAAGCACTTGCAGCAATGACAAAGCACACAGCTGCACTTTCTCAGGACAGCTGTGAAACTTCAACTTCAACAATGAGAACGTCAGAGAAATATATTGGCCATTTTATAGAATATTTTCAGGCACTATTTGACATGAAACATTAAATGTATTTCAGTGTTGACATAATTTGTTGGAAGCAGTGCATAATATTATCATAGGGAGATGGTTGACATGATTGGAAAGCATCACATCATTGGATAGGGCACGATAAACTTTGTTTTGAAGTTCAGTACACACTTAGGGCACATGCATCAAAGGTTTTTGCGAGCGCAAACGGTGCGATTCGCAAAAATCGGCCGTTTGCGTTCGCAAATTGGCCTTTTGCGATGCATGAAAGTGTTGGGGACGCGCAATTTAGGTAATCGCAATTTCTTGCGATTTCCTAAATTACGATTGCATTTAAGGAATCGCAATTTGGGATTCCTTAAATGCAATGCAAGAAGCACTTTTAAATAGCGATATCGCTATTTGGGGCATAAATTACCGAGAAATTAAACTGTTCGGTAATTTGCAAAAACTTTGAAAAATGCACTAAAGTGCATTTTTCAAAGTTTCAGGTTACACACACACAAGCCCTTGGGGCATGTGTGTGCGCACCATGGGTGCCACCACAATTTCAGGGGTGCAACAGGGTGTCCTTCTGACACCCTAGCACCCTTGAAGTGCATGCGCAATTTGCGAGTACCAATTGGTACTCGCAAATTGCGCATGCAATTTCCCATTCATTCCTATGGGCCTGTAGGCCTACAGGAATGAATGGGAAGCCATTCCTTAATTGCTACTCGCAATTTGCGAGTCGCAATTAAGGAATGTTTAGGAATCGCTATTTTTATAGCGATTCCTACATGCATAGGCTTTTGCGAGTCCTTAATTGCGATTCCTTAATAGTCGCAATTAAGGACTCACAAAATCATACCTTGATGCATGTGCCCCAATATTTTTTCCATATGGAAACATAAAGGAAAAGTTTCTGTTTGGGCTTTCCTATGAAGTGTTAGCCCTCGTTTTAAACAAGTTGGTAAACTCGACTGATCTGCAAACTCTTGTTTGCACCCGAATCAGCATTCCAACCCCACATAGTTTTCCCACACAAACTTCACCAGGAAAACCCTGGTGGAATCTATGTGAGACAAATACTCTACGTTCCGGCCCTTATTATGAGTGGCCTCTGATTTCAAATGGGTACGGTAACAGCAGTTGCTGACCCGTTTGCAAATATGAGGTACGCTCGACCGACACAGATCTCTTTACTTTCACCTGGAGATTTCGGCTGGTGAAAACAGTCAATATCTCCAAGTGAAAGTATGGAGGAAATGAAGAATTACTGTGAAATCAGACATGGAATTGCCAATTCCCCTGGTAATTCCTCATTCCTTATTGGTCACTCAGGGTACAACTTTTATTGGGATGGGTTTTCCCCACTTCAGGAGTAACTGGCACTCCCAGTGTCGGTAGCTCTAAGGGTGGAGATTCTCAGGCCCACAGCCTTGGCCAGTTATAATTAGAGTGTTTAAATTTTGCTACTCCAACTAGAGGGGTATACTGGAGTAGCCCCCAATGAGGTGCAGGTCTAGGGATTTGGCGGTAATACCACACCCGGTAAATACAGCACTTGCCAGTATAAGTATTTACACTGTGTGTTACTGCCATTAAGAGTAAAAGGCCTCTCAGATTGTGGGCAGGAGTATCCTAGTCGTGCATAGGACACATTAACACGATAAGGTATCGCTCCTTCTCTGCAAGTCTTACACTTAGCAGTTCCATAGATGCATCATATTTGCAAATTTTACTTTGCAAATTCTTCTATTGAAGAGAGCACAGTAACAAACCCAAAAGTCCATTCACCCTCACTGACAAGGACGGAGAACACATCTAGGTTTGTGGACGCTTACCTTGGCAGAGAGGTTCTGTGGGTTCTTAGGCAGGATGTCCACTGCTGCTTCCCTGCAGCAGGTAGGCAGGTTCATCACAGCAGTAGATGCTGTTGTGTGGGTGTCTTCACTGCAGTGACCATAGCTGTAACTGCTGCCATGACAAGGACTCTCTGAATGGGCGCCTGGAAGGCGATGAGAAGGCTTCACTGGAGGTGAGAAAGACTTGGCTGCTGAAGAGACATTTGATTACTTTTGATTTGTGCTCTCTTAGATTTTCATTTTTCTTTTTCTTATGTAAAGCAGGTCTGAATATGGGTATTCACTATATCAATGTACAGGAAATATACAGTTCAAGGCCAACTTGCATCCACTTGTTATGAAAAAAATGCCATCTGGCTACATTAAAGGGACCTACTCTCTCCGATTTCCTTCTTACTAGAGTCACTTACATGGTGCTTTGCAAAACAATGCTCATCTCTGAATATATAATGTTCATAATATACGTACATTTTAAAAACACCACAAATAGCTGAAAACAGAGAGTAGCACAAAGTCGATATTTGTGAAGTCTGAACTTTAAGACACACCCTACTTGAAGAGGTAGTAAGTCTTGGGCAGTGGAAAGCTATAATAAATGAATTTAAACTTATTTTTAGGAGTGCTTATACTTTCTTTGCAAGCATGCTTAAACATTTCTTTGTGGCATCAGAGAATTTCTGATTTCCTGTTAGGGTCCCTCCAAATATTAATTTCCTAAAGAGACGCTGGCTCGACAAAGCATCATAATAATGCCTATGTATGCAATGCATTTGAATATGCCTATGCAATGCATTTGAATATGCATTTGCAATGCATTAGAATATGCCTATGCAATGCATTAGAATATGCCTATGTAGTGCATTAGAATATGCTTTTGCATTGCATTAGAATATGCCTTTGCAATGCATTACAATATGCCTTTGCAATGCATTAGAATATGCATTTGCAATGCATTAGAATATGCCTATGCAATGCATTAGAATATGCCTATGTAGTGCATTAGAATATGCTTTTGCATTGCATTAGAATATGCCTTTGCAATGCATTACAATATGCCTTTGCAATGCATTAGAATATGCATTTGCAATGCATTACAATATGCCTTTGCAATGCATTAGAATATGCCTTTGCAGTGCATTACAATATGCCTTTGCAATGCATTAGAATATGCCTTTGCAGTGCATTACAATATGCCTTTGCAGTGCATTACAATATGCCTTTGCAATGCATTAGAATATGCCTATGTAGTGCATTAGAATATGCCTTTGCAATGCATTAGAATATGCCTTTGCAATGCATTACAATATGCCTTTGCAATGCATTAGAATATGCCTTTGCAATGCATTAGAATATGCCTTTGCAATGCATTAGAATATGCCTATGCAGTGCATTAGAATATGCCTTTGCAGTGCATTAGAATATGCCTATGCAATGCATTAGAATATGCCTATGCAATGCATTAGACTATGATCTAGGTAGAAGCATGAAAGTGGAATGCTTCAGATAACCTCTTGGGATCATGGCAGCAATGATTTTGGCCAGATACGTATACCACAAGGAAGAAGTTTCCCATCATTCCCTCCTTGCTCTTAGCGCAAGCGCCGCACTGCCTACTGTCAGCTGTTTCCACTTTGACGCCTGAATCTGAGCTAAGTAGCACTTGTGGTGAGAGCCGGGAAGAGGAGTCAAAAACAAATACTTCCTCCGCTGATTTGTTGTCAGCAAATGCACCCAGCCCCTCAGCCCATATCAGTCTATGGTCTGTGTGGGATAAATGCAATGGCTGCCACAAAAAGTGCTGATGTCTGCCAGACTCGGAGGGCCCGATTTCCAAAGGAAGTTAGGACTTTCTGTTATTCACAAACACTCCCAGGAAAACACATGGGAATCTACGCCAGGGTTGGAAGGTCATGTAGCATTGCCACTGGAGGACTCTGCACAGGGGGAACAGTCTCCCCTCTGCAAAAGTACTTTTTTTTCCATTGGAAAAATAATTTTCCCTTTGGAGAACCCCCGGCAACTCTAGGAGTTATCTACTTTCTCTCCCACCCTGTAAGAGGGGTTACACCAGTCCTCAGCTGGTGAAATCTCCAATCCTTTCCGAGTAGAAAAGGGAAGGAGAGAAGTTAGTGGAGGCTGATAATTGCCATGTGTGTGGGTGTTCATAAACTTCCAAGGCTAACCTCGCCTTGGAACACCCACTTCCCACCCTTGAGTGTAATTTACAGGTGCAGAGAATTCTACATTCATGGCGTATATTTAAATGGGCTTCCACCTACCAGGAATCCCTTTGTGAATTCCTGAAATGCTGTGCTCTTGTACAATTTTCATTTAATCTTTAGCTCATCTTTTAGGAGCTTTAGTCATCAAACTGATGAAAATTATTTATTTTCCAGGCATGGGGATCAATTGAGCACCGTATATACTATGATAGTATTAGACGTTTGTTACTCATCTGAGTGGGATTTAAAAGGTCTAATGTATTGTATTGCTTAAGTAACTGTGATGACTACTTTATTGATTCCTAAATTCCTTGCACAGTGATATGCTATATAATAATACTCTTATACCTGTCATGGAGGCTACATTTAAATGGGTCGCCATTTTTTGACAAAGACAACAAAACTAGAAAAAGTATGCATATAAGATTGATGGAAAATGTGAACCTGTTTCATGACGTCAGTTGTTAACGTAATCTTTTGTTGCAATGAAATGCCCTAGAGATTGGGGCACTAATAAGTCTGATATGTTGTTCTCATGGTTGCTTTTAATGCTGTTCCAAACTGAAAAAGGAAACAACTATACAGCTTGCTTTGTGACAGTAGGAGAATGCAGCGTTTACCTTCAGTGGATTGTGAAGTGTCTCGTCTTTGCTCTACTGGTGATGTTGTATGTTTGCCAAACACTTGTGCATCAAAACTGGCATAATCAAATGGCACTTTTCCAAACTTGTCCTTCAGTTCCTTCGTCAGCGTGGTTCTGGGAGAAGTGACGGGGAAGGCTGTTTTATGCCCGTGGTGAGATAACTCAAGATGGTTCAGTAAATGTGGCCTGCAGAAGAAAAAAAACATGGCAGATGTGGGCTGAGGAAAATGTAATCAAGGCAGAAATATATAATGGGATGGAGCATTGGGGGAAGTATGAAAGAGGTGAAAAAGGAAGGGATGGTAGAGAGAAATGGAGGAGGAGAGAGGGAGCTAGATAAAGCCAGGAGATCGAGCACATAGCAAGAAGGATGGTAAAGGCAATCACAGTGAATTGTAGAGTTGTAACCATAGAGGAGGAAGTTATTTGAGGTCAAGTATTTATGCATGCTAAAAGTGACGTTAAACGAGAGATAAGGATTATCTCACAATATCAGAAGCAGCTACCATAGTTTGCCAGGATGAACTGACTGTCAGGAGTAATGAAGCTGTAAAGGAAGGGAATAACGAAAGTTTGAAGATGTTGCAAGCAAAGTGAGATGAGAGAAGTTACAGAATTGAAGAAGAATGACCTGGGGCCTCAGGGTGGTTGGCTTCAGGAAGATTCAGTAATATGTTTCTAATTTGGCTTGCAAAGTGCCATGGCAAACAGCAAGAAATGCCATGAGTGAAGTGTAATGTTTGGAAGTCACTGTGCCATTATTAATGTGAGTGCAAAAAAGGAGGAAATCATAAAAGAGACTGTAGCCAAGCAATAAAAGATACTTAGAGTGTCTGGTGGAGATAAATGGAGTACTGTTTAAGGTGGTAGCAGACTAAGGATGTCCATATACTAAAATGGTTAAGAAACAATGGAAAGTAACATTGCAGCTCATTGGGGGGAGAAGTTCTTTCTAACAGACATGTATCATGATTGGTAGGTTCTTAAGTAACATGATGACGTTCTACATTTTGAAATTTGATTTCAAGGAAAGAGAGCTTAATAGGAAGTTAAACATGGCTAAAATGTACCATCTTTGTAGGATGAAGTGATTAAAGCAACCTAGAATTTAAATTGGAATCCAAGACCAAGGAAAAGCTTTTGAAGTAAGAGTGATACATTTCAGTATCAGAGAAGTAGTGACGCTTGAGAAGGACATCCATAAAGTATTCAAGAGTGGAACTGGGAAGGTTAAGGCAGTGGTGCACCAGATTAAGGATATTGAAACCTAACAGAACCAGTGGAGTCTTTTTTATTATTGCCTCACATTATGATGTCCAAAAGAATTAATATTAAGGTCTGTTTGCGTGAGGACATTAGAGATTTAAGTATGAATGTCTTTATAGAATAATTTCCACTAGCTAAAGGAGCCTTGAAGACAAATGCCATATTCAAAGTTAAAACCACTCAAACTGCTTTAGAAACAATATGGTGCTTCTAAAATAGATGGGGGCTCGGAATCAGTAAAGAGTTCGAATGAATTTTGTAGGGAATGGTTTTAAAAAAGTGGAATCTAGAAACAGGAAGTGGTAGTGCCATATATTTTATTATTCTTAAGATTTTATATAATTCTGAGTACTTTTGATTGTACGATATTAGTTATTAAATTGTAATTTTTCATATTTTTGATGGGTAGGTATGTGGATAGAAATCTCTGAAATAAATATTGTAATCTGATACTGAACATTTTTGACACCTTCAATTTTAGTGCTTCATATAATCAAATGCTGCTCCACTACTATTACTAATTATCAGCTTAAAGACTGCCATTCGGCTTGCATGTGGCATAAGCTCTTTGTCAAAGGCTAAAGAATATATTGTCCAAAGACTTGGAAGGTAGTAGATACTTTCAGGACATCATTTTCTGATGGCTACCAACAAGGCATGGCATGGGAAGACCTTGAGAATGGTACTGAGGAGTCTCAAGGAAAGAGGAAAGTGTAAGCTAAGTGCAATAAATGAAACATACCTGCGGAACAATTTAGGGGGAACAGGTTCCAGTGAAGATGGACCTTTAAAAGTATGCTCTGGACAGGCTAAGCAGCCCTAAATATTATCTGCTTCTTATTTTAGTAACAAGTAATAATCTTCTCTGGAATTCCATATTTTACAGCCAATCATGGTAGAAATAAAAATACATGGGCTGTCCCCCGCTGTGCGGGAGAATTCCACGCGTGCGCGGAACGGACGGCCCCCGGCCGTCCTCCGCACACACCCACCGTGACGTCGAACGGCCGGGGGCCGTCCGACGCATGGAAGAGGCTAGTATCCTCTACATGAGGATATGACACAAAACACACAATACTTTAGCAAAGAAACAGTTGTAAGTAGCACAATACACAGTGGGCTCCAGGGGAGACCAAACCATATACTAAAATAGTGGTATAAGAACCATGACTGGAGTCGAGACAGTGTCTAGAACACGTAGAATCGCTGGGACCCCAAGGAACCACCAAGGTGAGTAGAAAGGGACCCCACGGAGGAAGGGTGCAGTGTGCTAACACGACCCCGGGCTCCGTACAATTCTATGGGGAAGTTGCGGTTACAATTTTAAAGTTTAAGGACCCTTCTCGTGGACTTCGAGGAAACCCTTTGGAACTTAGGAGGTTGGAGAGCCACCCCACCCATGGATACCGGAGTACCCAAGTTACCTATCCCAGAGGAGCAGGGGGCATAGGTCTGGATTGGTGTCGGAAACCGCCGTCGTTTTCAATGGAGGGTTGCAAAGAAGAGCTGCTGCCGGGAAAGGTTAAAGTGTCCGTAGGAATCCAAGGGTGGATTCGTGATGGAAGGAACTTGAAAGCAGAGGGGACAGAGTCTGGGTCACTTCAGTGTGACCAGGGGCTCGGTAGACGAATGCCCACCGATGTCGGGTGCTTCAGGTGAGAAGAAGGGATGCTTGACTCTGCAGCCACGAGGTCCACGAAACATCGAGGATGACCAGGAGCTGGATGCGAGGTGTACCACAAAGGATGTTGAGTGCTGAGGGGTCAGTGTGCGACTGGAGCACCAACAAGCCTTGGCAACAGCAACCCATGCAGGAAGGTCAAGCAGGTTACGGTGTGGACCAGCAATGTCCAGGGGACTCACCAAGCACTGGGGAGTCAGGGCACATCTGGAGCAATCAGGGAAGCACAACAGAATTCAAGATGACCCTCAGGAGGACCCACAGGCCGAATGATCATGAGTCGCAAGGGGACCTCAAGCAAGATCACAAAGTGCCAGCCTACGGAGCACTCGGTGTGAGGAGGCTGGAGTTCTTTGGTGAAAATACTGCTCGGGGTCAGGACTATACGAAGTCCAATGCACAAGCTCGGGAATTGCCAACAAGCATATGCACTTGCAAATGTACACAGTGCACAGGGGTTTGGGTTATGCGGTCCTCACAAGAGATACTGGCCTTAAACTTGGTGAGAGGGCAGCACAACCTCAACGAACTTTGGAACCCACCTCCTGTGTTGCTGAAGCCTTCGGAGTCTGCAGGAGCTCAGGATCAGCAGACCAGTCAGTTGCATTGCGGTGCCTGCAAATGCAGGGGAGTGACTCCTTCACCCCAAGGGAGATTCTTCAGTTGTTCTTAGTGCTCCACAGGTCCTGCACAGAGCCTGTATGGGGCAAGGGCACAGACGATGCTTTGGACAGAGAGGGAGACGAAGTCGGGCCCAGTCGATGTCCAGCGAAGTCCAGAGTGTCCAGACGTTCAAAGGTCAGTGGTTTCTCATTCTGAATCTTGTCCACATCAAATCTAAAGTCTTACAGCCAGGTAAGCCCTTATGTACCCACGGGAGAGGGTTGGACAGATTCAGGGGACCCTGCTAGGGGAGGGTCAGGACAGAGGGGAGGTTACTCCCATGTCCTTTGTCCAGTTTCGCACCAGAGCAGGAGCCAATGGCTCCCAGAACTGGTTTGAGCTGGACTACGCACAGGGACACCAAGTGTGCCCCAGATGCAGACTTTCAGGCACTTTGTAAGTGCACCCACCCAGCCCCAATACACTAAACCCTGTCTGGGAGGTGGTCACACCTCCCTGTGACAGGATGCCTATTGTGCTGCCTTCCTCTACTCGAGCTTGGCTCAGCAGCAGGAGGGCACAAATGGGTCTCTGGTCGGCAGCATCCATTTTGTGCTGTCCGGGTCGAGAAGGCTGATACCGGAAAGACCAGTGACCATATGAAGCTCGATTCAGAAGGGTGAAATCATACCTCCCACACCGGTTGCTGGTGTGGAGGTATGATTCCAAGGTGTTTGATACCAAACACGACATGTTTTGTTTCAGCCGTTTTCGAGATAGCATTTACCGCGAGGTTATAATGCACCTCTACCTATATGTCTGGCTGAGTCACAGACAACCCGGGAGAATGGTGTCCGAAGGCTGCAGAGGGGCTCTGCTCATGCAGGGGCACCCTCTCACATAAAACCCAGCACCCTGCCTTCAGGATTGTTAAGGCCTGCTATAGGGGTGACTTATAAGTTTTAGGTGTAGTGACCTATAGATATAGTGAACCTATATCTAAAGTAAGTGGTGCAAGCACCAGCTTACACAGGCTGCAATGGCAGACCTGTAGTTCCATTTTGCATGGCCTCTCAGGGGTGGCATAATACATGCTTCAACCCATGGGAGGCCTCTGGGGTACCTATGCCCTGGGTACATGGGTACCATATACTTGGGACTTATAAGGGTACCCCAGTATCCAATCTGGAGTGTACCAAAGTACAAGGCATAACATTGTAAGGAGAAAGCAGATAGACTGGGGTCCTGATTAGCAGTATCCCAGTCAGACTAGTCAAAACAGTGTAACATCAAGCAAAAAGTGGGGGTAACCATAAGAAGCAGATCCTACTTTCCTACACAACCCCCCCCAACGTAAGGAGATGAGACTAACCTTGCCCAGTTGAGTCTTCATGTTCTAAGTGGAAATATCTGGAGAGTCCATCTGCATTGGCATGGTTACTCCCAGGTCTATGTTCCACTGTATAGTCCATCCCCTGTAGGGAAATGGACCACCTCAAAAGTTTGGGGTTTTCACCCTTTATCTGTTTTAGCCATAAGAGGGGCTTATGGTCTGTCTGAACAATGAAGTGAGTGCCAAACAAGTATGGCCTCAGCTTCTTCAGAGCCCAAATCACAGCAAAGGCTTCCCTCTCAATGGCTGGCCAACGTTTCTCTCTGGGGGTCAACCTTCTGCTAATAAATGCTACTGGTTGATCCTGACCCTCTGCATTACGTTGTGACAACACAGCCCCTACCCCCAACTCAGATGATTCTGTTTGGACAATGAATTGTTTGGAATAGTCAGGACTTTGCAGAATGGGAGCAGTGCACATGGCCTGCTTGAAGTCATCAAATGCCTTTTGACAGCTAACTGTCCACTGAACTTTCTTGGGTATTCTCTTTGATGTGAGATCATTTAAGGGAGTCACTATGGACCCTTAACAAATCTCCTGTAGTACCCAGTCAGGCCCAAGAGAGCTCTGACCCGAGTCTGGGTAGTGGGAGCAACCCAGTCCATTATGGTCTGGATTTTGCTCTGCAATGGCTGAACCTGGCCTCCACCCACAAGGTGGCCCAGGTATGAAACCTTACTCTGCCCTATCTGGCACTTGGTGGCCTTGATAGTGAGGCCTGCTTTCCGCAGAGCCTCCAAAACAATCTTCAGGTGGACCAGGTGATCCTCCCAGGTGGAGCTAAAGACAGCTATATCATCTAGATATGCTGCACTATAGGCTTCCAGGCCTGTAAGGACTTTGTTCACCAACCTTTGGAATGTGGCAGGTGCATTCTTCAAACCAAAGGGCATCACAATAAATTGATAATGCCCACTAGGGGTTAAAAATGCTGTTTTTGGTTTGGCACTCTCAGCTAGTCTGATTTGCCAATATCCATCAGTGAGGTCAGATGTGCTCAAGAACTTGGCTGAGGCCAAAGTGTTTATGAGTTCATCTGCCCTGGGAATAGGGTGAGCATCAGTCCTAGTGACTGCATTGAGCCCCCTGTAGTCCACACAAAACCTCATTTCTCTCTTACCACCCTAGGTATGAGGTTTGGGTACCAGGACCACTGGACTAGCCCAAGGGCTATCTGAGGGTTCAATTACTCCCAATTCCAGCATCTTTTGGACCTCAGTCCTGATGCAATCTCTGACATGGTCAGGCTGCCTGTAAATCTTATTTTTAACAGGTAAGCTCTCACCTGTTTCCACTTCATGGGTACACCAGGTGGTCTGACTAGGAGTCAAAGAGAATATATGCCTCTATTGATTGAGGACCTTCCTGCAATCAATCTGCTGTTGGTCAGTGAGGCTGCCTGCCATGGCCACACCATCAACTGAGCCATCATCAGGGTTCTGTGAGAGGAGATCAGGGAGTGGGTCACTCTCTTCCTCCTGTCCCTCATCAGTAGCCATGAGCAAGCCCATGTCTGCCCTGTCCACATAGGGTTTTAGCCTGTTTACATGGAGCACCCTGTGGGGGCTCCTAGGAGTTCCAAGGTCCACCAAGTAGGTGACCTCTCCTTTTTGCTCAATAATAGTATGGGGTCCACTCCACTTGTCCTGGAGAGCTGCTGGGGCCACAGGCTCCAACACCTATACCTTCTGTCCTGGCTGATAGACAGTCAGTACAGCCTGTTGGTCATGCCATGATTTTTGCAATTCTTGACTTGCCTCAAGGTTTTTGCTGGCCTTCTTCATGTACTCAGCCATCCTGGAGCGGAGACCAAGTACATAGTCCACTATGTCTTGTTTGGGAGGTTTGAGAGGTAACTCCCATCCCTCATTCACCAGACACAAAGGACCCTTAACTGGATGCCCAACAAAAGTTCAAAAGGGCTGTAGCCAACCCCCTTTTGTGGGACCTCTCTGTAGGCAAAGAGAAGGCAGGGCAACAGGACATCCCATTTTCGCCTAAGCTTTTCTGGGAGGCCCATGATCATGCCCTTTAGGGTTTTGTTGAATCTTTCAACCAACCCATTGCATTGTGGATGATAGGGTGTGGTGAATTTGTAATTCACTCCACACTCCTTCCACACTGCAGTGATGTAACTAGACATGACGTTTGCACCTCTGTCAGTTAAGACCTCCTTAGGGAAACCCACTCTGGAAAAAATTCCCAGGAGGGCCCTGGTCACCACAGAAGCTGTGGTGGTTCTAAGGGGTATAGCCTCTGGATACCTAGTGGCATGGTCTACCACCACTAGAATGTAACTGTGCCCAGATGCAGTTGGAGGGTTCATGGGACCAATTATATCAATCCCAACCCTCTCAAAGGGAACCCCCACCACAGGTAGTGGTATTAGGGGGGCCTTTGTGGTACCACCTGACTTACCACTGGCTTGACAGGTGGTACAGGAGCAACACAACTCATTAGTGTCCTCTGACATGTGAGGCCAGTGAAAGTGAGGGACAAGCCTTTCCCAAGTCTTTCTTTGGCCTAGGTGACCTGCTAAGGGAATATCATGTGCCAGGGTGAGTAGGAAGCCCCTAAACTTCAGAGGTATGACCAACCTCCTGGTGGCACCAGGCTTGGGGTCTGTACCCTCTGAGTAAAGGAGTCCCACATCCCAATAGCTCCTATGGGACCCACTGATACTCCCAGCAGCCTCAGCAGCAGCTTGCTGTCTGAGGGGTTCAAGAGAGGGGAAGATTTGCTGCTCCTGACTCAGCTCTGCCCTGGGAGGGCCCCCTGTCCCCAAGAACTCAACCTGATCAGGTTCCAGTACATCTGGGACAGTTCCTTCACAGGGACTGGGGTCATCTCCCTCAGGAGACTGATCCTCTGTCTGAGCCTGGGGGGAAGACACAGTCTTACCCTTCCTGCTCCTTCTCTTAGAAGGCACCTGGTCCATCTTTTCAGAATCCAGGGCCTGTTCAGTAGACATCTGTTTGGCCTGTAACCTAGTCACAGCAAACACATCTGCAGAGATGCCCAACATTGCTGCATGTGTCCTGAGTTCCACTTCAGCCCAGGCTGAAGTTTCCAAATCATTGCCCAACAAGCATTCCACAGGGAGGTCTGAGCTAACGGCAACCTTTTTAGGGCCAGTTACCCCTCCCCAGCTGAAATTAACAACTGCAAAGAAATGGTCAGTCCTGACATTGTTAGCATTGGTCAATTGGTACATCTCACCAAGTATGATCTGTTCAGGGTCCACAAGATCTTTTGTCACCATAGTGACACTTGCACCTGGGTCCCTGTATGCCATGGCCTCCTTACCATTAATCAAAGGTTGTTGTCTGTATTTGCCCAGGTTACTGGGACTCACAAATAAGGTGGCAACATCTATGCCACCATCACAGACAAGCACAGCCTGAGCTGGAGTTCTGACCAGGCCGGAACTCCCCTCAAAGCCCAAGGTGACCCTACTAATCCCTTATTCCCTGTACCACCACTTGAAACTGTACTAGGGAGAGCAGTTGCTTTAGGGGCAGTGGTGGTTGAAGTTGAATCCTTGGCCTTTGGACAACTGGCATCTTTTGTCCAATGGGTCTTTTCTTAACATAAGTAACACCAAGGTTTCCTTTTGCCTACTCCTTTGTCGGACTGTGACTCCCCCAGATGCAGGTTTTTGGGGCCCTGATGAAGACTTGTCATCTTTACCCTTGTCCCCACCCTTATCTGAAGTTTTAGCATCTTGCTTCTGTTGGTCACCACCATGGTTCTAGTTTCTCTGCTTCACCCTTGTTCTGACCCACCTATCTGCCTTCTTTCCCAATTCTTGGGGAGACGTCAGATCAGAGTCAACCAGGTATTGATGCAACAACTGATTTTGGCAACTATTAGGGATCTGCTCCCTCATAATCAAATTGTACAATCCCTTGAAATCATTTACTTTGCTGCCAAGCAACCAGCCTTCCAGAGCCTTAATAGCACTATCCACAAAGTCTACCCATTCCTGAGTCTGTGTCTTCTGGGTGTCTCTGAACTTAATCCTATACTGTTCAGTGGGTAAGCCAAACCCATCAATGAGAGCACTCTTCAGTACTGAGTAATTGTCAGCATCCTCTTCTCTAACAGTGAGGAGCTTATCTCACCCTTTGTCAGCAAAGGAGAGCCACAAGATAGCTGCCCACTGCTCTTGAGGGACCCTCTGAACTTTACAGGCCCTCTCTAAAGCAGTTATCCATTTATGGATGTCATCCCAACATGGTAGGGAGGGACAATCTTGCTCAGGTTCCTATTATCAAAAGAATGTTCCTTAACTCTAGGGACACTGTTGCTGCCACCATGGGACTCTAGTCCCAATTTCTTTCTAGCTCTCTGGACTTCTAGGGATTCCTTGTCTAGGGTCAACTGCTCTTGCCTGAGCCTAAACCTAGCTTTCTCAAGTTCAAGCAGTTGATACTCCCTGTCTAAGGAATGGTCCCTCTTGCTAGATACAGAGGTCCCTATAGACTGGCCTGAGTGATGTGACTCTGCAGAGGGAGATCTAGATCTCCTTGGTAAACTCTGCACTCTTCCAGGAGGAGTGAAGAGAGGGCCATTTTGGCCTTCTCCCCCATCTCCCTGAAGAACTGATTTGTCCAGGTGGGAATCATCTTGATCCTCCTGGCCAGGGTTTGAATCTAGGTCATAGAAGGTGTCACCTCCTGACCTGTCTTCATCCCTGCCCCACCCACTCTTTCCTGTTCATCTGACCCAGTGGTCTTCTTAAGGTCATCTAACAGTAACACCTCAATGAGACATTGAGTGTTGGCATTTATCCCTGTCTTCAGCTTTCTAGAGACACAGATGGCTTTCAATTCCTGGAATGCAAACTCATTGTACCTAGAAGGCAGAGAGCCACTGCTGGCTTCTCCTTTAGAAGACATACTAGGTGTGGTGTGGTGTATGCACCTACCTAACCTAGTGGGAAACTAAACTCTCTAAGGTTGAAGAAAGGGTGTGCTAGACCCTTGACTACCCAACCCCAACTTCAGTAGAACTTACTTTTTCAAAGCTGGTATTATATGTACCAAGTACTTTAGTGGTTTTCAGTTAATCAATACAAAGATGTATCTGGTAAAACAATTGCAAGCTTGAATCCCAACCGCTGCACACCAATGTGAGAAGTTGGCCTGGTATATGCTGTCCACTAATTAAAGTGGGCACCTTGCATCAGTCCAAACGACCCTTATGATGTATGAGGTCAAAGATAACCTTTAGAAAGCTATCCTAGTGGTAGCTATGGAGAGCAGCCTTCAGGCTTATTCTTGAAGGAATGTAAAGCAGCTTGTTTCACCAGAATATCACCTTTAGTATTAATCAAATGAAAGGAGAACCACACAGTAGTTATAAAAATATGTATTTATTTATATACCACTCTCTAGTATCCTCTACACGAGGATACGACACAAAGCACACAATACTTTAGCAAAGAAACAGTTGTAAGTTGCACAACACACAGTGGGCTCCAGGAGGAGACCAAACCATATACTAAAATAGTGGTATAGGAACCACGACTGGAGTCTAGACAGTGTCTAGAACACGTAGAATCGCTGGGACCCCAAGGAACCACCCAAGGTGAGTAGAAAGGGACCCCATGGAGGATGGGTGCAGTGTGCTAACACGACCGCGGGCTCCGTACAATTCTATGGGGAAGTCGCAGTTACAATTTTAAAGTTTAAGGACCCTTCTCGGTGGACTTCGAGGAAACCCTTTGGAACTTAGGAGGTTGGAGAGCCACCCTACCCATGGATACCGGAGTACCCAAGTTATCTATCCCAGAGGAGCCGGGTGCATAGGTCTGGAGTGGTGTCGGAAACCGCCGTTCTTTTCAATGGAGGGTTGCAAAGAAGAGCTGCTGCCGGGAAGGAAGAAAGTGTCCGTGGGAATCCAAGGGTGGATTTGTGATGGAAGGAACCTGAAAGCAGAGGGACAGAGTCTGGGTCACTTCAGGGTGACCAGAGGCTTGGTAGACGAATGCCCACCGATGCCGGATGCTTCAGGTACGAAGAAGGGATGCTTGACTCTGCAGCCATGAGGTCCAGGAAATGTTGAGGATGACCAGGAGCCGGATGCGAGCTGTCCCACAAAGGATGTTGAGTGCTGAGGGGTCAGTGTCCGGCTGGAGCACCAACAAGCCTTTGTAACAGCACCCCACGCAGGAAGGTCAAACAGGTTACGGTGTGGCCCAGCAAGGTCCAGGGGACTCACCAATTCCTGGGTAGTCAGGACACGCCTAGAGCAACCAGGGAAGCCAAACAGAATTCAAGATGACCCTCAGGAGGACCCACAGGCCGAATGACCAAGAGTCAAAAGGGGACCTCAAGCAAGATCACAAAGTGCCAGCCCACGGAGTACTCGGTACGAGGAGGCTGGAGTTCTTTGGTGGAAATACTGCTCGGGGTCAGGACTACACGGAGTCCCATGCACAAGTTTGGGAATCACCAAGAAGCATATGCACTTGCAAATGTATGCGGTTCACAGAGGTTCGGGTTATGCGGTCCCCACGAGGGATACTGGCCTTAAACTCGGTGAGAGGGCAGCTCAACTTCAAGGGACTTCAGAACCCACCTCCTGTGTTGCTGGAGCCTTCGGACTCCACAGGAGCTCAGGATCAGCAGACCGGTCAGTTGCCTTGCGGTGCCTGCGAATGCAGGGGAGTGACTCCTTCACCCCAAGGGAGATTCTTCAGTTGTCCTTAAAGCTCCACAGGTCCTGCACGGAGCCTGTATGGGGCAAGGGCACAGATGATGCTTTGGACGGATAGGGAGACAAAGTCGATCCCAGTCAAAGTCCAGCGAAGTCCAGAGTGTCCAGACGGTCGAAGGTCAGTGGTTTCTCGTTCAGAATCTTGTCCACGTCAAATCTAAAGTCTTACAGCCAGCTAAACCCTTATGTACCCACGGGAGAGGGTTGGACAGATTCAGGGGACCCTCCTAGGGGAGGGTCAGGACAAAGGGGAGGTTACTCCCATGTCCTTTGTCCAGTTTCGAGCCAGAGCAGGAGCCAACGGCTCCCAGAACTGGTTTGAGCTGGACTATGCACAGGGACACCAACTGTGCTCCAGATACAGACTTTCAGGCACTTTGGAAGTGCACCCACACAGCCCCAATACACTAAACCCTGTCTGGGAGGTGGTCACACCTCCCAGTGACAGGATGCCTATTGTGCTGCCTTCCTCTGCTCGAGCTTGGCTCAGCAGCAGGAGGGCACAAATGTGTCTCTGGTCGGCAGCATCCATTTTGTGCTGTCCGGGTCGAGAAGTCTGGCACCGGAAAGAACAGTGACCCCACGAAGCTCGCCTCAGAAGGGTGGAATCATACCACCCACACCAGTTACCGGTGTGGAGGTATGATTACAAGGTGTTTGATACCAAACACAACATGTTTTGTTTCAGCCATTTTCAAGATAGCATTTACCGCGAGGTTATAATGCACCTCTACCTATATGTCTGGCTGAGTCACAGACAACCCGGGAGAATGGTCTCCGAATGTTGCAGAGGGGCTCTGCTCATGCAGTGGCACCCTCTCACGTAAAACCCAGCACCCTGCCTTCAGGATTGTTAAGCCCTGCTATAGGGGTGACTTATAAGTTTTAGGTGTAGTGACCTATAGATACAGTGAACCTATATCTAAAGTAAGAGGTGCAAGCACCAGCTTACACAGGCTGCAATGGCAGACCTGTAGTTCCATTTTGCATGGCCTCTCAGGGGTGGCATAATACATGTGTCAGCCCATGGGAGGCCTCTGGGGTACCTATGCCCTGGGTACATGGGTACCATATACTAGGGACTTATAAGGGTACCCCAGTATCCAATCCGGAGTGTACCAAAGTACATGGCATAACATTTCAAGGAGAAAGCAGATAGACTGGGGTCCTGATTAGCAGGATCCCAGTCAGACTAGTCAAAACAGTGTAACATCAAGCAAAAAGTGGGGGTAACCATAAGAAGCAGATCCTACTTTCCTACAATATGTTACAACATGCTTTAACAGTAAATGCAAAAACAGGACCCTATAACTTTAAATTTTATACTGAGCCTTAATGCTTCTTACCTGTGAATCTGCTCAACATTCTGCCCACCTGGAGAACAATCATATTTTTCTGGAGTTTTTGCCACTTTTTCAGCTGCAGCTATTGGACAACCTGAAAGACTGTTGAAGAAAGAGATGGACCTTCAATAAGAGGAGTAGGTTTTCCTTACATTCAAGTCCATAAAATGGGTGAACATTTATAACATTTATGTGTTTATATCGCTTTAATACAAAGTTACATTTCCAGAATGAACGTGAGATTGCTGTCTTTTAAATTTCAAATAGTTTGATGCATTTTTGTACTTAAGGGCCTATTAGGATGACGAGCGGACTTTCGTCCGCCCGCCACCCTAGCGGTGCTGGGACCAGCCGCCAGTGGTGCGGCGGTCCCGCACAGGTGATTAGGATGCCACCGCCACCGTGGCGGTGGCATCCTCCATTCCCAGCATTGTGGCGGGCGGTGCTCACAGCACCGCCCGCCACAATGCTGGGAATGCACTGTGTGCATCGTCATGCACAAGGTGACAGGCACCGCGAGGTGCCTGCCACCATGTCCATGACAATGCAGGGGGGTACCATAGGTACCCCCCATGTGCACCCCTCACCCCCCCAATACCCTGGGGGCCCGCAACAGGCCCCCGTAAGTGGAATCCGCCTGGCTGTCCATGGCGGAGTCACCGCCATGGAAAGCCGAGCACCGCCGCCCATCGTAATATGGATGGCGGTGCCTGCAAGGCACCACCACCATATTGCAGGCCTTTTCCGCCCGGTAGGCAATCGGGCGGATTGCCTTCCGGTGGAAAACTGGCGGACAGTCTTTCCGTCCGCCTGGGTCCCCACCGCCATCGTAATATGGCGGTGGGGAAATGTTAGGCGGGCGGTGAAAAATAGCGGGCGGATCGCCACCGCCATACGGGCGGTGGCGATCCGCCCGCTATCCTAATGACCCCCTTAGTTTGGTATTGTTTTTACTTTGACTTTTTACATTACTCAAGACGTGAATAATCTTTCACATGGTCAATGAAAGTGCTGGGAGACAAGCATAAAATAGCATAAAAACATAAAGTACATTAAATGTACATAAACCTCCCATATGCACTGCACCTAAACTTTGTTCTACATAGCATAGGTGGAGATCTCGATCTATGCTTTATTGAGCTAAAAATTACATAGAACAGGCATCATCTTAAGAAAATATAACACAAGTGACAAACAATACTATAAGCACATACATTAAGTTCACATTTAAGGGCTCTGACCTCTTCTGCTTGTGATGTGAGATGTTTCAGAGCCAGCTGCCACCTACATTTGTGGTGTGTATCATTGTGTGTCGGTGTGTGTGAGAAAGAGAGAAAGAGTCTCTGTGTGTTTTTGGGAAATGCACTGTGTTATGATGAGTCTTCGAACATGTAAAGAGTTGGTGGGGTTAGATGTGTGATGAGTCATTTTTTTTAATGTATTGCAATTTACAATTTTTAAAATGTTCTATATATGTGCACTCTGATGTATATGGGTGTATGCAATGTCGAAATCTGTATGACCTTTTTTAAATCAATTTTACTTTTATTACATTTACTTTGCTTTTTTTTTACATTTGTAAATTTTGAAGTACATTGGTGTCAGCAATGTCTGGAGTAATAAAAATATTTTTTCATTTACTTAATTTTTAAGGTGTTGAGCTTGACGCTGATATTGTTATCATTTGCCTCCGTTGATTGTATGTGGTTCCCTTGCAGTACCTGTGAAAGGCTATGTGTGGTGAATGACTTGCTCCACGAATTGGTTGCAATAGGTGTAATCCTCTTTCAGCTGTAGTACTACTTGAGTAGTTGTGGATATAACTTAAGTGAACAGCAACAACATCTTTGTGAATCAGGCTCTTTGTAAATTGGCCTGGAGGTATAGGAAAGGTATTGGTAGAAATCTCCATGAGCACCTTAGTGAAATGCATTTAGTAATACATGAGGTAATACTAAATGGGGACTACTTCAAATACTCAAAAATCCATTTGTGGATGAGAGTTACTAATATTTTTACCTAGGAGACCCTCTAATGGGGACTGAAACAATTACTTCTCTATTTCTGCTCATATTTACATGTTTTACCTATCTGGAGACCAGTACTCCCACCTCTCTTCATACCTATCCAGGGAGGCATGACTGCACCAAACTGAACATCCTGGAATATGGTCTACCAAAATATTGAGTTTTTAATGTTCACTTTTTCTTATATCAGCTCCACAATATCGAATAACAACATGTTCTTAAGAAAAGCAGATTTGGAATTAGCTATAAGAAATCGATACTTCCTTACATAGTCATACCTTGACAATAATCTGAAACCGATATATGTTCTGAGCATTAATAATGACATTTATAATTTAAGATTCAACTACATGGAAACTGTCAAAATCAGCAGCAACCTATCTCCTTCCTGCATGCAAAGCAATTAACTCAAATTTACTGCCTCCTTCTACTACAATATAATAGAGGTTTGGACTCTGAAACTTTTCAGTGAAACTAAATAAAAATGTTTCCAATGCTGATTGAAGGGATTGAGGTTGTGTGACAGATTGACATTATGTATGGATTTGATTCTTAATAAACGCTTTTCTCCCAGCTGCTTCATTTCAACTTATGGGCTAAAGTTCGCAATACCATGTCCATATTAATTCAATTATTATTGTTGCTTAATGGAAGGGGCATGGACTGAAACTACAATGAATCTCATTTATTTTTTATACTGTCCTGTGCCGTGCTTTTTGGGGTTTGCAGGGTTTCGACCTTGAAACAAGGAGGTACTGCAAAACCTTGTTTTAAGGCAGGCTATGACATTTTAGAGGGGTACAGCCAGCTCCAAGAAAAACTGTGATCATTTCTTAGTTATCCATTATAATGGACCCCAGCGAGAATGTAAAACTCCTTTCATAAACAACTAAGGGGCATATTATCAAGGGCTTTATCGCCGCTTTAGCGGCACTTTTTGCCGCTAAAGCGGCGATATTTTGACGCCCTATTAGCAAGCTGTCGCTAACAGGCGTTAGCGACAGCTTTCCGCGATAGCGGCCGGGTTTTACATCGCCTTGCATGTCAGCGATAATTATCGCTAATGACATGCAAGGTAGGCGTTCCCAACTAAAAGTGACAGAAAACAGTCGCTTACATACCTATCGCCTATTAGCAATACCCGCGAAGCGCTAAAAAAACGCGCGCTAACCCCGATTAGCGCTTGTTTTTTAGAACTGATAAAAACATGACTTAGCAATGAAAGTCAACGGGAGGTGGATTGTAGGGTTAAGTCCCCAGAATTAGCAATAGGATTTTATCGCTGGATATCTCGCGTTAAAGCTGGGTTTTGCCGCTATCGCTGGATATTTTATCGCAATGGAGATAAACCTTGCTAATAGCATGTTATTTCCGCGGTAATATCCAGCGATAGCCGGCGATAAAAAAAGGCGCGCTAAGCAAGGTTTGCGATATTTATCGCATGTTCTTGCTAATATGCCCCTAAGTCTCCTACAAGAAGTGACAGGCAATGTAGCATTTTCCGTACGGCTGCATTCGCTGCAATCCTGGCACGCATTCTCAAGATGTTTTCAGTCTGTCACATATGGAGATGTGAGGAAGACTTTGTTAAATAATTAGGAAATAACAGAAACGTGCTAATATTTACTTACATAATGTATGAGAAATGTTTATAGGAAGTTCACATTGGATTATTAAGTTTCACCTGCTGTAGTTTTAGTCATGTTGGAACATTCAGTGCCTTCGACAATCTGTCCCATTTCATTCTTTGCTAGCTGGGTTTTTAATTCTTTCACATTTCAACCTTTATTTTTTAATTTTAAATGGAAAATGTTGCAATTGCTGGCATATTCCATCTTGCAGTGTCATCTGACTGCAGAGGGGGAGGCTCTTGGTTCTACCAGTGCTGGCGCGAGCAGGTGGCAGTGAGATCATGTTCTTCAGCTCCTAGCCCTCTGCCTAGCCTAAACCAGCAGGACTTCACCCCTTGCCCGCCCTTTTTTAAACGTAGTTAAGATATTGATTAACCCCTTTCATTTTAAAGGTTAACGTTTAAGATGTGTCCAGATGGTACACATATTAATTAATCTCGCTGATTTGCGCTAAAGTGCAAAGTCCTTGTCGTGGGAGGGAGGTAACTGGGAGATGACAAACTTTCAGATTCTCCAGGTAAAGAAATCATCTACTCATCTGGGAGCTAGAAATATACACAAGGTATTAGTTAGGCAAACCCAGGAGATAGGACAAAGCTTTCAGTCCATGAGGGTGTACTGAAATTAACTTACTAAAGGTTTTGAAATAGTCTGAATTACAAAACAGGTGATAAGCTGTTAGACTGCTAACACAAAAAGTAGGCCTCACTAAAAGAGGAATAATCAGTGCTTACTGTAGAGTCTAGACACGAGGGCCCTTCCTGATTCTTTTCTACAGAGGCACCGAAGGGGCGTATGCGCATGTTTTCAACTAAATCACACTGCTTACAGATTCTACACAGACTCTCAATACCAGTTGGCAATATTGCTTCTCATAATTATTAGGGATAGGCATAACTTGTCTAATTTCGGGTAGCGGGACTACGCAAAATTACCAAAAAATGCTGCAAAATTATGTGCATTTACAAAAGATGCATCTTGCACTGAAAAAAATTATCCAAATGATCTGTTCAGGTACAAATTCTGCTCAAAATATAATTTCCAGTTGATTTCTGGTTGCTTGTATTCAAAATACTGCTGCTCGTGTTCGGATTTGTAGTTTTTGCCCATAAAAATTACCTGAATTCTCCTTTTGGGTAAAATATCTACCTAAAATCTTTTTTGACTTCAAAACACTGTCTTTTTCATTCAGATTTGTATTTTGGCACTAAAAATTAACCCGCCACTTGAGTAAAAAATCTAACTGAAATGCCACTCGCATCAAAAAATTACCTGAACAGTACATTTTGCTTTTAAAATTTGGCCCCAAAAATATGCAATGGAAAGTAATTGTATAACCTTTGTATAACCTTTGTACAACTACCAGTATTACCCCAATTACTCTGGCGTAATTAAAATTTCTCCCAGTTCTAATAATTTGCACACCCACTGAAACCTGACACCAATGTGCTTGGTATTTATCAGGTGAGATAAATATTGGCTATGGTGAGTTTTCATGAATAACGTAGATTTTGATGATTATTGTACCAAAATCTGTGTATTGAACACAAAACTCGTCATTTTGATCCGTGCATTAATGAGAGTTATTGCATATATCAGAATTTATTGGCCAGCTGATGACGAGGTCCTTACTCAGCAACTTTATGACTTAGAGCATAAGCTGCATGCAGCACAACTTGGCAACATGCAATAATGGATGTTATTATATATTTTTAAGTTGTTATTTCTGCAGGCCATGTACAAACTCTTAATAATACTGAACTAGTGCATGGTTCCAATCAACATGATATTTTGAAAATGTACGCAGTCACATATGATACTGTGAGAAACTGGGTTGTTTGTGGAGGGATGTGAAACCCTACTCAAGCAACACCCACAATCCTTGTCAGGGTGATCCACAAAAAGTCACAAAATTAACCTATGCTTAACCCTTTTGTAGCTTGACATAAAAGCAGTTAAGCAGGCAATGTGTAAAGTATTTATGCATCACTTAAACAGTAATAAAGTAAAAACACAATACAAGAAAACTCCCACACCAATTTAGAATAATAGAGTACATTTTAATAAATGATTTGACACCAAAACAACAAAAGTCCCATCAGTAGAACCGGAGTTATGAATTTGTAAAGTTATGGCTGACACGATAGAGCGTGGATTTGATACACTAAGTGGAGGGGGCCTGGTATCCGCTTACCTTCTGACTTTGAGGAAATTTTAAAGAGAGATGTATAAGAAGATAAAGTTCAGAGGGGCAAGGCAGCTGTGGGTGTCCGTGGAGGAGGTGTCATCATTGGGGAGCCACTGAGGGAAGTTGAGGTGAAGATTCCTACGTTCGAACTTAGTCTCTATTTTGGAAGTCAGAAATCTCCAGCAGGTCAAAGCTGCAAGCTGTAGCCAATGAGGGCTCCACAAGGCTAGATACCACTTGTGCGAAGAGCCGCTGAACATGATTTGCTGCAGCAGAGATGAATGTAGATGGAACTGCTTCAAAGTCAGGCCGACCAGCGATGCACCTTGGCCGGATCGGCAAGCAGGTAGGTCGGGTCTCCTCTCAGTTCTCCAAGCACTTTTTGGTTGAAAATTTTCTAAGTCACAAGTTTTGGATTTAGGCTATCTTGGCACCTTTAGAACCACGTCCCAGGGTCCAGGAATGTTGGGACACCACTACGACTGTCAGGACTCACTCAGGCTGGGTCCAGGTGTGGGATCAAGATGGTTGGAGCCTTTTAGGTTCCTGAGGCTCTGATCAACCAGCTATCCAGCCACATAGCTCTTAGAGTCACTCTGCAAGTCCTGGGTTCAAGTAAAAAAGCAGGGCTCAAACAACAGGGCAGGCTTCTGAGGCCACAGATCAGGCTTCAGGCAGCAGGGCAATATTTCTTGGTGCAGCAAGGTAGTCCTTTGAAGTACACAGCAGACCACAGCAGCAGGCAGTCCTCTGAGAGTCCTTCCACAGGTCCAGAAGTGACCCGAAGGGTGGGTCTGAGGGTCCTATTTTCAAACCTGGTGCCCCTTTTGAAGTAGGAGAAACTTACGGAGGCTTCCCCTCATGGAAGTGTCTGGAATTTTCTTGTCTCCCTGCCCTGGTCCCAGTGTATCTACAAGCACAATAGGTTAGTGTGAAGTTCTTTTTGGAAGAGCAAGTCACAGTCTTTTGAAGTGCAAGTGCGGCTGTGCACAACTCTGCCACCCCATCCTGTCTGACGTGGCCAATCCAGGCACAACTAGTCCCTCTATTGTGAGGCTCTGTGGGAGGAATGCACAAAGGCCAACTGCCATCTATAACCAGTCATGTGACCCAGGAACAGGCTGCAGGCACCAAATGATTAAGGCAAGAAAATGCCTACTTACTAAAAGTTTGATGTATTGGAATGCATTGGGCCCTTAAAGGCAGCTAGAATGAGCCTCTCTATAATATAAAACAACAATATATTTTCTAGCTGGCTCTTTTAAAAAATGAATGATTCCAAAAGCAGGGTCAAAAACTTGATTATCTTGGCCCTTGTATTTATTCACTTATATTCCTTAATTCATTTTGAGAGATATTACAGTTCATAACATGTCATAGATGGACCACCGTCTTCGTTTTTACACTCAAACCTGTTATATACATATAAAATAACCTGCTGCGACAATTATTCAAAGAAAAAATAATTCAAAGAAATACAAATACTTATGACAATACATGTGTGTGTTTTTCAAAACAAGAACTTTTTCAACCAGTCATCTAATCATAAATTGAACCAACAGATGCAATAAGTCACTTATTCAAAGAGTTGTCTTCTGCTGATGATAACTCCTGGGGACTGCTGAATTCATTTTTAGGTGGGGTTGGGAATCTGCCAATGTTCCCACTATTTAGGTGTTTTTCTGCAGATTTATTTCCCAAGAGATGGAGTTGACGTTTTTGTACCCCCTTGTAAATAAAATGGGGTTCTCCTCAGGACAACGACTGGATCCTTTCTTTAGTTATCTTTAGCTCCTGTGCTCGTATCTTAATTCGAACCCAAGTACCACTCAGATAGGTGATTTGCCAATTTCTTGTTGTTTGAGGTAGATTATTAGTTTCAAACTTCGTGGATTAATATGCCAATTTCTTATTTGCATTTGGGTCCGCTGTTCCAACCGCTGCTGCACTGGCCAGCTCTCTCATCCGAACAGAAAACACACACATGTAATTTCATAAGTATTTGTGTTTCTTTGAAGTCTTCTCTTTTTCTTTGAATATTTGTCACAGCAGGTTATTTTATATGTATATAACAGGTTTGAGTGTAAAAAACAAAGACGGTTGTCCATCTATGACATGTTACAAACTGTAATATCTCTCAAAATGAATTAAGGAATATAAGTGAATAAATACAGGTGACAAGATAATCAGGTTTTTGGACCTTGCTTTTGGAATCATTCATTTTTAAAAGAGGCCGCTAGAAAATACATTGTTGTTTTACAGTTGCTAAAAGTGGCATTTTCAGAATTGTGGCTTAAAATCTGACTTTACCATTAAAGAGGATTTTAAATTAGAATTCCTCAGACACCAAACATGATGCTCCTACTTGCTCCCAATCAAAAGTTATCACTTATTAAATTTACTAAGGCAACCCAATGTTAACCTATTGGAGAGGTAGGCCTCACACTAGTGAAAAATGGATTTGTGAGTTTTTAACAGACAGGACATGTAAAACTTGAACTAGGGTTTATGTGTTAAAATGTCAGTTAAGCGCGCTGAAAATGTTATAAGCAAAGAAATGTGTCACGTAGGCTTTGCAATGGTTGTATAGTTGATTATCTCCATTTTTCCTGATGAAAAAATACTTTTCTCTATTATGAACTGGAGCAAACTCATATCTAACATTTCATTCCTGATGAAAAAATACTTTTGTCAATTATGAACTGGAGCAAACTCATATCTAACATTTCACATCATACAAGCAGCCAAAAATAATTATGCTAATTTTCACACCTGTGCATGTCCCAGAAACGTGGTTTATGAGATCATAGCCTACAGTCAATTAATTCAACTGCAAAGATAGATGTAGTAGGTGCCAAATTGTAGAAGATCAGTTGAATTGTGTGGAGCCATGAAATCCGATAACATATTCTATCTGTACTCTCAAAAGGTATCTAGGGGATCTTCTTCTAAAACTTTTAAGTCAAGGCAAGAAAGCCTTATATCTGCCATTGGCTATGATCTGCTATTGCTCATTGTCTTAGTGTGGATGGTCCTCCGGTACCCACTTATCCTCCTCCTCAATGCTGTATTGCCCTGTGATGCAAAACACACAAGATAATGGACGGAATGTTGCACATTGGCAAACATTCACCCCCAGTCACAGATCTGGGTTTAATCCATCGTTCTTTTGCTTCACCACGCCACCCCAGTTCAGACATAGCCATATGCAAATCAGTCTTGACCCTGTGCCTCATGGGAACAGTCCAGACCGAACTGCCAAGCCATGTCTTCCCTGGACCGGAATCAAGCATCCTAGGACCGGTTTTGGGCTTTCAGCCCTCATCAGCCAGGATAGCTTGACTCCAGTGGCGCAGTGAGCACGGGACCCACGTCTGGGCATACCCTTCCCACTTAGGGCGAAATGCAAAACACACAAGATGATGGACGGAATGTTGCACATTGGCAAACATTCACCCCAGTCACAGATCTGGGTTTAATCCATCGTTCTTTTGCTTCACCACGCCACCCCAGTTCAGACATAGCCATATGCAAATCAGTCTTGACCCTGTGCCTCATGGGAACAGTCCAGACCGAACTGCCAAGCCATGTCTTCCCTGGACCGGAATCAAGCATCCTAGGACCGGTTTCGGGCTTTCAGCCCTCATCAGCCAGGATTCAAGCTAGCCTGGCTGATGAAGGGTGATGCCCTGAAACCGGTCTCAGGATGCTTGTCTCCGGTCCAGGGAGGACCTGGCTTGGCAGTTTGGGCTGGACTGTTCCCACAAGGAACAGGGTCAAGACTGATTTGCATATGGCTGGGTCCAAACTGGGGTGGTGTGGTGAGCAAAAGAATGATGGATTAAACCCAGATCCTTGTGACTGGGGATGAATGTTTGCATTGTCCAGCATTCCATCCATCAATTGTTTCATTTGCATATGTCACCCTAAGTGGGAAGGGTATGCCCAGACGTGGGACCCGTGCTCACTACACCACTGGATTCAAGCTAGCCTGGCTGATGAAGGGTGATGCCCTGAAACCGGTCCCAGGATGCTTGTCTCCGGTCCACGGAGGACCTGGCTTGGCAGTTCGGGCTGGACTGTTCCCACAAGGAACAGGGTCAAGACTGATTTGCATATGGCTGGGTCCAAACTGGGGTGGTGTGGTGAGCAAAAGAATGATGGATTAAACCCAGATCCTTGTGACTGGGGGTGAATGTTTGCATTGTCCAGCATTCCGTCCATCAATTGTTTCTTTTGCATATGTCACCCTAAGTGGGAAGGGTATGCCCAGACGTGGGTCCCGTGCTCACTACACCACTGGATTCAAGCTAGCCTGGCTGATGAAGGGTGATGCCCTGAAACCGGTCCCAGGATGCTTGTCTCCGGTCCAGGGAGGACCTGGCTTGGCAGTTCGGGCTGGACTGTTCTCACAAGGAACAGGGTCAAGACTGATTTGCATATGGCTGGGTCCAAACTGGGGTGCTGTGGTGAGCAAAAGAATGAGGGATTAAACCCAGATCCTTGTGACTGGGGGTGAATGTTTGCATTGTCCAGCATTCCGTCCATCAATTGTTTCTTTTGCATATGTCACCCTAAGTGGGAAGGGTATGCCCAGACGTGGGTCCCATGCTCACTACACCACTGGATTCAAGCTAGCCTGGCTGATGAAGGGTGATGCCCTGAAACCGGTCCCAGGATGCTTGTCTCCGGTCCAGGGAGGACCTGGCTTGGCAGTTCGGGCTGGACTGTTCCCACAAGGAACAGGGTCAAGACTGATTTGCATATGGCTGGGTCCAAACTGGGGTGGTGAGCAAAAGAATGATGGATTAAACCCAGATCCTTGTGACTGGGGGTGAATGTTTGCATTGTCCAGCATTCCGTCCATCAATTGTTTCTTTTGCATATGTCACCCTAAGTGGGAAGGGTATGCCCAGACGTGGGTCCCGTGCTCACTACACCACTGGATTCAAGCTAGCCTGGCTGATGAAGGGTGATGCCCTGAAACCGGTCCCAGGATGCTTGTCTCCGGTCCAGGGAGGACCTGGCTTGGCAGTTCGGGCTGGACTGTTCCCACAAGGAACAGGGTCAAGACTGATTTGCATATGGCTGGGTCCAAACTGGGGTGGTGTGGTGAGCAAAAGAATGATGGATTAAACCCAGATCCTTGTGACTGGGGGTGAATGTTTGCATTGTCCAGCATTCCGTCCATCAATTGTTTCTTTTGCATATGTCACCCTAAGTGGGAAGGGTATGCCCAGACGTGGGTCCCGTGCTCACTACACCACTGGATTCAAGCTAGCCTGGCTGATGAAGGGTGATGCCCTGAAACCGTTCCCAGGATGCTTGTCTCCGGTCCAGGGAGGACCTGGCTTGGCAGTTCGGGCTGGACTGTTCCCACAAGGAACAGGGTCAAGACTGATTTGCATATGGCTGGGTCCAAACTGGGGTGGTGTGGTGAGCAAAAGAATGATGGATTAAACCCAGATCCTTGTGACTGGGGGTGAATGTTTGCATTGTCCAGCATTCCGTCCATCAATTGTTTCTTTTGCATATGTCACCCTAAGTGGGAAGGGTATGCCCAGACGTGGGTCCCGTGCTCACTACACCACTGGATTCAAGCTAGCCTGGCTGACGAAGGGTGATGCCCTGAAACCGGTCCCAGGATGCTTGTTTCCGGTCCAGGGAGGACCTGGCTTGGCAGTTCGGGCTGGACTGTTCCCACAAGGAACAGGGTCAAGACTGATTTGCATATGGCTGGGTCCAAACTGGGGTGGTGTGGTGAGCAAAAGAATGATGGATTAAACCCAGATCCTTGTGACTGGGGGTGAATGTTTGCATTGTCCAGCATTCCGTCCATCAATTGTTTCTTTTGCATATGTCACCCTAAGTGGAAAGGGTATGCCCAGACGTCGGTCCCGTGCTCACTACACCACTGGATTCAAGGTAGCCTGGCTGATGAAGGGTGATGCCCTGAAACCGGTCCCAGGATGCTTGTCTCCGGTCCAGGGAGGACCTGGCTTGGCAGTTCGGGCTGGACTGTTCCCACAAGGAACAGGGTCAAGACTGATTTGCATATGGCTGGGTCCAAACTGGGGTGGTGTGGTGAGCAAAAGAATGATGGATTAAACCCAGATCCTTGTGACTGGGGGTGAATGTTTGCATTGTCCAGCATTCCGTCCATCAATTGTTTCTTTTGCATATGTCACCCTAAGTGGGAAGGGTATGCCCAGACGTGGGTCCCGTGCTCACTACACCACTGGATTCAAGCTAGCCTGGCTGATGAAGGGTGATGCCCTGAAACCGGTCCCAGGATGCTTGTCTCCGGTCCAGGGAGGACCTGGCTTGGCAATTCGGGCTGGACTGTTCCCACAAGGAACAAGGTCAAGACTGATTTGCATATGGCTGGGTCCAAACTGGGGTGTTGTGGTGAGCAAAAGAATGATGGATTAAACCCAGATCCTTGTGACTGGGGGTGAATGTTTGCATTGTCCAGCATTCCGTCCATCAATTGTTTCTTTTGCATATGTCACCCTAAGTGGGAAGGGTATGCCCAGACGTGGGTCCCATGCTCACTACACCACTGGATTCAAGCTAGCCTGGCTGATGAAGGGTGATGCCCTGAAACCGGTCCCAGGATGCTTGTCTCCGGTCCACGGAGGACCTGGCTTGGCAGTTCGGGCTGGACTGTTCCCACAAGGAACAGGGTCAAGACTGATTTGCATATGGCTGGGTCCAAACTGGGGTGGTGTGGTGAGCAAAAGAATGATGGATTAAACCCAGATCCTTGTGACTGGGGGTGAATGTTTGCATTGTCCAGCATTCCGTCCATCAATTGTTTCTTTTGCATATGTCACCCTAAGTGGGAAGGGTATGCCCAGACGTGGGTCCCGTGCTCACTACACCACTGGATTCAAGCTAGCCTGGCTGATGAAGGGTGATGCCCTGAAACCGGTCCCAGGATGCTTGTCTCCGGTCCAGGGAGGACCTGGCTTGGCAGTTCGGGCTGGACTGTTCCCACAAGGAACAGGGTCAAGACTGATTTGCATATGGCTGGGTCCAAACTGGGGTGGTGTGGTGAGCAAAAGAATGATGGATTAAACCCAGATCCTTGTGACTGGGGGTGAATGTTTGCATTGTCCAGCATTCCGTCCATCAATTGTTTCTTTTGCATATGTCACCCTAAGTGGGAAGGGTATGCCCAGACGTGGGTCCCGTGCTCACTACACCACTGGATTCAAGCTAGCCTGGCTGATGAAGGGTGATGCCCTGAAACCGGTCCCAGGATGCTTGTCTCCGGTCCAGGGAGGACCTGGCTTGGCAGTTCGGGCTGGACTGTTCTCACAAGGAACAGGGTCAAGACTGATTTGCATATGGCTGGGTCCAAACTGGGGTGGTGTGGTGAGCAAAAGAATGATGGATTAAACCCAGATCCTTGTGACTGGGGGTGAATGTTTGCATTGTCCAGCATTCCGTCCATCAATTGTTTCTTTTGCATATGTCACCCTAAGTGGGAAGAGTATGCCCAGACGTGGGTCCCGTGCTCACTACACCACTGGATTCAAGCTAGCCTGGCTGATGAAGGGTGATGCCCTGAAACCGGTCCCAAGATGCTTGTCTCCGGTCCAGGGAGGACCTGGCTTGGCAGTTCGGGCTGGACTGTTCCCACAAGGAACAGGGTCAAGACTGATTTGCATATGGCTGGGTCCAAACTGGGGTGGTGTGGTGAGCAAAAGAATGATGGATTAAACCCAGATCCTTGTGACTGGGGGTGAATGTTTGCATTGTCCAGCATTCCGTCCATCAATTGTTTCTTTTGCATATGTCACCCTAAGTGGGAAGGGTATGCCCAGACGTGGGTCCCGTGCTCACTACACCACTGGATTCAAGCTAGCCTGGCTGATGAAGGGTGATGCCCTGAAACCGGTCCCAGGATGCTTGTCTCCGGTCCAGGGAGGACCTGGCTTGGCAGTTCGGGCTGGACTGTTCCCACAAGGAACAGGGTCAAGACTGATTTGCATATGGCTGGGTCCAAACTGGGGTGGTGTGGTGAGCAAAAGAATGATGGATTAAACCCAGATCCTTGTGACTGGGGGTGAATGTTTGCATTGTCCAGCATTCCGTCCATCAATTGTTTCTTTTGCATATGTCACCCTAAGTGGGAAGGGTATGCCCAGACGTGGGTCCCGTGCTCACTACACCACTGGATTCAAGCTAGCCTGGCTGATGAAGGGTGATGCCCTGAAACCGGTCCCAGGATGCTTGTCTCCGGTCCAGGGAGGACCTGGCTTGGCAGTTCGGGCTGGACTGTTCCCACAAGGAACAGGGTCAAGACTGATTTGCATATGGCTGGGTCCAAACTGGGGTGGTGTGGTGAGCAAAAGAATGATGGATTAAACCCAGATCCTTGTGACTGGGGGTGAATGTTTGCATTGTCCAGCATTCCGTCCATCAATTGTTTCTTTTGCATATGTCACCCTAAGTGGGAAGGGTATGCCCAGACGTGGGTCCCGTGCTCACTACACCACTGGATTCAAGCTAGCCTGGCTGATGAAGGGTGATGCCCTGAAACCGGTCCCAGGATGCTTGTCTCCGGTCCAGGGAGGACCTGGCTTGGCAGTTTGGGCTGGACTGTTCCCACAAGGAACAGGGTCAAGACTGATTTGCATATGGCTGGGTCCAAACTGGGGTGGTGTGGTGAGCAAAAGAATGATGGATTAAACCCAGATCCTTGTGACTGGGGGTGAATGTTTGCATTGTCCAGCATTCCGTCCATCAATTGTTTCTTTTGCATATGTCACCCTAAGTGGGAAGGGTATGCCCAGACGTGGGTCCCGTGCTCACTACACCACTGGATTCAAGCTAGCCTGGCTGATGAAGGGTGATGCCCTGAAACCGGTCCCAGGATGCTTGTCTCCGGTCCAGGGAGGACCTGGCTTGGCAGTTCGGGCTGGACTGTTCCCACAAGGAACAGGGTCAAGACTGATTTGCATATGGCTGGGTCCAAACTGGGGTGGTGTGGTGAGCAAAAGAATGATGGATTAAACCCAGATCCTTGTGACTGGGGGTGAATGTTTGCATTGTCCAGCATTCCGTCCATCAATTGTTTCTTTTGCGTATTGCCCTGTGAAGCAGTACACAGATTTGAGTGCTGCTCAGCATCCATGTGTGGCTGTGATTTGAAATACAGGTACATGTATACTAAATGGACGGCTATGTTACTTGTTTGTGCTTGCATTACATCAATTAGTAGCATATGTACTTATTGCTTGTGGTACTATATTAAAATATTTATCTTGAGGCTGCCATCTGATGTGTTTACGTAAAATGTACCCTTAATAAACATGAGTCTGACTTACCTTCGGTGTGTATTGCGATTGCTGTTGACATGGCCTCTTCCACTGCATCCTGGGGTTGGGCACTTAAGAACATTTTCATGCATTGCAAGAACTAAGAATCAGGTAAAAGATATATATTTAAACCAAAGAGAAAAACACAGGATTAAAATGATTCTAAATGATACAAGAAAGAAGATACCAAAGACAAATGATTTTTAAAAATAAACCATACAAAGGTTTTTGTTAACAATAGGTGGAAACTGTGAGTTTGGTTCACCTTGAAACAACAATACTACCCCAAAGGGAAATGTTTCTATTCTACCTTAATTCAATAGGAAAAAGCTAATATGCAAAATGACAAAGAGAATATAATGAATTACTGTGATATTAACAAAAATGTGTTAAACATGGTTACTGTGTTGTATTACTGGTGGTGATTGGTGAGCAGTGCTTTCTTCACATTCGATTTTTTGAACAAACATTTAAGTCAGCCTTGTGTACATGACAGTATCTTGTAGGATGTTTGCAAACAGATTACAACCATGGTTTCCAGGTCTTGATTAATGGTAATGAAGCTGAATGTTCCCCACAAACACTAGTCAGTAACCACATTTGGGGTGGGTGAAATGCTGATGGCATAAATTGTGCTGTGCGCACAATCCTTTTATAGTGCTAAATGGTGTATGGGTGTTGTTTTGTCATACATTTTGCACTGTATTAAAATCATGCATAATTAACAGCTGCTAACTAGTGTCAACACATTTTAAACATCAATATTTAACCAGCATTGAAAAAGCCAATTTTCTCCTTTATAAGTGTGGGAAACTGTATTGTTAATTGGGGCATGAGGCATCAGACTCCTGCAGAAGTTGTTGGTGAGATCTTGAGATCCAAAAAAGTTAAATATTTTGCTGCCTAGAACATGAAAGCCAGTTTCTTTGAAGAGTGCTAGTCATACATTTGGTACATTAGCAGAAGCAACAGACTTCTCAAAGATTGTGTATAGTGTCTCTGAGCATCAAAACAACATTGATGATAAGAAATAAAACAGACAGACTCTGGTTCGAGCAAAACATAGCTCAGAGAGAATCATACCCAACCCCTGGTAGCTATGGTACATACAGCTGGCATTCCTGCTGCCACTGTTCGTGGTCAACCTTAAATCATGCCTAGGTCCCGGTCAACCATAACTTTTGATTGGCACTTGTCTTTTTCTCATGCTTTTTGCCTTAAAACCTTAAAACTTCATATCACTGACTCCCCTTTCCCTATTTTATTGACCTTAGTGTCTTTTTGTGCTTGAATTATTTCTCAATTGTTCTACATTAAATGGGGATTTGTGTTCCTTACATTAAAATTGTTAATACTGCTTGAACTTGATATACACTTCTCTGGACATTACCCGCTGCTTTTGCCATAGCTTCCAGAGGTTGAGCAGAGATTCTTTCAGAACCATGTTTTGTCCTAACAACAATGGGTCTAATGAGTAAATAGAGGTTACCCCTCCCAAATTATTAACACCGTACAGAACAGTAATGTTGATTTCTCCTTTCATCTGAAGCCTGGCAATATAGCGCCAAAAGCTCTCACATGTATCATTGTTAGGCACACTCTGCTGTCTTTTCCTACTCTTGCTTCTTACACTAGAAATTACTCACTTTTTCAGACGTCACCATATTTCAGCAGGACAAGGGTGAGAGTTGACTCTGCCATCAAAAACCCTTGATCAAGGGCCCAGTCCATCTGGCACAGTGGCAGATGCCTGGCCTACATACAGTGTGGCATCCATTGCCAATTTGTTTCTTACTCACAAGAAGAAACTCCATGCATGGCAGCTGATATTTTATTTTTTGCTTTAAAGAAACAAATCTCCGCTTTGGGGGGTTAGGATCTGAAAATCAAAAGAGAAAGCTGAATGGCCTTCCCCAACATGGCTGCACACTTCGCATTAAGCTGTAATGAAAGTGACAAAAATGCCACCGCTGGTATGATGGAGGATTTTTTGTCACTGCGATCTCCTCCAGGTAGGCAGAGAGCATTTTGCAGAGTGAGAAGCCCACCACCGGGGTTTGTAGGCAAAGTCCTCTGCTAAACTGGCGTACTTGCATGATTCTAACTGACTATGAGCCTTATGTGGAGCTTGGTGGATGGGATACTCCATGGCAGATCTCTCATCTGTCATATAACAGGTACATTATAGCATATGGCACTTGCAATATGGCAGACAGCGGATCCGCCACGTTTTGAGAGTATCCTATCTGTTCAACTCTAATAACTCCCTATGCGGTATCTAAATGTAAAATCTCATTGGAGATTAGCTTGTCTCTGTCAGCAAATCATCCAATCTGTGAGAAAAATGATAATCTACATTGAAACTATGCAAGTGGCTGTCTTGACTAAATCACTGAAGTCTATTTAAAACTGGACTGATAAATGTGATAATATTTCAAAATTTAATGTCACATAAGTTTTGTTTGTTTGTCTAATGTATATTTCAGTGCATGATGAAATGTATTAATGATAAATGCCTTTTTCGTTACCTGTTAGCTTTTGTTTTTTAAAATAGAAGTAATTTGTGTTGAAATAATGAAATTGAACGTATTCTTTTTGGTTTGTTTTCAGCTCATTTGCTATTTTCTGTAAAAAGTATTCACATATTATGACTTTTATGAGTATGCACCAAGTTGTATGCAACTAACTAACAAAATAGTTTACTTGTGTGTATTTTATACATGTTTTAAAATACGCATCAAAGTTACTTGCACATATACATTAAAAAGCTGTTGAATTCTGTAAAACGTGTATGAGACATGAATGCTTACATTATGACTTTTTCGAGGAAGCAGTTATGCCTAGAAAAAGCTTAGCGAATCTTTACAAAGTACTTGTGGCCATGCTCGAGAAGTGCTACTCTTTGAGATCTGTGCTGCAGACCATATTTTTACAATACAACCAAATGATGCATTTGTTCAAATGTAGATATCAGTTTGATATACACGTTTAATTCATATCAGTATCTTTCAAGCCATAATGACAAATATATAACCCTCATGACCAATATCTGTAAGTTTCCTAGGTGCAAATACAGCAGGGAATGATGATAACAAATAAAATGGTTGATGCCTGATACACACGAAGTCTGAAATAATGCAATATGTGACTGACGGAGATGATGTCTGTTGTGACCACAAGTGGCGAATTCCTGCCAAATCGTAAGAATGTGGCAGTAATTGGTGTGCCTGAATCAGCTCTAGCACCAATGGAAGGCATGTGTTAAAAAATCCGCTTGCTTCCCTTAGAGGATCGCAGTTGTTTTGAACTGGCCTGCATCATGTTAAAAAAATTCTTACTTTGCGGAAAAAACACAAAAACTCCACTATTCAATCACTGATTTATGCAATGTTTCCTAACTCCTAAATCCATTCTGTAATCACCATCTCCTTAGCTGTTCCTTCTCTGATGTTCCAGCTTAGTCTGTGTATTTAAGTGTACAAAGAATAGCTTCTCTCCTGCATGTGTCATGTAAAGCACACTAACAGCCAAAATCAGGGGGAGCGGTGCTATCTAAGAGTATTCAGTCAATACATACACAAATAATATGGTGATGTAGCTGAAGCAGCGGGAGGATCCTTCTCAGAAACAGGAGTGGAAGTTGATCTTTTTGAATCTCACTGCAGAGTGATGACCAAAGGAAACATCCTAGCCAAGCATTACTCTGCGCCACAGAGGTGTTTCCGTGGGTGTAGCGTTTGTGTTCCCACACAACATTCATGGATTTTAACGCATCCCCAGATTTACAAGAACAGGTAAACCTGCATTATGCAGCACACATAGAAAGAGGAAAAAGCCTCTCAGGGTTTTTTTTGTGCAGGAAGGTGTAGGGCACCAAGGGCACTTGGTTAACCTCTTGAGTGCTCATGACGGCTCCCAGCCGTCATGAGTCACAGTAGACGTGTGCTCATGACGGCCGGGAGCTGTCCGAACGTTGCCGCTCCGCCCACGCGGTATTAATTCCCCGCCTGTGCGGGGAAATTAATCAGTGGGCGGAGTTCGGACGGCTCCCGGCCGTCATGAGCACACGCCCACTGTGACTCATGATGGCCGGGAGCCGTCCTGAGTACCCGAGCGCTACGCCCAACCCCGCCCCCTCTTGCACCGCGGGGGAATTTGCCCCGCAGCGAAGGGGTTAATGAAAGTAAACTTGTTTAAAAAACAAACAAACAAAAGAAACAATACTTCATGGTTTACCTTCCTGCACATGCACAATCCTACCTACAACACAGGCCCCCTGTGTTGGCGCTAGGCTGACAAAATGGTGCCAGCTCAAGGGAAAAGGACAGGAATTGTATAATTGCGTGGCATTCCTGCCCTTTCCCTGTGACACAGGGCAGTGCAGCAAGGTGACTTGCTGCGCTGCCCTGTGCCACAAAAAGTCACAAATATGCCCCATAGTCTTTTCCCATTTTGGCGGGCATGGGGCGGCACCTTGTTTCTCAGACCAGAAGAAACAATGCTATGATATGAGACAGGTCCTTTTCAGAGTATTTTGGTTTATTACCGATTCAACCAGAGAGAGTTGTTTCCCCTGCAATACTGAGTGTGCTTCATGTATGAGGTGAGATTCTTGCAGTATTCACTGATTTGCCTCCAGCGATACGAAATTCTAGTATACATCTGGAACTGTAGTTGTTCCTGCATTATCAACTGAGCCAAGGGACACCATATATATAATGAACAGCAGAAGAGATGGAGACAGACCCGCTAGGACCACACATGATATGGGTTTCACTGTCAATGAAGAGGATCCAATTCTCATTTGCTTGGTGTCATTAGACCGGAAAAATAGCCCTATAGTCGAATCAGCGCTGTTCCTGGTTTGACTACGAGCGCAATTTCCAGGTAGTTTCTGTAGTGTAATCACATATGGGTTTCCCTATCAGCATTATGCTGTGGACAGGAAGGGCAGCCTGGATGTACAAAATCCATAGTGAACAGCACCTTCATGAGTAGCAGTTTCTGATAACATTATCGTTCAGTAGCGGCTCGTGGTGGGAGTGCTGTGGGGCGGTGGTGGAGCAGGGTGGGGGGTAGTAAACTACGGCATACGGCCGAACAGAGGTAAGTAAACAAATAAATAAATAAAACGAATTTTGTTGCGCGCGCTGCATCGTATTTGGCAATGCAGCGCGCAATGAAATTCGTTTTATTTATTTATTTGTTTACTTACCTCTGTTCGGCCGTATGCCATAGTTTACTACCCCCCACCCTGCTCCACCCCCGCCTCACCGCCCCGCAGCACTCCCACCACGAGCCGCTACTGTATATCGTTAGTGAAAGTGTTTCTTGGAAATTGCATCCTGTCAGGTTTTTGATGTGCTGTCCAGCCAGAGGAATGAGAGGAGGAGACAGTGGCCAGTTTCATGCTGCCCTTTGGTGTTGAGGGAAACAGTTTAATTAGGTAGGTGACTTTTGAGGTGGTCAAGAGCACTTGGTTAATGAAAGTAAGATGGTTTAAAAAACAAACAAAAAAAGAAACAATACTTCATGGTTTGGCACGTGCATGTACTCCAGGGAGAGGGAAAAAATCTACCACCGGGTGAGACCCTTTGCTTCGCACATCCGGACCGGTTTGTTATTTTATGGACAGGTGGTGTTTGCACAGAGGGATTATAAAACAAATGTATTTGGACAAACACAATGGAGATAAAGCGCGGTCAGGCAGATGCGTCTTGTTAACAGGTGGATAAGTAGAGGTGCTGCTCTATTGGGCGTCGGTCGTAAGTTGATTTCTGCTCTCCAGAAGGGGTTTAATTCACAGGGAAATAGCTCTCTCCTAGGATGCCTCGGAGAGAGAGCGTTTTAGCGAAAAATTAGTTTCGCAACTGTATTATGTTCAGATGGAAACTTCCTTGTGTGCTCCGGTACAAAGGCCTCTTCTGAGCAAATATTTGCTTAGTGTTTGAATGTCAATTAATATGGATTTGATATTGTACACACTGGGCTTCTTTTATTTTCAAACGTGAAAAAACAGGCTCTTTTGTGAAATCTAAGATAAGAAAACCTGGAAAACGGTCATCAAATTTTTACCAGTCCTGCTCCAGTTCACATCAGAAAAATGCTCTGCATTAAATAGGGGAGTGGGTGTAAGCCACACTCCTCCGATGCAAGGCCCAACTTCAATCACATCTTTTTTATTAAGCGCCACTTAAAATATTCGCAGTCTCACAGAGCGCATTTTCTATAATGTATAAGTGCCTTCAGTATAGAAAATCCTTCACCCCTTTGCAACCGGTATTATTATATTTTCCAAAATACACATCTTGCTGCACTTATCCGGGATTGAGAGCAAATGATCATACTTATTAGCATAAAGCACTTCAACGTCTCGTTAGGGGTAGAAAGCGCTATATAAATACAATTAGAATATAATACAATACTTACTTTCCAGCGGCACTCTAACTTTATGCGGACAGCCAGACAGGCTCCTGTGGTGTGGGTACAGTCCGGTCACATGTCCTGAGCCATCACACCCTGGAATTGGGCACTTGGTTTCTCGCCTCTCGTTCCTGTGGGAACCTGTGAAGACATTACTTGGTTTTTTCCAAAATGTTTCTAGTACAATGTTTTGCACAACTTTTAACTTCTTTAGAAAGTCTCATTAAAATGCAGACCATTAACTGGTAGAAATAACCCTATTTGGTTTTACTGTAGACAAAAGTTCGAAAGTAAGATTTAGAAATCAGTGTGCAAAATGCGGTGATATTAAGAGTGCTCAGAGGTTTTGACAACGGAAGTGTGTTAATTTAACTTTCATAGTAGCATCTGGTATTACAGTGCTTAGAAATAACAGAATGGCGGCATGAAGCACTTTACCAAACAGGTTCCTCTTAAAATGGTTATTGAGTTGCCTTGTTACCAGGTAATGCCTTTAGGTGCAAGAACATGGAAACATAATATCAGATTGTTTTAACATTTTTCGCTGGCTCGAATGTGATACAATGTAAGTCTGGTCCTGATCTCAACACTCCCTACTCCATCCAAATGTATCTGTAGCACTAAGGTACAAAACTCCATTGACAAAGACGTGCTCTCTGTGCTTACTGTACATATTAGCATTGACGGTTTGCTCTGCATTTGCATTGTTTATACTCTGTTTTTTAGATAAAAATGTAAATCAAGTAATTCATACTAAATAAGACGATTTGAGGCAACACCGTGGGTCTTTCCAATGTCACAGTCCATCAGACACTAATAGCTATATTTATGATTTTTGTGGTGCTGGGGAGCGCGGCAAGCCACCTTGCTGCGCTGCCCTGCATCACAGGGAATGGGCAGGAATTTGCCGTATTTATCCAATATGGCATATTCCTGTCCTTTTGCCTTGCAATGGTTTCGTTTTGGCAGCTAGTTTTCTCTTCTCAGGGACACTCTGACTAGTATAGGACTGGCTTCACTATGGGAAGACCCTCTAACAACTTCCCGGGCAATTTCCAAGAAGAAACTTGTGGATTGCTACAGGACCTCTACACTCCCCTCTTTCATGAAGGGTCCAGCTGTGGGCAACTTAACTAAGAATTTTATACAGATTAAAGACATTTATAGATTTGAAATTTTCCTAGATGAGATCCAGCCAGCATTAGCCAGGAAGTTGTATTTGGAGTTAGTCATGGTTTGCTCCCCTTGTGCACTTTTACTAGTGCCTGGTTGAGAGACAGTGGCGTAACAAAAGCCCCCACAGCCCCTGCGGTGTGGGGGGGCCCTGAGCTCTGGGGGCCCCCTTGAGCACTGGCAGGCCCCTGGGCTGACAGCTTCGGACTGGGCCCAGAATGTGGGGGCCCTCCTGCATGCACTTTGCAGGAAGGCCCCCTCAAGTTTCGTTACGCCACTGTCGAGAGAATTAGATTGGAATTGTCCCTCCTGTGGAACAGCAGAAGTAACCAAAGCACATTTACTTTTCTTTTGTCCGGCACATAAAAGAGAAGGACAAATGTGGATAGTACAGATCTGTAGGAACCTCGGGACTTCTAACCACCTTGAGGCCTTCAGAATACTGAAATACAATCTTCACCATGCGAGTATTCGCAGTTTCTAGATTTCTTTTTCCACATTGTGTGTCAGGAAAAGGCTCCTAGGATAAGGGATGGACAATTCACTTTGATTAGAAAAGAAGGTTTCTCTGGTGATGAAAACTAGGCCTGATGCTGTCATGGCATTTGATGTTGATACTATGTGCAGGGGGCCAACAAAGTAACTAATCTTATTTTAAGCTTTATTTCTAAGGATATAACATCTTAATTCAATATGGATCTTAATGAGTGCACATTCGATTTTTGTGCTTTTAATGTTTTGATGAACTTTTATGGTTTTTAAAATTCGAATTAAAAACATAATGTATGAATGAATGTAAATAACATATACAATCTGGGTGACATAGCGGACCCTTTAGGAGTACTTTTCAAGGTCTCTCTTTTTGAGGCTTTTGTCTCTTGGTTGATTTCAGTTGGGGGCAGTATTTGCCAATTTTTGTCTTATGACAGTTTTTTTTAATATATGCACACTGGTATTTGGATGTGATCTGTTTTTATGATCGTTTTAATGTATGTATAATGTCTTTTGCATTGTGCACTTTTATGGTTCTTTCAACTGAATTAAAGTTAATATGAATGAATGAGTAATCCATACTAAATTTGACCATTCGAGACAACACAGTGGGTCTTTCTAATGCCACAGACCATCAGACACTAAGGGCCATATTTATGATTTTTGTGGTGCAGGGCAGTGCAGCAAGCCACCTTGCTGCACTGCCCTGCGCCACATGGAAAGGGCATGAATGTGCCATATTTATCCAATACGGCGTATTCCTGTCCTTTTCCCTTGCACTGGTGTAGTTTTGCCAGTCTAGTGCCAACGCAGGCACTCTTGCACCATGGTGCAAGGGTGCCAATGTTGTAGGCAGGATTGTTTTTGTGCAGGAAGGTGCACCTTCCTACATAAAAACAATCCTGAGAGTCTATTTTCTCTTTCTAGTTTTGCTGCAGAATGCAGCACACATAGAAAGAATTAAAAACTAGGAGAACTAAACATAATTCTCCTCATTATGCCTCTCCTGGGGAGGCATATCTTTTTGGTGCATTACCAGGTTTACCAGGTTTACCAGGTTTTGTGATCTAGAAATGTATCAAAACCCATGGGAGTTGCATTGGAACACCCATGCAACGCCCATGTAATACCTCCCTTGCACAGAGTGCTGCAATGCATCGATTTTCACCACGTTGCATTACTCCAGAGTTTTTAAGTCATTAAAGTGGCTTTGCGTGACTTCAAAAATATGACTAAATGTTTATGTCGCTCTTGCACCACATTGCATGGTGTAAGAGTGACCCAAACTAGGTCATAAATATGGCCCTAAAGATTTTGTATGCATTGACTTTATTTTCTTTTCCCATATGAATAATGTAGGTGATTGGTCACTTTTTTTTGTCATTTGCCTGTTGTTATACAGTTCAAGTTGGGAAGCCTAGTTCTCTAAGCTTGTTCAAGTGGACAAGAAGCTGATCAAGTAATAAAGGGAAGTGTAATGGAGTATATGGGGGAGCACTCACTTGTGAACGTATACACACATGAAAATAAGAAAACATGTAAAAATGAGACTTTTTCTGCAGAAACCATACACTACACAATTGCATAATGTGCATAATGTGTGCAGCGCAACCCTGGAGCAGAACCGATGCATCTTCACTGCTGCATGGATTGGACCTGTCATGAAAGACTCACATTGCTGCTGCAGTGCGCATCGCCTTTGGAACCCCCAATGTGCAACACATCTTTGGTGTAGGCCCTCACATCTCTCATCAACGGCAGCCTCGCCAATGACTGCAGACTCCACATCTCTGCCTCAAAGCTCTTTGGAACCAACGCATCTCCCCGACTGCACGCAGCATCCCCTGAGGCTGGACTTTGCATTGCAAGGCCGAGATCATCGACACAACAGGATCCCACACCACAGCCGCATCTCTGGACCAACACATTGCTTGCCTGTACAATACATCTACGACGCAGATCTACGCAACCCTCCGCAAACCAGGATTTAAGGTACTCTGTTCAGCGGGCCTAACTGGGTTGCTGTAGCCACCTCGCACTCAGTTGCGGTCGGCCTGAACTTGTGACTTTGTCCCGGCTCAGCGTGACAACCAGATATGCACAGTTGGTGCTTTATGCCTTTGGTGCTATTTTTTCTACAAACCTTAAAATTCAATATCTCTGGTTCTAATAATTGGATTTTTGTTGTTTTGATCTTGATCTATTTATTAAATTAAACTTTATTTTTCTAACCTGGTGTGCGATTTCTTTGGTGGTGTTTTCACTGTTTTATTGTTTGAAGTGTTGCACAAATACTCTACACATTGCCTCTAAGTTAAGCCTGGCAGCTCTGTGCAAAGCTACCAAGGGATTGAGCACAGGTTAATATGGGGTTTGCTTGTGTCTTACCCTGGCTAGGATTGTGGTTGCTGCTCGACCAAGGTGCACACCACAGTCAACCAGTGACCCAGTTTCTAACAACTTTCATGCTTTGGAACATTTCCCATGTGTGGTTCGTGCACTGGACTGCAAACTTGTTCAACTACAGACTCCAAAACTCATGCAGTACCGGTTCTACAATCACCAAGACTGGCACTTAATCAATCTACAGCTCATCTGTAATGGCAAGTTGATTTGTGCAAATCATGAAACGTATATATTTTGGCAGTCAGTGAGTGATCCATCAACATGTAGCTGCTTGATAAGTAGCATCACAGATGCAAATGTATTGATGCGTGACATGTTCATGAACCCACAAATCATACCCCATGTCATTTACATGTTGTATTACTATTCCTTTGGGTGCATACAGAGTTAGTCAGATTGACAGACAGTAAGGTCTGTGCAGGAGAGTCCTCGATAATAACCCCAACGTAAGTTCAAGAAACACTAGGACAACTTTAATCACAGGCCAGACTAAAGTTGAAAGACCCTGTGGGAACCATGTCTCGACAGCAGCACTCAGGTTCTTGACCTGCCTTAACCCTCTGCACCCACATGCCATGTTTGTGTGCTGCCCACACGTGAATACCCAGGATTTTCTGTCAGAACAGCTGTACAATTCAGGTCAGATATTATTACATAAAATAAACTTAGGGCACACTTCTAAGCCTCTCAGAATTTAGAACTCCTTATCTGTTTCCAAGTTTACTCCCCCCCCCTCAAATAGTGGCATAATAAATACTTCCGCTCCCAGTGGATACTGAAACTGCCCTTAAATATCACTGTATTTATAGTATAATCGAAATAAGAAGCATAGCACAAATTTATGTTTTTCTAGGTAAAAGGAATATTTAAGAAATTATGAAGAAATATATAAATGTAATGGTAGCTATGGAACACAAACATCATAAGACATGCTCTGATATACATGAACACATTCTGTATTAGTTGGGGTGTCAGGAAATGCAACATAAATAAGACACAGCTTGCCAAGTCTGAATGCTTCACCATTAGCGCCTGCTGGAGCATGGGTCCCATGAGGGCTACCCAGCGGTTCCCTGGCTTTGTTCCACTTCTTCATTCATCATCACTTTCTACCACACCCCATGAAACAGTCTAACATGGCAGACACAACAGTGAAATACCAAAGGAAAGCATGTTATCACACATTCTATATTGATTACCAGCACACAGAATATATGCACTTTACAGATATATGGCCTGACGACTGGATACCACACATGCCCTTTTCTTACCAGCATGAAAGACAGGATATCAGAAACAACTAATACACCGCACAACTATTCTCGCAAAAACAAGGTACTACACATCCCCTTTTCTTACAATACAATAGACATTGCACAACCTCTTGCCTTCCCAACACACACATTTTCAAGTCACAACAGTGCAAAAAGCAGATTATACATTACCTTTCATTCCTAATACAGCAGACAAGCAGGATACTACAGTTTGTGACAATATGTAGAGGGCATCCAATCTTTTGATCTCCTATCAAGCACTACACTGAGAGGATATTCCTGTTGCTACTGGACTACCATGGATATCCACACCACGCTGATGGAAGATGGCATCAGAATGGTTGCATGGCATCACGTTGTCCTCTTTGTAACTGAGGCTGCAGACCTGAGCGCCTGCTTTCCCTCTAGCAGTAAGCCAAGACTCTAGGCAAATCCTATGGCAGAGCCTGCAGAGGAGCATGGAGATGAGGATGAGGTTTTACCAGTTGCAAATGGTGTGTGGTCAGCAACTGCAGATCAACAGCTGAGCACCACTGCCCAATTGTGATAGCACCACTTCTGTATAGCTCTTGGAACTCTCTACTTTAGGTAACAAGGCCTCTTTCAAGAGTCCTGGTCCCCTTTGATCAACAGCCTATATTATTTTGTGTGGATCTCCTCGTACCATTCTATAGAATGCCAAATAAAGAAATTGCATTTGCAAAGTTCTCAACCTTATATGTTGTAATGAGCTAACTCTGACCTTAACATAATGGTCTAATGTCAATATTGAATTCATATGCATTGTCTCTGGTGAGTATTTTGTTGTATCACTACAGGAAACTAGACACTTTTCAGTCTAAAATTTATATTACAACATTTGTAATCTTATAATGATAGTCACTTGAGAGCTATGTAGTCCAAAATATGGCAAGCAAATATTCACACTTTTAAAAGTTTGAGTTTGATGTTCATGCTTTGAACAGCACAGCCTGCTCAATATCACCAAATGTATATCCACTAGGGTATCTGTTTTCTGTGGCTGGATTGAATTTTTTGCTGGACCTACCTGCTTACTCATATTTTTTGGGGGGGGCTGCTGAGGCCTTAATGTGTCCCTTGAGGACACAAGGATGGGATGGATAGTATACTAGAATACTGTGGTGGTTCAGCTTGTCTCATTTCCTCTAGCAGCCAGCCCCTTCACATCAGGCACTAGTTTCCACACCCCTTTTTGCCCACTTCAGCTTTTGTTTGAGGCTTTAGGCTGTGAGCCTGCTCATGTGATTCACCCTTTACTCCCTTTTTTCTCTTCCCCACTTTACTCCAATTTAATTCCTATTTCAGGGCATCTATCCTGGGCAGCCAAGTAAAAGACTGAGAGGTTAAGGGTGTCTTCCTGTGGCATCTTCCCACTTTGGTGTTAGGAGGGAGTTGAAGTGCCTTCAGACATAGCCCCTGTTCCTTGACCTTCATCTGGACTTCATCCTCCTCTTTGCCCTTTCTCTCTAATTCACTCTACCTACTAATTATATTCCTTTGATGGCAGCCACCCAACATGAACTCTATGGCTCCCTAAAGTACCAAATAACCTTTTTAATGTTTCTACTAGGCTGGCCACTGGACTAAACTCATTGAGCACACATCCTTGTTTTCTGTATCCAGTGCATGACTGCGGACTAATCCTCCACCACTCCTGGGTGGACGCCAAATAATCTATAATAAACCAGTTGATTTATTACTCTATGCCAATGATATGGTTATACTGGAGCAAATGCCTATTCGGATGCAAAGGCAGGTGAATGCCTTAGGAGTATTTTGTAAATCTAATACACTTACTATTAATAGAAGCAAAACCAAGGCCATGCAGTTAGGCATGAATAAGGTTCCTTTTGAATGACATATTTCTGATTTAAAATTGGAGTAGTTACAGTCTTATGATTACTTGGGTGTGGCTATAGTGCAGCCATTAATTTCACCATTTATGCTAAACAAGCATTCCTAGGGGCACAAATGGCTCTGGCTGATCAGTGTAAGTTTTTTCTTAAAATAGGAATGTTACACAGTTAGATCTTTATCTAAGGTGTATTTAGCAAAGGTAGTGCCTATTGACACACATATCTGGCATTTATTTAGAGGCACCAGTTAATTTATAAACATTTGTAGACCATGCACTATGTAAAGTTTTAAATATGCCCAGTATGGATGGAGTTGAAGTATGAGACCTTGAATAAGGCGTGTACTCTTTATCCCATTAAATGAAGTGGCCGTAATGAAATTTATACCAGCTATATCACATTTAAAAAACAAGCCCGTTGCATCAGACTGCCTATTAGACTTATGTAAATGTGAGTAAGCATCTGCACGTAAGACAATACTAAAGTTACTAGCCCGTAGCACTTGCATTTGAGCATCTCATAAATCAGCATTCATTAGCGATAACAAAAAGGTTGCTTAAAAGGAGAGCACCTGAAATGTCATACGACTTAGATATGTTGCATATTAAAAATGTTAAAAAAAAATATTCAAACACTTGCAAAATTCAAAGACTGTCATTAGAATATCAGTTATTTGATGACCATGCCTAGCCCTAATCTGCTCCATGATCTCCTGCTACTTAGACTAGATGTTCTATTACATCAACACATTGGGGTTGTGGCAAACATTTTAATAGAGTGTTATTGCTCTCTGCATAGACCCAACATGCTTGAGCACATAATGCTTCTTTGCCATGTTTTTAAAACCTTGAGGTAAATATTTGAAGCCTTTATTTAATTAGAATACTTTTTGCACTGTTACAGTAGCATTTAGATTTCTTTTTGAGCTGAACTCAGATAGGATTGCCATAGTGGTAGCCTTACGTTTGTAACAAGGGCCTGAATTACATATGAGTTTTTAACATTGAGATTTTAGTACAAATATTGCAATGGATGGTTTAGCTTTATTGCTTTTATTGATATTTATAGTTATTTGACTGATGTTAGATGACAATGGAAAAATCTGTTTTTGTTTTATGAACATACAAGTCTAGTAAACGTTTCTTGAACTTGAATCTAAAGAAAACTTATAATAGCTTCCAAAATGCAATGTATTCCTGTAGATCACTGCACATTCAACAATTCAACCACAAGATGTTTGCTATTTGGGCTATCTGCTTATCGGCTGCTCCCAGATCGCCGCCCCTTGCTTACCACCTGCAGCCTGCTCCTGGCAAAAAGCGATCTTTCCGGCACCAAGGCCTTTCTCAAAACAAGCCCAATTGCTAAGAGTTCCTGTTTACAACTTTATTAACAAGAGAAACACTCTGTCATAAGTGATCTAAATCAAACCAACTTCCTACTAAAACAAGCCCAACCAAATACCAGCTTAATCCTCTACCAAAAGATGCCCAACTCAACTTCTTCTCCCCCTAAATCAAACACAGTGCATTACCAGAAGAAAAACACAAACCTTCAACTAATGAACCCTTAAAACCTACACCTTCTCTGGAAACAATCCTGACAGCAATGTCTGACAAACAGAATTAAAAACAGTGCAGGTTTCAAAATCCTCTAGATCATCTGGTCTCTCAACCTCTTATCTAACTCCCCCTTCCTGAACTCCCCTCAATTTTCAATGCTTTGCACCACTGACTTCTCTTCCACTTAGCACACCTTTATCTAACTCCAACACCTCCCACAATTACTCTTGCCCTCATATACTCTCCTACTTCCCATCTTCACTCATCCACCCGCCAAACACCCCAGCAGAACCCAAACACCCTCCCACCTACTGGGCAAAAAACACCCTCCTTCCTCCAACTCTCTCTCCACACCTCCCTCAATTCGCTCACCGACGACTCCCCAGGCCAGTAACTCATACCCTCTCACCATCACATCCAAGAGGAACAATCACCTTCAAAAACCTTCTCTTCTTAAATTTCCACTTCTGTCCACCCCACCGCACCCCCATCCGACTCCTGGGAAACAAGAGCCCCCATTCCAACTCCTATAGCAAAAAAACAACATAAGCCGTTGCTCTCCCCTGTACTCAACTGGTCCACTTTCTCTGCACTGCTGTCCTCTATACCTTAGCTCATGAAGGAAATGGATATCCTTACCTGGGCCATCTCTTAATTCAGTAACTACTAATCCAGAACTGGTGATGAATCGTGAGATTGCCCGAGATTGCTTAACCTTGGATAGAGCCAGTTGCATCCCGTGGTTACGATATGTATAGACCATAACAAAGAAATTAGGGCGCCCGATCTCTTTGAGTCTCCAGACAATCTCAGGAAAGAGGATTTATCGTGGGTTAAAAAACATTTTCTAAACATGACGTATACCGAGAGAGAAACTAAAGAGATAATGAAACCCACGGTACGAGCCTATCTTTTGCTGACAACAACCCCATTGACAGAACCCTATCTAAAAGCAGTAACAAAGCTGTATCACCGCTTTCTTTTAACCAGATTCAGATTTAATCTTTTGCACTGTATATTGGCCGAACCGCAGGGTTGGAGAAAGGTGAAAGATCTAGGCCCTTGTACGTGTGATAACTTCTCCACCCAAGACACCTTGCACTTTATTATGTTTTGCGACCATTTTCATGAAATTCGTAATCAGTTTTTAGTGCCTATTTTAAAGGGTAAAGGTTTTATTCAGGTACAGCCTGCATTAGTTTACTTACAGATGCTGAACAACACATGGGAGAGTTTTAATATTGCTAGTTTTTTAGTTGCTGCCGTTAGGGAAAGGAAAAGAAGGCCCACTATGTCATGCAATGCTGTAGCTCTTTCATAATCACAACGAATTGTGTTTTAAAATGGATGTCTTTTTAACTGAAGAATACCTTTTTATGAAATATGTCAAGAAATGTTTTTTTATGTTTGATTGTCCTTTGTGCCTTAGAGAAATTTTAGAGAACTTTTGTATAGGATTTTTACTAAAACAAAACAAAAGGCTGAAGACCGTTTTTGATGAATTTTATGAAGTTGGTGATGAAATGTCTTTTATTGGTGCCTAAGATTATCTCAATATGACATTTTGTATATGTTCTTATGTGGTTGTATATGATGTTTGTAGTGTACTTTTATGGTTTTTATTAACTGAATGAAGTGGATTTGACTGACTGACAGTAACTACTTACCTCCCACAAATGCTACCACCACTTCTAGCCCAGTTCAAGAGCCCCTCTTCAAAACACAATCCTTAGGGATTATCGTACCCCAAGACCCAAATGGGCATACTCCTCACTCAAAGAGTACGAAATATACAACATCGTAAAAAGCTAGGAAAGCACCAATGCCTCGTACACTCAGATGCCCAGCCAAACATAAAATGACCTCCCTATCCCCACCATTATCACAAACTGTACGCGAGTTTCATATCCCATACCCACCCAAAATCACAACTTTTCCTCTAAACTGATCCATATTACCACATTTCCTCTCAGTCAAACTGAGTACAAGCTCGCCAGTCCCTCTCTTACTTGCATGCTACATAACTGCAGCACGACAGTCAAACACTGTCTCAAAATCTCAGAGACGATCATCGACCACAACATCGACATCATGGTCCTCTCCAGAAACCTAGCTGAATGATACTTCAAACAGTGTTCTTATCGTCTGTGGCTGCATTTCTCCTTTACATGCATATAATTATTACATGCCATGTTCTGCTCCTCTCTCTCTAGTTGATAGCCTTTTTTTTTATCAGGCTGCATGTGTTCCCAGGGCTACTCCTGTAAAGCTCCTGGATGGATCCTATAAGGTGTTTTTCTTGGTTACCAGTAACTAGTCCATGCCCCTGGCTCACTCATCTCTTGCCGGAATCTATAGACTGTATTTTAGACTTATAACCGCTGACTGCCATTAACCAGTGCACTCCTCTTAGGCATTCCTCTATCTCTCCTGGGCAGACCCAAAAGATGATTTACTATTGCTGCATTTCTTCTCAGTATGTCTTTGGGTTGCATTTCAAGATAGACTCTTGAGATTATTCAACATGGATGGCTGTGTGTAGTGTGTTCCTGGGGGTCACTTACGTGTCCCTCTAATTGGATTGTATAGTACCTCTGCCTTGATGGTCTACATTTAGTGCATGCTGTGGGCTGCTCCTTTGTTTCTCCTGGGTGGATTCTACAGGACCCGTTCAATCATTTACAACAATACATTTTTGAGAAGTGCTTGTTTTCTGTTGTTCACTCCTTCTTTGATAATGTCTTGATTGGGATGTCAGGATCCATATAGCATTTAGGCCCCTTATCATGTCCAAATATGGTATTCTCAACAGCCTGTTATCATATTAAATCCTTGTTTGCTTACAAGTATGGCTTTAATGGAGGAACACTGACATGCACCAATATGCAGTGGTTATGTGCCCAGTCTTTGTGGAACTTGTTTCTTTTTTTGTTTTGTGCACTGGTTTTTATTACTCAAACTTCAATGCTGCCAATTGCACAGAGGTGTGGAATAAATAATTTGTGCATATTTGCTCATGCTTGTGTTTACATGGGATATAACATAAAAGCCACACAAATTTCCAAATTTTCAACATGATCTTCAACCGTCATAAAGAGCTTAAATTAAATGCCAATAACTTTCGCATCAACCCTTTTTGTACACACTCCAGGTCTACCAACATCACTGACATGAGCTTCCTATATATTACTAATGACATTGGTAACTCCAAACCTTATAAAACGAGAATATATATTCTGAATCATTCCCTGTTGGGAATAACAGGTTTCTCTAAGAATGTATGGACTTCTTGACAATGCAGCTACCAAACACTGTAAATGCACCATTTTCGGACCATTAACCTCCCTTGAAACAAATTAGTACTCATGCTTAGCAACTCAAATATTTTCCTCAAGAAAATAACTCAACACAACATTGCCACGTTCCCACCCACACCAACTGGTCCACCATCAACTTAGTGATAGCCAAACCTGGCTCGGTCAGTATACTTATCCCTGAACCATGTTGAATGCAGTGCTTAATTTGCAAACAAAAGAATGCTGGTGCCCGAAGCTGCTACTCAGAAGTAAGTGGCTGGTGCAATTAAATGTTAGCCTCTTCAATTTACTGCCAGACATTCCTTGTGCCTTTATCAGAATCTTGCATGTTTCTGCTTTCTTCCTTTGAGATGATTTTTTCGTATTTTTCTTCCTCCTTCTTCCCAATTTGTGTGTTTTTACGTCTTTTGTTCTCGGGGAATATCTGATGTACAAAAATAAGTGCCAGTCGGACAAAAATAAGTGCTAGTGCCCAGCATCGGCAACCACCGACTCAAATTTAGCAATGGTTCCTGGCCAGATCACTTCCTCATTTCATTCAATATTCCTGACCTGTACCTTCTTAGCAAACTAAAATGAGAAGGTACTAACCAAGTCAGAGGTGTAAAGAGCATCGATCATAACAAATTAGACTTCTTTCTCTGCTCTCTCACATGGGATAGACCCCTCTATACTGAAACCTCTGAACAAAAAAATCAATACTGTGACAACAATCTAACATGGTTCATAATCCTGCTGAAATCAAAATTACAAAAGACACCTTACTAGTTTGAAAATGAAGCCAAAGTTCATAGAGAGGTCCTATGTCCTTATAGGGTGACATGGAAAAAATACTCCTCTCCATTCAAGCTCACATTCCTACTTTATGAATGAAAAACTCACAAAAAGCTCTGTTTCCAGTCAATGTCCTCATTAGTCAACTTCACAGTTCAGAATGCTAATAGCAGACCCATAAAGCTTTTTAAAATTATAAATGACCAGATGCATGAAGCCACAACCCCACCTATAAAAGATTCTAATTGCAATGGCTTCACCAAACTCTTTACTAAACACTTAACCCAAAACAATCAGAAAATTAGACATGATATTGAACACATCACACTTTAAGCAGAACCCAAGCAAATTCCTCTCACCAAATATGCAACTTTGGGTTCATTGTCCTCCTTTATTCCCATCTGCAAAATTGTTTGAAAGAACACTATGCCTTTGTGTTACTCTGCTGTAGTATAGCCACTTCCCATGCCCATGAATCTGTTGTCCTGGCTCAAGGTCTCAAAAGAATAAGTACCATTCTAGCATAAGCTACTTTTCCAGATGCAACATAAGTGTTCACTTTCTCTTACAAAAACCCAATGTTGAGCTTGACAACCTTGGAAACTTCTGACCTATTACAGAGCTCTACTTCATGATGGGGAAGTGAGTAGCTTCAATTGGAGAAATACACAATGAAAAAAGAATTACTAGGACATCAGCAGTCTGATTTTAGACTATCACAGAACAGAAATCTCCATTCTCAAGACCATAAATGCCCCGATATAGCTCTTCCCTTAAACATTGCATGCTAGTACTGTTAGACCTAACTGCAGCTTTCCTTGAAGATGCAAATCTCTACATGGTAAAGTATAGGGAAACATTGTAAAAAGTTATTAAAGTTGTAAAAAGTTTGTAGAAATATTTATTGTTAAATATTAATATAAATTAATGTTGTATATCTACTTTAGATTTAGAAATGAAGATAAATACTACAGCACTAATAACTCAATTTTAAAATAAATCTTTATTTAATGCACATTTATTTAATTACTTTAAAACATATTTTTCTCAAGTTTAATTAAAAAATACTTTCCCAGCTATCATGAAAAAATATTATGAATTAATAAATATCAAAAGTGATGTATAGAATTAATGAAAAGTAATGTCATTATTTTTAATAACATCTATCCTTAGATTAACTTTGAAATGCATAAAAGCTTATTAAAATATGCTATAATTTAATACAATGTAATAAATGTAATTATTTATATGTTTACCTATTTTAAAATTGTATGTTTATATTAACATGGTATATTTTGAGGTTTACATTTAAGTACTTTCTTTCATTGTTTTCTATGGGAGGTGTTGCATTAAGAGGGGTTGGCCATGTATGGTGCTAGAGTTGTTCATTTTCTATTTTTTTGTAGTAACTTATACTTGTAAATTAGGCCCCTTCCCCTTTTTTAGGGAGGAGATGTGCAAGTCTATATTTTTGAGTAACGTTACATTTGGATTTTGTATATAGCCAAAATGTGTAAAGTTACTCAAAAGTGTAAAAGTAAAGTCACAAGGGTATGCCCAGACGTGGTTCTTGTGCTCACTGTGCCACTGGATTTAAGCTAGCTTGACTGATGAGGGGTGGCACCCTGAAACCGGACCCAGGATGCTTTGCTTGTTTCTGGTCCAGGGAGGACCTGGCCTGGCAGTTCAGGCTGGACTGTTCCCATGGGAAGCAGGTTCAAGGCTGATTGCATGTGGCTGGATCCAAACTGGGGTGGTGTTGTGAGCACAAAAACGATCGATTAAACCCAGATCTGTTACTGGGGTGAATATTTGATTTGTTCAGCATTTCATCCATCATTTGTTCTTTTTGTTAAAGTCACATATGTAAGTTACTCACCAGTGTAGCTTAACTTTGTGAATGTACTAAATATGTCAAATTCTTACCACTATACAAAGGTCTGACCAAAATCCATGTCTCCTTCGTGTAATGACTACACCCTCGCCCTGTTCTCATTGACCCCTACCAAGAACTCTGCGACACCCTCTCTGACTGCTTCCACAGCAAGATTTCCACCATCTACAACAAATGCAACCCTCAACCGACCACCCTCGACCTCGACAACTGCACTCAACCAACGAACACCAGCCGAACGATAACCACCTGTCTCCACTCACCACTCAGACCAGCATGACCATTATGTCATCCATTCACTCCGGGGCACCCACTGACCCCTGCCCCCACCACCTCTTCAACCTCGGAGCCAACCCAATCTTCACAGAACTCACCAGCATCCTCAACACCTCCATCTCCACAGCAACCTTCCCAGATGGATGGAAACATGCAGAGGTCAAACTGCTAACCCATGCCCTGCTTCCCTAAACAGCCAAAGTACTTAGGAAATCCATCAACCAACAGCTCACTGAATACCTGGATCTCAAACACTCGATGCCTCACAATCAGGATTCCGTGCCAACCACAGCACTGAGATAGCTCTGATTGCTGCCACATACGACATCAGAACCCTGCTTGACCACGGATAAACTGTGGCCTTATTCCTCCTTGACCTCTCTGTGGAGGTTGACACCGTATCTCACCACACCTTCATTGACAGACTCCACAACATCGGCAAACAGCAAAATGCCCTCAAGTGACTCACCTCCTTCTTCTCAGGACACACACAGAGCATCTGACTGCCTCCCTTCACCTGCGCACTCAAGAACATTATCTGCGGCATACCCCAAGGATCATCCCTCAGTCCCACCATGTTCCACATCTGTATGCCCCCCCTCTCAGACATTGTCAGATCCCATGGACTCAACATAATCTCCTGTGCTGATGACACACAACTCATCCTCTCGTTCACCAAGGACCCCTCCAACGCCAAAACCAACTTCTGCAATGTCATGGCCAACATAGTCAGATGGATGAGGGACAGCTGTCTCAAACTCAACTCCGACAAAACAGAAGTACTAATCTTCGAGAAGAACACCTCCACTTGGGACCACAGTTGATGGCCAGCGGACCTCAGAAAAACACCCACACCGACAGACCATGCACGCAACCATGGCCACATCCTTGACAACCAACTAACCACAAAACGACAAGTCAACACAGTCGCCTCCTCTTGCTTCCACAACCTTTGCATGCTCTGCAAAATCTCAGATGGATCCATGAAAACAGTCATGCAGGCACTCGTCACCAGCCGCCTCAACTATGGCAATGCTCTCTACTCCAGAATCTCCACCCAGCTCCTCAAAAGACACTGGACCATACAGAACACCACTGAACCAAGGACCATCCTACATCAACTGAACTTCCACCTACCCGCAAGATACCTGCGATCGGCCTCTCTTGCCCTTGCAACCCCCGAATCCTTCACAGAAGCAGCAAGGCCCATCCTTCTCCTACATTGCGGCCAAGACCTGGAACGCTCTACCCATCCACCTCCGGACAGCACCCTCCCTGATGGACTTCAGAAAGAAGCTCAAGACCTGGCTTTTCAATATAGCACCCTAAGCGCCCAGATACCCTAGGTGTGATTGACACAACGATTGCTTATTACGAATGTTTATCTATCTTATGTGCCTTACTATTGTGCTACTGCTCTATGTTCAGTGCCCGCCATCTACAAATGTACATAAAATGTAAATGCTATAGTTGTGCTAATGTGAATGACAAATGTATTTAGCTCTTACTATTCTATGTATTATGTCATATCGCTTCCATCTGGAGATATTGTGCAAGTTCTTATCTTCTTTTATCTTCTCTTTTAACCTTTCTTGTGTGAAAACATAATCTTGTATTCCTGCTGCTTTAACATCAACGTCTCTTTGCACCTGTATATTACAATGTGCACTGATATATTACTTTGTAATCAAATATGAGTGTCGTTTTCTTATTATTAAATGCTGAAGTGCAATTTAGCCTCAATAGGCTTGTAAATATTTACGGCTCTATTAGGCCTAAAAGGCATTTTATTTGAAGGAATACATGTGCACATTTCAAGGATCTCATAGTAAAGCGTAGTCTTCCTTTCAATTTTGGCACCCATGAGTGTGACTTTACGAAATTAATGAAGTCGGCAGTGTGTTCATGTATTTTAATGCTACTTCAGGGAGATCTCACATTTTCTTGCTGACAAGATCCTGCCTCCTGTTCACAAGGAAAGTTTTGCTGAAAGTAACATGTGTTACTTGTCTGCGCTCCATAGACTTGTGTTGAGGGAAAAATATTTTTAAATTGTTCATTTTTAAAAGCATTTTAGCATTACCTGCTCCAACTACTCATTTGGGCAAGATTTCTGGTCAGTTGAAATGACAATTGTCTTTTAATTTTTGCTCTGTGGTTCACTATTGCTTTATTAAACGTATGTTAGATTTTTGGCTTCTCGATGTGTTGTGTTTTATTTTAACAGCGAAGCACTATGGAACTCTTCAGAATTCAGCATTGTTATATAAAAACTCTAAAATAAATATTGGTTCAGTTAACATAATAAATACGTGATGATTAATAAATAATGAATAATAATAATAATAATAAGTAAACACTAGTCATTATAATAGTAATAAGAAGAAGAAAAATACTTTGAACCACTGAATGAATAGTTTCAGCCAACATAATGAATAAGTAATGAATCACAAGTAAATAATAATAATAATAATAATAATTGTAATAATGAATAATAAGTAATAAATAGAAACAAATGAACAAGTAATGCAATGCATAAATAAATTAATAGATAAACAAATAAATAAACAAACAATCAAACAAATAAATATAGTGTAAAAACACCACTATGGTAATTCAATTACAAATCCAAAATGCTTCACACACTGGCTTTGCTACCCTTCGACACTCTTCCAACCAAGCATTGAGACACTGTGTAGCATGCTACCTACTAATGAGCTTTGGTGCCTCATCATAGCTAGGAAATGGTATATAAATTCCATTTCAATACAGCATAAAGATACATAGATATCATCTCAATGTATAAACAAACTTTGTTGTAACTTAGATCCACATGACAATTGTTTTATTAGTGGGTCCAGCACATATGGCATTTTATAGGTGCTACATAGGGACATAGGAAAATTACATTTTGCACAAGATTCACTTGTTGAAAGGGAAATCACGTGATAAATGATTTATACATAAATGGTTGATACTTGCATTATATAGAGGGCGCTACAAGCAAAAGATGTAACAGGGTCTATGTAATAAGGGCAGTTAACAAAACTAGAATGTGTAAATTGGGCACCAACTGGTTTGTAAACTTACCTTAATTTTCTGTTACGATTGATGTAGTAATCAGTCACATCACAAAATGTGTATTTGTAGAAGGTTGCAAAACTACCGACTTCATAAATATTAAAGAAGCTGGTCTCAGTTTACCACCCTGTACAAACGGATACAAATCAGGGGGAAGGCCTGCAAGGGACAGCATACCTCCACCCTTGTTTTTAAATTCCTAATGTGTCAACACCTGTCTCTTAAAGGGACAGACACTGCTTCTAAAAAAAGCATTTCAACTTGCTGGGAAGACATAGGGGTAGGGTTTGGGGATACGGGAGAACATGCAGTGGTCCCCCGGGCCATGGTCTGTGCCTAATATGATTCCAACAGGACTGCTTCCCCTTTGTGAATCAATTGCCACACCAACTTAGTTGTTGATAACTGATCATTGGTTTGCGGTCACAAATCATTGATACATTTCAATGTGATTCACAAATCGGAGGGGGAAGCCTCTTTCATGCACCCTACTGTTTGCGACTGGGAAAGGGCTTTTGTGTGTCAGAATTGCTTTTTCAACTCACAAAAGAGTTTTTTTTTACAAAGGGTGTTTGTGGTTACCAGCTCAGTATGTTTGTGATTCACATGCTTTGGGACCTCAAATACCTTGGTACACGAGGTCCTTATTTCTTTTTCCATGTGTAAAATGTTCAAAACCTGGGAAGGTTTTTTATTCACTTTATTCAACTACCTAGTATAATTTGAGAACAAGGATTATTATATGTCTTCAAAATATTCTTTGGGTAAAAAGTGCGTGAGAGTGAGTGCAATTTAAGAAAAAACATATATTTGCTGCAAAAATCGTTTACTCAAGAACACGTCTTTATTTCTCTCTTTCACTAGTTTAGCACTAATTGGTGCATGGAGAGCAGACAAAGGGTGTGTTAGGTGGAGGGGACATGGTTGATTTTCAAGAAATAGAAATTTGAAGGCCCCTGGGGTAGCGTCTGGGGATAAGTACATGCATACAGCAACAACTCGGAGGCCTTTGCTAGAAGAAAACAAGTTTATCGTTATTTTTTCTGTCTGCTAAGTTTTTAACGCTAAACCCATTTCACGTACAACTGCATGCCCTATGTGATATTGCAAGGTTGTGAAAATTAAAGTGCATATAGTGCACTTCTTGGAGAAAGGTTCTTACTGGCATTAACAGTGGATGCTGTGGGCAGAGGGAGGAGAGGGAATGTCTTGGTGTTCCAAGGCTTTTGGGATTTGGCGCTATTTGTTCGCTCAGGTGTTTTACACAGCTGGGGAACCTGTAATTACATGATTGCGCTATGATTATACAATTATAGATCTTTACTTTGAAACTTAAGCCACATTATGCCCTAAACCCCTCTCAGTAGAGCACAAAACAAACGTGCTACGCTAAAAGCTCGCGCTGTAAACCGACATTGTGTATTTATGCCAAACAAACTCATTTTGCCTTCAAGGCTGGCCTTCTGAGGCTGCAGCTTCATGTGATTCTGAGCAGCAGCTGATGACAACCTTCCCAGCTGCTCCAGAGGTTGGTGGCCAGAACAGTAGCCAGGCTGCTCGCCTCTTCTGTCGCTGGATTTGGGGGATTAGTCAAGCCAATAACTTCCTTCTTCCTGCTGACATGTTTGGGTCCAGCAGCGGCAGTGCCATGTTTCTTGGCCTGCTCGGTGTTTCAGAATAAATACCAAGTTGTAGTTACATGTTATCCTCAGCAGGAGATGTGATGGTGTGAGAGGAAGTGCGAGGCTGCAGATTTGTTTCTTTTAGCCTTCCAATTGGAACATGCGTAGTAAATCTTGCAAGTCAGTGTTCAGTGTAAATAAGCCATCGCCTGGACATTGAATGCGCACTTTGGTGGTTGTCATGGGCTAGACCTGTTCTGCCTATATTTGATGACCCTGTTTTAGTATACGCTAAATTAACATGCAGAGATTGGAAAATTAACTTAAAACTCTAGTTATTTGGCATTTTGGTTTGATAATAAACTCATTGGACAGTTAACTGATGAGGTCTGGGCTGTCATATTGAGTATTCAAGCCTGCCTACACTGAGGTTATATAATTAAAATGTATTTTATGCCTATTTATGAAAATTACTACAACTTTCTGCTGGATATTCGAACTATCAATGTGCAAAATACTCCCCCAGACCATCTCAAATTATTGTCTAGCTGAGACACTGATTGAGATGCTTGTGGCCTTGCCTAAAGTATTGATAATGAATTGCAAAATCATAGGCTTATTTCAATTTGATCCACACTAATAAGTTACACCAGCTTGTATGAGATGATTGTGACAACCATCCTATGGACTTTTTTCTACAGTTTTTATATTGGGAAATGCATATGACCCATTTACATCACTCAAGTCTCAATACTTCTTTAAAGGCATGTCACTTCTCAGGGCTGGTGGCATGTTTAAGTTTGGAGATGCTTGTTTTGCAATACGTCACTTACACTTCAATTCTCAATACAACTTTAAAAACATATTGATTGCTCACTGCTGGTAATAGTGGTCTTTTGTGCAAAACTCATGAGAGGCACATCCACCTAAAATACAGCATTATCTGACACTTGTTGAAGAGATAGGAGTAAAGGTGGTCACCTAAAACCTTACTCTGCCACTAGCAGCTGGATTGCCACTATCAGGAAAATCTACATAGGACCGGACAACCCAGCCCAAATCACCATGTGGCTGTTCACAAGTCCATCCAGACTGATGGGAAATAAATACTTCATACAATGCAAACTGACTCACATCATGCACTTAGATGCACTACTTGGCAGCTGGCAAGACCAGTACAGTTCACCCTGTTGCCAGGGCAGAAATGCACTCAATCCTGCACTTAGACAGCAAAGATGTGAAAGATGAAGTGGTGGTGCCACTGCAGTTTATCACTGCAGACAGGTCTGAATTTTTAGAGTGGGCAGACCCGTGCTGTGTGTGTATTCAATTGTCTGTGTGTTACTAAATTTTTTGACTTATTAGCCATATCTAGTGCAACAATTCAAGGTGAAGATGCTGCTGTAAGAGAGATATACACAATGCAGATGGATGAATCTCTGTTCAGAGAGGTGGGGGTGTGAAGCAGCAACAACTACTGCCTATTAATGACCAGGGGCGGTTCCTCCGTTATGGCAGAGGAGTGTCGTTGTAGGTGGCAGCAGATTTGAACACATGAAAAATAAAATGATAATAAACCAATTTTATTATAATTTTATTGTTCTTCTTACCTGCACGATGCCAGTGAGCCGCGTCATTGGGCGGGGCGGGACCAGGCAATGTATGACAACAGTGGGGAGGAAGGGTGATGGGCACTACTAAGTGCGCATGATGGTGTGGCCGGCCGTCTTAGGCCGACCATACCGTGATGTGCATTTAGCATTTCTCCACTGATTGTGTTGTACAGCCGGGTGGAGAAAAGCCACAGGCCCCCAGGCACTGTCTGAGCAGCAAACCAGGCTGCTCAGACCAATCCCAGCGCTTCTCAGCATTAGGTATGGAATCTGGGAGCTTGTGCAGGGTTCACCAGCCCTGGAGTAGAGGATCGGGAGAGGAGCAATACGGCGACAGCTGAGGCAGGTAAGTAAAGTTTATATTTTTTATTTCTTTTTTTGTCTGTGTGTCTATGCTTATTTTTGTATTCACCTCTCCCCTCGCTGCCTTACCACTTCGTACCCCGAGCAGCCGCCACTATTAATGCCATGATTAGACTACACATGGAAGTAGTATTTTCGTCTTCCATATTGGAGCATTCTTGCCAACGGCTGGGTGCTTGATTGGTGCCCCTGAATGAAACTATAAGGCTAAGTTTGTTCACCCCTCATCTGCTGCCAGATTCATGGCACGTTAAAAGCACTTCTATGTGAGAAATCTAGCTGAACTTCAATCAAAGAAGAGAGAAAATAGCGGTTTCATTGGTAAAGAACAGCCTTGATCCAAGTTCTTCCAGACCCAAAATGGTTACTCCCCTTAGTACCCTGTGCACAAGATGAAAGATTTGTGTTTTTCAAAAGGTAGGCTTCTTTCTTAGGTGACACCACTAAATATGGCGCTGATGCATCCTTCGCCACCTGAAGATATTAGTTAAACAATTTCCATTCTTGATCGCAGCCCAGAGAGTTTTATCGTTTACCAATTCATTTTAAACATTTCAGAACATCTTGTGACAGGCTCAAAAAATGGGACCAATTTTTTCCTTCACATGCAGAATTTCACTGGCTTCCTGTGACACATAATATTAAGAAAAACACTTTGCAATGATAAGAGATCTTTATAAACCAGGACTTTTCTTTCTTTTCTATGAAAGTCAAAAACAACATATTTATTCGGTCTCTCAGACCTTCTGGTAGAATCACCTGACAACGTCCACAGCATAATCAAATGTTATGAAGTCTGTGGGTTAAAACCTAAGTGTGCAGGCAATACCAAAATTATATTATACGTAACATGTATTACATTTCTTATGTATATGTACACCACTAGACATTCATAGCATTATTAGGGAGTGACTGAACAATACTTCCTTCTATGTAAGTTTATCTTAGAATCAAGGTTGCTGTTAGTCTTTTCCAAAGATTAGCTTTACTCTCTGTACCACTAATGGTCAAATATAATGTGTTTTAATGTCAAGGTGCCATGGTAGAGACATACTTCCCTCTGCTCAAACGTTCTTGGGCCTTATAGAGGTAGTGCAGCATAGGATTTAAGGGTTAGAGGAGTTTGAATAATTATTTTAATTATTTTGTTTTAAGAAAAATGGCACATCACACATAAAAAGCAATATGGAACAGGCAAAGAACCTCAACCCTTTGGGCAAATGGCAGCAAAGTGAGATGTATGACTCAATGCAAGGCATGACCAGCTTAAGGAATGTGTTCTTTGTGCCCTAGGTCGAACATCAGAGGCACTTTGCAGCTGCTGCAATACAAAAGTGAATCTATTCACAATGTGTTTCTAAACATATTAGTATTTAAAGTCATCAGTCCACATTTTCACATATAGATCAATCCAAAAATTACAACTCATGCACACAATATATGGTGCAAATAAGGAATTGTGCAACCTTGAGGCTTTTGATCATGCTTCGTGGTTCATGGGAAGCCTTGAACATGTAACGGGCCCTTCTTGAATTAGTCTGGAGCAAATCTGAAAAAATATGGCCAATGTCTAAGATTCCACAGATATTGTCTAAAAAGGTCCAGTGTTACTATCTTTAAGTATGCCCTCATGCTTATGGATCATGGGTGAATCCTGTTTATTGTGCATTGTCCAGTGAATATACAGTGCTTCAAATTGGTATGAGCCGCATCTCTATTTCTGTTTTCAAACAGAGGTTGAAATACATAAAGACGTGTTCCTGGCACACCCTGTCCTTGTTCATTAGTAGATACAGTATTGTGAAGAAGCTTACTTATATTTCTGAATACAACAAAGAATATTGAAAGAGCAGCAGGATTGAAAGTGAAAGAGCAAGTTAGCCAAAGGATAGGCTACAAGGCACAATGAAGAAATGTGTGATGATATTGCTTCACTTGCCTGTTTAATGCTATAGTCAGTGCATTGCATATGAATGAACCCTTGTAGAGTGTAGTGATATTGTTTGACTTTTAAAACCTGGAAGACTTCAGAAAATGTGAAAACTTTTTTCAATAAACATTAACAGATGAATTCAACTTACTTTTGTTGTTATAAAGTTGTCGGTTGCCAATGTCAATCACTTTGGTGTTTCTTCTTTCCCCAGCCAGATGCTCCAATAGAAACCTATCCAACTGTTTGTAGGTGCTGTGGAAAAAATTACCCTGCTCTGCCCGCAGAGCTATCGCTTGTTCCAGCAAACTTAAGTTCCCTCTTGTTTTGTCCAGCTCAATTGATTCTTCAGTCATTACAGACAGGCAGTCATCATCATCCTTAATGTCAGGGAACTGATTATGGTCTCTCATGTCGAAAGGTTCAATTTGGAAAGCTTCTGTTTTCCTTTCCTGTGCACGGGACGCACATGTGGTCTCATGGTGGCCATTTTCTCTTCCTTCAGTTTTTATTTCAGGGGCATCCGTTTCACTCCCCTTCCTACACTCAACAATGTATTTATGAGTTCTGTGCTCCTTCAAGCTGTTCTCGTCTGAGATGTTTGAGCAACTGTCCCACCCGTTCTCCAGGTACTCGGAGTTGCTCTCGTTGTCCTCCGAGGAAGAGGACGGCAAGCCATTGGAAGAATGAGCACAGTCTGGGCCTGTGGAAGTCTTAACATTGTAGTTTTCATCTCCATCTTCACTGTCTGTTTTGGAGGACTGGATGCCACTGTCATTTGGGTTATTGTCAGACACCATGCAGTGGTGAGTGTCCTTCGGTAAGCCGCCAAGATTCATTAAAGAGCTGGCCACCAGCTCTTTGTAGCAGGCATACTTGTCTGTGTATTTCAGCGCATTGATCTCCTCAGCTTCTGAGCCTGTTATCTCCTCCGTCGACCTGGGAGTACCTCCTATATAGAAAAGGGAAAAAAACAGCCCTAGTGTAACTTGTGTTGAAGAAGCCTGCAATTCCTTCCTGTACACTTTTAAGCCAATCAAAACGGCAATGAACGTTTCTTAAGCATCAAAGGCATCTCTGTACCTAAGCAGTACCTCTCCATTTTGTGTTTGCATTCTGCTAGATATGTCATGGCGGCTGAGCCAGAGGAGAGACAATATATTACAAACCAGGTCCTTTCCATTTATTCCATTATATCTCATTACTTGGTGGCCTAATGTTGTGCCTGTTATAATGTGCGGCCCCATCATTTTCTAAAAAATGCAAATAGTGTTAATATACAAGCCTCCATAGCGCCTGCTAATAGGAAAATATTCTGAGTGCTTGAAGCTATAGGCACAGATTATAATAAATGAATAACATAAAAGAGAGACTCTGACACATCTAATCTAATTTGGGGCCGATCAAATTTGCATAGAGGTCAAAATAGTCATCTGTTCTTCTTTATGACACTGCAATGCTGTCACTGTTTGATGTTATTCAAAGTGCGCAGTTGGTGAATACTCGGTAACAGATCATAAATTACAGAACAGACAGAGAGAAAACTCACAATCACCCTTTTTGCACTAGTATGTGATTTTTTTAAACTGAAGAACAGTCCTTCACAGATAAGGTATGTAATACAAAATATGTACACGTTATTTACATTTATTAAATTAAATCGTCACTACAGAGACTTTTCATTGTATTCTGAATGAATAAATGAATTAAGTTTTGGAATGTGGAAATCATTTAGGGGCTGATTACGATGACTTTAGACCGTCCACCATCGTCTCGGGGAGCGGGACCGCCCGCCAACAAGGCGGCGGTCCCACAGGTGGTATTATGATGCCGCTGCCACCATGGTGGCCGCAAGTGCCATACTTAACATTGCGGCGTGTGCTGCTGGCAGCAGCACCCGCCGCAATGTTATAAATGCACTTTTTACATTTCCCCGCACTACCTGGTAGGCACCAAAACCAAAGTGCCCGGGTGAAAGGGGGGCTGGCTACGGGCCCCCAAAGTCCATCCCCGCCAGCCTTTCCATGGCGGGTGAACCCGCCATGCCGCCATTTATGAGAATACGAGGGCATCTGCAGCACCGGCAGGCTCAAAGAGCCCGGCAAATGCGTGGAGCTCAGAGTTTCCGGGAATGGGAAAATGGCCTCACAATGGCGGTGAACCCGCCACCAACAGCCTGTCGGTGGCGGGTTCGCCGCCAGCATAATCAGCCCCTTAATGCTTACATTTGATATTGCAGTTCCAAATAATGAATGCCCAATTTGAGAGAAAGAGGGGGTGACAGGAAGACATAAATTAAGAAAGAGATATTGAGAGAATGAAAGACAGAGAGCTGGGAAGAAAGAATGGGAAAGTGAAGTGACAGAGTGAAAAAGACAGAACCTGCTCATACAAAATAGAGGGAAAGACAGAGGGTGATAAGGAAAGAAACGAAGAGAAAGGGACGGAAATGGAAGAAGAGACCAAGAGTGAGATGTGGAAGACCAAATACAACTTGTATGTTTTTAAACTGGAAGGTACAGCCCAGGAAATGCTTCTCATATACACATGTAATGATCTGATTCGCAGAAATATCACCTCTAACATACCAGCCGCACTATATTAATAATCCTATACCATCTTGATGGATTCACACCATTTTTTAATAAATAATCAAGGTCCCTAATAAAATTGTCAACAAATATGGAAAGGCTAAGTGATTCATCCAACAAAGAGCATCAGTCACAAAGAACACATCATCAAGAAAATCTAAATTACCTTGTACCCTTCTCTGTACTAAAGAACGTAAAACTGTTCCTCCAGATATTGACTTCAGAAATGCTGCTCAGGCCCCCACCTTGCTCCACAGCCTCCCATATTCCACACTGTCCCCTCTTAAGGGCAGGGCCGGACTGGCCGTAGCGGGCACCGGGCATTTCCCCAGTGGGCCACCAGGGAGGGGGACGGTTTTGGGCTCCTGGTGGGGCCGTTTTTGTTACAAGGCCGTTTTTGCTGCATAGCTGCAATATCGGCCCCTGTAACAAAATTGGCCGAAACTGGCCCAGGCAAACAGCTCAGCCGCATCCCCCAACCCTCCGGGGGGCCAGCCGAGCGCTTTGCCAGAGCCGGTTTTGGTTCCCAGTCCGGCCCTGCTTAAGGGCATCCTACACACTGTAGGATGCCTCATTAAGGACCTACAGAAATAAGAACACATCACCTCAACACTAATGGAACTCCATTGGCTACCCTTGTTGTTCCCACCATCCTCAAAACTAGCTGCATTATCTATAAAGCTATTACGAACGGCACCGCTGCCTACACGGCTTTCAAGCTCATTTCCTCAAATGGCTCACAGCGCACACACACATCCAAGACACCATCAGACTCAAGACAAAGAAGTGTGAAGAAAAAAAAAAAAGACAACAGGTCATCTCCATCTGTGCACACAGGATCAGGAATACTCCATCAAGAAAAAATAACAGTCCACTTCCACTTTCAGAACGCAGTTTCTCCTCTAATCACTCAATGACTGTATCTCTGACTTTGACAGTGTACATCAGTCTTCTGCCTTATTTCTAGGTTTCTTCTGTACAAATACCACATACATACCTACACAGATACAATTTACATATAAGAGGATAAGTGTGTTGCTTGAACCACTATGACTGCGGGATGATGCACTCCAATGAACACATTTTACTAAGGTAGAAAATACAATGCACACTATATGTTCCTGCGCATGACTCCCTCTTGTAATAGAATGCATAATTTGACACTAGTGGTGCTTAAGTGGCCCTAGAGCAAACTAAATGTATTTGATATTTGATGCCACCTCCAGCATGCTAATATGTATTCCCCACCTCTTTTATGTCTGTGAAGACCCGGTTGGAGCCAATGGAAAGTAGTTACAGGCAGCTTGACATCACACATCATGCTATCAATTAAGTTTCACAAAGGTATGATGTCAAAGATGTTGGTAACAGCTATCCTCGAATTTCCTTTTGTATACTGTAATTGTTCTATGAAAGCTATCGAGGGCATGTGACAGAAGCATTTTCGACCATAAATGTGTGTTTATAGCCGAAATTGCCTTCATTTACACCTGCTGGGAATTCACTCAAGAAATCCTGGCAGGGCCACATAGGTTTACTATAGCATATTTTAGATATTATTGCCACAAGTGCGAAGAAATGTGCAGTAGTATCTCCCATGCAGGTGGTGAGAAGTGGGCGGAACAAGGCAGCGTGCGCCATGTAAGTTTGTGATGTCCACAAACTTTAGGTTTGTGGACATTCACAAACTCAGCTCCGACCCTTTCCAACACAGGATACAGTCTGAGTGTTATTTCAGAAAAGGGTTGGGGGAACACAGATCACCACCAAACTTGAAGGTAAAGGATTTTCTCTGGGGTGAAAGTATTTTCTCCATATTAAAAAAAAGAAAAAAAAAGAAACATGCATTGTGAACTCCTTTAGCCCATGCTTGATTCTACACTCTGTGCATTTGGGAATTGATATTGCAGCAATGATGTCAAATGCCATTGCCTCACACGTCTGGAAACCTGTATTTGGCACAGCTTTCCATGTGTAGTTTTGGAAATGTTTGGGAATTCCAACAAGCAGTAACCTGCACCCATTAGTACGATTGAAGGATTACTACTATTTTTGTGGTTGGTCTTCTAGGTGTTTTCATTGAAGTAGCAATCACTGTGATTTTTGTTGGTTAATTTTCTGATCTGACAACAATAACGCTTTAAATTGCATTGGTTGCCGGTAAGGAAGCGTACTATGTTCAAGGCAATGTGTCTGGTTCAAATGGCACTGTATGGAGCCGGGCCGGCCTATTTAAAAGAGCGGCTGTACTGGTATACGCCAAACAGACTACTGCGCTCATCTGATGCCAAACTGGTTTATGTGCCATTTTAAAAAAGGCCAACTGGGGTGGAAAAAGCTTTGTAGCTAATTCAGCCAAAGCGTGGAATAAGCTTCCCCTATATCTTAGAGGTATATCGAGCCTTTTGGCCTTTCGAAAAGCTTTAAAAACCTGGCTGTTCACTGATTAGAATGACTCTGGTTCAATCCTCGGGTAAGATTTTACATAGCGCCAGGACACCTACGGGTAACAGTAGCGCTCTACAAATGTTATAATAATAATAATAATAATAATAATAAATCCATCGGAGCAGCGTTCTGACTGATGCAGTAAAAATGGCAAGTTTCTAAAACATCAAACGGTGCCCTGGCCACCTAGCGGCATTCACAGGTAAAATGCAGGAATAGGTTTTCAGAGAACAGTATAAACATGAATGCAGCGCATATTGTGCTAATAACCCTTCTTACCAAGGGGTGTGGTGAAGCAGCAGGAAATAAAAACTTCACAGTACAGCTTCATGGTAGGTGAATTAACCTTTTGTACTTCCTCTCAATTTTTCAAAACTGTCCCCCGCCCCTAACCTACCCTCACTGACAAAAAATAAGCCGGCATCGTCGCTCTTTATACTAATTATCTCCCCAAAATTATTCCAGGCCTGCCAGGAGCTAGTAAATATTGTCATAGTAACTAAAAGCATTTTTGGATGAAGAGGTGAATTTAGTCACAACACTAGCCCCTTTAATAACACGTATTATACCTGGCATTATCTTGCCGGGCCGCCTTCAGTGTGAACCGAAACATGTTACATTTAACTAGCTAAGCTGGATAAACAGGAGAGTGTTTTTTTTTCACGAGGCGCTATGTTTGTTCCCGACACCCTCATCGAGAAACTCCAGCTCCCAGTTGACTAAGCAGACGAAGGAGTTTTTATCCCAGTAACACTGCGTGCCATTAAGAGAAAGAGGAGGGCTGTGATGATTTTAAAGTATCGTGGACAACACAAAACAAATAAAAAGCATTTCTCCGTGAATACGCTCAATTCACTCAACTATTCTCTCAATCCACTTAACTGCCCACATGTGTACAATAATGATTTATAGACATTATGCCTAATTATGCATATTTGGACTATGTGAGAGTTCCCAACAAAGGCCCTAGACAGCAACAATTACCTCTGTTGCTTAGCTACATAGTTTAAAATATCCCTTTTAAGTGCAGATAACAGGGGGGTAGAAATGCACATGTGCACCACAATACATTTCCCCCCTTAGCGCTGCCAAAGTGCTGGCCTTTTGGGCTTCGAGTCCAGTTTCAATAATTGTTTGTATCATCTGTTTGTTATATACTAGGAGGAAATATTTATTAATTATTCTTCGGAAAGTGGGATTCAAACAGGGAAAAGATGACTAGTATAATATGTAAGGCGGAGTGAAAAGTGCAGTGTTAACCCGCCATCATCCTTACGCTTTGTACTGTTCTATTTTGTTGCTATCTGCCTTCAAAGTAGGCGTTTGTAGCGTTTGCAGCATGTTAGGGAATGAAGCATATTATCAGTAACTTCAAAACTAGCTTCTCTCAAACAAGCCCTGCATCATTAAACATTTTTAGCACAGCTCAGGCTAATGTGTGAACTACAGACAGGCATATTTGATGTGTTTAGAAGTTTAGAACAAATCACACGTTTAAACTCCCACCTCCTTTAAAGCAATTTTAACAAAATTGGGTGACATCAAGTCGATTCCTTATATTTCTAAAACAAATATCCTGTGCTTTCAAATTTCCCGATTCCAAGCATTAGTGGCTCAACCATTCCAGGTTTTCCATTGCATTTGGATTCTTTTACTAAAATGTGTTCAGTTGTAAGCACTACAAATACCAGAATGCAAATGAAAACTCTGCACTTGCTGTACTTCTCGTACAAGGAATCAGGAAAAGCTCTGAGTAGCTTCTTCGATGTGTTTTGTCTTTGGCGTTAGATGCAGGTACTAATCTTTTGGAAATTGAACTGTTTTGTTGGTTATATTTACTTCTTTGTGGTTTTTCATGATAGTCCTAGAGTTGCAAATGCACCATTTTGATTTTTCAATGTCATTGTCTACAGGGTTCTCCAATGTCAGTCCTGGAGGGCCGGATCCATGCCAGATTTTTAAAATAGCTACATTTATCCAAATGGGATATGCTAATAATCTGACGGGGATCCAGTCCTCCAGGACCAACTTTGGAGAACCCTGGTCTACCCTATACCACTACACCAGTTAATCCATAGTTAGGGCAACCCTTTTCTGTGAAACAAAGAGCTGTTCACACCATTTCTACCTCTTCAATAGGCATGGGAGGAACTCACGGAGTTTCACTTCCAGAGAGTTACATGAAAACTCTGTGACATTCCGTAAAGTTCTCTGAGTGGCCAGAAATCCGCACTTTGCGCTGCTGCTTGCACTGATTTTTAGTGTCGGGAGTTTGTTCTGCACTGCGAAATCAGGGCAAACGGCACCACACAGGCACCAGAGAATGCTGCGTCTTTGCTGCAACTCGAGTAGATTTTCTACTCGAGCAGCAGCTTTCTCACTGCGAACGGTACCGCCCATGTTATGAAAATCTTGCCAGGTGCCGCCCTGGCAGTCGAAAATTGCTCTAGGGGACACCAATTCTCACTTGAGCTCATTAACTTACCATTGGCTAGCAGTGCGTGAGGAAAAACTCCACCACACGGCTGTTGGCGGAGTTTTGCCGGAATTCTGCATTACAAGTGTAACACGGAGTGGGCGAAACTCCGTGAACTCTGCTACTGAGCGGAATTTATCGCCCACACCTACTCTTCATCCGTCTTCCTTGTTCTAATAATTTCTGGTGTGATTGAGTCCTCATTTTACATACAAATGGACTAAGATGAGGAAGACTAGTACTTTGAGTAATGAAGTTTACTGGTTAGTAATGAGGGCATTACTAACACAGAGATCACCACAGCAAGCAAACAAATGTTGACATGCACACTGCCCACTGCTAAATAGACAGATTTCTAAAATATATTGTATTGAGCATTGACAGTTTGACAAATGCACAGGCAAGAAAACAGTACATTCAACATGATCTATCTATCTATCTATCTATCTATCTATCTATCTATCTATCTATCTATCTATCTATCTGTCTATCTATCTACTGCTACATGGTTTGGAATTCTAAGCACTAATTTGTTTTCAATTTCATTAATAGTTTAATACTTTTAGACTTTTATAGTATATATGGCACCAAATCTGATAGATATGCATCAGTCACAAAAAACTGTGATCAATTAACTTAACAAATCAGAGACTTTCCCATTCCACACACCAGCGAATTTCCCCTTCCGCTTATGACAACATATCAATACACAAAAAAATCAAACGTTTGTCAACTCTTGGCAGTTTTAACTCTCACACAAGATTGAAAAGGAATTGAATTTATTATTCTCTTAATGTTTCTCAAGTATTACTTAAAGTGTTACACTTGAAAAGTCACTCACTTAAGAGCAGTACTTTGGCCCATGTCAAACAACATTCCTATTTTTTTGATAGATGTCAGTGCCTTCAGTTACTTTTTTTTACTCAACAATAGTACTTTTACACCCACAGACATGATCATACTATCATGGTCAAGTGTGTGGTGAAGTCTTTTAACATTTTGCTACCCGTCTACCCCTAGCAGAAAATCATGTCAAAACTCCATCACGCTTGAGGAGGTCACTACCTTATCTTATATGCTAGACTCAACCTATGGTATCTCCAGCATTGTTCAGCAAGCTTATTGGTTTTTCACATTCTAACTGACGTCCAAAGATTTTTTTGTAATAGCTTGTACTACAAAATAATGTTCACTCTTACAACACTCTTCCATATTCTGGTCTGCTGTAGAATGGAAATTAAACTATATGTTTAGTTCTTTTATTTGAGAATAGCCTTTATGGATCAATGTACAGAACCCATTCCCTGAGTTCCTTAATACAACTTAGCACCATATTTCCTTGTTTGGCAGATCACAGTGCTTTTGCATTAACCTAAACAGCTTGACCCTGTTGCTGGACAATATACTCTAAGAATGCAGTTATTGAACAATTTCCGCAATACGGCATTTTTATGTTGGGCAAGCCATATTTTTTTATCAAAAAGTAATACATATTCTGGCACATAAATACCATCACTTAGCTCTCTACATAATTAATTGGTTATTTTAAAGGCAACCTATACAAATTATTCTTAACATTTTAGATACCTATGGAGTTCAAAATCTTCAGTATTTGCAAGGTTGTGCATTTCCTTCCAGGGTCATGCCCTATGCTGTTCTAGTATCCTTAAATATGACAAGATAAGATTTGCTGCTCCTAAAGTAATCCAAACCAACCTCTGTTTACAGGTATAAAAATGCTTTTCAGTGAGATCGCTGACTTTCTGCTCTAGCACAACTTTTCATTACCTGTTGTTTATCTATACACAGGACCTGATTACGAGTCTGTCGATTTATTCTGACTCATGCGTAAACCCCTTTTTGTGCACGGATCAGAATATCAAGTTAGAATGTATTTAACGTATTTGCTGATTATCTGATGCATTAAATACCTCAACCTTCGTTAAATTTCAGTATGTCAAGCCTCCCAAGATTTGACGGGGTAAAACCATACAGTATTTCCCATATCATTCGGATTTTTGTGCATTAAAAACAAAACCGCATGTTATTCCCCACAAACTTGTAATAGATGCTTTTTATTACACCCATTATTAACATTCCTTGTGGTATCGTTATTTATCAGGTGCAATGAATAGCACCTATAGACATAATCAGGACCATAGTCTTTTTGGTATATTCACAAATTAGTTACAATATATATGACTGTGTGCAAAACAGACATTTTTATTGTGCTTAGTTTCTCTTAACCAACTACATTTAACCCTTTCACTGCCACGGTGTTTGCACATCACTGTGCTGGTGTTTTTTTTTTAAAGTTAGCTTTATGTTATTTAAATATATGTTTCTGTTCGGTCTCTTTGTGCACTAATGCAAACTATATTTTATACACATTTAGGGCTATGTATTGGTGCAGACTCTGCATGCATATCTCATTATAGCCTGGAGGTATAATGACATTTATGGAGTTAATTTCATTTTTTCAATGTATTTGCTCAATATTTTGCTGCTTTTAACAAATAAAAAAAACATAAATCCTGGAATGCTAATAAGGGAAATGTTGTACTGAATCTATGGAGTCTGGCAGTACTAAATGTTTGTGTTTTGAATGAAAGTTTGAAGTCTTCTCAATCCATTATGTAGGGTTAGCGCAAAACACAACATTTTGCCAGAATCACTGCCTATAACTACTGGCCATTTGATGACAAATATCAAACTATGGACTACATGGAAAGTATAAAAACAGTATCTTTTCTAATGCTATATGGCATAAGGAATCTACTGAATCAAGTCAGACCTCTCTTGCCATCACTGGCTAGCCAGTAGAACACACTGTACTCGAAGCTTGTCAGATTTGTAGCACCTTTTTCTAAAAACATTGTAATTCCCTCTAGTGGTACATCATACAGATACATATCCTTGCCAAGGCTTGACCCCACAACTTTGGTCCTGTGGGTATTCTGAGTTTGAGACAGTCGCGGCCAGCATTTGCTCGCAGGTGGGAGGGTGGGGGGGGTCGCACGGGGAGGGGAGGTCGCGCGAGGGGGGTTAATTTAATAATAATAAATAAAAAAATTTAACATACCTTTCCGCCGGCTTGGCCCTTTGTCTTCTCTGCTCCTTCTCTCCTGCCTCCGGCAGGAACAGGAAGCAGAAGCAGACAGCCAGGCTCCCTCCCCTAAGCCAATCACAACGCTGCAAGCAGCGTTGTATTGGTCAGGACGCCGCCCAGGCAGGGGTTTATGGGGAGGCCATTTTCTCCATGCAGGCTGCATTGCAGCCTGCATGAAGAAGGGCAGAGTGTGCATGACTGTTTTGGGTGGCCCCATGGGGCTGACCAAACAGTCCTTGCACACACAGGCGTGGGCAGGCACACCACTCCTCCCCTGCCCTGCTCGTAGAGCAGCCCTGCCCACCCGCCCGCAACCAAACATAAAATGGTAATAACTTTCAGTTATTACCATTTTCTGTTTCTGCTTCTCGCATTGCGAGAAAGCAGTGGGGCGACGCTCCTCTGCCCTAGCGGAGGAGCCGCCCCTGGTTCAAGATATCAGACATGTATCAGTTTTCTCTGGGTTCAGGGCACTCACAGGTGATAAACTGCATGCAGTACATTTTGGAGATTTGGAAAGCAATTTCAAGCGAAATGCCAATTTAGACTACCTATATTTGGTTGCAAGTGTCACCCATGACATATATAGAAATATACCACAAACATTTCATTTTAACATAGTCTAAGGTATCTATCGCTGGATGTCGGACCTCTCTCACTCTGATTGGCTGGCAGCGAGATCAAACTGAAAATGACATTTGTCAGATTTCATGCACTTTTTTCCCAAAATGGTGTATATCTCCAGGTTCCCTTGTGCACCAACAAATCCCCACCTATGCTTGACCCTTAACTTCCCTCCCCTGGGAATCCTGAGTGTGGGTGTACCAGACATGCATGGTTTTTCCATGGATTCTGGGTGCCCAGAGACAATAATCTGGGTGCAGTGTATTTTGGAAATTTGGAGTGCAACTCCAAGCGAAATGCTGGTTTAAGCTACCTGTATTTTTGTTGCAGGTATCACTACTGGGCTTTGTGCAAACCTATCAAACTATACATTTTTAACATGTACTCATCCTAAGGTTTCATTCAGTGGTTGGCATACCTCTCTGCTCTTGATTGGCTGGCTGGGATATCGAGCTGAAAATGACATTTGTCAGATTTTAGCATTTGTTCAAAAAATATTGTAATTCCCTCCAGCCTCTCTCATGCAGGAACATATCCCTGTGAAGGCTAGACCACCAGCTTTGTTTCTTTTGGCCCCCAGGGCATGGGGGTTTCAGACATGTATGGGTTCTCTATGGGTTCAGGGTATCTACAGGTGATAAACTCAGGGCCGTTTCTACCATTAGGCAACACTAGGCGGCTGCCTAGGGCGGCAAAAGGGGGAGGGTGGCAAAAAACATGAGTTCTCCCCATGAACCAACAGTAAGCACGCCCTGCTGTCCTCGCTCTTCTGGGCCCCAGCAGTTCAAGGAGCCCCCAGAACTCGACCGTTCAAAAGTTTTGAATGATAGTTTCTCCAGTACAGCCTGTTTCCAGGGCCTGTGGGTCCTCACACCCTCTTCCTTTCCTATCTCCTTTTCCTGTCCCTCTGTACCTCTCACATCTCTCCTCCCCTTACTATTCATTCTTTTAACATTTTGTGACTCAGGCACCCGGTGAGCACGTTTATTGTGTCGGAGTTTTGAGTTCTTGTAGGTGACTTCGGCACCAGGGAGTGAGTGTGTACTGCGGCCGGGGAGTAACGCAGCCTCCTCCGGCGCAGGGGGTGGGGCAACCCTCCAGGGGCCCCCATTTACCCCAAGGCCAGTGAATACCTGTGACAGATGGACTCGGGCCCCTCGTTACATTCTGCAGAAGCCCCCCCCATAAAAATAATTTTGCGTTGCGCCCCTGGTGTGCCCTGTGTAAAGATGCTGCTGATCAGCAAACTCTGTATTAGGGAGCTCACACTAGAGGTGTTTTTATTCTGTGGAAAATGCTTTGATCCGAATGTATGTTTTAGAAAAAAGAAGTAAGACAAATCAATTTCTAAAGCCCAAATCGTGCCCCTTAAAACGAGATGCCAGGTATTATATTTGATTGGGGGGGCAGGCACCTTTTACGGAATCCCAAAGGAAGACAATGAATGAGTTTAAAGTAACTCAGTATAGAATGCGCTGCTGTGATTTAAAAATATTAGGATAAAGGAACTTGCCAGCTAAAATGAAGTGAAACTGTTGAAGTTCCACAATAAAATCTTTCTACTCACCTAGGCAAACATTGCATTTCGTGTGGATTCCCGTTTTGTACACCCACTGGTGCATCTGCACGGAAGGTTGAGACACGTCTAGATTTATCCGGAAATGTGTATCTTTATTGGGTTTGCTGCAGAACTGCTTATTTAAAGTTTCCCTCTGCATCTCGCCTTGTTTTTTTACTATGGTGATAGTCGGTAGTGTGAGCCTTTGAATAAGTGATGTGGCCGGCATTTAATGGGCCCCGGTTCACACAATGTGCTCAAGTGGCGAAGCTGGGATTACAAGACACGTCTCGTAGTTTGGGTTTGTGAGCAATCCAGGTGAGAATTGAAATCTTCAAGAATACTAAAACTGGCACTTTGAATGATAAAAGGTGCCAGCAAGGAGCACATGAAGTGGGTAAAACCTGATCTGAGGCCTGGGGGAGGCAGCTCTGCCTGAAATGGCATTTATTTCACATTTATAGCACAACTCTACCCAGCTAAGGTGTCAGTGCTCTTACACAACAGCAGAATTTGGGCAGGTTTGGGCAGTCGGCAGTGGGGAGAGTAAGGTGCAACTAATGAGAGCAAGGGAGGGGGCGGCATTTTTCAATTCTCGCCTAAGGTGGCAAAACACCTAGAAACAGCTTACTGTCTTTTGTTCACAGGTATCTCTCCTAGCTGTAATGACACCTAACACAACCATCTTCACATCGCAAGATTTTCTCTGCACCTGTGTCAGAGGAGCTCTCTTTTTCAATCCTGCTGCTGTCCTCTCGCCCCGCCTTGTCCTCGCTGTCCTCACATTCTGTGCTTGGGCTGTAGTGACGAGGCTTCATTAGAAGGGACTTCCTCTTGTTCACTGGAGCTCCAGCGCCCTGCTCATGCGGTTTCCTCTTCTTGGCCATAGAACAGTTATATGCACTGTAGACATAAGAGGAACATGCTGAGCATAAGACAACACCACTAAATAATGTATATGTGCGGTACTACATAACACATAACATAGAAATGTATTTTCAAAAGTCAAAATAAGAGGTACCCCAATAAATAATGATGCAGATATCTTGCTCAAATCAATAAATGTCATGAGTAAAAATACACATTTTAAAAATATCTTAGTCTCTTCCCCCATGGTAGCCATATTGCAGCAATGATATGCCTACTTGCTTATAATCCGATAGTAAACACTCTAGGGATAAATTAAGATACATAACATTAGTTATTTATATAATAAAAGGAAAAATATGATTGAATGGTGTGAGAATTACTTCTAAACAGGACTGCTTTCAAATACCAACAATGTTGCAAAAGTGTAAATAAGCGTGCAGTGTGTTAGGTGTGTATAGAGGGTCTTTAGGGCTTTCAGCCAGGACACTGGGAGGTTACTATTGGATACTTCAGATAGTTGTGATTGTACTGCAGATAAAGTTTAAATGGATTGCTGGTTTGTTGAAGATGGTCATGCCATTTGTGATGTTTCATGCTCCATGGAAGCAACTGCTTTGCTCGTGCTTTTTTGAGTGTTAATATGTCTGTCCATGCATTGGCAGCTTGGCCCCTATGCTGTTTGCACTGCCTGAGTGATTCTGAAAACGCCACCATTAATCCTACCTCTCTAGTTTCTAAGCCCCCTCCCTTACAAGCTGCAGGTTGCAGGGAAGCCAGCTTGTGGAGCTTGAGAGAAGTAGAGAGGTTTTGCATGGATAGGTGGTTGTAGTGGTGTAGATAAAGGGGTTCAGGGGGTCTGCCTTGGAGAACACTGTTTTTGAGGGTGCCAGAGGTGAGCACGTCCTGTCTGTCGACTACCACCATCTCCCCAACCCCAGAAAACAAGTCGTCGTTCGGCCACCACCCCGTCCACGCTCTTACCCTCACCGGGCGGCAAACTTAGGGTCCGCCCCAGGTAGCAGTAGGTCTAGCTACGCCACTGGATGGTTGTTGGGCTGAGAGATTGCAGCTGGAGCATTCACTATGGTTGAATTCACAGCTGCAGATCTAACTCCAAAGGAGGTGGTGGCAGTGCAGCTTGGGGGTGTCTGTATAGATCAGAAGGGTGAGTTGAGCTGGAGCTCCTTCCTATCAATAATCCTGAGTGATGGGTTAGTGACATCGGCTTCTTTAATCTTCTTCGTACTGAAAACATTATATTTGCCACGCCGTATAGCGTTCTTTGTCGTTCTGTTCTTATATTTGTTTACCACACTGGTTAACGGTAGAAGAGGCACTGAGCCTTACTCTGTGAATCTGAGCCTCTATGACTTTCATCCTATTTTAGAAGATTTTACTGATGCCTGATATAATCAGTCATTACTGCCGACAAATATTTCGTAGATTTGGCCACCGCCGGTTAGAAAACAGCATGCTATGTTTTAGCTCTCTTTAGTGGCATAGGTCATAATTACATATGTTGTCTATAACATATATAAGGTGATAAACTAGGAAACTGTTTAGAAACTGTTTAGTAAATTAGTGGTGAAGGTTCTATGAATTAAAATGATAAGAAATACCTTGAAAATTAAAGCAATGATTGTGCATCATCCTGATGTAAAAGCAAGTAGGGGAACAACTTGATAGTTTTAATCACAAATGACATGCATAGTTGAGCCAGTCCTAGTCCAGGTCATTGTTATATGTACACAGGCAGACAAGTAGCATTTCCAGATAAATAGCATTCTCATGCTGCTTAATTGTTAAAACCAGGCCAGTCTCTGCCTTGTGAGATGCATGAAAGACTCCTATAATGCGTCAAACTGCTGTTCTTGAAATGGAGGCAACAGCAGTTGTGGCAACTGCCACTATGGAGTGGCGGGGCAGCAGGGCAGCAGGAGCGTCGGACAGGGAGCGGGTGGAGCGTTGAATAAAAAAAAAAAAAATCTTACCTGTTCCTGTGGTCGCCTCATGCTTCAGTGCTCCTCCCTTCTGCTGCTCCTGGCAGTCCCTGGGACAACAAACTCCCCATCCAATCCAGAAGCTGCTCTCATATTAGAAGAGCAGCGTGGGGATTGGCTTGAGTGGGCTGGTTTTACGCTCCGCTCAGGCACAGGAAGTCTGTGCCTTTCTCTAACCCGGCTGTAGAATACAGCCAGGTTAGAGAAACCTAAGTGTGCAACAGACATGCGCACTTAGAAGTGCACAACATTCCTCCGCCCCCCCTCCTATGACCCGGCCGTGCCCCTACCTGCATGCGCTTGCTCAGAGCCAGCAGCTGAAAATTAAACAATAGTAAAATATCGTTTTATTTTTCAGCTGCTGGCTCTGAGCCAGTCGGGCGACATTCCTCCGCCATTGCGGAGGAGCTACCGCTGGGCGACAGCACGATCACCGGAGCACACTTGCACTCCATGGCACTTCAAAAGAAATGGCCACAGGTAGTTGAAACGCCATGCTGGTTTCACTGTGCTGGAATCTTCAAAACTGCACTTGGGTTTGGCTCACCTGGCTGGGTGGTAGCTTGTAAGAAGTACTCATGCCAAAGATTTTTTCAACAATATCAACATTCTAGGTGCTCGATACCATACAGATTCAGATTACTGCAGCTGTGTGAAAAGATTGCTTTGTAGCAGTAATGGGCCGTGGCTAGATTTCCCATTAATCACTACAGTGACGTGTGTAGTGGCTCTTGTGCCCTTACAGCTCCACACCATTGGACCCTTTATACAGATTGCAGTGGTGCAGCAACATATCATCGCCATTTTGGAGGACTAGGGTTTAGGAGGACTCCATACAATGTACCTTACACACCAAAAAACATGACACACACAAACGTGACAGTGACTTTGTACGTAGGCAGGCTAGAGTGTCAGTTTACCTGTGTGAGAGGTCAGTCGATGAGCAATTGATACGTTCTTGTCAAACCAAAGTCTGAAAAGGTCAAAAACATCCCCAATGCTAGTGCGCAAGACAAAACTGTGGTGTGTATCTGCTATTGCTTGTTGCGGATGAATCACAACGTTGTCTGGAAATTCCAAAATAGATCTTTTCATAACAGTTGTGAGGATTTTGGTGTACTATATGATATGGCTGTGGGGCCTTACCATGGAGTACACTCGCAAATAACATCCTGGGTCCATACAGTCTCATTTACTTAACCTTATCTCAATCCTGGCAACTGTGGCTGTGAACAGTAAGGCTTGGCAATGAAACTTAGTGTAAAGCATTTAACAGCACTAAACAACAGAATAAATATATTACACACCAATAAAGAGACACAGAACCAATTCATGAACATAGAGCATATTTCTATGAATTTTTAGAGACCTTGATGATTAAAAGCCACTTGAGAGTTGCGAAGATACAGATTTTAGAAGCTTTTATCACTTTAAGTGCAGACGCAAGCAAGCATTGGTGAAAAAAAGTTTGTGAACTTTTTAAAAGTTTGAAAGAGTGCGGGTACTCCAGCCTGGGTTGGACAACCAAATCTGGTAGGGAAAAGGTTTAGGGGGCCAGAGAGGATACTTTGGACAGTTACCTGCCAACCAGAGCATTTTTAAGGCAAGTTCCAAACTTTACAGGACGACTACCAAAGAATCAATGGAGCGGTCTTGATGATGAGGATATAAGCAAAGGATGCTCAAAGTACGCCCTTTGTGTGGTGCAGTTGACAGGGGTGTCTTTGTGGTGGTCCCACGGTCCACGGGTGACCTGAAGCGACTTTGGCCACAGAGATTGGGGTGCCTAGAACTCTTCTGCATTGCAGTAGCAGGCCAACCAATGCTGCGCTACTGGTCTCCTTGCACCACGGTTGGGGCGAAATCCTTAGTTGGGGCTAGTGTCCCTTGAGCACAACAAATCTGGTCTTTAATAGCACTCCCGAGTCCAGCAGACATGGGTGCCATTTTTAGCTTTCTCAGATTTGTCCTTTTGTGCACGCAGTGACTGGTAGCGGTAAAACATCTGTGGTGGCTACAAACTTGTCGGTATGGCTCTTTTTAGCGCTTGTGTCCCTGAAGCTGGTTCCAGGAGATCAGCTGATTGATCATCAGAGTCACCTCTATTGTTGAAGGCTGGGAACTATCTTTTCCCTATGCCAGGAGCCGCAGGCTCAGTCCAAATCTCACTAGCCCAAAAGTGCAGCAGGTGCAGTCCTCTCTGGGGTGCAGCCTTTCTTTGTACAGGTTAAGGGCAGCAGGGCAGTCCTTCTTCGGTCCTTTCTTCGATTCCAGCATGATCTGAGGGGCTGGGTGTCAGGGCTGCCACATTTATCCCAGGAAGGAGCCCCGAGGGGACCATGTGGTCACTAGCCAAGGGGCTTCTGGGTCCTCTCCTACCTAGTGATGTGTTTCCTGCAATGTGTGGCATCTGGCTATCCCAGAGTGCCCCATTCTTATCCCTTTCAAAATGGCACAACTCTTTGTTGGTCATCAGGAGCATGGTAGCCCACCCTGGAGGGGAGGCTACCAGTGAGCTACCCACACACAGAAAAATTGTTTGGCGTGGGTTTTCCCTTTTCTGCCTCTGTCTCCTAATTGTCTGCAGGAACAAAATACATCCTGCTCATGGTGTATTGCTGCATTTGGTCCTTCAAAGGCGGCTTCCCCTTCGAAGCTCACCTTTTGGGCCCCGAGTGGCCATCCTGAGAAAGGAGATAACACCTCGCTCTGTGGCAACTGCCTTTGTTCCTGGGCTGGGAAGTCATTCACACATCTGCCCAGGTGAGCAGATAGCTGTCTGTGTGCTAGGACCTTTGTGAGGTCACTGGACTAACTAGAGTGCAGAATGACAACGTTTCAAAGGCTGCTTTTTTTAATAGTGACTTTAAATTCAACCAGGGCATCAGGTGGGGATTAATGCCATGATTAATCTGATACCTTACTTGACCTACTTGGGTAGTCCCATTCAGGGGTTAGCCAAGCTGGGATGCCAGCCGGTAACCCTGTGTTAGCTAATAGGGCTATGAACCTTTCCACAGCAAAACAACAATTTGGAAGTGTTGCTGTAAAGACATACACAAAATATATGTCCTAATAAATAATATATAACTCCCTGCTATAGGGTTCCATAGGCCTTGCTTAGGGGAGAGTTACATATAATAATAAGGGAAGTGGGGGCTTTGCCATTAGTCGTGATGGCAAAGCGGGACTAGCAGTGTAAATACTGCCCTTTCAGTCTGCAGTGGCAGGCTGGGGTCCATTTTGTCCTTGCCACATGCAGGCTGGCACAAACAGTGCTGCAGCCCTGTGTGAACACTCTGCTTTATATGCCCTGGGTACCATATACTAGGGACTTATAAGTAAGTCAGTACTTGCCAATTGAGTGTATCCAATTCAACATATCTTTTGTATAGGTTTAGAACACTGGCACTGAGGTCTGGTTAGCAGGCCTCAGTGCACTCTCAGAGTCAAAAAACCAGCAGCATCTGTCCAAAAATGTGGGGGTGAAAATGCAAAAAGAAGCATTTCCCTACAACAGTGTTTATAGATTTTACATTCTTGTATGTGTTGTAGTCGTATGTGCACATATTTAGCTTTTCATGACCAGCCTGCATCTCCTTTTTGCTTCTCTACAGCGTGATAACTTGCGGATATAACATGCTGCATAATATATTTGTCAAATTTTACATTTTCTTTGTTACATGGTGTTTTTACACCTTTTGTGGACTGGTGTGGACACACTTACAGTTTGTCCAAAGTATGTGACTTTTGTTTAAAACGGGTTCATGTTCGGAGGTTGCCATCTCCTTTTCACTGTAATTGTCTCTTCTGGGTTGTTGTTAGCGGGTAAATTACATAATCTCAAGCTTTTCATAAGGGTCCTAGGCGTTTTCATTTATCTGACTGAAAACATTTCTCCGCACCTGGACTGATACAGAACTATTGACACTGCTAAGAAGGGAACTGAGGGAATAGTTGAAATATAAACAATATTTCAGGGAAAGCTGCATTAGGTTGGAAGTGTGCGCGCATGAGTGTGTGCATGTGTATATTTGTGTGTGAGACTGGATAATGTTATCCACTTTTTGACAAAAATAACCTACACCTGTTGATTGGCTAATCTGATTACTAAGAGACAGAGCTAGGTTGGATAGAAAATGAAACAGGTGGTGTTTCCAAGACACCTTTAGTCCAGACGGGAATGTAGGCTTGATTTATTGCCCTAAGTACACGCCTATATAGTTGAGCCCAACCAAATGTCCTTAAATAAACCGGCTGTTACGGAAAATACCCTTGAAGTAACAAATACTCTGCACGACCCTAGGCACCTTGGAATCCGATGAAAATGTGGCTTAAGCCGTAAATTATGGTAAATCTTACTGCTGCAATGTAAGCTAGCTGAGATGTATATTACACAATTGAAGGTTGCATGCTCTGTTGGATGTCATCAAGACTCCAAAGTTCCACTGTACAACCTTGGGGTCCGATTATAAAAGCCCTGCAATAAAAATGTTTGAAATCTACTTCAGTAAGCTAACTCCCAAACTTGAAGCATATTGTTGCTTTTGATGCGATATGAAGTGTCCCATCAATAATGCTGGAAAATGATGATTCTGGTAAATTTTCATAAGTACATTTTCTTACGAAAATGTTCAGCTGGATGGAAACTCTCTGTGAGTAAATCATTGGAGGGCAATTCTGCATTTGTATACGTAACTTATTTTTCTTTATAGAAAAATAATTTGCTCTACATCTCCATTAATGTTGGGGTGCCTCTTTCCCTATCTCGCTCTCAAAAAAGACTTGCTCCAACCTTGCTAGGAATACGTTTGTATGTGTTTCCAGGTGAGACTGAACCTGCACGAGGTAAGTGAATACCCACATTCTTAGATCTTTATGAATGAATACCTACTTTTGCAGGGTGGGTCACTTTGAAAAGTCGTCTGTCCCACCACATCCCTCCATTTATAATTCTGGATAGTCTGCCATTCTAAGGCCTTTTCACCAATGTAAGTGCAAAGACAATTACACATTTCTGCAATGTGGAATGGTACAAACAACACTCTGTAAGCATGTTCACTCCCATATCAATAGCTGCCACATTGTTCTCCTTAGCCCATTTGCAGAACTCTATTGGAAACACTCTGCTAGGTTCTCGAAGTTTGTTGTTTCCAAACAGTTGTGATTTACGCCAGAGCACTCAGGAGTAAGTTCCACCTCTGTTGCAATTAAGTCACACCAATTCTAGAAACAAATGTGACTAGAACCTCCTACTAGTACCTTTTGAACTTGCTGTGCTTTTTATTGCCTACAGTTTGGGCTGGACTGTTCCAATGAAGAGCAGGGTCAAGACTGATGTGCATATAGCTGGGTCCAAACAGACATAGTGAGCAAAAGAATGATGGGTTCAACCCAAATCTCTAGACTGGGGCTGAGTGGCTGAAAAGTTTCAGTGCTCCGTCCATCATCTTGTTGTGTGTGCAATGTTTGCCCTAAGTGGCAAGGGTATGCCCAGATGTGGGTCCCTTGCTCGCTGTGCCGCTGGGTTCAAGCTAGCCTGGCTCATGAGGGGTGATACCCCAAAATCTGTCCTGTAATGCTTGTTTCTGATCCAGGGAGGACCTGGCCTAGCAGTTCGGGCTGGACTGTTCCGATGAGAGCAGGGTCAAGACTGATTTGCATATGACTGGGTCCAAACTGGGGTGGCATTCTGAGCAAAAGAATGATGGATTCGACCCAGATCTCTTGACTGGGGGTGAGTGGTTGAAAAGTTGCAGCACTCCATCCATCATCTTGTTGTGCTTGCATATCAGAAAGCTGGTATTTCAAACATTAAGGACCCCTCTTTGGCCATTAGGTTTTAAAAAATGATGTTTGTTGTCAATTTCAGTAGGAGGTTGGAGTTACTTTATTTAACATAAAAGTAAATAACAAGATCCTCAACAAAAACTAGTCAGTTACACAATTCATAAATAACACTAGTCACAATGTTCTCATTAACTCTTACAGTGGCATATCATAACCACACAATTAGACCAGCAGGGAAGAAGCCTTCTTAAAAAAATTACACTGATTGAATTTTTTAGAAAACATTCAGACCACGCAATCCTGAAAGTAATACACAAACCCGGAAGAACCTAAGCAATACTTTTCTATTGCTGGCAGTTTGCCAAATGTTAGGCACATCAGTTTACCCAATGGATTACACATTATTGGAGTTCTTACAAGTAGACACAGTATCAGCACTTTGCAAAGTGACATAGTACGCATCTCATATTAGGTATGTGCGAAGCTGCACACCTGAAAGAATTTTTAAATTCTAACACTGAAAAGTTAACAGACCAGTAGCATAAGTCTTTGACCTATATTTAATAAAATGAGCCAGCAGTTTCCAACTAAGCAGTGATGTTCTTACATTACTATACTCCCAGCACACTCAGTGAGAAACGGTAGAGTACAACATCAGCTCACAAAATCTTCCTATGATAGAGGCCAATCTATTGTAGAAAGTCTGTCATTTGTAGATTGTGTTTACACAAGCAATGTTCCACCCATTAGTACTATTTCTGTTTTTAGTTCTCGTACAGATCAAACATCCAGTCCTTCCACCTACCTGATATGTCAAGACACTAGGACGTGCAGATCTCCTGATCAGCCATACAGTTTGCAACTAAACCTGGTAAAAAATTTATTACATTTTTGTAAAGCTTTTTGTGTCTGTTTTTTAAGCCTTGGTTTCATTATCTCTCTTATTTAACTATTATTTGAACTTGTCAGTGATTTGTGCTTTCTGTTTACTTTTCATATACTCTTGGAGCAGAATGGTGTTCTGTTCTCTGTAGAGGAGTATTTGGGCCCAGTTTGTGTTTTTTATTTTGTCACAGTCCGTCATCTTTCTATTTTTAGTTCTAACCGCAACATATGAGGAACTACATCTTTCCAGTTACTAAAAGCAAGCTGCCTGGATGCACCAGAGGCATCATGAAGGTGTGCCAAAAGCAACCCGTGTTCACCTGTGTATGTTGCTGATCTTTGTCCATACTGTATGACCTACTACAGAGACACCCTTCAAACTCTCAGTGCAATTGCTGGGAGCATCCATATTATGTAAACTGTTCTCCAGATTGCTCTAGCACAGCATTAACCTTGGGCTGTCACATCTAACCTTACTCGTAGCAGCTCTAGTCAATGCATGTGTTATCCCTAAAAATGCTATTTCTGTCCATGGCATGATCATTGACTACAATCTTGAATTACTATGACTTACTAAAACCTAGCTGGGTGATGGTGGACTCTGACATTACTGTGACCATCCATCCAGGTTTTAAACAGCACCGTGTTAAGCACACCTCTGGTCAAGGTAGGCGCAAAGCTAAATTTTTTAAAGAGCCTTTCCTGGTCAAAACTCTTTAACTTTGTTCCCTTCTCATGCATAAAAAGTAGCTCTCCAGACCTCCCTCACCCCTCGTGTGTCATTTCTTTATATTCTAGTCTACTGTCTGCATACAATTTGGTGATAAACAGCTAAATTTATAGGACCATTTGTGCTACCTCCACTTCAAAGGCAGGAGTACTCAAAAGAGTACTGGCCTTGCTGTCTTATGGTCTTGCCAAGGCCAGTACTCTTGTTGATTCCCTTTCCAATATTAAGTTTCATCACTCTCAGACACACCTTACTCTTTTGACATTGCACTAACTTGAACTGGTAACCTCATCTTCCCACCTTTCATCTTCCTCTCTCTTGGACCTGTCATTCTGCTACTCTTTTTATTATTGAATTCTCAGGACTCATGAGTTCATCCTTGGCTGGGTCACCTTACTCAGAATTTGGTGTAAGCTTGCCACCATTGAACTGACCCACTTCCTCTCTTCACTCACCCAGCTCTTGAGTACAATCACATTTTAGGGGCTCCTTTTCCAATACCTTAATTTTCAGTGCTGCTCACGCTTTAGCACCTTTTAAGCTTGTAATGTTGAATGCTCTTGTCCTTTACCCACATGGTTCACAGAGGAGCTGGGCACTCTCAAATACACATACAAAAACTGGAATGTTTCAGGAGAAACAAATGATGATCCAATCTCTAAAGCTGCTTATTCTGCTAAACTATTAGTTTACATAAAAACAATTTTTAAAGCCATTAGTCAATACTGTGAGAAAGTGAATTGTTAGTTGGGGTGTATGGTAGCCCACCACAGTTGGCAAAGTCACTAACGTGTTAGACCTACTCAAGGTTTTCAGTCATTTTTATCCTGAGCTCAACCCATGGTAACTATGGAATAGAGCAGACATGGTTAACTTAATGAAAATGTGTAAAGCACTCAAAACTACCAAAACAGCTAAAATGTCAAAAACACAATGCAATAAAAACTAGGCCTGGGCAGTAAATTCCGTTCCGCTCGCGGAATTTGCGGAATTTGGGTAATTTCGCGTTCCGCGGAGAACGCGAAATTGCCAAAAATTCCGCGATCCGCGGCTTCGCGGAGTTTTTTGCTTGTTTGCGCTTTCAAAATGCGTGTTCGCAAGATATTTCTCCCCGAGCACGCAAACAGTGTTCGCGAACAGGAAAAAAGCATCGCGAACGGGCGGAACAAGCAATTCCGCGTGTTTGCGGAACTTTTGCGTGCTCGCAGAGATTTTTTACCGTTTCGCGGAGGTTTGCGTAGCGCGACTACGCAAATTCCGCCCACCCCTAAAAAAACCCCACTCCAAGTTATAAAAACATTTAGTAAGCACAATTACATCCAAACAAATATTCATTTAGGAGACCCGGAGATATTAATTTTGAAATATTTATGTAAAAATCGGGAGAGAGATCATCCCACCTGTTTTCACCCTGGACATCAGGTGTGTATATAGTAGGGATATCCACAAGAGAAACTTCAGCCCTACCCCCATTGTGCGGCGCACCTCCATAAGATAGGACCACCCTAAAATATCGAAGGTCTTTTCAGTGTCTAGTAAGGCTATCCAAGAGTCCCAGAGGTGCATGTCCAGTCCATTAACACGAAGCGACAACAAAAATTCAAGAAACTGTTCCTCCTGGAGATGAAGCCATTTTTATCGGGATTAATCAACGATTGCGATATTGGGGTCAGACGGTTAGCTAAAACCTTTCCCAGGATCTTGTAGTCCGTATTCAGAAGTGATAATAGGCAGTAAGAGCCCACTAAGAGCGAGTCCCTGTCGGGTTTTGGGAGGACCACAAATACAGCTTCCTTTATCAATTATGGAAGTATACCTTTAACCCTGGCAGATTCATAGACCTGTAAGAGTCTGAGGGTTAGGCATTGAGCAAATGCGGCATAGAATTCCAAAGGCCAGACATCTGTGCCTGGGGTCTTTCCTCATGCCATTTGTTGGATCGCTTGCACTATTGCCTCCATGGAGAGTGGGGCCTCCAGAGCCGCATGCTGGGCTGCCTGCAGTTTTAGAAGGCTTAGGTTACAATATGTGTATGGTGGGCACTTCTATGTCTCCCACACTGGTATATAATGTGGCGTAGTAAGTACCAAACACCTGAATAATTGCCTCTTGGGTATTAACTATATCCCTTTGCGGCATTCTCAATGCCGAAATCTGACTTCTGCGAGACTCCGACCAGAGTAGTCAGGCTAGGATTCACCCTCCCTCTGCGTGTCCTGCCTTGTCTCCCTCTGCTTGTTGGCGGAACATATATTCTCTGTGATCCAGGGAGCTCAACTTTGAGGGTAAATCTATATGCATGTCACACTTGTGCAAAACGAGCCTCAGCAGTTTGGTCTGATGGGATGTGCAATTCTAAAGCACATGTTTCATGCTCCAAATTCTGAAAGTTCTTATGGAGTGTGAGTTTGGAGCCATAAACTGACTTAAGGGTGTCCCATTCTATGAGTATATCAGTACCTGTATTGTCACGAAAACCATGCTCCAGGCGTTCCGTCAGGGGGCATTAAATGCTGTATCACATAGAGCCTCAATTGGAAGACACCATGAAGGTATAGGTGGGTGCCTTCCTCCCCAATTTAGGGTGAGTAGTAGGGGATTATAGTCTGATAACATGCAACCCAAATATTCAGCCCCCTGCTCTAGCGTTGCCGCCCTAGTGTTGCAATAGAATAAATCGATTCTGGTGTGCAGACCATGTAACCCTAAATAGTATGGATATTCTCTCATCAGTGGGTGGAGTAGCCTCCATACATCCTCTACTTGTGTGTGAGATGTCCTTTGCTGTACATATTTGGCAAGCGTGCGGGATTGGGCCCCTGACACCGGCTGTGATTATCTGTCCAGTGATGTGTCAGGCACACAATTGTAGTTCCCACCCCAGATAGGGGGTGCAAGGGTATTGGTAAATAGGGCGTGTGTGGGTGTCGAACAAAGCCGCTTGATTTGTGTTTGGTGCATAAAGTGCCACTATTGACAAGGGTGTACCATCCATGACCCCTTCAAGCTCCATGTCCCTGCCCTTAAAGTCCACCTGTGAATGCTAAATCGAAATAAGCACACCGGACGCCACCGATATTAGTACTCCCCTAGCATAACAAGAAAATGTGGTGCCTACTACTGTGCCAGCCTACCGGAGAAGAGATCTCCTGGAGGCAGGAGATATGCACATCATGCCACCTTAAGTATTGGTAGACTCTGCAGCACTTAACATAACCCGCCATGCCCCAAACATTCCTTGTTAGAATGTGATATCTGCGAGCAACCCAGCTACTGTCACAAGGGATGGAGATTGCAGTTCCAAGGAGTTGTGTGAACCCTGCATCACCCACATCCCCAGTAAACATCTGCGATGAGTATAAGATATGAGTAATCGCCATCAGCACGGGAACTGCAGAAGAAGGACAGAGAAAAAAGAAATACAATGCAAAATCAATATCCCAACTCCCCGGGCCATGCCACGGCACCAACCAGGCCACTGAGTTTGCATTTTCCCCAACTGTGAATCCCCAATGGGGCAAGGAAAAGGATGGGGGGCTGTTCAAGTGGCCCCAGGTTCATGAAAAGTCAATGATGGAAGAGGTGAGTGACTCACTGCATCACAGGAAGTCCCCCAAAATACACAGAAGCCTTCAAAAGACTGCAGTCCAGTTGGAAACTGTAGGGGCAGCACTGGGGGCATCCACCTACTTGCTGGGTCGCAGCACTCCCACCGCTGTCAAAGGCATAAGCTCTGGGCCCACGTGGAGCAGGGCATCCACCAGTGCAAGATCAGGAGCCAGGAGTCCAGCCTCTCCCTCCTCAGAGGGGGCAGGTAAGTGGGAAGAGGTCAATGCAATGTATTGTTCCAACTCCGCCACCACTTGAGCTCTTTCCTTGGCTGCCAGTTCCTTTGTCGGGCCAGATTTCCTCCTGCATGGGGAGCGGTGGCCCAAGCCCGTGGGAAACCAGCCATCCGTGCCATCTCAGCACACAGTAACAAGGCCCTGGTCCCTTGTTCTCCAACCATGCCCAGGCCTCATCTGGAGTAGTACAGAAGGTGGTGGTACCACTGTGTATGATCTTGAGTTTAGCTGGAAATTGTAGGGCGCATTTGATCTCAAGCCGCCGCAACTGTCTCTTGAGTTCCAGGAATCAAGTCTGGTGTTTTTGCACTTCAGAGGTGTAGTCAGGGTGAATATTTACGTTGCTGTTGTTGATGACCATGGTACCTTCGATCGGTTCAACTGCAGTATATGATCTTTATCACAATTATTGAATATGTGTGCTACCACTGGCCTAGGTGGTGCTGCTGGAGTTTGTTTGGTACCCTGTGGGCTCTTTTCAGGAAGAAGAAAGTGGAATGTCTTTCCCTGGAAAGTTTGCGCCAGCCACTCCTCCAGACAGAATTCCATGCTGGGGCCCTCTACATGCTCCATAAGGTCCACAACTAATACGGTGTTGTGACATGACCGATCCTTGGCATTGTCCACTTTTTTCAGAGATAACAAACCTCATCCTGTAGTGCTCTAATATGGGAGTGGCCTCTGAAACAAAGGGTCTCAAGGCAGCCAACGTAGACTCGATTGCATTCATGCGGTCCCTCAGCTTCTAATTATCCTCACCCACCTTAGTAGTCAGTGTATCCAATTTGGGCTCCAGGGTGGTTTTGAAACCCAGTACAGCTTCCAGAATGTCATCGAATTTCTGGAAGTGCTCTGTGAGTCTCTGGTTCAGATTCGAGGGATTGGCCTGCAACGGAGTCTGCCCGCTCGTGTCCCGTCCCCCCCCCCAGCCCGTGTGCCTTTTCCATCATCTTGTCATGTTTAGGGCGCCCCATTAGGGGCTGTGCAGGAGTGCATGCACCAAAGAGTTGTGTTGTTTCGCCAGGGGAGGGTTAGCTGCCCCTAAGGCAAGCAGGTCACTGCCTGGCACCTGGGGACCAGAGGGTTAGCACAGACGCTGGAAGGATGCACCACTGCCAATGTCCAGATTGTTTCCCCCGACCATGTATGAGGGGAGATCTGGGCCACCCCCCAAAGTCACCCACTGTGTCCTTTAGGTGGGAGTTCCAGCAACAGGCCCCCGGGCAATGATCAGGTCCACCTGTGCCTCTACCCCCAACAGGCCTACAGGTTGTAGTAGGGCCTCTGTTCCCGTGCATTCCTCACAGACCCCACTGGGCAACTACAGCCCCTGGTGGAGTAGTGCGACAGGCGAACATAGGTCAGGGTGAATTCAGAGTCAGTATCGGATGATGTAGGGCCCCTCACACTGCTATATGAGTTTTGTCAGGACGCTCTGGAGCCATTCACCTCCATAGGACAGATTTAAACATTGTGCATTACTATATGGATCGCAGTGCCTCATACAGGCCAAAAGGAGGGGGCCCAAGAATTAAAGGGGAGGGAGGGTTGTGGAGGCACGCCACACGTACCGCCTTCACACAGGCCACATGCGTATCTAGCTGGGTCCCAGAGATCTCCCATAGCACCAAGTCCCTATGACAGGCAAATGCAGAGGGGCCCTAACACTCGTCGCTTTGAGCGGAGGAGTCCCAGGGGGGTATGCTACGTATGTCCTCTCTCCCCCTGTGGCTGACAACAGTTTTACACAGGGGCCCCAGGCTCTCCGACATGCTACTCCATGGTGTTCCTGCAGGAAGACTGCATCCACAGTGACTGCAGAGCTGCTGGCACAGAGCTGGGGGACCATGCCGAGGTGCAGCGCAGCTCAGCACATAGCGTTATACCGGGGACAATGGCTCTGCAAGATTGTGGCCCGGCTCTTTGCACCAATCTGCGTGGTCCACGAACGCCCCAGTTGGACTCCCAAACGCCCACCACTGGGACTAGAATGACTGCAGGAACGGTCTGAGGGGCTCAGGCTGTGTCAGGATATGCTGCAGGATACTTTGTGGTGAGTTGGTGGGTGGAGATCATGAAAACATAGTTGCTCCAGGCACCATCTTGGCCTTGCCCCAAGTTGTAGATTTTTCACAGGGCCTTCTAATCTTTGCCTTCTTCCTTCCTGTTTTGATGACTTTGGTTTTGCTGGCCTTAGGGCTCTGTGCATTTTACCACTGCTAACCAGTCCTTAAAACATGATAGAATTGGCTTACACTCAATTGGCCTACTTCATTTTCTTGTAAGTAGGGGAGGCTGGAACTTGCAGAGTTTCACTCCGTGGAATTCCTCAGAGTTACATAAAAACTGCGAGATTCCGTGGAGTTCCGCAAGGGTCAGAATTTGGCACATTGTGATGCTCGTGCTGATTTTTAGTGCCGGGAGCTTTTTCCATGCTGTAAATTTAGCATGAACTGCACCACGCGGCACGCTAGAAGACGCTGCTTCTTTCTGCCACTCTAGTACATTTTTTACTCAAGCAGCAGTTTTCTCAACACGAATGGTAGCGACCTGCCGTGACCGCCGATGTTGAGAAATCTTGCCAGGAGGTGTTCTAGCTCTCTATTTTCTTTTTCGTTCTCCCAACTTAACATTGGCGAGTCTTGTGCAAGAAAAAACTGCGCTACATGGTGGTTGGTGGAGTTTTTCCAGAACTTCTCACTCCAAGCGGAACGCGGAGTGGGCAAAACTCTGCAAACTCTGTTGGTGGAGTGGAGTTTGTCGCCCACCCCTAGTTGTATGTCTCTAGTAAAGTGGCACTACATATAGCCAGGGCCTGTAAATTAAATGTTACTAGTGCGCCTGCAGCACTGATTGGGCCACCCACTTACATAGCCCTTTGAAACATGTCCCAGGTCTGTCCATTGCTGCCTGTGTGTGCAGTCTAAATTTCCATTGCAACCTGGCAAAATAAACTTTTTTCCAAAACGTTGGGCATGCACGTTTAAGTTTTACTTGTCCTGGTAGTGAAAAACTCCTAAATTCGTTTTTCGCTACTGCAAGGCCTACCTCTCGCATTTGACAACTTTGGAGTTACCTTATTACATTTAATAAGTGACCATTTCCAAATGGGAGCAGGTAAACAGTTCATGTTTGGTGTGTTTGGAATGGTAATGAGAAATCGACCTTTATGGTAAAGTCGGAATTTTAATTACAATTGTGAAAATGTCACTTTTAGAAAGTTGCTATTTTCCTGCCTTAGCTATTTAGTGCCTGCAGTCTGTCTCCGGGTTACATGACTGGGTGTAGCTGGCAGTTGGGCTTTGTCTATTCCTCCCAGACAGCCACACAATAGAAAGCTTAGGTGAGCCTGGATGGGCCATCACTGGCAGGATGGGAGGGCGCACTTGAATAGGCTGTGCCCTGCCTCCACACAAAGGGCTGCATACCCCCTGTAGTTAGTTTGGAGACAGGACACGGAAGACAGTAAGCCTGTGGACTTCAAAGGCAAGCCTCTAGAAGCTTCGCTCACTTCAAAGGCCGAGGTATAAATATTTAACCCCAGACACCAACTCTTCAGTACACGTCTGGATCTGCGGATACTCTGCCAGGAAGAAGGACGGCTGTGCTGCTGAAAGGATTGCCACACTGCTGGACTGCTACTCTGTAGGACTGCTGCCTGCTGTGCTGTCCTGCTGCCCTCTTGCCTGGGTGAGACACTGGACTTGCATCTGTTAAACCCAATTTCCCAGAGTGACTCCAAGGGCTATTTGACTGGCCTCCTGACTAGAGCCTCAGAGACAGAAGGCTCCAACAACATTTCACCCAGCACCTGGACTCTGGCATCAGTGAATCCTACTCTTCCATGGGGTGCCGCCCCACTCCTGAGCCCTTAGAGGTGAGCCTTAACATGCTCTACCAGCCCACCTGTGGATCCAGCAGAACCAACCAATCTCCTCTGCTGTGTGGAGCAAACCCAAGCAGAACTGACTCATCGCCCCTGATGAGAGAATTCTCTCAATGCAAGAACTCTGCATTGACCTTGCAGCCCACATCAGAACCACTGCTGTGTGAAGTGTACCAGACGCAGGCCCTTGTATCTCAAATTTGTCGCCAACGACAGCCTCGATGACGATGCATGTTCTCACATTGCAGCTCTTCGGGACCAACGCATTGCCTCGACTGCACAACGCATCCTCGATGCTGAACTACACATCGCATCCTCTCATCAACCAGATCCTCAACGATGATGCAGGACCTCGCATTGCAGCTCCTTGGAACCGACGCATCGCCTTGGCTGCGTGATGCATTCTCGATGCCGGACCTTCCACCACTCCACAACTAGGATTTAAGTTACTCTCTTTCAGCAGGCCTACCTGGGTCCCTACAGCCGGCCCACGTTCCATCATGGTTGGCCTGAACGTGTGACTTTGTCATAGTCGCGCAACCAGATAGCCACAATTGTCGCTTTGCACTTTTCGTCGCTCTTTTCACTGAAATCTTTGAAAGTGCATATCTCCAGTTCTACTGACTGGATTTTTGCTGTTTTGGTCTTGTTTTATTAATTACAATTGATGCATTTTTCTAAATTGGTGTGGGATTTTACATGTGTGTGTTTTGACTTTGGAACCATTTGAAGTGCTGCATAAATACTTTACACTTTGCCTCTAAGTTAAGCCTGACTGCTCTGTGCTAGGCTACCAGAGGGTTGAGCACAAGTCAATTTGAGTTAACTTGTGTCTCACCCTGACAAGGATTGTGGTTGCTCCTTGAGTAGGGTTTCACACTCCTCAACAAATAACACAATTTCTTATAGTCAGGCTTGCATGGCACATCATGAAAGTAATGGGATATGTCGTGAGCACCCTTTGCCTATGTATTTTTAACATATTTATGTGAAAATGTGGTTTTAAAATGGAAATACTCTTTTTCCAAATTTTCTCGCGTCAGAACCCTCTCCTCCAGTGGTTTTCCTTGAGGGAGTTTGGCTTCCTTAATTCACTTGCTTGCAGCAATTCAAGTCAGGTATTAACAGCCCTGTCATTTTTAAAGATCACTGGCTGCAATTGGCGGCCCCATATTCAATCGATTTTTCAAATGGTGAAGAACAAAATGTTCTATTGTGAAAATCCTGGGTTTATACAGGGAAATGGGCTGTCACGAAACACGTGTTCTACAGGAAGCTAACCTAGACAATTTTTTTAACCTTTTTGACAGCAAACATTTGGTAGAGCTTGCAAATTAAGCTGGCAGTGCTGACTTGCACCTGCAAAGGTTTCTAACAACAAACTTGATATTGAAATCTGTTGGTCCCATCACCGAAAAGACCGCCTTAAGAGTAAAATGACTAAGCAAACAAAAAGCTTGTAAAAGATCATAGTTAGAGTGATGCAAGAATACAAGTAGGTAGGCATACCCAGCAGTTTATTAAGTGCAGGAAATAAGCCGGGCGTATGTTTGTGAAGCTGGTACAAAATTGCTTTTTAACTCACTGTGCGCACCAGCCATGCAGAAAGAAGGGATGCAACAGGTGTTTCGTAATACAGCAGATACCCTTCATGACAATGAACTCGAAACCGGAGAAAATATAGGAAACGCCGCATCAGCTGCCGCCAAGCACAACAATGTAAGAGAGGAAGCTTTACATTAGCACGTGATCACTACTGATGCGTTAAAATATGCAGAAACACTGTATCCTTTACAGGTTTGGAGATCTTTTCACGTTTTTGCTTTTTGCTAGTAGCATTTTGGACGGAAATATCTGATCATTACTTGCTTGGAACTAGCCCATTTCCTAAAATTCATGATAAAACCTTTAGGGCCAGATGTACGACGTACAATTGCATGCACAAACGGGTTTGCGACCCGTTTGCGCATGCAATTTTAGTCTGGGCCATGTACTTACACTATTTTGCGAGTCTGCGACTCGCAAAATAGTGTATTGCGACTCGCTATTAGAAAGGGGCGTTCCCTTCCTAATAGCGACTGCAGAGCCATGTATGAATGTTTTGCATCTGCAGGCAAAGACAAGGGTGCTTAAGACATAAAGTCAATCTCCCCTTGACGATGTAAGTGAATTATCGACAATGATTAATACTCCAATAACTTTCTTCGCACAACATTTTAAAGTAATTAGGCCAACAGTGATCATCTATGTTTTTTCATTTGGATTCCATTTATGATTCCTCAGTGTGTGACGACAGAGAGATGGTTTCTTCTCTCTTTCCTATGTGGCACGGTCCTAAATAAAGGAGCATTGATTTCTTGGCACTGTTTAAAAATTGAGCATCGTCCACCCACACATGTGTGAGCAGTCCTTCACTGTTTGCTGTGTATCACATTTTTATTTCGTGTAAGGACTGTCTCACTAAGAAATACTTGATATGTCTAATAATGTTTTATATATCTATATCGCAATTACCGAAAATCCCTATGATACAAAGATACATGCGAGTATCTACTGCATTTTCTGTGGTTTTTTTGTTTGTCCTTCCATCAGTATGATTGATGTATTCAAGAGATAGGACAGCATATAGGGATCTTACGGTCCTGGCAAAAGCCATCTACCTTTAGTGGCACATAAGATTGGACAAGCCAGGTTGACTAATTGCCTTTTCAGGATGGATGATCAATTCAACTCTGTTACCATCTGACCATATATTTTTTAACCTTGCCAGAGAAACTTTGGATGGAACTTTAATTTGGTTGATACGTTAAACAACTTTATATATCTTTTTTTTCACTTACCAAAAATTCGAATTTCTAAGTATAATATCAAGAGCTCCCAATTAGTGGTTGAGACCATTCCAACTAGAAGGTATGTGGCATAATGAAGCATGCCACACTGTGTTTGAGGTTATTTTCTAATAAGAGGAATCTCTTCTGCATAGACACTTTGGATATTAAATATATTTTTCCCGCCGTACCTTATCGTGTTGTGTGCTTATGATACTTCTGATGGGATCAACATAATAAGTATATACGTTCCTGCTACATTTTTTAGCTCCATATTGAAATATATGGAGACAAAATCACACACACACGGCAAGTGACTTCTAAGATGCTCAGTTATTTTCTGCTACTATCCAAAATGTAACTTGTGTTCAGTCGTGGTTGATCTTATTATATTATATTGAACCATTGCAATAGCACATACCTACCCCTAAATGAGACTCACAAGCAATTTCTTTTGGATAAGTAAATATCCACTCCATTTGTTGTGCATATTCAGAAAAGAACGTTGGTTCAAACTATGAGTAGTACTTCAGACTTGTCACCGCGGAATGTAGCTGTTGCTTACTCATGGCGCGGCAGGAGAACTTATAGCAATGACTTCACAGGCTCCTTATAGAAACCAGAAAGACATTTAGTCTGAGAATCAATTGTTTTGTACACTTATTGAAAGTCAATTGAGTCATGATTTTGGGACCAGCAAGGTCGTTATTGTTTTTGTGAATTCTAGATTACTATTGATCCTCTGTTTTCAAGAGTGATCCAGAGCTTGCATTTTTGAACAGAGAAGAAGGAGCGTCCTATCAAGGCAGCTTTCTTAAAGAGGGAAAATAGCTGTGAATAAGCCATTCTGGATGTGAGTTTTCTACTTTGACTACAGTTTGAGTTTAGATTTTATGAAGACCGGCCCTGTCCAATGGATCGCTTGGTAAGCAATGCAGGAGGCACTGAAGTGCAACAGGTAACCAGCAGAGAGACTTGAGGGCAGTAAGAATATGGTCAAATCTGCTCAGGTATACGAATTGCTTGATTTCAGCGTTCTGGATACAAACTCCACCTTGCTTCCCCATCCCACCCACCCCCTTTTTTTACTAGAACAAACTAACTAATTAATGCCCACCTTCACAGAACCTTCTCCATTAACCCAGATGAACGCAAACCTCTTATTACTCCTCCCAGGTCATCAAAATGAACATCAGGAGAACTTTCAATGATAATGAAGTGTTCAGAATACTTATCTCCAAAAACAATATTGGCAATGACCGGGTAGAGAAAACAGGCACTACAAATGAATCAAGAGAGCATTAAAGTCTAGTATTGCTTATGGTGACTTAATATTTCAGTGTTTTTTCCAGTGACATCACAGCGGATAGAAGGCATTGTATTGCTTTGATATCAATGGCTTATTTTAGGTGCTTTTGATGACAGATTCGTCTCTTAAAAGTACAATTGCCAAAACAAAACATACTTTATTGTAATGATATGGTGGACATTTAAGAATAGTATGGAATTTATACTCTTGTATGTGGAGCTGTGTTTTCTGTGATTACAACAACCTTTATTAAAAGAAAACAACAATTCATAGTGGTATGTAAAACCAATGTATATTTGGATCATATCAGATTCTCCTAGCTCCATAATAAGTTTGCATTTTCAGCCTGAAAATTAAACAACATTTTTATTTCTGTGCGTGACAGCCTGCATCAGATCATTTTCATATGATTTTCTATAATTAATAATTAATGGAAAGGTTATATTATGGAATGGCGGTGAACTTTGGGGACATGCAGCTTTACCAAGCTCAACAAGATGTTTATTTATATGGTGATAGAATCACACTTATGTTTGACTCTTCCTCTTACCCTGACGTCACTATTGGTAGTTATGCAGGGCCACTTCCCAGTCCATATTTTTTAGCCCAACAAGCCATTACCTTTATTTTTGTCTTCTGCCTTTTGCTCCTTTTTCTGTTTCTGTTGAATGTAACATTGTTCTGTTTAGATAGATTTTCCTCGTGAAAGGCTTGGTTCAGAAAGAGTTTTATTCAGGCAAAAGTGGAAATTAGGAGCACAAAAAAACTTCTGAAATTTATGAAATTCCTGATCCTGAGCCCTAAGAATAGCAAACATTTCTGACTACAGATGAGATGTTTTCTTTCCGTTAGTGTACATTTCCGACCATCACTGGCAAAGGGGACATTGCTGGTGGGCTACCCTGTAAAAAAAGTTGGTGGGCACCCACAAACTTGATAAATTTGGGGTATTTAGAAAGATTTTGCGAGCCCTTTAATCGTTAAAAATTACCCCTGAAAAAAGCAAGTAGATGACTAGAGTTAATGAACAGGGAAAAACTCGTATTGTTATACGGTGTAAACAAAGGGTTTCTCTACAATGAAAAAATGTTTCCCTATCTAGAAAGAAAGTACAAATAAACTGTGCTTGTTCAAGTTTTTGGTATGTGGATCCCAACTAAGTGTCCTGCATGTACACACGAGAACGCCTTGACTCAAGAATTTGCCTAGATTTCCATACTGTACTTTTTTGGGTTCTTTGCATCCCTGAAAATTGGCAAATCTATGCAAATAATACTTCTCAGTCTACAATGTGGAGATTTAAGCATTTTTTTGTGTGAGCCTTCCCTGCAATGGTGAACTTGTACGGCTTTATTATTTTTACTGTATGACCCCATGCATAACAAGATAGGTAGCTTGTTCTAAAGTTCCATGAAATAAGAGTTAAGAATGGAAAAGTAACCTATCAAGTGTAATGTGTTTTTTACGGAGTCCCCGTTGCTGCCAAAGTTAGCAATTTCCCTGAAAAGTGAAACTTTATAATATATACCTGATCTGCAGAGGGCATGTGACATTAAACTACATCACATTTGGAACTGCAGAAGACGTTAGCACTATATTCAGGAGACAATGTCATATAATGCAAACAGAAATTTGCAGTATTAAAATTAGCATTGAAACTTCTGAAAATATTTCTTGCTGTTTAGTTTAGTCACATTTGTACGCTAGCTCCCTTTGGTGAAGTAATGTAGTAATATAGCAAACAGCACAGACTGAATATCTTTGCTGAGAGATTACCAAAAGAAGGGTACATAAAAGTTAGTGTTTGAAGACCTGTCTTCACAGTCCTTCCTACTGGCACAGCTTTTATAACAGCGAATGACAAGGACGCCATCAGGGCTTTAAACAGCTGGATTTTACTATTCAGTGGGCCTCTAAACTCAACCCTTATAATGAGTACTTGTTAGATGGAAAAACAAAATATAATTTTGCTGGACCTTGAGGCCTTATGCGTTAAATGCTATGGGAGATAACATATGGTCAATTTAATCTTATCGTTTAAAGCAATATACAAATATCGAGGCCAGATGACACCAACTGCTAATGTAAAGCTTTGCTGTACAAAAGAAACACACTTGCCTATCCATTAGGGACAGAACAAAACTGAAGACTGATGCTATTCAATCAAGCACCGCCAGAAGCAAACAGCCAACATTTTAACTTTAATAAAAGCAGGGGCTTCTCTGTTGGAGTGGAGGAGCGTCGCCCCACTTAAAAGCCCCCCAAAGCCCAGAGATGAAAAATAAAATGGCATTTTATTACCATTTTATTTTTCATGCCCCGTTCCAAACAGAGCATCAGACGGGGTGGGGCCACTGCTAAGTGACAGCAGCATGTCACTCAGCAGGGAGGAGGGTGGGCTGCTAAGCTTGAGAAAAAAAGTAAAAGAGTGTTAGACATAGTTTAAAAAACCAAGATAGGCAAAAAGTCCATTACAATTTAGAAGCTGTAACAGCATTAACAACAATAACAAACATATCAATACTAATACTATCACTACTATTAGTAACAATATTAACTGCTCTGAGATACTTATTTTATAAAACATTCATAGTGATAAAAGAACAATGCATTTTCCTTCATTGATATTCAGTTTTACTTGTATTTTCACACTCACATAACACAACTGAATAGACACAGTCAAACATACATTCATGCAAAGCTTTAGTAATAGTGGTGGGGGCTCCTCTGTTGGAGCGGAGCAGTGTCACCCCACTTAAAAGCCCCAGGGATTAAACATAAAATGGTAATTTATTACCATTTTACTTTTCAAGCCCCGCCCTAAACAGAGCTTGAGGACAGGGGAGGGCCATTGCTGAGTAACAGCAGCATGTCACTCAGCAGGGAGGAGGGTGAGATGGCTGTGTACGACCTCCAGACAGCAATGCTCAGAAACAGAAAACAGCGGCTGCCTACCCTTGTTTTCAAGCTCTGCTGTCTGCAGCTCATGCACTAACTTGGATACTTTTCTGTTCAAGTGTATGCACTTTAGATAGTGCAATGTATTAAGAACGGGTGAGTCAGAGCACCTTTTTCATGATACGACCCCACTGAGGTTTTCAAGGGTGACAATGAGAATCAGATGCAATATTTCAATACATTTGTAGTGAGCTCTAAATAAGTGGTTAATACAATTTTCAATGAAGAAAGCTTGGCTCTGAAATCTGAACTTGGCTTAACTCACAAAGGGAATAGACTAAAGACACATACATACCAAATTCGGTAGAGAAAATTCATATTAAAACTTGAACTGAGGAAAAATGTTGAGCAAGATATTTACTAAGATGTACAACCTCTTACTCTGAAAAGCAGGAAAAGTTTTCATGTGGATCATGGCTGACCAAGCAGCCCAGTTCCTTCCACTTAGACATAGTACCAGCAGATGGAGTCAAGAATGAAAGCAACCTAACTTCCATCTAATAAAAAACAACAAGATACCAAACAGCCACTCATAGGAAACCAAGCCATTCTTAATTACGGTGAGGGAAAACTGAAAGGAACAACATCAACTTGTCGTCCACAGCCAAACCTAAGATCTCTCAGAAAGATATAGTACAATGGAGTCCATGGGTGCAACAATATGTACTATATAAATTCACGTTAAACCTGTGACAGGATAGTAGAAGGTTTGGAGTCTCACACCCTGCCGATAGAACACTAAGGACCTGATATGACTTCAGTGGACAGGTTAGTCCTGCACAAACGTGATGGATATCGCGCCCACTGTATTAGAAGTGTCATTGGATATAATGCACTTGTATTACGGCGGATGGGATATCCATCACATTTGTGATACAGTAACCTATCCGCTGAACTCTAAATCAGCCACTAAATTTCTGGTGTTACTATTTTCAATTCATCTGCTGAAACCAGCCTATCCATTGGATCATTGTGGTCAAAGTAGTGCTGAGCGCTTGTGGGAAGAATGTGAATGCTGCCATTGCATGACAAAGAGCTGTATGGTTAACTGCTCCATATTCATCATCTCACTCAATGCAGCCCTGTGAATAGGGACTGACTGCAACCCTGAAGGTTGCTAATCAATAACATTAGGGTCTCTGTGGATTTCCCGACAGGCCAAACTATTGTGTTTCATGGCAGATGACCAGACACCAAATTTGGGCTTCCCTCAATCTGCTTGCCATCTGCCCAAACAAGTTAAGTGATGTGGAGAGAGAGAGCTCTCTGCACAGACAGAGCTCTTCCCGGTGCAATCTGATTCCCCTTAACCTCAGGCTTGAAAACAACTCCCTACAGTTTTGCTAAGGACTGAAAACCTACCTATTCAGAACAAACTACAGTCCTGACACCACCAACTTGCTCAATGATTGTGCCACACCACATCGACTTCAGACTTCCCCGCACCTCTCTAGTATAATGTATACTTCCACTGACTAAAATAATTCACAATTGGCTGCATCGCACCACAAGCATTGTAGAAAACACAAAATAATTCAAATTGCAAAGGTTTAAATAGTAGACAGTACAATCAATGTAAAGTAAATGTTCAGGAAAATCACTCACAGTGTAAACATTTAACATTATCATCTTTGGAAAAAATGACTATAAACTATTACTGTCTCACACACACACTCGCAACCCCCTCCACACACACACACACTTTTGTCCGACACACGAGTTCACAGCTACCATTATGAGGGGTGCATCGTGAAAACAAGGGCTGTAACTAATAAGAGGCAATATACGCCTGACAAGTAGTGCCGCTTCTATCCTTCTGACAGAGCCACAACTTGGGAGCCGGTTTAAAAAGTTCTAATAAATATTCTGTAATCACAGTAGAAAACCCACAGTAAAGGTCTAGTTAAAATCATCGAACACCCACACTTCCCCATATTTAGCACAGTTATCTGCCAGTTTTTTCTTCTACGACGTACGTCATAGCGATTTCCACAGTGCACATTGTAACAGGAGCTAGTTTAATAATAGCCTAGGGCAGTCGGAGCTAACAGGGGTCCGACTGTACTGTAAGAATTGACAGTGGCTGTAGCAATACCAGAAAAAAAAGAAAATTATTGTACTGTGCACACATCAGGCATATGCTTGAGAATAAATACATTAAACAATCACCCGTTACTCCCAGTTGGCTCGGTACAGCACAGCACTCTTCTTAAACTGGCGCACTAGTTTAAAAAACCCTGACGAGCATGTGGTCAGTTAACAGCATTCTTCGCCGTGTACGTCCACGCGGCCATTACAGCGCTTGCATTTATCAAAGAGAGATTCAGAAAGCTGCGCACACAGGATGTCAGTTCTTACCTGAGCCTTTCTGCAATGGAGTCCACTTGCACTGTCAACAAAAACAGAGGGCAGAGTGAATCAATTTACATGTCGAGGGCAGTGCCTTTCACAGCCTGCACCTGCCTATCTGTAATCACAACAGCAGTACTATCAAAACACAGGTGACTTTCTTGCAAACGCATTCGAACCGCCTCTTTACTAGCAGTTTTACCAGCCTAGAATGAAGATTGTGTTAACTTAGTGCATAATATTAGCTCTGTATGTAATTGCGAGGACAGGCATACGTTAGGATGTATTTATTATTTGCGGAGAAGGGCTGGACATCATTGCTTTGCAAATGGCTGATTTGATTCCCAGCTGAGTACAACTTGGTGTGTTTCAATACCTTCCACACTGGGATGCAAAGCATGTTGACAGAGCTGACAGGTGGCCCGGAACATGACCTATCTTATGAAAACAACCTCAAATGTTCCACTTGTAAAGGGCGGCCTTGTTAATAAGATCTAGATTGTGTGCGGCCAGTGTGTACATCTGCCTATTTGGGTGCTTGTGTGTGTGCGTGTATGGGTGTGTGTGTCATAACTTAGCTAAAGCACCCATATTTTATGAATTTATTAAACAGTGTGCAAACACTGGACCTGATTCACAAAGGCAATACGACTGCCAATCTTTTTATGTGTGGAGTCTCCGTCGCATATTACTCGTAAAAATCCTTAGTGAATTGCAAAAAATCGTAAACTTACACAAAAGTATACATTTGCCTTTGTGAATTAGGCCCAGTGTGTAGATAGAGCCTACTACAAACAGGCTATTTCATTTTTATATGGCACATGTCTGTATGAAGCAAATTAATAGGTATGCTTTGTTTGATAAGCATTGTGTAGGACTTAAAAAGTACTTATATGTTAAATTGTAGGCAGATGATACATAAAAAACGATCAAATAATTTAGAAACAAATGAGCCATTTGTCTTTATTGGAGCTACGGACTGGAGGTGGACTATGCCTCCAGTGCTCTTGAACACAAATATTAAAAATTCAATAGGAGGATTTATTATGTGTTTAGCGCTTTTAGTGAATGTAACATCCAAAGATTCTTCTCTGCGCAAACTTGTATCAGAATTCTTGGTAGATGACATCCAATTTAATTCTAGCTCTGACTGCTCACCTGGATTCCTTTCACTTCTAAGGGTCCCTGACTTCCCTGGCCTGAAACAGATGAGATGTTCTAGGTAAGGAAGAGGCAGCATTAATAGATGTTTGAAATCTGTGGTAATGTGTGCACGAGGTAGAAGAAGAACAAGGAGCCTATACAGGAAGAGTGAGAATGGACATTGTGATACAGGAAAAGAGGATGACAAGATGTAGAATAATCTCCTAGAGTTTGAGAAAGTCAAGGATTAATCATAATAGCAAATGTAGAGACAAGACAACATAAGCTGCAGGAAAAGGAGCAAAATAAGCAATTGTAGAGTGACAGAAAGAGAATAGTATTAAATGATATATGGAAAGGAACAATTAAAAACAAGTATTAGCAGCAGATGATGTAGAAATTGCCTGGCCAAAAATATTCTGCCCAGTTACAGCATGTTACCTGGGATAAAGCACTGAGTCAGCGCTGGGTGAGATGAGAGCTGGTAGTTACACCCATCAGCATGTCTGTTGGCTATGTAGCATCATTATTCAACTTGAGGAACGTTAGAGATAATATTATCACAGTACACCACACTCAGACGTTTAGGGGATATGCATTGCCATTGTGGTCTTTGGTATGTTAAGGCACCACCATAACACATTTGTTGTTCTGCATCTACCACTACAGGGCACAGAGAAAGCAATGTGGTTCTCATTAGAAACAATATCGTTCTTAGGTCAGGCAATGTGACCATCTAGCAAGGCAATACATCCTGACTGATGTCACTTATCTGGGTTAGTGATACATATGGAACCATTCAACCTTTTTCTCTTGGCATACCTCAACCGCCACTCCTCAAGCATATCAGGTACCTAGAATCCCACCTTCTAGCACAGTACTGTGGAACCCAGATTTGGGCTAAACTTCTACTCAATGAGTCACACATGTCTTAACTCGATGTTCATATACACTTGGATATGAGCCCCCCCACAAGAACACGTAACACATATTAATAACCATTTTATAGTAACGTGTGATCATAGATCATCAGCTTTTGTCTATGAGTCACCAAACACAACTGCAACTTAGAGACAAAGGGCCCCTTATTTACTGTAAAACCAAAACTATCTTTCACTTTTGCTACCAATTTACTACAAACCTTCACCAATTACATATTATGTACCAAGAAGTCTTGGCCCCTCTAAGATTGTGATTTTTAGATCAAGGTTGTTAACATCTTTCGTATGCCCTTTCTGCATTTTGAATCTCGGCCACAAAAGAGACTAATGTATCCAGACTGTTGGCAATTGTAGAGTGATATTTTCCTTAGCATGTTGCTTTTGAGAAACATAGTGTGTCTTTAAACCAAGGGCATGTGGGACCTCGGAGACAGTACAGGGCATCCGGAAGAGGGGGCCCTAATATCCCCATATCTTTGTAGAAAGCTCCTCCCCCAAAATGAATTCAGTCATAATTAGCTCATCCTATTTTCTTATTGAAACACACAGATGTCATAGTCGACGAGGGGTTGATGTAGTAATGTTAAAACAATTTGTGTTGGGTGACCAACCTAGACTTCACATTCACAATTTTAGAACTTGCCCCTTCCAGGCCACTACTATACCAATCTTGCTATTTTGACCCTTAGCTTGGACCATCCATTATACCGACAACTATAGTTGAAATGACTTTCTGTAATAACTGTCTTTTTGATCTTGCTTGAGGAGACGTGCTGTTGTTAACCACTTTCTTCTCATCAAGTATATCAGAATATGTGTGTGGTCCAGTGTAAAGGAAGGGCTAAAAATAATGTTTTACACATGCTCTCCCTGATCCTGAAGGGCTGTTTTGCAAAAGGTTGCCACATTGGTGTGTACTGCCTTGCCTACAGAGAAGTGATCCTTGAGTAATTAAATGATGCACTCACACAAGATGAGAAACAATGGTGCTTCACATTCTTATAATTCTTCTTCAATATCACATCTTGATATTGGATTTATGTCATGTAAATAGAAATTAAGACTAATTTCCCAATCACAATATATTGTAGGGTATAAGTATCCATGTTGATAGACAAATGATGTGCCACTTTTTTGTTGTATTTTTATGCCCAAAAAATGTGATGCTGTTACATTGCATAACATTCAATGTGTTCAAATGTCAGTACAGCAACATCAGTACTGACATTTGGGTCAGACATAATCACATGTATGCTTGTAGAGAGCCTTGTGACTTCCAACTGACACAAGCCATGTTCTTCCAATGCCACTGCTTTGTTTTTCGCAAACTCTAGTTGTTCCAAACTACAGCTTAGAGAATCACTCCCACCCTTTTCCAACACTTTTTATGTGTCAACTGCCTGGCCCATTCCATGACAGACCCTTCACACTTGTTACTGAGCTAGCACATGGATGATCAGTCATTAGTGACAGTGCACTATATAAATACCTCTTATCATATCGTATCATAGTACACCCTGGTCCTGCTTACATGTCCATCTGCTAACATCATGCACACTCCTTCTCAGTGCAGCCTATGAGTAGTCATCCCCAGGGCACAAGTCCTAAAAAAGGAGTGGGAGGACTAGCCAAATTATGCAGTATGGAAGTGACGGCATAGCACATGACATCACAGCACATGACATCACAAAGCGTGACATCGCATATGGCATCACAGGAAGTGGCATCACAACCCATGACCTCCCAGGAGTGACATCACAAGAAGAGACATCAGATCTTAAGACCTCACACATATGTTTAGCATGTCTATCATTTGTACATTTGAGTGCATTACAATATTTAACAAATTAGATTTTGTGCCAGAGTTGTGCCAAAAAAGAGACACAAACCAGATGCAAAATATGGACCTCAACATATACATTTATTTTTTCAAATCTGCCAGAAACAAAGTGGCAACAAGGAGAAACATGGCAGTAAATCTGTGGTTGCATAGTTTGCATTTTAACTTATCGTATGGGGTTAAGGCACCTGCTGCATCGATCTTTTTGGGCCCAGGGAATAATTATAATGGTAACATAACTCTGGAGGTGAATGCACTTTCTGGAGAAATCGGTGTTTTGTCGAGTCCCAGGTTTGAATCAAAGTAGCATAGAGAGTTAATATGTCTCCTGCAAAGCACATCATGTGGCACACAGATGACAGATTTTTATTTTATGTAGATGGGTAAGGGGGTTACTGCTTTTAACACAGAAATCCTTTTGTCACTCGCAGTTCGTAAATTGTAATTCTTCTAATATAGCACAGTGAGCTATGAGGGACATGTGACTCCTACACTTTGTAACCCTCATAGACTTATGTAACACATCCTGCACATTGATTTACACACAAATGATTTACTGCCTTGGAACAAGGCCGCTCTTCATCAGGAATAAAATCACAAAATACATTCAACAAAGGAACCTTCGCTCAAGATTAGCACCTCACCTCAAAATCCCACCATACAAGAAACCATAGGTGGCACTTTCTTCTCCGTTCAAGCACCCAAACAATAGGACTCATTACACCCAAACATAAGATCCACGGATAACTATCTTAGCTTCAGAAGACTACTCAAGAGTTGCCTCTTTCCTTCATAACCACATACTCAAACATAAATGTACAGCATATACCTGTGTACATAAGCATTTAATATGATTATATGTATGCATCTAGATATGTGTATTCCTTTGTATGAATGCGTATAATAACTATGTTTGTAAATATATAGATATTTGTTAGGTCTGCTTAACAAATGTACATATTACTTATGTTTATATTATTCTATGCTTAGCATGTATATGGGTCACTGCATAGTTTTCATATAAGTTATTTGATTAGATACTTATGGTTCCCCATTTATTTATCTATCACAATATGTAAATTTTATCATAACTATTTATCCACAATTGCTTCACTTTTGAATTAATCACAGAAAAAAAGAAAAATAACTAAATATATAAACACAAATAAATTAGCTATAAGTACAGCAGCACTTGAAAGTCTGAGTTTCTTAAATGCAACTTAAATATTGTTGCATTACCTTCCTTATACAAATATACCTTTCATGTGCTTATGTATCTATATATTTATTACTTTACTCCTACTGTTACAAAAACATATTTAATTTAGCCTCTCCAATGCACTACCCTAAATCTCACCCTAACCTCTCTTAATATATCCTCTACTCCCACTCTCTGACTCATCCCAAACCTCATTCTACTACTATGATCCCCAAAATAACCCTTTCCAGACTCTTCCCTCTCTATCCCTCCTTGCATCATCTCAAACATCTCTTTACTATTCAGATCTACCAAACAAGCCTTTCTAAACGTTTCACTAATGTATTCCTCCTAGACTCATTCGATACATCATCATCTTTCTCCCTAATCCACTTCTAGAGACTCTTCCCCATCCGTCTCTCCTTTACTCATTCCAAACCTCCTCCTCCTGCTATATTCTCCAAATAAACACTTTCTAGACCCTTCCCTCTTCTATCCCTCTATTATCCTTTTCCATCCAACTAACAGACTCACATGTCTACCACTCAAATTAATTAGCGTTTCCCCATAATAATTCACCACTAATCCTTTTTGGGTTCCAGAGTAGTGTGCTACTCATCGAAAATGCCTTGTCAGGGGTAGTGAGTGCTATATAAATGCAATTACAATTAGAATTGTCAATGTATAATGTGAATGAGTGAAGTAAAGTGCTCCGACACCCTAGATTAGGGTGAGTAGCACTATAAAAGAAACACAACAAAATAGTGTAAATTAAATTATTTGTGTAAATAGTTGGACAGGCCAATACATCTGACATTCTTACAGGGACTGGACAAAGTCACAACCATGCCACTCCTTAGTACCTGTGAAGAAATAACAAGCCATATGTGAGCAGCCTTTGTTTTCCTTCTATTTTATTTGCAGCTAGGTTTGAGGTTCCAGATAACTCCCAGCCAGGATACCCAATCAAAAGGAGGCCTGATGGCACCTTAACTTTGTCCTTTGTTTTGGGCTCAGCTAGAATTTAAAATAACAAAGCCCCCTTGCCTGCATGTTGCTACTCGGAATGAAAGCAGACAATTTGCAGGCACCCCCTTCTGACCTCACTAAGTGTTGCCCCTTCATTGACTTGGTTAAACTCCCATCACACTGCTGACCTCAGCCGCACTCTTATCTCATCCTTTTACTTTTCAAAATTCTTCCCCTCCTGAAAATGCTCACTCTCTCACCTAAATAGAAGTTGGTGATAATTTCCACCAGGTGACAAAATGAAACTTCCATCACAAACGTTTGCAATTGATCTGATAAAAATGCATTATAATATACACATACATCATTTATAGTTGAGGGGAAAACAAAGAACCAGGGGCCTCATCTAGATGGGCTGCACTTGCTCAGTGCAGAGACCAACGCCAATTTGTATGTGCCTGCAGTGTGTAAAGTGAATTGATCTAACGTGATATTTATAGAATTGGAGTTTGATTTTCAGACAGTACAGCCCAGAAGCAGTGAGCTAGGTTTGCCTCTCTCTGTTTCTGAGCTTTGCTGTCTACATGAGTGCAATAACTCAGAAATATCGGGTTGAATTAATTCACTGTACACACTGCAGATGCACAAAGACTGCTTCTCTTTTCAGTGCATCCTATCATGATATGGCTCCTGGAGAGCTGGACCTCTGCTTGATTTTTAGATGTCCATATAAGATAAGTGTATTTACAATGTCTCATAATCAGTGGTCATCCTGGTAATCTGGGATGGTCCCAAAAATCTTGCACCTTTTTTGGGCCACCCCATCTACAAAATCCTAGGAAATTATCAATGTAGTTTGACGTTACTTCAAATCACAATTTTTATGTGGAAATTATAGCCCCAGGCCCAGTGTAAAAACGTTTTGTAGGCTAGTGATTAAGAAAGGTGCATTGTAGATCAGAAATTGCTTTGTGACTCACAATGTGCACTTTGCAACCCACTGTGATTCAGAAGGAGAAGGAGCATTTAAGGGGCGTTCCAAATCACATTCACAAATCACTGATTGAATACCAACACCCAAACGAAGTGAAAGCTGTCAATAAGGGACAGCTTCCACTTTGAGAATGTGGGTTGTCAGCTTTGGAGAGCATAAAGTGGTTCAGGCAACTTCTGCATGTTCCCCCAGTGCCATTCACAGAATGGCTATTTTATTTTTTATTGTAGCCTAGGCCTTGTAAGGGACAGGGGATCCATTACAAAAAACAGTATGTATTTTGTGAATACAAATGCAGGGGTGGAGGACTGCAAGCATTCAACCGTACATTTCTAGACTGTTGAATAGAATTTGCAATGGGAATCCTGCTTCATAATAATTAGTTGCGAAGTATCTGAGAACCTTCCCGAATGGTTATTGGACATTTTGCACGCAAATGCAATAAACATCCATTGTAGCACAAAATGAAGGTCAGGTCGCAAAGCAGTTTCTGTACAAAAACCACTGACTGCTTTGTGACCCCCAACTTTGTTACATTGGACCCCTATGATTCTAACACTATTATATCCTTTTGCTTTCTTCTTATGACATATACTTGTACTGTATTTACATCTTCTCTCTTCATTGTACATTACTGAATCCCCTGTGTGAAGAAGATGGGGGAAATGAATTGATCTTGAAACAAGATCAATACAAAAAAGTGCTGGGCCCTATATGGATGCTTTTCGTGTTACTAACACAGTCTGATTTAAACATTGGCGAGCAAAGCTATATTTCATCGATAACAAGTGTGATAATTATGCCCTATCTCTTGAAGCTTTTCTACAGGGTTTTTGGATTTGTAACTAGGTGCCTGTAATTATTTGCAACGTGCTTCAACTGAGAAGCAGGCTTCCTAGTTGCTTGCTCCCATATACTGCAAGATTTGTTTAATCAATGAAATAAAAATAAAGTAGAATAAACTTAGACATTTAACGGTGAGTGTGAGGTATGGCAAGGGAGACCATCTAATGAGCTATTCAATATTGTTTATTATTACATTATTATGACCACAACAAAACAAAAGGCAATTTCACATCTTCTGTATTCTTCCTCCACTAAATGAGTTTGGACAATAAAAATGATTACCTTTTTCTGACTGACAATACTGCATGTGGGAAAGAGTGAGCTATATAATATATAATATTCTCTATGATACTTGTATTTTTTTGAAATAGCCTTCATAACGACATTGCATTCCCTTCTTAATCCACAGTCACAAATGTTGCCTATTATAAAACTTGAAAAACATTTATTGTTATTAAAAAAAACCTATGAGGGGAATTAAATATGCTCACTGACTGAAGATGAAGATTTTACTTGGAAATTCTAGCTACAGCTCTGATACTGACTCTGGTGTGTTATGTTATGTATGTGTATTTGTATAGCACACAACTCCCCCGGGAGGGTATCCTGGCACTGAAGCTGGAGCTGTACGGGTTGAGCCAGGCCCGGGGCTAGCTGAGGAGCCAGATCTTCAGCTTCTTGCCGAATTGAAGAACTGAGGCGGTGGCTCTGATGTACAGTTGAGGTAGAAGGCATGACAGCCAGTTGTGGCTCTGCATATGGAGGTGGTGTGTGCGCGTAGGAGTCTGTCTGAGCGTCGGTTCCGGTAGGTTATACAGTTGTTGAGGTACATGGGGCCAATGTTGGGTAAGGATTTTTATGTGTGCCTGAGGAGTTTGCAGCATGCTCATTTGTGGACTGGGAGCCAGTGGTGTGATGTGAGTACAGGCTGGGAGGTTGTGGGTGAGCCTGGCCACTGAGTTTTGTATGGTCTGGAGTATTCTGGTCATTTGAGCATAGATTTCAGCATAGAGTCGGTTGTTGTGGTCCAGCTTGATGATGATGAAGGCTTGGGTGATGGTCTTGAGAGTGTTGGTGGGGAGCCATTAGAGTGAGTGGAAGCAGGAGATAGAGATTGTATTCAATTGGCCAGTCATGGTAAGTTGGTTGTTGATTATTATTCTGAGGATTTTGCATGGCTTGTAGGGAAGTTTTCATCCATCTGGCAATATCGGACATGCAGGTGGAGACTTTGGACTCGGTGTTTGGTATTATATGAGAGGTAGAGTAAGATATGATGTTGATCCCATGGGAGCAGATGAGGCTGTTGAGTGGGGTCATGTAGGCATTGAACACTGTGGGCTGAATGAGGATCCTTGTGGAAATCCATAGATGAGGTTGACGGAGTCCAAGGTGAAGGAGGATAGGTTGGCCGACTGGGTGCAGCCTGTCAGGAAGAAGCCAATCCAGCAAATAGCAGGTCTTTGGATGCCAGCTTCATGCAGTCATTGGACACAGATGGGGTGAGAGACGGTGTTGAAAGCTGCAGAAAGGTCCAGTAGGATGAAGGCCACAGTGTCACCATGATCATCTAGATGCCATTGATGTGGGGAACAAGGGTGGTCTCTGTACTGTGGCTGGGCCTGAAGGAAGTTTGAGTGGTATTGAGGAGGTGATTGTCATTGAGGTGGATGACTAGGCATTTCTTTATCATCTTTTCATGACTTTTGCCGAGTAGGGTAGCAAGGAGATATGCCAGTAGTTGGCTAGTGTCTTCGGGTCTGCTGAGAGTTTTTTGAGGAGGGGGAGTACTGTGCTGAGTGTCCAACATCTTGGTTGGTGGCTTTGATGATTGAGTCATTCGGGATCCGGGTTAGGGCTGAGCTGATGGGGTCGAGTCCATTCATAAAGAGGTGGTGAGAGCAGGTGTTTGAGGGAGCTCTTCAGTGTTTGGACCACATTGTCATTGCAGTTTCTTGAATGGTGATGGTGGGCCAGGTGGTCATGGAGGTCCTCTGAGTGTTGGTAGAGATAGGCAGGAGGGCTGCTAGGGTAGAGGATCTGATTTGGGGCTTGAAGTTGTCATAGATGCTGGTGATCTTGTTGCTGAAGAACAGGGACAGCTGAGTTGAGAGGTCCTCAGAGGGTGTTATACTGGTGGAGCTTTCTGCCAGAGAGGTCAAATCTTTCACCATGGCAAAGACGTCCTTGCCACTGTTGGTGTCGATTTTGCTGCTATCAGTGGGTGCAAGGAATTTAGTGGCTCTTATTTGCTGACAGTAAAGTCTGATGGCTTTGTAGGTGTTCTTGTCAGTGTTGTCCTGACTTTGTCTCCATCTGCGTTCAAGTTGCTTGCAGTGGCTTTTGGTGAGCCTGAGCCATTCTGTGTACCAGCTTGCTTGCAGTCTGGCTGCCGTGGCTTCATTGGTTTCGAAGGAGGCTGCACAAGGTGTGATCCAGGCATTGGAGATGGATTCAGGGAGGTTGTTGTTGTGTCGAGGCCAGTGGTGTAGGATCTCCAAAGACCAGGATGTTTCTGAGATCTTGTTCCAGTAACATCTTGAAGATTTGGTAATGGTGTTTCAGCGGTGGTGTGGGATGAGTATGCTCAAGTTGACGAGGGAGTGGTTGGACCGAGTGGCTGATGTGGCTTGTCTACTGTGATGTTGCTAAAGCTGGTGAAGATGGGGTCCAGTAGGTATCTGACGGTGTGTGTGGGGCTTTCCACTCACTGAGGAAGTGCGAGGTTGGACAAGTATTCAAGGTGGTTGGCCATGTTGGGATTGGTGAGGTCCTCCGTGTGGTAGTTGAGGTCGCTGAGGAGGATGAAGGTGCTAGAGTCTAGGATCGGGGGGCGACAAAGTCCACAATGGTGCTGCCAAAGTTGGTGCCTGGTCCAGGAGGTGGTAGACGAGGGTGCTCAGGGTGTGGTTGGTGATGATGAAGAGTTTGAAGCTCCACTGTTCTATGTTGCTGGTGGTGCTTTTCGAGATGGTAGAGCACTGGATGGATTCATTGAGGATGATAATGATTCCACCTCTGGGCCTCTTTGTCCTGTCCTGTCTTGTGATCTGGTATCCAGGGGTATTGCCGTAGCCATGACACAGGCCGATGAGGGAGTCAGCCCAGTTTTGTGCAGAAAAAGTAGGTCTAATGAGCATTTGTGTAAGAAATACAAAATTTCAGTAGTGTATTTATTGAAGGAGTGGGAGTTGGGGAGTATGCAGGAGAGGGAGAGGTGTGGTGTAGTGGGGATCAAGTGTCTGTGGTTGTGTGTGTTGAGTGTGTTGGTTGTGTGAGGTGTGGGGGAAGTTCATGTAAAATGCCGGGTGGTGCAGGAGAACACATCTTCGGTGCAGCAGCCAAGGTGGGAGAAGCAACAGATTCAAGGGTATAGAGGATCAAGGTGGAGTACCAATGGGGGAGGAGGGCCAGGGCACTGTGCATGGGCAGGGCACAGATGTGCTTGACTCTTGAGCACCTTCGTTGTCCAGTGGCACATCTGCTGCATGTGGCGGGAAACCAGTGATGTCACTTCCTGTGTAGATGTATGATTGTAAATCCAGTGATGTAAGTTCCTGTGCAGAAGGATGATGGGGAATGAGTCCTCTTGCTTGGCTTCTTCTTTTAAAGACAGTTTTAGAGGCATACTAGTTATGTCACTTCCTGTGTAGAAGGATGATGTGAAATGACTTCTGATATTCAGCAAAGCACCACAAGAGTCTTTAGCACTCTTCTTGTACAGAAAAATTGGGGAAGCCAAGAAGGGTTGTTGATCGATTTATTTGTATTTTAGTTTAAACTAGTTACAACATCTTGGTCTGGGGGCAGAGTTTTTTGACTTCGCTATCAACGTATAACCTTTCTGTATGTGTGGACGTAAGCAAACTGTCTCATAAAACAGAGTATAGCCGATACTGTCATCTATACTCAAGCCCACCCTTCATCAGAAGTTATGAACTGTCACATTGCCAGACTAAGATTGGTGCATTTATGAGGACTTGAAAAGGCCAAGTACCGCTCCTAGCTGTCACAGGAGGTTGGTATGTAGTGCCCTGTGGCAATAGATCATGTAGATTGTCTCATGATTTCATAGAAAAAGTAGAACACGTTGTTTAGGAGTAAGTAAAGAACTAAAGTAACATCTAGCTATATCAAGTGTCTATTATCTGAATGTGCTGGTAGTGATGACAATCTCAAAGTAAGTAATATTTGGAATGTTTTCAAGTGGTACGATAAAGTCTCAATTGAATGTGTTATTGGACAAATTTGGGGAATGTTATCGATGCGAAAGTAATTGTGTTAATAGCTGTAATTCATAGTTTATATGTCTGTTACCGAAAATAATCTATTTCCAAAATAAAAATAACATGTCATGGCATGATGCGAAGTGTCTGTTCACCCTGTTTCCAACTTACCCTTTGCTCCCTTTGAGCGTGTGCTGAGCAGTTTTACCTGAAAGGTTGCATCCATCTGAAACATAAGCAGAACAACATTAGATCAACTTTTTGTTCCACAGAACATTCTTGCTGCAGGTTTATTGAAATGTATTCAGCCCCCTTAGAAAGGCGCTGTTTAGATAGTTCTTTCAAAATGCACAATGCTTATCAAATGAGATAAATGCCCTCATCAACAATATTAATTACACAATATTTTTCATGCACAGGGTCTTGGTTTTTCACCATGCACACTGCTCTAGTGCAGCATCCGAGAAGCCCTAAATGCCTCCACCTATCTGCATTTGTGCAAGAAACTCGAAGGCTTCCTCTCCTTCTGGGCGTTCCACTTGGGTTCACCTAAAAAACATCATGAATTGCAACGACATCAACTGGAACTTCCACATATCCTACAGGTCTTTTCACAAACCTTTTTTCTGGTTGTAAATGGTCTTGTACACGTGCATAATGCACTATTCACAGAAACAACTAACGTGAGATGTACATGCGGGGTTTACATTGAGTGTGTAACCCACGCTACTTGTTCTAACTTTATACTATATGTGTGTGTAACAAGGACATGCTCAGAATGTAAGTGCCCAGGCAAAAGTGTGCAGAGACAGGATAGGAATTGCATACTCACCTCATTTGCTTTATAAAAATAATAAGTGATCAAATTGTGTCTGTCTTTGTGTTTCCCGCTTTCAGTCTGATCACGTGTACCAGCTCCTACCATTGAATAATGCTCCAGTGATGTAAGCAATAGATACGTTCATTACTAGCGTTGGTACATAATTATAGAACTAGGTTTGGGGACAGGTGAGATTGAAAGCAAAATGTGCACAGCAGATTATTTCACGGATGTCTTTTCTTTTTTTCCAGAGACAGAGCTTCGTGTTCTGATTTGCCCATGATTTTATTGTTTGACTTCACTGTACCCTTTTCATATCTAGCAGGGGGCCTGGGCCATGTCGTCATTCCAAAATGGCAGTAACATGATAATGTTCCATTTACAAAGGTACTCCATGTAAGTGTAAAACTCGTAATGTCATTAGCTGAAGCCACCTAGAGGCCACACAACAAATGTGCAAGTGGCTTTGTGCTTTGTAAACTGTCCGGTGGCTGCTCTCAGCCAACACCAGAACTATAGTGTAACACGATAAATGTGTTACCAATGCAATTTGTGTAACAACTCAGTTGAGCCACAATATCAGTCTACATCCATGTTAGAGGTTACTGTAGCGCATGTACTAGCCAGAGCACGTGTCGGATGCTGCCTTCCCACACCAGCAGACCACTTTGACAGCCTAGACTAGAGATTGAAGTTGTCTTGTTTTCTCTCATTAATCTTGCAAACAAGTATCTTGGTAACAGTGTTGTCAACTTGCACCATATTCAGGAAAGTATGGGGCAGGTTTATAAAGACTTTGCACCGATATGAAGTCACAAAAATTGGTACAAATCCTTGAAAACTATTTACTTTCCAGTGCAAAATAATTTTGCACTAGAAAGTTGCTCAAAAAGCAACACAATCGTGCTTTGGGATGTTTTTTGTTACTTTGAGCTGATGCAGCATCCCATGAGTGGTACATGGGCATTCCCACGCTACCACCCATATTGTTTTCAGTAAAGTGCAAATGGCCAGTGTAGCATGGGAGCATACTCTACATTACAAAGAAAGTGTTGTCGTTAGGTCATGTGCTAGCTCACAGAACAGACAGGGAGCATTCCCTCATCTAGTTATCCATGTTTCTATGCAAGTGGCACACTCAGTCCTTCAGGGAGACCTGAAGGCCACCTTAGATGGTACAGTACAGTTCATTGGACCTTATGAACTTACCACGTTCTAGCTCAAACCCACACATATATATATTACTTTGGGGCCCTTTGAATTCATACAGTCTATGATGCCAGTGAGCCAATCACTCATGTTGAAGCAAATATGTCTCAAACAGTACCTCTGGAGATGCTTTATTTAACCTACACCAGCCATGACATGACTGAGGCACATCAGGACAAACCTTTCCAGTAAGAGACCCCATAAGAAGCCTTGTCCCATCACGGGTCGAAATGTGTTGCCCTACTAGACAGTCATCCTGGACCCAAGGACACAAGTCCCAGAGAGATGTGAATATGAAAGGCGAATAGACTTAACTCTCTGCGGCTTCCAACCCTCTGTCGATAAGTATTGAGGTCACTTTTAACTGCAAAGACCAAGTTGTGACTATAATATTCTTATATGTACCAAGACAAAAATGAAATGAGAAATCTCAATGTGAAAATCCACACTGAATGATATACACATTTGAAATTACATGTGTAAATATGTTGCTGGTGAGAGAATTGTGTATCACATTTGAAAAAGAAAGATCATTTTTAAAATTATGAGGTTCCAACAAATGTGTTTTTAGGTTTCCCTTCAGAACTGAATATGAAGAGTTTATTTCGGAGATCTGGTGTTTAATCAGCATTAAGACCGTGCATAAATATGAGATAAAGTGTGACTTGTGATAAATTGCACATAAATAAAATGGGAAAGTATCCCTTGAAGGGGTACCTGCAGAACACGGTATCACTACAATTAAAAACAAATTATTCATGACCAGTGGAATAACTGTCCTGATACGACATGGTAACAGGTTCTTATTTCATGAGCCTTACATTTTGACTATCACTTTTAGTTAATGACATGAGCCACATATGCGTAATTCTAGGTGTAACTGCTGCTTAGTTTTTCTTTTATATCTATCACTTCAGGGCCTCGGGATGCAGCGTGAGGACATAATTTGTCATGCAGAGTATATCTGTTAGTTTACGCAAAACTAATTTACAAGATTGTCCATTGAACACATATTGGCAGCCTTTATCAGGTGGCACTAATCAGTATGTGTTGATCTACAGCTGTGATCTATGCTACCCCAATGTCTTTCATGCTACTGATTATGTTATGTTAGCAGAGATTTGTGTAGGGCTGTTTAGCCAGAAGTATGCATTGCTGGGTTCAGGTCACCAAGAAGCACTTCAAAGTGTGGAAAACATGAAAGACAGGTGCTAGCGCTAAGGATGTGAACAGCAACACTAATGCAAAGACTGTAGCAGAGATATTGGCAAAATTGATGGACTTTAAGAAGTCAGCTAAAGCTGCAGTGATTTTGCAATGATCTGTTTTCTGGTGGTAGTTCATTTCAATGAATGCGCATTTGGGCATCAACAACTTTCACAAATGTCCACAATGTCTCAGTTTTTCCTTAGTGCTGGAGAACGGATCACGGGGCACTGCAATGTTTCACACTGGAAAATGTGGGCCTTATTTATGAGGCCCTTAAGCCGCCATTGTGACACTTTTCGTGATGCTGCGGCAGCGTAAAAAATGGGTCACACTGCGCTATATTTACAAAGTGACGCATCTAGGTAGTTGCGTCACTTTGAAAACCCCTGCGCTACATTATACCTATGACAGGTATAATGTATGCAGGGTGGGCGTTGTGAGAAGTTGGCCTGGCATATGCTGTCCACTAATTATAGTGGGCACCTAGCACCAGTCCAAACAACCCCTTATTGGAGATAGGTTAAAGACAACCTTTATTGAAAGCTATCCTAGTGGTAGCTATGGAGAGCAGCCTTCAGGCTAAGTCTTGAAGGAATGTAAAGCAGCTTGTTTTACCAGTCTATAATCTCTTGAGTGACCAAATGAAAGAGGACCACACCAGGTATATATTCAAAATATATGTATTTATTGCTAAACACACCCCTCTAGTCTCTTTATGAGGCTAGAGTTCGAAGTACATAAATTATAAGTTAGTTATCTACAGTAATAGCACAAATACACGTTTGAGCCCTAGGGGCGTACCAAACCATATACCAATAAAGTGGTATAAGAACCACGACTGAGCTAGACACAAGGCCTAGAGCCTGTAGAAGTGCTTGGACCACAAGGAACCACCCAAGGTAGTGACACAGGGGACCCACGGGGACGCGTGCAGTGTATGAACACAGCCGCGAATCGCCGTTAACTTCTATGGGGAAAGTCGCAATTTGAATTTAAAAGAAAAGGGACACTTAGAGGAGGACTTGGAGCAAACCCTTTGAGAACTAGGCTGTTCTAGTGTCAATACCCACGGGAGCACCGGAGTACTCGAGTTACCTCACCCAGGTCGGGTTTCGTCGTCGCTTTCAATGGCGATCTGCTGCAAAGTGCTGCTGGCGGCCAAGTCGAAAGTGTTCGGGTGGATCCAAAGGTGGATCGAAGATCTGAAGAACCTGAAAGCAGAGGGGACAGAGTCTGGGTCACTAGCCAGTGACCAGGAAGGCGATGAGCAGATGCCCACCGATGTCGAGTGCTTCAGGTAGGTTGACGGTTGTCTTGACTCTTCAGCTACGAAGTCCAGGAGGCATCGACGACAACCAGGAGCTGGATTAGAGCTGTCCCATGATGTTTGTCGATTGCAGGGGTGTCGGCGACCGGATTGGACCCAACAAGCCTTGGCAACGGCAAGTCTTGTGGAAATGGAAGAAGGACGATGTTGCAGACCAGCAAGGTCTGGGGGACTCCCCCAGTGAGGGTAAGTCAGGGCACGCCTGGATCAACCAGGGAGCCCAAGCAGAAGAATATTGGCCTTCGGGAGGGCCTACTAGCCAACGGACTAGCGACCGTGAAGGAGCCTCAAGTCGATGTACGTGGAGCTGGCTCACAGGACACTCGTGGAGTGGAGGCCAGTGATCTTCGGTGCACTTGGTGCTGGAGGCTGGGGCTACTCGGAGCCCAAAGCACGACTTCGTGGGAGACCCAGAAGAGGATGCACTTGCAAATGCGATCGGTGTCCAGGGGTCATGGTTCCACGTTACCCACGACAGCTATGGGCCTCAGCTTTGCTGGAGAATCAGGGCAGCCTCGGGGAAGTCTGGAAATCTACCTCTGGTGATACAAGGACTTCGGCGTCCGACGGGAGCTTCAGCGATGCAGACCGGACAATTGCTTCTTTGGTGCCTGCCAAGCAGGGGAGTCACTCCTTGACCCCAAGGGAGATTCTTCAGTCCTCTAATCTTAAAGTAGAGCGTCGAAGGTCCAGGATTCTGTGTCAGAGTTTCGTCCAGGTTAATCTAAAGTCCTAAGGACTGGGGTCCCCTACTTCTACTAAGGTAGGGGGTTGGACATACTCTGTGGCCCCACCTATGGGAGGGTCAGGGCAGAGGGGTGGTTACACCCCTTTCCCTTTGTCCAGTTTCGCGCCAGAGCAGGGGCTGGAAGCCCCTGAGCCGGTTTGAACTGGGGTATGCACAGGGACACCAAATGTGCCCCCAGTGCAGGACTTCAAAGCACCAGAGAGTGCTCCCGCCCAGCCCCAATACACACTATCCTGTCTGGGGAGGTGGTTACACCTCCCTGGGACAGGAAACCTATTGTCCAGGCCTCCCCTGCCGGAGTTTCGGTTAGCAGCAGGAGGCCAGACTCGTGTCTGTGGCAGCGGCATCCATTTTGTGATGCCAGGGCTCTGGAAAGTCAGTACCGGGTATACCGGTGTGTACATGTCTCTCCCTCTAGAAGGGTGGAATGCTACCCCCACCGCCAGAACTGGCGGGGGGTAGTATTCCAAGATGTTTGACACCAAACACGACATGTTTCCGTGCAGCCATCCCAAAGTTAGCATTTAACGCGAGGTTATAATGCGCTTAAGAGTATATGGTCGGGCTGCACTACAAACAGCATCAGAGAAGGGTCTCCGAACGCTGCAGAGGGGCCCAGCTCATGCAGGGGCACCCTCTCACATAGGAACCACGCACTCTGACTTCAGGATTGATAAGGCCTGCCATAGGAGTGACTTATAGGTTTATATGTGTGTATGTATGTAGTGATATAGGTAGCCTATATCACAGTAAGGGGTGCATGCACCACCTTACCCAGGCTGCAGTAGCAGACCTGTGGTGTCCTTTTGGCTGGCCTTCCAGGGGTGGCACAATACATGCTGCAGCCCCTGGTAGGCCTCTGAGGTACCTATGCCCTGGGTACATAGTATACCATATACTAGGGAATTATAAGGGCACTCCAGATTCCAATCAGAGATGTGCCTAAGGCACATGGAAACCATTTTATAGAGGAAGCAGATAGACTGGGGCCCTGAATAGCAGGATCCCAGTCCAACTAAGTCATAAACCAGCAAAACACCAGGAAAAAAGTGGGGGCAACCATATAGTCAGATTCCACCTTCCTACATAACCCCCCAAACGAAAGGAGATAAGGCTAACCTTGGCCAGTTGAGCCTTTATTGACTAAGTGGCCATATAAGGAAGCACCTGCACTAGCATGGTTGCCCCCTATCTTATGGTCCACTAAGCAATCCCTCACCCTAAGGGTATGAGAGGGTCTCCACCATGGGGAATTACTACCTGTGGTGTGCTTTGGTAAAGTACAAGGCTGGTGAGGTGTCTGAGAAGGGAAGTGAGGCCCTAGGAAGGTTGGTCTCAGCTTCCTCAGATCACTGGTCACCATGTATGCCTGTCTTTCCATGACTGAGTTGCACTGTGCTCTAAGGGTCAACCTTTGGCTGCCTACAGCTGGGGGTTGGGTCCCTTTGGATGGACCACTGGAGGGACATGGCAGGTTTGGAACCTTTTGTTCCCAGGTTTGCCCTTGCCTAACAGAGTCCTTCTGGGGGAGGTCCCTACAAAAAGGTATGGGGGATCCCTCAGTGTGTTGAGGAATTTTCACCTGGCTAGGGCTACTAGCCTGGGTGCCCCTAATCTGCTGATGGGGGGTCCTCTGGACAGGGGGCCCTGGGGGTCCACTGACCTCCCTGACCTCTGCAGCCCTGGGCTGACTGAGGCAGGGAGAGAGGGGCAGGTTACCTGCTCCAGACTGGGTACCACCATGGAAGGGTCCTCTGCCATCAGGGGTGGGGCCAGGCCAGGCCTGACTACCTCTGGGGCAGTTCCTTCACTAGGGGTAGGGTCAGTTCCCTGAGGAGGCTGACCCTTACCTACTGTCTGGAGGGAAGAAGACTTTTCTTCAACCCTTATGCTCTCTTTTGGGGGAGAGTGGGCCATTCTTCCAGGCTCCATCTCTCCAAAGTTTCCCTGGGCTTGGGCTGTGGCCATCACAGCCCCACTAACCTTTACAGGGACGCCCAGCATTCTCAGATGGGTTTGGTGTTCAACTTCAGCCCAGGCTGAAATTTCCAGATCATTGCCCATCAGGCAATCTACAGGCAAGGTTGGGGACACTGCCACTCTTTTTGGGCCTGTGACCCCTTCCCAGCTGAGATTGACTATGGCCATGGGGTGATCTGTTCTGACACCATCAATGTTGGTTACCTGGTATTTAAACTCAGGTAAAAGCTGGTGAGGGGGACTAGTTTCCCTGCCACCATGGTGACACTAGCCCCTGTGTCCCTAAATGCCACAGCTTTCTGACCATTAATTATTGGCTCCAGTCTGTACCTGCCCAATGCATTGGGACCCATGGTAAAGGTGGCAAATCCTACACCACCATCAGAGTCAGAGGAGTCTGTTGAGGGGGTCTTGTCTAAACTAGGGCCCACCTCTGTTCCTCTTGCAAAAGCACCTAACATTTTGGGTGCACTACTTCCAACTGGAGGATTACTACTGGTAGTACCAGGAGGGGTGGTAGTAGTTGTTGGAGGAACATTTTCTTTATTGCCAATCCTGGGGCAACTGGGATCAGTTTTCCAGTGTCCAGGCTTTTTACAGACATGGCAATATGATTTCTTTTCAGGAGAGGAAGGAGTTTGGGACCCACCCCCAGAAGAGGACTTTTGGGGCCCTGTAGTGGATTTATCCTTAGATTTATCCCCACCTTTCTCTTGGGACTTGGTAGAATCTTTCTTCTGGTCACCACCCTGATTCTTAGTCTTTACTCTGGTTCTGACCCATTTGTCTGCCTTCTTTCCCAATTCTTGGGGAGAGGTCAGATCAGAGTCCACCAGGTGCTGGTGTAAAAGCTGGTTTTGACAATTATTAAGGATCTGCTCCCTCATAATCAAATTGTACAATCCTAAAAAGTCATGCACCTTGTTGCCATGTATCCAACCTTCCAGAGCCTTAGTAGCACAATCTACAAAATCAACCCAGTCTTGAGTCTGAGCCTTTTGGGTGTCTCTGAACTTCAACCTATACTGTTCAGTGGTTAGGCCAAACCCATCTATCAGAGCACACTTCAAGACTTTGTAATTGTCAGCATCCTCCTCTCTAACAGTGAGGAGCTTATCTCTACCTTTGTCTGCAAAGGAGAGCCACAAGATTGCTGCCCACTGCTCCTGAGGGACCCTCTGTACTTTACAGGCCCTCTCTAGAGCAGTTATCCATTTGTGGATGTCATCCCCACTCTGGTAGGGAGGGACAATCTTGCTCAGGTTTCTATGGTCATAAGACCTTTCCCTATCTTTGGGGAAATTGCTGCCACCATGGGACTCTAGTCCCAACTTTTGTCTCTCTCTATAGAGATCTAGGGACTCCCTGTCTATAGCCAATTGCTGTTTTCTGAGTTCAAGCTGGGCTTGCTCATACTGAATCAGTCTCTTTCTCCTCTCATGAGAGGATTCCCTCCTATGAGAGGAGACAGAGGTCCCTATTGAGGTGTCAGAGTGGTTAGACTCCTGAGAAGGAGACCTAGACCTTCTGGGCACACTCAGAACTCTTCCTGGGGGGACAAAGGGGAGGTCAGTCTGATCCTCCTCCTCCTCCTCCACAGGAGGAATTGGGTTTTCCAGGACAAGGTCATTTTCACCTTCCTGGCCAGTTTCAGAGGGGGGGGGCTGAGTTTCTTCACCCATGGCCCCTTCCTCATCTTCTGCCCCACCCTCTTTGCCTACCCCTTCAGACCCTAGGGGCCTGCTGAGATCATCAGCTAGTAACACCTCCCTGAGGTGTTGGGTGCTGGCACTTTTGCCTGCCTTCAACTTCCTAGTATTGCATAATGCTCTCAATTCCAAGAATGGGAGTTTATCATACTTGGAGGGAAGAAGCCCACTGGCTTCTGGCGAGGACTCACTGGGTCCTGGCTTTGAAGACATTACTAGTGAGGTGTGGTGTATGCACTACCTACTCTAGTGTGGCCTACTAAACTCTCTTGAGTTGTAGAAAGGGTGTGCTATCCCTTAACACACAACTCTAAGTTCAGTAGAACTTACTGTATTACTAAGCTTGATTTATATGTACCTTAGGTACCCTTAGTGGTTTTCAGTTGATCAATTCAATTGAGATTATCTGGTAAAACAATAGCAAGCTGGAATCCCACCGCTGCCACCAATGTGAGAAGTTGGCCTGGCATATGCTGTCCACTAATTATAGTGGGCACCTTGCACCAGTCCAAACAACCCCTTATTGGAGATAGGTTAAAGACAACCTTTATTGAAAGCTATCCTAGTGGTAGCTATGGAGAGCAGCCTTCAGGCTAAGTCTTGAAGGAATGTAAAGCAGCTTGTTTTACCAGGCTATAATCTCTTGAGTGACCAAATGAAAGAGGACCACACCAGGTATATATTCAAAATATATGTATTTATTGCTAAACACACCCCTCTAGTCTCTTTATGAGGCTAGAGTTCGAAGTACATTAATTAAATTAGTTATCTACAGTAATAGCACAAATACACGTTTGAGCCCTAGGGGCGTACCAAACCATATACCAATAAAGTGGTATAAGAACCACGACTGAGCTAGACACAAGGCCTAGAGCCTGTAGAAGTGCTTGGACCACAAGGAACCACCCAAGGTAGTGACACAGGGGACCCACGGGAGACGTGTGCAGTGTATGAACACAGCCGCGAATCGCCGTTAACTTCTATGGGGAAAGTCGCGATTTGAATTTAAAAGAAAAGGGACACTTAGAGGAGGACTTGGAGCAAACCCTTTGAGAACTAGGCTGTTCTAGTGTCAATACCCACGGGAGCACCGGAGTACTCGAGTTACCTCACCCAGGGGAGCCGGGTGCATAGGTGTCTTTCGGGGTCGGGTTTCGTCGTCGCTTTCAATGGCGATCTGCTGCAAAGTGCTGCTGGCGGCCAAGTCGAAAGTGTTTGGGTGGATCAAAGGTGGATCGAAGATCTGAAGAACCTGAAAGCAGAGGGGACAGAGTCTGGGTCACTAGCCAGTGACCAGGAAGGCGATGAGCAGATGCCCACCGATGTCGAGTGCTTCAGGTAGGTTGACAGTTGTCTTGACTCTTCAGCCACGAGGTCCAGGAGGCGTCGACGATGACCAGGAGCTGGATTCGAGCTGTCCCATGACGTCTGTTGATTGCAGGGGTGTCAGCGACCGGATTGGACCCAACAAGCCTTGGCAACGGCAAGTCTTGTGGAAATGGAAGAAGGACGATGTTGCAGACGAGCAAGGTCTGGGGGACTCACCCAGCGAGGGTATGTCAGGACATGCCTGGAGCAACCAGGGAGCCTAAGCAGAAGAAGATTGGCCTTCGGGAGGGCCTACTAGCCAATGGACTAGCGACCGCGAAGGAGCCTCGAGTCGACGCACGTGGAGCTGGCTCACAGGACACTCGTGGAGTGGAGGCCAGTGATCTTCGGTGCAGTTAGTGCTGGAGGCTAAGCCTACTCGGAGCCCAAAGCACGACTTCGTGGGAGACCCAGAAGAGGATGCACTTGCAAATGCAATTGGTGTCCAGGGGTCACGGTTCCACGTTACCCACGACAGCTACGGGCCTCAGCTTTGCTGGGGACTCAGGGCAGCCTCGGGGAAGTCTGGAAATCCACCTCTGGTGATGCAAGGACTTCGGCGTCCGACGGGAGCTTCAGCGATGCAGACCGGACAATTGCTTCTTTGGTGCCTGCCAAGCAGGGGAGTCACTCCTTGACCCCAAGGGAGATTCTTCAGTCCTCTAATCTTAAAGTAGAGCGTCGAAGGTCCAGGATTCTGTGTCAGAGTTTCGTCCAGGTTAATCTAAAGTCCTAAGGACTGGGGTCCCATACTTATACTAAGGTAGGGGTTGGACATACTCTGTGGCCCCACCTATGGGAGGGTCAGGGCAGAGGGGTGGTTACACCCCTTTCCCTTTGTCCAGTTTCATGCCAGAGCAGGGGCTGGAAGCCCCTGAGCCGGTTTGAACTGGGGTATGCACAGGGACACCAAATGTGCCCCCAGTGCAGGACTTCAAAGCACCAGAGAGTGCTCCCGCCCAGCCCCAATACACACTATCCTGTCTGGGGAGGTGGTTACACCTCCCTGGGACAGGAAACCTATTGTCCAGGCCTCCCCTGCCGGAGTTTCGGTCAGCAGCAGGAGGCCAGACTCGTGTCTGTGGCAGCGGCATCCATTTTGTGATGCCAGGGCTCTGGAAAGTCAGTACCGGGTATACCGGTGTGTACATGCCTCTCCCTCTAGAAGGGTGGAATGCTACCCCCGCCACCAGAACTGGCGGGGGGTAGTATTCCAAGATGTTTGACACCAAACACGACATGTTTCCGTGCAGCCATCCCAAAGTTAGCATTTAACACGAGGTTATAATGCGCTTAAGAGTATATGGTCGGGCTGCACTACAAACAGCATCAGAGAAGGGTCTCCGAACGCTGCAGAGGGGCCCAGCTCATGCAGGGGCACCCTCTCACATAGGAACCACGCACTCTGCCTTCAGGATTGATAAGGCCTGCCATAGGAGTGACTTATAGGTTTATATGTGTGTATGTATGTAGTGATATAGGTAGCCTATATCACAGTAAGGGGTGCATGCACCACCTTACCCAGGCTGCAGTAGCAGACCTGTGGTGTCCTTTTGGCTGGCCTTCCAGGGGTGGCACAATACATGCTGCAGCCCCTGGTAGGACTCTGAGGTACCTATGCCCTGGGTACATAGTATACCATATACTAGGGACTTATAAGGGCACTCCAGATTCCAATCAGAGATGTGCCTAAGGCACATGGAAACCATTTTATAGAGGAAGCAGATAGACTGGGGCCCTGAATAGCAGGATCCCAGTCCAACTAAGTCATAAACCAGCAAAACACCAGGAAAAAAGTGGGGGCAACCATATAGTCAGATTCCACCTTCCTACAGGCGTTCCGGTGCAGAAAAAGCTTGTAGAAGTGTTTCAGTGAAATCTATGAGATTTCACTGCAACACTTCTACGGCCTCACTGCGTCAAATCCTTACGCCCGCTTGAAGCAGGCGTAAGAGATGACGCAGGGCTTTTCACATGGGGCTCGCCCCATATGAAATGACACATTGCTGGAGTTGCGTCTGTTTCCAGACACACTCTAGCAATGTGCCATTTTTGCGCCGACAGATACGTCAGGATTCCTGACGTACCTGTCAATCCTTGCGACATGTAGTGCGGTACAATAAATACGGCGCATCCATGGTGTCGCAAGGACAGCGCACTGAAAACTGTTGCATCCCTGTTTTACCGCAGCGATGCAACACTTTTCATAAATGAGGCCCTGTGTATTTTAGATGAAACTCAATGCATTTTGGTTAGGGTGCACAGCTTATTTTCCATTCATGAAAAAAGAAGCATGTTCTATTTACTCTAGTTAAGCTGAGGAATGAGAGCACCACAGTGACTACAGAGGTTATAATCGATTACCACAGTCTGAAATTTAGGAGGCCCACGTGCTAGGTCCTGACCACCATAGACCAGGGTAAGAGGCTGCACACATTAAACGCTTCAATTATTCATGAAGCCTTTTGTTGCTGTTTCGGACTATGAATCGCGGCTGCGCGGCCGCCCTTTTTTTCTCACACTTTTATTACGCTCTGGAAACACTTTTATCTTTTTCCACAGCAACTATCAGCTGCTACCTCGAGACCTGAATGCCGTCTTGGCAACCGTAGGTTGCCTGAGACAGAGATAACCCCCTTGACGAAACGTAGGCCCTCTCTCACAACACCGGTATGTTTTTGTAAATACAATATCTCTATTATTATAATAAGTGCTTTACTAGTGTTAGACGAATTCACAGCCGGCATCTAAACACTACCGCAATCATTTCGGTCATAGTATGTGTCGTAGTTATGGTTTACACATGCTGTGAGCTCTACATTTTCTTAACCACATGGTAATTTTTTCTGGGTAGTTCATTATATGCGTCCATTAAAATTAAGGCAATGTTTGCCAGCGTTAACTTCAAGCCTATTTGGTTTCATCTCCCCTTGACGTTGTCATATCAAAGCATTGAGGCTTTCATTCCCACAGCGCATGCGCTGTAAATATAAACAAAATGCCGGCCACGGACACCGCACGTCGAAAAGTGTGGCAGCCTGCGCAGACGACGACAATAATACTGCTACGTTTTCACCTAGGCCTCCCAGACACTGAAATCCCGCCCACAGCTGGCGAAGGCTGCTCTACGAGGAGCGAAGCTGGCTTTGTTTGCATGATCCGCAAATGGAAATTAGGCGTGAAAGGGGATGAGAATAACTGCGCTTTTGTCAAATAAAGGGGAAATGATTCTCGGCGGTGGCGAGCGTTCTGAAAGGCCGAGAGTGGGCTGCATGCAGAGTGACTGCGATTGTGATGAAGAAGCTGGCGTCGTTCTTCCAGGCCGAGTTGTGATTGAAGGCACTGACCTGCCATAGACTTATAATAGGGGAGCAGGTGTGGCAATGATGGACTTTAATTTCCTTTAATAAACCTTTTATGTGCCACACTTTTACTGCCATTCTGCGCTCTCCAAGGTCCTGCACATAATAGCTTCATCACTTTTGATTACTATACTCTATTGAGACAAACAACTCCAGAACACACTATATATTATGTTCAGTTAAACCAATATATACAATTTATCCATTGTACGTTCTTTCACCTGCAACTGTGATGAGAAAATTAATAGCAGCTCTTACACGACTTTAAAAAAAAAGCTAGTAATAGCACTTGTGATTCCTTGTTATGCTTTTAAAATAAAAACCCACGCCATATCCTACTGCATCTATTAATGATAGAACAAAAGCTATCCCCCATTTTCAGATGCAGTTCCATCTGCCACACTCGCAGATTTTAGTTCAAACGATGTCCACAAATATGTGATGTGAGCAGCGGACAGCCTGAGCAACAGTAGTATTTACATCTGTTTGTTCTTTGTTCAGCTTCATAAACTTGCCTCAGATGTTGTCTGTGTGTGTGGTGTGTGATGATGCTGTGGCCAACTCAGAGATAATCAATAAGACCTTTACTCTACACGTTCGGTCATAATACACAATGCAACCATATTATTATTATTTAAATACTTAGCGCAAACAGCTACAAACTCGGGGTTTCCCTGCGCTTTTAGCAAAGGTAGAGAGTCTCCCAACTCAGAAGGAGTCAGAACAGCCAAGTTTTAGGTTGTCTGCGGAAGAGGAGCAGTGAGGTGCAGAATCTCTGATGTTCTGGCAGAGCATTCCAGAGCTTAGGGCCCAGGAACGTGAAGGAGCAACCTACCATGTGGGTGACTTTGATTTTAGGTATAGTGCAGAGAGAGATTTTTCTAGGACGCAGATGTCCAGTGGGCAGATATGATTTCATAAAGCCATTGAGGTGGTGGGGGGAAGTCTCAGCCCTGGCCCTAAAGACATAGCACAAGGCCTTAAATTGGACACAGTTTTTCCACATTTAGCCAATGGAGCTTGCGGCAAAGAGAAGTAGCCAAGGTATATTTTGGCAGTCTGTATATAAGCCTAGCAGCTGCATTTGCACCACCTGCAAGCGTTTCATGGAGGCTTTATCAATCCCCATGTAAAGGATGTTACCGTAATCCAGGCGGAACACAACAAGAGCCTGGACAAAAGATCTTTGAGTAGGTGCAGGAAGCCTCCAAATACATTCCCGCAGCCAGTTCAAAGTTGCAAAGCAGGTCCCGGAGACCTTAGCCACTTGCAGCTTCATGAAGAGCTTGGAGTCTACCTAGATGCCTAAGTTCTTAACTGTAAGAGCAGGAGTGGGAGTGTCCCCCAGAGCAGACGGCCAATGCTGTGGGCCCCCAGAGACCTGGAGTCTTCCCTAAGATCAACACCTCCATTTTTCCACCATTCAGCTTGAGAGAGTTGTCACCCATCCATGAAGCTACGCACACCAGATAGAAGTTCAAAGACGTGGAGCTGTGGTCCTGAGCAAATGATAAGGCAAAGATGATTTGGGTACCATCCTCATAAGAGAATAAAGTAAGACCACAGCTTTCCAGTAGACCGGCCAAAGGGTGCACATAGATATTAAAAAGTGCCGGGCTCAAGGCCGACCCCTGAAGAACTCCAGAAGTTAAAGCATGACCCACAGATGAGAAACTGCCCGAAGAAACCTGAAAGGTATGGTCATGTAGAAAAGAAGCGAACCAATATATTGCTAATCCCTGGATCCCTAGAGGAGCCAACCTCTCCATGTGCCTGTTGTGGGACACAGTATCCAAGGCAACGCTGAGATGAAGTAAAATCAGCGCTGCTGTCTCGCCCTTATCTAGGAGCTGTCTAATATTTTCTATAACTCCCAGGAGTGCAGACTCAGTACTGTGCCCGATTCTACACCCTGATTGGGAGTCATGTAAATAATTCTGAGACTCTACCCAGGCAGAAAGTAGGGTACAGAAGTGCTTTTCAAGAATTTTTGACAATATGGGGAGAAGAGAGATAGGTGTATAGTTAGACCAGTTGGTGGAACCCAGGTTGGGTTTCTTCCAAAGGGGATGGACCGTAGCATGTTTACATGCTTGGGGTATAAGTCCTTCCTGCAATGAGGAGTTGAGAGGTCTAACCAGAGGTAGTATGGTATGAGGGGCTAGTAACTGGCAAAGTTGCGGTGGCCCCAGATGGTAGGAGAGTGCCCCCAAACAGTACCTACTGCCCGTAATCTTAGTGTCCTATTCAATAGTAAACTCTCATTTTAGCACCACATTAATAAGTTAATGACCACATGTTTCTTGATAATGAAGCAATTTAAAAATCCTCCCTTTCATTCCCCAATATTCCAGATAACTGCTAGTGCAGGCCCTGAATCTTAGAAGGCTGCATTGTTGCAATTCTCTTTATATTGGACTCTCAGCCTATCTTAGAGGTTACAGTTGATCCATCATGCGGCTGCCAGATTGATATTTTGGATAATGAAGTTTGATAGTGTCTTGTCCCATCTCAGTCAGCTACACTGGCTTCCAGTACACAAGAGATCTAGGTTTATGGCATGTGTCACAAGGCCATCTATCCAGTAACCTGTACCTCTTACATCTCTGACATGTTCAAAAAGCATACTCCAGCTAGATTCCTTAGCTTGACCACCGCTTGTCTGCTTACCATACCCAAATATCAGTTTGGGAGGACGTGCCTTTTCTGTGGTCACGGTGCGGGCCTCGAACAAGTTGCCAATTGAGTTACAGTTGTAAACTAATATTTAAAAATTCTATAGAGCTTAAAAAACCAGTCTATTTATCTAAGTGTCTTTTTTAGGCGTCTTTAGCTTTTGCTCTCTGCATTAGGTATATATAATGAATTAGTATGCTAAGCAGCAGGACTCCCTCGGGTAATCACACGCTCTATAAAACTAATAATAAATAAATAACAAAGATATAGTATCATCATGGTAACCACTGACTATGTATCTAAAATGACTAATTTTATTCCATTAAAAAAACTCGATACAGCTGTAGAAATTGGCAAATGGCACATCTCAGAACTATCACAATGCTTCTATTCTACTGTCTTCAATATTTTCATCCTTTTTTTAATGCAAAGCGATGTCACCAAATCAAATGAAAATTTTCTTTGGGTCACCAAACTCTCCTTCAGTTTGCTTTAATTTAAAGATAATGAAAGGTTGAACTTTCAGATAAGATCCCATCTGTTTTTCTGGTCCCAATATCACTGTACTTTAATTAGATCCCACATGATAAGGTTGAACAGCCAAGGGAGAGGCCCCATGAATTGCTTAGAGACAGAGACCCACAACATCTGTCAATGACATCAAAGGATTACTAAGCCACATTGTCAGTGTGGACCATGTTAAAAGACATGAAGTAAACTTTTCAGAATGGCTATGTCTTTTCATCACATTCATGAAATGACAAGATAGCCCAGGCTATGATAAGAACTTAGAAAGGGTCACAATCTACAAATATCTTGTAATTTCCATACACATAGAACATTTGCTACCCCAAGCAGATTGTAAATGCATAGGTCATATAATAACAAAGGCTATTTCTTGTTACATAGGCCTTTAGGCATGATGTAGATTTATCACTTGTCCAAGAATTGGTACAGTGGCAGAAACCAGGCAAGCTGAAGAGTGATGACCAGTTCTCTTGAGTTCATGTTAAAAGCAACGCTTAGAGAAGACACTTTACTTGCATCAGTTTCTGTAAGTATATGCACTTTATAAAACAATGTAATTCATAATGCACCAATTTGCCTGAACTGTTGAAGGTCTCACTTTTTTTTAACGAGGAGAGATGCTCATGACAAATGCTAAGCCATTTAACAGAATTATATGACATCTGAGGTAGAGATATGGGCTGAAGACCTCAGTGAAGTTCAAGAATCAGGAAGCAGAAAAAAGCAACATTTTTAGTGGAAATGAAAAATGCACATAGAATGGTTACGTTGAAAGAACAGAGAACTGTCACTGTAGTGTGGTTTGTGGCCTCATTGCCTGCGTTGCTAAGTTAGCTTAGGCCTGGCTGCCATGATGCCTTTTTGCACACGTTACTTTGTGACTTTGTTTTCCAGCCTCTGCTTGTGCCCGGCTATATTAGAACTGTCTGCCTTTTTGCCTTTCACCTTTTCTCCTGTTCCCTGTGGGTTTCGTCTGCACAACATGTAAAAGGTCGAAAAACAACGTCCCTTGTTCTTGCTGATCTGGTCAGCCCCTCGCACTTAGACATAACACGGAATACAGCTGCACTGGAGAAATTTGTGTGCTTTTAATATTGTGATCTCGCTGTTTGTGACACTTGGAGAAAAACCTTTCCAGGGAGAAGAGCTGTGCTTGTCTGATGATGTAAACCTTGCATCTAGATATTGAGGTATGGGGGTCCGCCAGACAAAGCCCAGAGGTCTTCTGTTTTTATAATTAAACTAGTTATTAGCACGGGGAGGGTGGTAAGGCCATTTAGCCCTATATCCACTGTCTTTATAAAATGCTGTCCCCGTTTGTATTCTATGGAATTGTAACTATGCTTATTATTTTATCATTATGCATTATGCTGATAGTACTGGCACGTGTACTGTATCTTAGAGCACAATAGTTGAAATAAACATTTTAAACTATACTGTGTCTCTTATTACGCACGTCGTGGACAAGTATGAGTGAGTTATGAAAGAGTGTTCTTGCTCCCGCGAGTCCTGAGAGAGACCGTGTTCTGGGTTGTCTAATCATTGGTAGCTGCGCTGTGAATGAGGCGCTAAAGCTAGTCGGATTGGGATTGTGGGTACTAAGGGGCATGGTTGGCTCACCGCTATGCTCTGAGGTCCTATTATCCTGTGCATAGCTCTGTGTATGTGCAGAATCCCTACAACATGGCGCCACCAACGTGGGGCTGCTTATCTGCGAGATGCTTGAGTAGTGCTTGTGCTTGTCCACAACACCCTTCGCTTACGCTTCCGGAAACGTATGTGAGGGGGATACCTCCTATATTGATGTTTTTATAGGTTCTTTCAAGCTTGAAGTTATTAAAAGGTGTTAATATAAACCCTATATAGCGCTGCCTCATACTAGGTTGTCGAACATTCTTAGCCTTAATGGCTGTCAACATTGCGGCACATAGTCGCGCAGCGCTCCGAGCTCATTTGACAGCGTATGGAGTGCCTGACGCGGGTGTCGATCTGATCTTTGTGGTACAAGCGGATCCTGCTTAACACTTTGAGGTGTTTTACTCTTGGGTCACTTTCCCGGCGGTGGATGGAACTGATAATCTGTTCCATGAATATACAGCCACCGCTCTTCCTATAGTTTATAGGCCTTATCGGACTCTTGAAGTACCGCTCACGGCATGGCAACACCGTTTTTGGTTTAATGGCGCCCTCCCACAACCGGTTACCCCGATTTGTTTAGGCCCCTTATCGATTGAAGGGGCCACTTGGCCAGTCTTGGCCGGGTATACCCCACATCCGCGTTATATGACGCTTGCGGTTGCTGAACTGCGTGAATTGCATACGTCTTTGATACGTGTGCACAGAGCTTTGGTACAATATGTTACTGGCAACGTCCAGGGAGTCCCTCCTGGAGTTGCAGCGCATCCAGCTGGACCGGGCGGTGTAACCATAAGTCCCGTCATGGTTAATTCGGTGTTGGGCAAGCGCCCACAAAATAAGGATGATTTACCTTATTGGCTTGCAGAGAAATTTGACCAGCTGGAGGCAGTTTTTCCTAATACATCTCCTGTGGAAAAACACAGGATTTTGACGATTAGTTTGCCAAAAGACTTAATTCCCGAGTTGGCAGATTGTAACAACTGGGGCAAGGTATTTGCAGCAGTATATGCGAAGTGTTTCGGCACTCCTTCCATGACAGTTCTCCCCTCTGTAATTAAACGAGTACAGGATGAGCTTTGGCTTTGATCCCAGAACCGGACAAGCCACGCGAATTACCGAAAATTATTGCACAAGCTTATAAAACCATTGGCCGCAATAGCCTGGGAGTTAAGCCTTTTGCTAAAACGCAATCACAACCACAACCAAAAACTCAATCTGAGAAAGATGAGAAACCGTTCTTTACTAAAAAGAGCTGGAGGTTGAAGAAACAGGGTAAGCAACAGAAGAAACCAGGGTCGCGTGGCGCATCCCCGGTTTCCGTCTCTTCTGAACGCACTTATGATTTGCGCGACCGCGCGAGAACTAAATCTCCAGAGAGATTTCAAGTCCCTGATCCGCGTTCTCCTCGTTCTTCACATGCACCATCAACCTCTCAGACTGGTGGAGGAGATCGCCAGGATAGAGGCAGGGGTCGTGAGGCTACACAGGGACGCGACCAACCTCGACAGCCAGTTCGAGGGAAACCAGAAGAATTTCAACGTTCTCGCCCACAGTTTCAGAAGAAAAAAGTTGCAGCTGTAACAGCGAGGTATGCCACAGACGGTGAGAACGAGACTCCAGAATTGGACGTGGGCAGTAACACTGCTAGACAGCGCCGCGGAAGATACCATAGTGCGGGAGGCACTACGTCCTCATGTGGAGGCGACATCAACTGAAACATTCATTACTGTCGAGATAGCGGACACCCGAGTGGCACCCCCTGACAGACTATTTAATATTGTCATTCAAATTGAAGGTGACATTGAGCATGTTATTAAAGGGATTTTTTGGGAAAATCTGACCTCTTCATAAGACATTTTGTTAGCAGAGGCGGATTGGCCGCCTCATTCGTACTTGCTGCTCGTAGAGGAGAGGAGGTAATCCTTCCGAGCTTTTCTCATCATGTCCCCAAGGACAAAGCGGAGGCTCTCGCAGCTGAATGGGCTGGGGCCCTGGCTCAGGCGCTATACCGTAACCACGTGGGCTGGGATGAGGATTTCCACCCCATGATATACCATTGCGGTCGCTGCCACACCCACAACCCCAATATCCCATCCGGCGGGAAGCTAAAGGTCCCGTTTCAGACATTCTGACACAGTTAGAATATCAAGGAGTAATTGAAACATGCGTATCACCAATGAATAATCCACTTTTTGCGGTTTCTAAACCCGATGGATCGTACCGTTTAGTTTTGGATTACCGACACTTGAACTCTCATTGTCGGACCTTTGCGGTACAAAATACACACAGTTCTGCGCTTGTAGACAGTCTTGTTCGAAAAAAATATAAAACGACACTTGACCTATCCAATGGATTTTACACGCACAACTTGTCCCCGGAGTGCAGCCAATGGAGCGCTTTCACTTCCGGTGGTAAACAGATCAAATTCCGGCGTTTACCCATGGGCTACTAAAAACAGTCCGGGTGTCTTCGCCGCCCGTGTTGTCTCATTGTTAGACAGCATAGACCCAGATGCGTGTTCGTATGTCGACCATATCTATCTGACAGACGACGAGTTATGGCCTCATCTTTCCCGAGTGGACCGCATTATTCTTGAATTTGCGGTCTTAGGATACAAATTTAATTTTGCCAAATCTCACATTGCTACCGTTTTGTTCTTGGGCTATGAGCTCAACAATGAAGGTAAGGTCTTAGCACCCCATTTCTTAGAGAAGTGCGCACTTTTGCGCCCTCCATCCACACTGAAGAAGCTTCAGTCATTACTGGGTTTCCTAAACTTCGGGCGTACTTACATTCCCGAATATGCCCAGCATATCAAGCCTCTTTATGCCTTGATACAACCTACCTTTTCGAAGTCATGCTGGCTTCCTGAGCATTCCTCTATACTGCAGTCTTTGCAGTCTGATCTACTTGAATCTAAATTCTTGTTGACTCGTGATAACCACACAAACCTGGTGATTAGAATTGTGCCAGGGGCAGTGGGTTTCACGTACTTAACCTTTAACGAAGGTGACACAGTACCGATTGCATACAAGTCACATCTTTACACTTCAGCGGAGTTGAGATTTTCCTCTGTGGAGAAAGTTTTGACTGCAGTGCTAATGGCGATTCTAAAGGAACGCGCACTGGCACAGGGAAAACGCATTTTGGTGGTAACACCATATCCTGCCCTTGAGGCAGTGACGAAGGCAAGTGTACCGAACTGTAAGGCTTTGCACCCCCGTTGGATACAATGGGCTACATCTCTGACATCCCCGGATGTCACTTTTATCTTTGATTCCTCACTTCAGACACAGGAGTTCTTACAGTATGAATTTGTTCATCCTCCTCCTCTGTCTTTGCTACCGCTTGAGGAGTACGAATGTATTATATATACCGATGGTTCAGGACAACCGGCCACGGGTTCCAAGCATGCTTATTCCGCAGCGTGTGCTATTGTTGCAGGTACTATAGTGAACGGAGTGTTCAAATTGACTGTAGTGCACACACAGGCACTAGGAGACAGTACTGCACAATTGGCCGAGCTGCGTGCTTTGGTGCTCGCACTTGAGTTCGCGAATCCAGAAGTGACTACTCTTGTTGTATGCGATTCCTACTACTGTGTTCATTCTTTCAATGACAACCTATTCTTTTGGTCACAAAATGACTATAGAGATGCAAAAGGCAGCACAATTAAGCATAAAATGCTTTGGGTTCGAGTGGCAGACCTGAAACAACGTCTGCCTCTCACACAGGTGATTCACACTCTTGGCCACCAGCGTGTGGGCGCACACGCTGTCGTTAACAGTTTGGCAGATGAAGCTGCCAAATCAGCAGTAGCCACGTGCTCAGTAGCAGCAGTTACAAGATCCATGACTAAAATAGATAATGATATTTTGGCAGCTATTGCTGCGACAAAGGAAGGTGCTAATTACCCGAGGGATTTCCCTTCCAAATACTCTTATCAATTAGGACCCGAACAGGCTCCTTACGTAAGAATTCCAGACGTTGGTGATCAGCTGATTCCCAACGCGGACCGCAGACCTTCCTTGATAACGGCCGCACACAAAGGCTTGGCTTCGGCCCATGCTGGCGTCTCTGCGACTGTTTCCATATTGCAGCAGCGTTACTGGTGGCGTGGTTTATATAAACAGACCCGTACTTATGTGCTTTCTTGTGACGTATGTCAGCAAATTAAGCCTTCGACGGTTACACGTCCACCACAAACACAGCTCTGCATTTCTAACAGACATTTTGGGTGTGTTTACCTGGATCACTGCGGTCCATTTTCGTCTGACACTGCATATAAATACATCTTAATTGCAGTAGACTCGTGCACACGCTTCATCTGGGTCTGGCCACAACGGAGTGCTGACGCTCGAAATGTCATAAGGGATTTGTGTGTCTTTGTGGGAATTTTTGCCTGTGGCACCTTCCATTCTGACCAAGGTCCAGCGTTCGCCTCTAAGGCGTACAAGGACGCGATGGGGTCACTGGGGGTGCGGGTGAAATTTTCGTCTCCATATCAGCCTGTGGGCAATTTGAATGTTGAACGAATGAACCGTGACTTAAAGCAATCCTTGACAGCTAGAGTCTTAGGTACTGGCAGGAACTGGCTGGCCCACTTGTATACCGTACAACGTGCACATAATAATCTCCCTAGAAGACCTCTGGGTGGGCGGACCCCATACGAAATGCTCTTTGGCATACGAATGTTTGTGCCCGACCTTGATGGTCTAGACATGGCGGCGCAATCCGCAATCTTTGACGTAGATAATCATTCTACTATGTTACAGGACTTACAAGGAGCTTGTGACAAACTTGCTAACGAACACTTGCCTTCAGCCACTGACGCAGCGCTGCAGATTCCGGTTGCCGGCTGGCTTCCGAAGGTTGGAGATCTGGTCCGAGAGAAGGTGGAGAACAAAAAAGAATTTGGACCCTCTTATCATGCACCGGTTCCAGTCCTTGGCTTGAAGGGTACTCATACTGTCATCTTACCACGGCTTCCTGGTCGCAAGGAGAACAGATACATCTCAGTGGACAATGTCAAACTACAACGTCTGGCCGATCCTGAATAGTGTAACACCTGCGGTCTCCTGTCCGGCTATTTCTAGGGCTCATGTGTATGTCCCTCCAGCCCGCACGGACACTGATGTTGCCATTGAGATGGTCAATTTGCCTGATCGCCTGCTCCACTTCCCGGCTTCCTCCTGCAACGAGGAGACCGAGTACACCTATCCCGCCACCGAGTCGGTGGCTCATTTACCAACAACACCACTGAGCCCAACCCGTTTTTCCTTTGATTCGGATTCCACCTCATCATTTATCCCGTCCAGCTTCAGTATTTTTGTATCCTGGTTCAGAGACAATTTTTTTGTCCCACCATGGACATACATCTGGTTGGTACTGTTCCTGATTTTTCTGTTCATGTCCATTGGCTTTGTGACAGTTTTTTTCTTGCTCATTAATGGTCACTATTTACCAGAACGCTCTGCAGTGAACTGTGTCGCTGGAACTTTGGCTTCGCATTCTTCATCTCACATCATGAAGCGTGACCACACATTTGTGAACATTTCAGCTTTCCCAGTTGCTGATGGCATCGTATGGGATGCGGTAAATTTCCAAATTAATGGACCAACCGAGATTATTAATGTACCAAATGTCCTCCGTGTTTCAATGGGTGATGTCGTAAAAAGTAATATTCATTCTGACGATTGGGATGTGCATGCCGTTGAATCGTTATTTTCTGATTTGAAATATTATGCTGCTTTTAATGCTGAAGATCTGTATTTAAATTCTGCCAGTTATGCTGACTTATATTGTTCCCAGCATTGGGGTAACCATTTTCTCCATAAACCAAGTACTCTTCGGGGTCGTTTTAATCACACCCAATGGGAACATTGTCCGACCCCTTTGCCAGGCAGCTCCCAAACTCTTAGGAGTAAATTTACTTACTTTACAGGCTTTGATAGATCTAACCCTGAGTCCTACTATTTTAAATTGAACACTTCGTCCGCTCAAAAGATTATGTTGACCCACACTAAATTGCTATATTCGGGTTCTTTTTTGAACGCCTTAGCAGTGGGTGGTTATGAACACTGGCAGGACACCATTGACTTAAAGTCTATTTGGGGTACTAAGTCATGGCAGGTCCGAGGTACGGAAGCCTTACACCGTGCTGGCCTAATCACGGCCCAGATTTTATTTTTAAATAGTACGATCTATCAAACGACCTGTTGGGGTTTGGCTACTTCTAAACAATTGAATGCACCCTCCATTCCCGCATTGTCTTCCACTCCCAACGACAGCTTGCATTTCAATATTTCCTTAACCGATTTACAAGCTTTGTTTCTAAACAATTCATTTAATATCTCGACGATTGTTCAGTCACCCTGGTTGGCCTGGCCCATAGCATCAGACGCCTGCCAACTGCGTTTTCATGACTCTGCTCCTGGTTACAAACAGGATAAACCAGATCCGAGGTTTTCTGACTGTCGTACTGTTACAACATATTCTGTTGGTAAACTGTGTAAACAGTGGTTGCAGCACTCATCATTAGATTCTGTAAAAGAACATTTGTCCCTCCTATCAGGCAACATTGATCTGTCCTATTTTGTTCTGGGGCCTCGTGGTCCCCGACCTAAGAGATTCATTTATGAAACTTACAATGAACTCTGGAAGCTTTCACAAATTGAAGCTGCTTCCCGTCTTCGGGAAATCGATCAAGCAAATCTAGAAAAGGTGCTTGCTGTTGTTGACAATAGTATTAATACCCTGTCTTCCCGCATTTACACATTAGAGAATATTGTTTCATCTGTTGTTGATATTGTACAGGATGATGTGTCTGTGTTATATCATGGTCAGAATCAATTGCGTTCTGTGATGCATTTTGCATGGACTTTGCAAACACTGAAAATGGGTAAAGTTCCTTGGCATTTTTTAAACACGACTGCCTTATTCTTACCGTTTAATTTAACTGACAAACAGCAATTCATGTCCATGAAAGATGCAACATACAGTCTCTTACATATCGAGAAGATAGAGCCGTTACCATTCTCTGTGGCGGAGTTGGACTCCGCTGTGTGGCTAGTACACAGGGTTATCGCTTTGCCTTTTTCTTTATTTGAGTTCAGTTCCTGCATGAAACATTATCCTGTTGGCCGTTTTCAGCCCTTAGGCAGTGCCTTCTTGCATGAACTTTGGTCCCTGCCTATCATGTACAGGTGCATTAGGGATGGAAAAGAGGTTTTTCTCACAGGAGAGTCTTGCGATTCTGCAGTGGGTCATTCCCTCATTTGTAAAAAAATTAAATTGCACGGGGCTTGTAACGTTTCGGCTCCGAATCTTGCTTGTGTGTTAAAGGGCATTCCTGCTCCTGCTATATCACCTACTTTCACTGTGCTTGCAAATGGTAGCTATCTCCTTCTGAATAATCAGGACTGCTGCGGTATGCTGGCCGGCATCCCCTATATTGTAACAGTTTCGCACCGCGTTGTGTGCTGCATAAATGTGCTTTTTCCTCCCCCGCGCGACATAATAGATAGTTCCATTTGGCCTTCCATTCCGACTTTGAAGGCAGATTTCAATAAATTGAGCAGAATAAAGGCGCTATTATTGAACCAGGAGGTTATGCTCACATCCGCATGGGAGAGCTTCATCCTCCAGGTGGCTAGTACCCACAGTGATATACAGGCCCTTTTAAACACAAACCTTTCACAACATTTCGGTGAGCTGATTCACCACGTTTTCAATGCATCTCCTACCGAAGGTCTTGTGCACTTTTTTAAAGTTGTGGGCTCTGGCCTTGTTACCTCCTTTCAGACTATATTTGGTGTAATACCGGCTTTTATTCATTCTATTTTTTCCAGCGTCTTTGACGGCTTTCCGTTGATCCTAGCGTTAGCTGCTGGAATACTACTCTTAATTTGTTTGCTGCGCAATGGCTGCAGTTCCTGGGGGCCTACTCGACCAAGGTCGACTCCGGATGCTCTGTGAACGAATGCTTCTCAGCTTCGGCATCCTACCATTGGCGACACTCGGTGTGTCATATAAACTTTGTTTTCGCTTTGGGTATTTCACTTGCGTGCAACCTGTGATGTCTTGCTTAAGATGTCCTTTCTCTTGGTCCTTGAATCTTTGCCTCTCCAATACGTCTCAGTCGGACCCGGATTTTAACCAGTTGATGGGCCCCTTAGTGGCCCATGAACGGGAATGTTCCGGCACTGGTTGATGGTGCATGCGGCTGCACTTGGAGTTTTGGCGCAATGGGATATCTGGGCGGCTGCTCAGAATCTCCTACAACGAAGTTATATTGAGTATCACGCAAGTTGTCCCGCAATGCTGATCACTGCTCCCTATTATGAGGAACATGAATGCAGTTTTGATTTGATGAACTGGATGGCGTCTCTTTTTTCTGACGATACCAATGACGTCCTTTTGGAAGGTGTGGCGTTTTTCTGCACTTACATTCTATTGGATTAAGTGTCCTCCGTCCTGCGTCTCTGGATTTTTTTTTTGTCCTGAAATGATTTTTTTTCCCATTCACTGTCCTTCATTATGGACTATTCCCAAATAGACGCTTGCGTTCTGCTCCATCTGTTTGAACTCTGTTTTCGTCCTATCTCTTGGCCAATGGACTGACCAGGGGAGGGTGTAGTGTGATTTGTGGCCTCATTGCCTACGTTGCTAAGTTAGCTTAGGCCTGGCTGCCATGATGCCTTTTTGCACACGTTACTTTGTGCCTTTGTTTTCCAGCCTCTGCTTGTGCCCGGCTATATTAGAACTGTCTGCCTTTTTGCCTTTCACCTTTTCTCCTGTTACCTGTGGGTTTCGTCTGCACAACATGTACAAGGTCGAAAAGCAACGTCCCTTGTTCTTGCTGATCTGGTCAGCCCCTCGCACTTAGACATAACACGGAATACAGCTGCACTGGAGAAATTTGTGTGCTTTTAATATTGTGATCTCGCTGTTTGTGACACTTGGAGAAAAACCTTTCCAGGGAGAAGAGCTGTGCTTGTCTGATGATGTAAACCTTGCATCTAGATATTGAGGTATGGGGGTCCGCCAGACAAAGCCCAGAGGTCTTCTGTTTTTATAATTAAACTAGTTATTAGCACGGGGAGGGTGGTAAGGCCATTTAGCCCTATATCCACTGTCTTTATAAAATGCTGTCCCCGTTTGTATTCTATGGAATTGTAACTATGCTTATTATTTTATCATTATGCATTTTGCTGATAGTACTGGCACGTGTACTGTATCTTAGAGCACGATAGTTGAAATAAACATTTTAAACTATACTGTGTCTCTTAATACACACGTTGCGGACAAGTATGAGTGTGTTATGAAAGAGTGTTCTTGCTCCCGCGAGTCCTGAGAGAGACCGTGTTCTGGGTTGTCTAATCATTGGTAGCTGCACTGCGAATGAGACGCTAAAGCTAGTCGGATTGGGATTGTGGGTACTAAGGGGCATGGTTGGCTCAGCACTATGCTCTGAGGTCCTATTATCCTGTGCATAGCTCTGTGTATGTGCAGAATCCCTACAACATCACGATAACTCTTTCACAATCTTTCAAAGCTGTTACAGGAGCTAACAGGCTTAAATGTGTAAATTTGTTATCTATGTCATCATGCATTTTGCAAGAATCATGTCATGTTTACCTTAATTATAAAAAAAAAAAAAATATGGTGAATAATGATTTAGTTGCAAAAAATACAGTGCTAACTGTTAAGTCTAGGTAACCAGAAATTCAATATGAGGTCATTGGTGATGGCATCCATCTTGAATGACAAACGTTTAAGAATGCGGAAGACATGGAAGAATCTACTTCCCAGCTAAGTTATTCTCGTGGCTCCACTGTCGGAGCAGCCATTGAAATGCTCTTGTTTCTTCGCTGTCATGAAGCAACCTATATTTTCGATTTGCTAATTCTGCACTAGGAAATTCAAATCATGTCAAAGGTTTGACTAGGCGTTTTTTGATTGATTGTTTTCAATAAAGACAAAGTTTTCTTGAAGAATCACAACAGTTAATTTATATTTTCTGTGATGATTTGGGTTCTACAAATTAAAACATGAAGTCACAGAAGTGCTGTAAACTCCCATTAAGCATGTACACAGTCGACTGGATTATGATTGAAGAAGTAACTACACAAGAGTGGCTAGTTAACACCACTGCAAACTGTATATGATAGAATGTTACTATATTGCATGAATGACAAAGCACGTTTGCTATGGAATTGTAATGTTTATTAACGCTTATTTTGCCATCAGGATGTTTGAATGCCTAATATACTTTAACATGTGCCAAACGGACTTTGCAAAGTGAAAAGTAGGCTACTTTTAATTTTATTACACAAAGTGAAACCTTCTGCAGCCTTGAGTAATAGGATTATGAAATGGTGCTGCATTTTCTGCTAGTTAAAATGTAAACCACAGTTGTTCACCCTGGTTGGACAAGGAGCATATCCATTAAGGAGATTTTGGATCCTTCCCTGTATATTTTCTGCCACTCTAATTTATTTGTGAGTGACCACAGTGCCTGGCCTCTTTGCTTGTACTTGTGTAGACACTGAGACATAATAATTGACTTTGGAATGAAAATGTTGTTCCTTTCTTTAAAAACACCACAATGTTGAATAGTAGCCTCTCTGAAATAATAATTGGTCAATGTTTTTCTGTTTAGGCATAAAGCTCTCAATAGTCTACATTTTATCTTTAATCGTCCATCGCGGTTTTTATCCCTTGAGACCACCTTGGTTGTTGACAAAGTAAATGGTAAACTGGGAATATGTATTCAACGTGGAACTTTTGGTGGGATCTGTATTTCCTGTTTTAAATATACTGTTTTAACAAGTGTGTCCTGCTTTTGCAGCTCAGAGTGTTTGTGCACTCTCATGATGAATGTTTAAAAAGAATACAGATAAAAGAGGTTTTCCTCAACTATTTCTGTTGCTGGATATAGTTGGTGTAAATCTTCATACTGTGACTACAAAGCTAATTATTAATATGGTAAGAACAAATTAAATGAGATAATTAGAGTAAAAACAATTGCCTCAGCACAATGATTGTCTCACATTCAGTGGGGAGGGAAACTAGAATGTCAATTTCTTTAATTCTGCATGTAGAAACAGACCCAGACTGGAGACTAATAAATGCAACAATCAAGAATCAGGATGCCAAGTTCAACAATATTAATATTTATCCTAAAAGCTGACTCCCCAGAGTTTATGGAAAGTCTCAATATATGTATTATCACCATGAGTCCAAATGGTTTGTTATAGGATGGGATTTCTGATTTACCAATGATCCCTTATAGGATCATCTATCTAAAGCTTCCTAAGAAGTTGTAAGAGCACACATTTAACTGAGGTTTATTTGAAAAGGTTCATAGTCAAATTCATATCATTGATAAAACCCTAGCAACTGCAGTTCCCAGCTCTAAAAACATGCCCCATTTACTTCATATCCAAGTCTAGACTATATACTGGCTTCTAGAAATTTCCCCTCACATATGTCATGCCCTGAGATCAATACTTTATGAATTTCAGCCCAAACATATGTGCTAATTCAAATCTAGTGAACAATCAGACCAGCTGAGAGCATTAAAAGAATATTTAATATAATGGCAAACCCAGTGTGTGAAGTAAAAATGGGCAATTTGGAGATGAATTTAATGCACCGAACCACCACTCATAATACGTTCTTCCACTGCCATAATGCACACATAAGCAATCTCTCAATTAAATCAAAACATACATTTTGTCTTGAAAAGTAGAGCAGTACACATTACAATTAAAACAACTCTCGGACACATGCACAGAAGGTGCTCTACAAGTGGAATTTGATATTGGGTATTACCAGGTTACTAGAGCAGTTTACACTTCTGCTGATGAACTTCATTCAGGATGTAAGTGTGATAGGCTACTTGCAATTTAAATGAAGGACAAAATGTACAATGCAGTCATCCAAGATAAAAAGTAACAAAATGTAGGTGTTCTACATTCATTTGGTTCATGGTGAATTTGTTGGGTAGGAGGTAACAGCTCCTCCACGGTTTCAGGAACTCTCCAGATAACTTTAAGTTGACACAACAATTCAGAAAGATAGGGTAATGTATTTTGTCTTTCCTAAGCGTAACAATATACTTCACAATTGACACAGATAACCTGGTGGTGACATAACTCAAACAATCCTCCACACTGATCAATTGAGGTTCTTCAACAACTGGCTCTTCTTGGTTTTCACAAGGTTCACTTTCCATTTCATTATGAATAAAAATGGAATGGAGAAAATACATTGTATCAACTATCATGGTTCCTTTCATCAACCTTTTTAAGCTTTTTAGTTTGAATAATGATATGTGAGTATGCTTGTTGCCCTATGATGTTGACCCGGTGGCAATCTTTTTAATGGCATAGTCTTACCCTTGCTTTTACACAGATGTACCAGCAACAATGTCCCCTTACAACATTGTTGTTGTCACTTGCTATGGATGTCTCTCTCAGAAGCCTATGTGGTCAAGGGTATATAGAGATTAATAATGGCATGAGATGAGGTCAAGCCCTCTGCGTATTCATTTATTTTTCATTTCAGGTGTTTTGCATCAAACTGAAATATTGCCTTTGACTCCACCTCGGATGATGAACCTGCTAAGAAGATGATGAATAGGTAGGGGTTCTGGTTGAATGGCAGAGCGTACTTCTATTGTTGGAGACTGGTCTCTTAATGGAGAAAAGGACTGATTAATGCCCATCTTATAAGATAAAAGGTCTAAATTATTTCTAAAATATTCAGCACAGATTTATCAGAATGTGGTTGAGAATAATATTCTAAATTCATCCCAAAGAGCTCTCACTCATGGTTCAAAATGAAAGGAGTACTTGCTACCCATCCATCTAAAGTGCTTCGGACATACTTAGCCTAACAGCATTCCAGCCCTCTGAGGCTTAGTAAACTAAGCATCATTAAATTGAGAGATTTGGGAAGAGATACTGAAAAGAGTTCCACCTATCGTCTAGGTTTTACATAGCATGGTTCACTCTAGCGAAAAGAGAATTGAGAAATCACTGGTTTAATCTCCTCAGGGATGGTGCCTATTATTCTTGAGGTGTTGGGACAGGATAGGGACAGTGAAGATGAATTTAGATTCTTGGGTGCTTTATGCACTGGGCTTATCAGCCTCCTTTCCCATTGTTTGTTTCATATCCCTTTTCTGGGTACATTTAACAATTCATATAAGGGGGTAAGTGCCATTTTCAGTGATAGACAAACTGCTAGTAGAGATGAGCAGAGTCACAGACTCAGGAGGCCAGATCCACAAGACATGTAGGCAGCTAATTTACTCCTTAGTTGGAGAAATGGCATGATTTGCAGATAAGCTTTCACTTTTGCATAAATAAAATGTGAACATACGTCAAAATTCCATATACTGACACATTATATGTCACTCATGGGGTGTAATTTTAAATAGAAGTAAATCTGCTTACAGGGGCAGAGAGTGGTCACACCATCCGAGGAAATCCATTGAAATATGATAGACTCTGGGGTCCAGATTCACTAAATCTTTGCCCCTGTGCAAAATAAATCAAATCGATGCAAAGTAACACAAAGACTAACAGGGGTATTTACTACCCAGAGCAAAAGAGTTTTTCACTAGAAAGATGCATTTGTCTCAGCACAGAAACCCCTTCGTACTGTTTTGCGTTACTTTACATGGAGGAAATATTATTGGGGCTTTACTGGGGAGGATCAACGCAAATACCCATAGGTTTTTGATGCAAAGCCGAATGAACTAAGATAGCCTGATTGGGTTTTGCTTCATTTCTCAAACCAACCCTGGATTGCTCATGTATGTGCTGCAGCACATTCAATGTGTGGGATCCTTCTGAGTTTGTGTGAGTATAGCAATTGGTACTGAAAGTGCATGCTTCCAGTGCAAAACATATGCTAGGCAGTGCACACTCACCTCTGCTCCTTGTTGCGAGGCTGTGCTTCATGCAAGGTGACCTTGTTTGAACGCAAGGGATGACACCAGCAGCAGGCCAATCGTAGTAGTTTTGGCAGTGCACTGTGTTTTGCCCCTTATCTCACGCAGCACAGCAACTTTGGCTGCTCCACTGCATTTTGTGAAAAAATAGTAAATCTTGCCCTGGGTTTTCACCAACATATCCAAGGCACATTTTCACTGTGGATATGATTGGACATTTACTACTGTCTAGGGCAAAAGTATATCTCTATGCAGACTCAGTATAACATGTTTTCTGCTCTTCTTTTTGGACATTATTGTCTATTTGACCTCTAAATGTACCACATGTATTGTATGCTTCACTTCTTGTTCTTTTTTGGAAAATAATAAAAAGAAATGTAAAAAAAAGTATAACCCTATCTAGAAAGGGAAAGGGGAGGGAGCACCTTCAAAATTGGTGGGGTATGGAGAAGCATTTTCTATACAGGAACATGACTGACCTGGATGGAAAACTGTTAGCAGTTGCTTATGCACTTTTTGTAAGCGTTTATACATATGAAATTGTACACAAACATGTTTCACTCTAGTCTTCTCTTAATGTTTATCTTCACTTTTTGAGAACTTCAGCAAAATCATAAAATACCATATCTTAGAACACTTCATTTATTAATTCAAAACAGTTAATAAGGCAGGGAACTGTGTTTTAACTTTTATAGTTTCCAAATGTAAAGTTCAAAGTTAGTACAGAGAGCATGTTGGTCAGTTAGGAAGGCGCAGTTTGTTATTCAGTGTTTTCAGATCTGGGATGCACTAGCTCATGGGGCCCAAAGCACGACATGTTTCCAAGAAAGCCGTTTAGTGAAATCATCACCCATGAATGCACTGAAGAGAAAGAGGACTTAAACCTGCGCCCAGCTTCAATAGCCAGGTTTGGAATCTAGGCTCTGATTTCAGAGTTGTCACTGCTGTCATATAGGTTATGCACGCAACTTTGCACAACTGGCAGCACTGAACATAAACCAAAGCCATATGCTTGTGCCCTGTTGCCAAATGAGTACAACTAATAATTCCCTTATTCCCAGAGGACCGTGAAGCGTGCCAGGGATTTCTATTAGTCTGCTTCACCAAGGCATCGCAGGGCAGAGACACAGCTTTATGAAATTAAGCGGCAACTGCCAGCATTATATTTTTAGAACAAACGCGCACGTTGTGTCCTTGCTCAGTAAAGCAACATGGCGCCCAGAAGGCTAGCGACGTTGTTGGATCACATAGGAAGAGAGGCTACAACTGCACTGAGCTGGCTTGTGATTCATTCATATGTCACACATTTCCTGGCTTGCCTTTGGGAGAGCCGATCTCACACTTATCGGTTTCTTTGTCGTGCTGTGCATGAGTAGGCTGTGCGCTCTTTAATTCTGCCACCTTACCCTCTTTCAGCTTATAGTGAACTGGGACAGAGTCAGGAAGGGTGATCTGGCCTACTCAGACCTGACACTGGCCCTGCAAGTCTGTGAGAGGAAACCACTTACGTAGCCTGCTCGACACACCAAAACTGAAACCAATGTGCTGGGAACAAGATATGTTTTTATTCTTATGTTATGCAGTAGTAGACCTGAGTTAAACTCCACATAATTCTCTTATGAGTGTTTCATGTGAACACTGAATGAGAGGGCATACTGAGGAGCTTATTTATGAGAGCCCTGTGCCACTTTCACACCACGTAAAGTGAGACATGCGTGACGCAGTGCTTTCGTAAAGATTTATGAAGCCATGCAAAGCCACCCTGTGTGGCTTTGAGTAGCCTCATAAATCATAAGAAGGTGACGCAGCACAAATTGCTGCGTCGCCTTACTCTGTGCCCGAGAGGCATTCCATGGGCGTTGCATTTGGTTTTCCCACATAACACACATGGAATTTGATGCTGCCCCAGATTTACAAAAACATGTGAACCCAGGGAAGCGCAAAATCCATACGCCTGCCGAGGTGAGGCGTAACAAGATGAATTACTTAATTTCTCCTAATTTTTCCTCTTTCTGTGTGTGCTGCATTCTGCTGCACACGAAGACAGAGGAAAACACCTCTGAGGATTGCATTTGTGCAGGAAGGTACCCCTTCCTGCACAAAAATAATCCTGTCTGCAATGTTAGTACTAGGCTGCCGAAATGGTGCCAGCGCAGGAAGAAAGTACAGGACTGCACCGTATTGCTTAAATACGGTGCATTACTGCTCTTTCACTTTGGCGTAGGGCAGCTCAGTAACGTGCCTTGCTGCGCTGCCCTACGTCAAAATGCCATAAATTAGGCCCCTAATGCTCAAAAGTTATACAAGAGGCCAGCAAAGTCCAAGGGGAGAGAATATCTCCTGCAGGACTTTATCTGCTCGAACCAGTCGCACACAAGACAATTTTCACTGAACCTGTTCCCTCAGTAAATAAACGGTGCAAATGACCATGTCCAGTTTCATGGGTGTAATTCCTTTTTTATAGAGACTTAGCAGTCAGCTGGTGTGTTTGTATTTTAGTACCATAGATGCTTAAAATTCTAGTCTGTGTGACTTCCTTCAGTAGATAAGTAGACTCAAACATTTAGCTGGACACTGGTCATCTAATCATAGGTCTGGGCGAAATTAAAATTACACTGACATAATTTGCACAATTTCAGAAATTTCGGGTTTCCCTTGTTAAGTGAAATTCCTGAATTGGGTACTTATGCACCATTTGTGGTAAAAATTTACAGTGAATAGTGCAATTTGCTGTAATCCATTTTAAAACATTTACTGCAAAGGCACAGGAACAACAGAACTGCAGCCGTAATTTTTGGAGCTCTTGTTTAAATGCATCCCGGTGCCAAAAATTCATGCTAGAATGTATTCTGCTCTAATATGTAGCGAGAAATGATGACTAATCACCCAGTTTTTCTCTGTGTAAAAATGGACAGCATTGGTTATAGTCATCAGACATTTCTGACTACCAGATCTACGTCACATGAAATTGATTATCGCAGGTGCATCATTTCTTGGCTTAATGTAAATTTCATCATAAAAAAACAATATTTACAGGTGTGGGTGAAATATATCTCAAGCTACACATAAGGTAATGTTACTTTACAATATATTTTTTAATGCATACCAAGACAGTCAAGTTTAAAACAATATTTTTTCGGTTTTAGATAATAAAGCATGTCTTTGTAAGATAAATGTACAAATATTCAAGTGATTCCCTCACTTACACTTTTTAAAAAAATGTTGTAGGGGACTTCAAGAAAGTATACCTATCCGTCTTTACACTTTCAGTAATGTGCAGAATAAAAGGAAATCTTAGGTATTTGAGTGTTTTTCCACATGACCCCTGAATCACTAGTATTTTCTGCTCCAAATGAAAGAGCAACTCATAATGTATTCTCTGAGGAGACCTATTACAAAATGCAGGCTTTGCAGGTGCAATGACACTGTCCTTCTGTGAGAGGTTTCCATTATCTAGGCCTGGGCAGTGAACTCCGCTCCGTCCATGGAATTTTCTGCACTCCGCGCTCCGCAGAGCTTGCGGAGTGCAGAAAACTCCACTGCGCGTAGCGCAGCAGAGTTTTTTCCTTGCTTGTGCTCACCAACGGTAAGTTGGCGAGCGCGAACTGCCACTGTGGTAGAATTTTTACTCGAGTGGCAGGAAGATCAGCACAAACGGCAGTTCGTGCTGCACTCTGCCACTTGCGGAACTCCGCAGATTTTTTTTGTCACTTCGCGGAGTTCCCCATTGCGGAACTCTGCGAACTCTGCCCAGGTTGCCTTATATGCCAGTAAACATGTTGGATCTGGGACTGTAAGATGAAATATCACTGACATAAATATCAGCAACACAAATATTGCCCAAAATCATCGAGGACACACATATCGACTTTACATACTTTACATGTAAATAATGTTGATATCAAAAACATAGACTACAGTATCATCAAAAAATAGGCATGCTTATCGAATTCTAGTTATTCTACACTATAATAATGATAAAACAAATATTAACTTTTAAAAATTATTACATTTAATAAAAACTTATAATATAAAAACATATAAAAACTTCTAATTTATAAATAGAAAATAAACATTTACTCCTTAAAACAATTACAATATGCTATTTTGTAAAACCAAACTGTAATTTAAACATAAGTAATAGAAAACTTCTAATAACATTATCTAAACCTTCTAATTACAAATACTAGATTTAAAACAATTAAACATATATACCATAATATTAAAATAAAAAAAACTACAGAAAATAAATAATAATAAAATACATTAAACTAACTTTTAAAATTAAAACAAAAACATTTATATGAAAACATAAAAAAATCAGATAAGAAATTAGACTTAGAGGTGTCACATTCTTTACTCCCAATCCAACCTTGCCAACAGAAGGCAAACTGTTGGACTTCGGAGGAGTCAGCTTAACTATTCTAACTCTCAAATGGGCAACAGAAGGGAACTGTTGGACTCTGGAGAGGTCAGATTTACTATTCCTACTCCAATATGAGCAACATGATGGAAAGTTTTGGATTTTGAAGGGTTCTTATTTACTATTCCTATTCCAACATAAGGAACAATAGGGAAAGTGTTGGACTTTGTAGTGGTCAGATTTACTATTCCCACTCCGACATAAGCAACAATAAGGAAAGTGTTGGACTCTGAAGGGGTTAAATTTACTATTCCCACTTCAACCTGCGCAACAGTAGGGAATGTGCTGGACATTGGAGTGGTCAGATTTACTATTGCCACTTCAACATAAGCAACATTAGGAAAGAGTGTTGGCCTTTGGAAGGGTTTGTTTTACTATGCCCTCTCAAACATAAGCAACAGTAGGCAAAGTGTTGGACTCTGGAGGGATCAGTTTTACTATTGCCACTCCAAGTTGAGCAGCAGTAGGGAAAGTGTCAGATTTACTATTCCCATTTCAAAGTACACAATCGTAGGGAAAGTGTCAGACTTTGGAGGGGTCAGATGTACTATTCCCACTCCAACCTGAGCAACATTAGGAAAAGTGTTGGACTTTGCAAAATTCAGATTTACTATTCCTACTACAATGTAAGCCACTGTAGGGAAAGTGTCAGACTTTGGAGGGGTTAGATTTAGTATTCAAACTCCAATGTACGCAACCATAGGGAAAGTATTGGACTTTGTATTGGTCAGATTTTCTATTCCCAATCCATACTGAGCAACAGTAAGGAAACTGTCAGATTATGGATGGTTCAGAACTACTATTCCCACTCAAATCAAGTAACAGTAGGAAACATTTTAAATTTAGAAAGCTCAGATTTAATTTTTCCTACACTAAAGTAATACATCATAAATTACATATATATAAAATAAATAAACATAAAAGATATTTCTGTAAACATATAAGAAATATTTTAACATTATAAATTGTACATACATTTTTAAAACTATAACACAAAATCAACATAAACATTTTACATGAAAGTATATTAAACATTTATATCAATGAAAAGATGTAAAAAGATATTTGAAATACTTCACTCTGTATTACCCTAAAATTCCAACATCCACAAAAAAATAAACGAATAACAGAAAAAAATAGGAATACACATAAAAATAATTATTAAACAAAAACAGTAAAAATAATGCAATTAATAATATCCAAAATTTATAAAAAACAAATAATTACCTCAAGTATTTAGTCACTCAATTAACAAATAAAAAATATACCATATTTTTTAAATGTTCAATTAAATAAATATAAAATATTATTTCCATGATTACATTGTCTAATTAACAAGTTAACATTTTATAAAAGTGTAATCAATTAAAAAATAAATATTTTAAAATGTCCCAACTCTATTTCCCCACAAACCACCGAAATAAATAATACATACTACAAAAAACAAAATATATTGCAAATCCAAAAAAATCCATCCTAATAAAGTAATTAAACATATTCAACATTAATAAAATAACAACTTACAACACAAAGACTAATAAGACTTAATTAAATAATTAAAAAAGCGATATTATATCGAACTATAGTTTAAAAAATGATATAAAAGACTTAAAAAATACTGTTCTTACCCTCTGTGTTCTGCCCCACGATATTTTCAGACACAATATTTGTGTTTCACAATATTTTTGAAACAACATTTTGGTGGAATTCTGTCTCGGTTTACATTTTTATCTCCCTCTGTGCTTGCACATACATTATGCAATAGCTCTCCCATTCTTTGATTTCCCCATGATTTATGAAACGATTTCCTTACCTCACCCTCACTTTGAAGCAATGCAATAAGCTAGTGTATTAAGTGGTTCAGTGTGATTTTCTTCAAAAGCTGAAAGCCTGGGCCTAATCTTCTTTGAGAAAGTTATCCATAATAGGTAAATGGCTGTACTTGATTCATCCACAATGTCAATGGTAGGTTCTGATTTATATAAAGTCTGGTTCATCGGGTTCTAGCATTTATCCATTTAATATATGGTAGACATATATATCCATAGGCATTTCAATGGAAAGCTCTGAAGAAATACATTGAAACAGTCAACTACAGTAAAAATAATGACATTTTGGTATGATATTCTCAACTGAAATTTGGGCTCAACACCAATAGAAAGATTAATTATTTTGCCAGAGAGCAAACCTATCTAGCTTTTAACCATACTGCTGTATATTCTTCTAAGAGGGTCATTTAGATGCTGGTGTGCTGCCAGCCAGCCTGCATGTCGATGAAGCCCAAGGCTTCTGCTTCCCTAGTGGAGGACATCTTGACTGGAAGAGGATCTCTAAGCCTACAGTGCAGCTGCTCCAATGGCAACTCCACTGTAGACTCAGCAAAATGTTGAGTGGGTAACATATTGTTTTGTCCACACTCAACATTTCTGTTTGTTTTACACAAATAAACTCCAAAAGCAGTAGTTTGTTTGTGTAAATCAATTAGTAGTCCTGATACGCAGGAACATTATCTGTACAAGTGAGTATGAGTCATTGATGAATTTCCCTGGCCAGGACACTCATACAGGGAAATCTAGTGATGATCAAGTGAGAGTGGTGACCGCCACTATGAGACGGTGGACTGAGCCGTGGGGCCTTCCAGGTCAAGAATTTCCACTTTAGGTACCAGATGAGACTTTGGGCCTGATTACGATGGCAGTCGAGCGAGCGTCCAACCGCCATCGATGCGGGATCGGGACCGGCCGACAGGTAGTCAGAGGTCCCGCCTGCCGAATTACAATCTGACCACCATGTAGGCAGTCAGAAACATGCCTTTTGCCATTGAAGCTTGTGCTGCAGCCTAGAAAAGGGCCACAGCAGAAGCCCCAATGGCAAAAGGCATGTTTACAAACATCCCTGCACCGTGTGCCAGGCACCACATGGTGCCTGGCACACAGGGCCTGGATGTTTGGGGGGGCAACAGGTGCCTCCCGGGCCTCATAGTGGAGGCCCAGGGGGGGAGAGGGGCCCTGCTAGGGGCCCCCAAAGGCCCTTTCTAACAGCCTTTCTATGGTAGTCGGACTGCCATGGAAAGAATGGTGGAAAGGGACATTGTAATTCCTAAGGCGGTGCCTGAGCAGGCACTGCCCCTACTGTAGGAACTACGATCTGAACGACGGTCCAACGGGCCGGACTGGCCGTAGCGGGCACCGGGCATTTCCCCGGTGGGCTGAGGGCCGGTTTTGTACCCGTGGAGGCCGGTTTTGTTACAGGGGGCCGGTTTTGCAGCACTGCTGCAATATCTGCCCCCCCTGTAACAAAATCGGGAGCGTTGCGTTTCGCTAGCACCCCAAGCTTCCAGGGCCGGTCGGGCAGCAATCGCCAGGGCTGGGTGCTGTTCCCAGTCCAGCCGGCTGCTTGAGCCCATCCGAAGCATTGGCCAGTCCCTTCGACCACTGCAGTCTAACCGACTGCATCATACTGCGTCGGTTGGACCGCTCTCCTGGATGTCGATGGGGCCGCCACCGACGGTCTGTCGGTGGCTGTCCAACCGTCATCCTAATCAGCCCCTTTGTCGGTATAAACCCTGCCCTTTGTCTACCGGTAAATAAGGCAGTAAGCCATGAGTGCCGATTAATTGTGGGACTTTCATTCTGCCAAACTCGCATTTCAAGCCTTACTACATACATAACACAACCCTAACACAATAGCAAGGAGCGTGGGTCTTGTTGATAAAAATGAGCACGGTTAAATAGGTAAGGATTTCTGTTCTTTTGTTGTCAATGAGTGAGATTTCATGTTGTTTTTTTGACCTGGGTAAGATATGTCTTTAAGAGTTAGTGGAATATATGTTTAAGCATAAGAATAAACATTAATAACCTGATTTCAAAATATCGGCATCTATACATACAGAGCATGGTAGGGCATATATTGTCACTTTCCCAGTAGAGGTTCAGCTGCTATGGAACTCAACTATAATTCATTGTTATTGTTATTCAAGCAACAGAATGTGTGTTGTAAAATAAAGTTTGTTTATTATAAACATGATTTCAGATTCCAAAAATGATTCTATATACATCTAGAGATGTACAAGATTGTAAGCTTAGACATACATAAATATATTTGCCACATTGTATTTCATTTATACAACGCTTAACCAACAACAAATGCAATAAAATCACTGAAATGTGCAATACAAATTGAATGAACACATCACAGTTGCAAGCTGTGGGCAAAAAAGTAGAAAATGGTAGTGAAGAAAGAGATGGAAACTAGGTAGCCATGTCGAACGCAGAGACAGGGCAGTTTAGTATTTGGGAGTCAGAGAGAGAACAAGACCAGAAGTTTAAAAAAGTACAGTGCGAGGAGAGGAGACATAGTCAGAGAGAGAACAAGACCAGAAGTTTAAAAAAGTACAGTGCGAGGAGAAGAGACAAAGGCAGATTTGAAAAAAGAGCATGGGGAAGGGAACTAAAGAACTATGGGGCATATTAGCAAGAACGGCGTTAAAATTATCGCCACTTTAGCGACAGGAAACTGCCGCTAAAGCGGCGATAATGGGCTTGATAATATGCCCTTGAGAATACCAATAGAAGCCCAGGATCACAGCAGAACATGGGCTTCTATTGGTATTCTCAAGGGCATATTATCAAGCCCATTATCGCCGCTTTAGCGGCAGTTTCCTGCCGCTAAAGCGGCGATAATTTTAACGCCGTTCTTGCTAATATGCCCCCATAAGACAAGGAAGGATAGGTGGAGGCAGAGCATGAATACATTTGAAAACTACACCGATGAAGAAGAATTTTAGCCTACAGTCGAAGGTTAGCAAGTCATAAGAAATTAAAGAAAGGCACAAGCACTGTAAGAAGGTTGAAAGAGAAAACAGATAGAAGAGAAGAACATGGTTTGTGAAGGATCAATGGAGGTGAGAAGAAGACACAGAAGAACAGAGGGGCATATTAGCAAGGGCACTATCGCCGCTTTAGCGGCACTTTTTGCCGCTAAAGCGGCGATATTCATATCGCCCTATCAGCAAACTGTCTCTAACAGCAGTTAGCGACAGTTTGCGGTCATTAGCGACCGTTTTTTTACCGCTTTGCATGTCAGCGATATTTATCGCTAATGACATGCAAAGTGGGCGTTCCAGACGAACAAACCTGGGAAACACCCGCTAACAGGCCTATCGCCTATTAGCAAGGTGGCCATGGCCCCAGTTAGCGACGTGAAAAGTTGCGCTAACCGGGTCATCGCCATTTATTTAACACCTGCAATTAGCAGGTGTTAGCCATACCTAACATGGGGGTGGATTATGCTGATACGACCACAGGGTCGTATCAGCAAGGTGTTCTCCCTTCTCCATGCAACATCGCTGGTTTTTCAGCGATGTTGGCCCATTTCCCCGCTATCGCTGGAATATTCATCGCCATAGCGCTAATCGTTGCTAATACAGCGTTAGCGTGGCGATATATTCCAGCGATAGCCGGCGATAAAAAAAATCACGCTAAGCAGGGTTAGCGATGATTATCGCCTCTTCTTGCTAATATGCCCCAGAGTAACAACATTAGAGTCGGTTGATACGGAAAGCGAAAGTTGAGATTTCTGTGTCTGGAAACGTTTGCAGTGAAAATTATTATGATTGCGGTAGAGTCTGTGCACATGGAACTAAAGAGACGAGAAAAGAGGATACAAATCATAGAGAAGTCCGAGGATGAATGCAGGATGGTGGGGGGAGGGGTAACAAAAGTATAGACAGACTTAAGGACAGGGAACAGAAAAGGAAGCATGTCCTTAGAAGGGGGGTAAGATGGAATAACAGGAAGTCAGTGAGAGTGAGCAGAGTTCTGATGACAAATGAACGAGGAAAGAGAAAGTACTTGGAAGACATCAGCAAGAAACATGACTGGAAAGGCCAAAAGAAGAAATTATACACTGAGAGAGGCAGTAGAACTACAAACAAAAAGAACAGGGCCAGGAACAGAGCCCAGAAGGGCAACACAATGAAGAGGTAGAAGAGGAAAGAGCAGTCCAGCCCAAGATACAGAGCTCACGAAACAAGCGAAGTAGAAATAGAGCTAATATAGAACAGATCCTAAGGTTTCAAAAGAAGGCAAGATGTGTAATAATGCTGTACACAATGAAGCATACATATACTTTATTTCTGCATGTACCATGATAAAAATGAATAACCTCACCTTCTCGGTTTGGCAGGTATAATGCTTTGTTGAGTCAAAATAACCCGAATTGTCGCTGTTTCCAAGCTTCTTTTTCTGCATTAACACATAGTCCTGCAGCTCATTCTCTGAAATGTAAAAAATATGTTTATTGAGTTAAAAGGGAATTAGCAGTGGGTTAGAGTGCCACAGTTGCTTGCTGCCACCAGACCTTGGCAGCGTTGTTTGAAGGGCCATAATACACCTACATGGAATTTCTGCGCATATGCAGCACAACAGGAGTAGATTCAAGCATTATTAGTATGTTCAGGCTTTGTTACTCGTTTTTGGTCTAGATGTTTGATTAGATTTTACGTAAATCTGCAGAAGTCACATGCCTCATATATGGTCCACCCTCCATCCTATCCAGTGTCTGCCTTTCATATCTTGCAAGTCAGGAAAATCACGAACTGAGACATGTATCGAGATTCCACATCAGTGCTGCCAGACACATTGCCAGCTGCAAAGGTTCTCATATAGCTGAGCACATGTTGCATTATCAAGCCTTCACATGAGAGCATATTTTTAGCTTGAAATTGCATTTTGCATAAACGAAGGCAAAATGAAATCTTGGCTTCTTCTTGTTTCGATTAGTGCAATGTTTCTCAGCCATGTTTTGTCAAAATGGTAGTTGTCATCGTGTCAGTCCAAATACGTATTCTGTATGTTTCACTGCCAAAATAGGTACAAAGATTGGACAAAGCTACAGTAACTTTCAAGAGCACGTTTATTAACAAGATGGCGCTTCTGAAGAAGGGTCCTGGGTGGCAGTCCATTAAGTGGGATCAAAAAGGTGGGGAATATCTGAAAAGGGCATGGTCAACTCAGGCCTGCAAAAGTATATTTTTTTTCACCTTGTGAGAAGAAGGCGGGGCCTTGGAGGAGGTTGGGCTTCACACCGAGAATTCACTGAGAGGCATTTCTGTGCTCTCCCAACCCACATACCTCCCCTCCTCTCGAAAAAGAAAAAAAAGCTTGCTGAGGCTGCCTCAAATGTCCTGGGGTGTTTTCACATCCCTCAATGCAAATCGGCTGCTTGCAGCCACCAAAGATGAGCTAGAAATCTACCCAGTGTAGGGGTTTTTAGCTCGACTTCTCTGCCACCAAGTGATATCAGCTCCTCACTAGGTGACCGTGTGAAGGAAACTGATATTGTGTGACATACAGTGTCACCATTTGATTTGGCATGTCTGCCTAGTCAGCATATCTAGGGATCATTTACAAGAGGTGCAGACTATCTAATTATGGGTGTGGAGTATATCATGTGAACTAGAATCCTGTGGTTGACAGCGCATTCCACTTGAACTATAACGTGGTGCTTCTGGGTTTCTGTTAGTTCATCCAAATTTATTACACCAAACACATAAACCTAAATCAAGCCAGACATTTTGACTTTACAAATGATTGTTAGCACAGATTTTTGTTCAATATCAGAGAAATGAATAATACACCCGATTCTTCACATCAATTTCCTCTAAATTATTCGGTAACACCCTTTTTCTCCTCACATCACTCCAATAGCATGTTTGCCACTTTGTCTATCCTCACAATATTCCTTTTCACTCTCTCATTCTCCATGTCCTTCTTATCATCTCCTCTACTTCATCATCCCCACACACAAATCCTAAATTTTCTTCTCCTTTAGCGATATTGATATTTCTACTGCTGTTTACCCCTTCACACATTTTCCCAGAGAATTGTAATTAACTTATGTGAGCCAGGGGCGGCTCCTCCATTTGAGCAGAGGAGCATCATCCCACAAGCCCCAGAGGTGTAAAAATAAAATGGTAATAAAGTTTACTTATTACCGTTTTATTTTTCAGCAACCCGTCCCGAACTAAGTGCAAGATGGGGCAGGGCCAGCACTGCCGAGTGGCAGCAGGGGGCTGTGCGCTTTAAAATGCTAATGTCACTTTGGCCGGCCATCTTGGGACGGCCGGCGAGACATGCGCATTTTAAAGTTCTCTAATCTAGCTGGCTTAGACAGCTGGGTTAGAGAAAGTGCAGGGCTCCAGTGCTCTTAGGAGTGCTGGGAGACCCTGCTCTATCCAATCCTGGCTCTGCTTTCAAGCTGTGAGAGCAGCGCCAGGATTGGGTAGTGCAGTTTCCTGCATTGGTAGCTTCCTGGAAGAAGGAGGAGGACGTCGCGCTGCGAAGGTAAGTAAATTGAATTATTATTTTATTTTTTGTGTGCCCCCACGCCTCACCATCCTCGGTACAGGCCAGCCACCACTGATGTGAGCATCGCTTAGTGTATGCTGCTAAGATGTCAAGGATTGGACGAGCGAGGAGTCAGAATACCTTTATGACACAGTGACAGGTAATGATATCAGCCTCAGTTCCAGAGCTCTCAATCAACACTCATCAAGAACACCAATCCACACCCTGAATTCACCCAGAGACAACTCTGTTTGCAGTATGCACTATACAAAACACATAAGACACTTGAAAAATCAAAACTACAGTAAAATGTAGATAAAATAAATTCTACTAGGAAATAAGGTCACATATACTATGTATCGTGAAGCAAAACGTTACATGTAATAGATTGCATCTATGACTTTTATTACCTTAACAGCTCTTCCACACATTTTTGCTAAAGAGATAACGCATTTTTTCTTGTAAAGTTATGGGGTCATAGGGCCCGGAAGGGACCCATTTCCATGACTGTTTCTATAGGGCCTGCCCCACCCACCCAAAGTGCTGCTGTGTGGTCTCAAAAGATTAGAACTTATTGTGTCAGTCAAATATAAGGTATCAAGGTCTACAACGTGGAACCCAGCGTGCACCACTGGATGCATTGACTCTAATCACAAACCGAAACAACAGCAGTACTGCTTCTGAAAGTGTGTAGAAACAGAGATGCAGTACAGAACAATGCTGTGTCATGTTCAATGAAGCAATCTAAAAGCGTTTACAAACAATGTCTAGATCTCAATATGCCATCTGCCATTTCCAACAATGTAATGCCCCAAGATTATTCACTCAAAGACATAGGCCCCGGTATGAGTTGGCTGGAATTTGGGGAGGAGATAAGGGGCCTGGAATTAACAATTTCGAACAGCAGCCCCACGCCAGAATGCAGGCATCAAGTTAAAGAGCTCACGAAATGGAAATGACATGCGGAAATTGGGAGGACCGGAAGATGCTGGCTCCTGCATCTGGGGACTTCCGGTAAAATCAGGCTTGGTATTTCTGAATCTGATAATTTTAGGTATGGGAACGCTGGACCACATAGAATTGGCCGCAGAGGTCTCCCCTTGAGAATAGCTACTCTGGCAGACTCGTACAGAGGGCCATGGTGGGTTGCTCTTTTTTCGATACTCCATATATTTCTATTCAAATCACCAGTTGTTTATTTTTATGTTTAGGAGAACATCTTCAAAGCTTCTCTGTAGCAAATATAGTGAATCAGAGAACACCTATTTTTTTTTAGCAATGTAAACAAGCTAGGTGTGCTGGTGACATCGACCAGTTGAGTGTGTTCTTGTATATGAAATACATGTGTCTGTTAGTTTTCTGCGCTGAAGGCGCCTATATTGTTTCTACTTGTAAACAAATTTCTTCCGTGCCTCCTGCCACTTTGTAGTTTTCTGTCTATTGCTCTGCCATTATACGTATTTATTGGCAATGTTTTTACTTTTCACCATTTTCTCTAAAATTGTCAAATGAGAGCTACATCACGAGGGAGTCAGCAATGTTCCCTTAAGTGAAACTCATTAGCATCCGAATAACCACAGAGCAGCGCATGTCTGCACAATTGCAATTTTTGGCTATTTTTAATATTTCTCAAAGGGCTTGTTTTCAACTTCTTCGGTGGTTAGTTGGTCCTCAGGGGAGAAGCGCCATCGCTTCCTGACGCTCCGAGCCCCCACTCAGCAACCAGGCCATTTGCTGTCAAACGCGTCAACCCTTTGCCCTAACCCCATCTGCTGCCTCACCGCTCCCAAGGGGCGCAGAGTTAGGGCAGAACAGCTGAGATCCACTTACGAAAGTGCTCACAAGGCAGAAAGAGAATACTATTACTTTTTATTTACCTCTGCATATTCATCTCAAAAGGCAATCTGTCTCTAAGCGAAGTGAAAGCAGTGCGACAAAGAGTCACTTAGATGTGACGTGCCTGCTTCCATTTTTTGTCCTATTCAGAGGCGGTTTGAGGGCGTGTACGTTTGAAGGAGCGAAATGCAATGGAGCAGAGGCTCTGAGCTATTATGTCTGCAGGTCACGCAGCAACCACTATAGGAACATATTTTAGAATATATGCAATATAGGTCCGGTATGTAAGTAGTGTCGCGGCAATAGTAGAAGATTTTATGCATTAACAGTATTCGGGTTGCACATTTTCTTCAGTGTGCATATTTTGTGCTACTCAGTTCTGGGCGCATATCTTTGTGACAGACAGAGAATTTGATGCAAGACAAAGAGCCACAGTGCCATTCAGTATGCCCATATGCAACTTCCTCATGGCAGACGATCCCTGTGTCTTTCCAAAGTTTATCCATTTTCTACCTCCTAGCGACACAGAACACCCTCCAAGCTTTCCGGCTTTGTCCACTGTGTACTTCCTTGTGCCCAGGGACGCAGCATGTTTTCCGTTTACTCACTTTCTTCTCAAAACACAGAAACCTTTCAAGTTTTCCAGTTTTACCCATTTTCTACCGCCTCATAACACAGAGTTTTTATGGGTTACCAATTTTATGCCACTATACTATTATATAGCAAGTGCTATGATGAAGAATAATACTGGAACGATTTAGTGTATAATTAGAGACCCGATTGAACTATGCCTTAGTGACATTCTGTTACAGGGACGTTAAACTCTCACTCACGTAGGTGGCAGGCTGCATCATTGGGTCGGCTTCTCAGCCAGGCAATATTTTCAGTTATGGCTGGGTGGGCTCCAATAGGGGAGCTCTTATTGGTGAGATTATCAAATATTAACAAAATATGGATGATTCTGATAATTAGTTCCATACTTGAGAGCTGTTAAAATTACCTGTAGGTAAACTAAGAACTTTGATTGGTGTTTCCGACGGTAAGATAAAAAAATGATTCACCCATGGGCCAACATGTTTCATCCATTAAATTAGAGCCCGATACAGGGCCTTAGGCTTTCATCAGGGCCAGGGATCCCTTAAATCACCCACTCCTACACTACTTTGCTCTTTCCCTAGTTAGTGTATGGAAACAGGGGCGTAATGGAGGCCCCCTCAGCCCCTGCAGTGTGGGGAGGCCCCCAGAGTTTCTTGTTTTTGGAGTGGGTCCCCTTACCCTCAAAGCCATGCCATTGCATACCTTGCAGAATGCGTGCAATGGCATGGAGTAAGAAATAGTTAAACACTCAGGAAAATCAGTCTGGTTTCCCGAGCAGGCCCCTGCAGTGTCGGGGGGAGGGCAATCGTTCAGTGGGCCCCCATTGAGTCCAAGACCAATGAATGTCTGTGCGATCTGGGAGATAGCGGTGACCCTCATTATCTTCTGCAGGGGGGCACCATCATTTTGTATTATGCCACTGTGTGGAAGCCGGGTTGAATGCAAGCCACGAAGAATACAGAAAATAATAAAAGTTATACCAAACCAACTCCTTGTTTCTTTTAGATTGAAATTTACTCTATAAATAGAAACACAGGGGCATGTTTATGAAAGAGATGCATCGCCCTTGCGCCTTGCAATGGGGCACAAGGGTGACGCAACTTTTAAGTTTGATTTATCAAGCCATGCAAGGCCACCTTGCGTGGTCCTGTGTGGCATGATAAATCTAGAGTAGCGCAAAACATTGCAAATCGCTGCGTTGCGTTCCTCTGCCCCAGGAAGGAGTTCCATGGGTGGAGCGTGGGTGTTCCCACACATCCACCTATGGATTTTGGTGTATTCCCAGATTTGCCAACACTTGTAAACCAACCCTCTCATCATTGACTGAACTTTAAACTATTGTAAGTTGATGATTTTGATTTCCTCTCCCTTCTAACACAGCGGCAAAGATCTGTCGACCAAGAGACGGAGTTGGTGCGGAGCTGGAGTTCTCTTTCATAAGTTAAGGGTAAAACTGTTTGTAAATTTCCAGGCTATCAGTGCCTAAGGTACGCCCATGGCAAGAAAGTAAACTGTCACCTATGAATTACAGCACTATTGTGACAAGGCAGCCATGACTCAAGGACTATTACTGTGGGTGGGCTGCTGCAGCTTTAATATGTAACACAACCTCTCAAAATAAACCTTTCTGAAAGTAGAAAACACCCCACTTAAAAAATAACAATTTATCCCATGTATTTCTTGTAGTTCACAAGGTAGGGTGCATGGTATTTAAAATTTTAAAGTAGGACATGTAAAAATGTAAAGTTAACATGTCCTCACAGTGAATAGCCCCTAGAGCTATTTTCACTCTAGGAAGGCTTGTTGACGCATAGAGAACCACTTGGAAGCTAATATTAAATATTTATCCTGCTTTCTCAGGCCAGGTACCAGCTAGAAAAATAATTCAAGGACTGTTTTGAATATTTGTTAAAAGTGCAACTTAATAGGGAAGTCAGACATTTAATAAAGCATAAAGGAAAAGGGACTTTCAAAAAGTTAACTTTTCCCTGCCTAATTTGCATTAGTCTCTATCACCAACCTGGTGAATGGCCCTGATGAGGTGTGAAACCCTTTCCTAGAAAAGAGAGGATGTCCTGGGTGTGTGGGGTGTTTCATTCCTCTGGCACGGAGACCAGATGGGAGGTGCCCAGTAACTAATTTACTTTAAAGGGGCATCTCCTGTCACAAGCAGATGACAGATAACACCTGCACAGGCCCCTTCTTTTGTTCCACCAGTCAGGCAGGCACCAAACCTAGTAGGGGGAAAGCTGCCCCAGAGCTGACCAAGGAGGAGGGGACTGCTCATTACTGTTGCCCAACATCTTGGTGGGCACACATGCTCTGCACAAGGAGAAAATGATTTTTTCATCTTGAATTTAGGAAAAAACAAGAGGAGCAAGTGGCAGCACAAGCTGTCAGAGAGGTGACAGTTTGGCTGATTCAAGCTCATGTTATTTTCCACGACTTATTTGCATTCAACCCAGTACTCTCTTGGTCTTCTCCTTTGCATTCTGATTGCCAGCAAATTAAAATTGCTCCTACTATCACCCCAAAACTTTAACACCAATACAAAACAGTGCATTTCTGTTTTTCTCCTTTGTGTTTACATTTCTCACAAACTAGAATTGCTCCTGGTACAACCCAGAATGACTTCTGTCTTACCTATGTCTACTTCGCAAGCGTTTGTACCAGTTGATTACGATTGCCACAGGGATGCTACCTCCCAGTTAACGCTGTACTGATGACCATCCATGAACTTGTGCTGCTGGGGTCCAAATTTATACTATTAACTTTTTGGGACTGTCAGTAAAAGGGGGATTCAGTGATAATTCACTTGATTTATGCCTACATGCTGGATTTCCAATTTCTGTTAGACACTGTATATTGCTTCTAATGTGTCATATCTGTTGTTCACCTTCCACACATTTAAGACACCCGAGCACTGCATCATCACTTTGTTCATACTTGTAGCACCCTATTGTCCAGGTCTTTTAATTTCCTAATAGAAAGAATGACTATTGAACTAATATACATTGATGATTTGATTTTGTGTTGCCTGTGTGTCATTAGAGGTTGAAAGTGATTGATATTCACTAGGACCTGTTAATGAATACATGCCTATTGGACATAATTCTTCTGTGCATGAAGATTAAGGCTGTACAATAAACAGCTCAAAAGAACCATTGTACCCCTTTATGTTTTATAAATTAAGTGCACACAGCACAAGATGCAAGGCTTGCAATTAAAGCTGAAGCATATGTGAAAGAACTGTATTCATCTAAAACAACACAACCAAAGATGTGTAGCAGATGTGCCTGTATTGATAAATGTACCAGTTCAGAGGTTGAGTCCGTGCTAAAACTAATTCCAAGAGGTAGGGCCCCTGGTCCTGACTGCATACCCGCAGACTTGTTTATAAAGGAAAAAGAGTTCTGGGTACCCTATATTAAGTTATTGGCGAATGCCATAGCTAGTGGTGCCCCGATTCCTGATACTTGGTCAGGTGCCGAAATCCTACCTATATATAAGAAGGGTGATCGTTCACAACCAGGAAATTACAGGCCAATTAGCCTGATAGATTCTGTTCAGAAGATTGTAGCCAGATTAGTACTTGGCAGAATCCAGGCCTGGATAGTTGAAACAGATATTCTGACACCCTTACAAGCAGGTTTTCGGCCCCACACAAGTACCCTTGACCAGGTCTTTAGGTTTGTGTTAATTTATTGGCGGGTAGTTATTATAGGAGGGGGCACAATCTATGCGGCTTTTGTGGATATAAAATCCGCATTTGACCTAGTTCCCCGTGTGAAAATGTGGAGTGCTTTGGTGGAAATGGGGATGCCACTGGAAATTGTGGCTATTCTAGTGAAACTACATGATTCAACATATGCACAGGTCCGCTGGGGTAAACCGGGGGAAGTCACAGAGAGGTTTTCTGTTTCAAAGGGGGTACGTCAGGGGTGTGTATTAGCTCCTACCCTGTTTTCCTTATTTATAAACAGGGTTGTTCAATATTTTACTAACCACCCCACTGACGCTCCAACATTAGCAGGTATGAAGATACCACTGCTCATGTTCGCGGACGACACCCTGATAATATCTAAGACCAGACAGGGCTTGCAGGCCGCTCTGTCACGGTTTGAGGTGTTTTGCCACGACCATGAGTTAAGGGTCAATGTCAATGAGAAAACAAAGTTCATGGTGCTCCACAAATCAAAAGCCATTACTGGGAGAGTATACATGAATAAAGTCCTCTTGGATCAGACTGATGTATTCACCTATTTGGGTATTACATTAAGCAGGAAGTTAAGTTGGAAACCTCAGGTTGACATGCTCACCCTAAAACATGTGCAATTAGCAGGTGCCCTGATTAAAGAGCACAGGCTCTCTCAAACTAAGCCTATTGCCCCTGTTCTGCAAGTGTACAATTCAAAAATTAGCCCCGCAATATTATATGGCGCCGAACTCTGGGGCTTTGAAAACCTAACCCCATTGGTATTAGCGCAAAATAAGTTTGTTAGATCATTAGTTGGTCTTCCGCAATCCTCTCCACGTATGCCACTTTATTTAGATTTGGGCTGTCATAGCATTGAGGATGCGGCACGTTTAGACCATTGGCATTCTGGAGAAGACTCTGGACTACTCCTGAGCTTTCCCCGTATGCTAAGGCCCTACTTGAAGTAAGGAGGCTGGGTCGATTGTATGAGATCTCATGGTTGAACAACATTAAAATCACATTGTTCGACATGGGGATGAGTACTTTGTGGGAGGACCCAGAGGTTACAGCATTTCCCCCTAACAAAATCTTCAAGGCAGCATACTGGGATATGGTTAAAACCAAGAGGTTTTCAACTATCACAAGGCCGACACTGACAAGGGAATTCCTAGAAGTAAAATATGAGGTTAAATTGGAAGCCTACTGGGACCTCATTTCTAGGCCGGTTGATCGGAAATTGTACCATCAGTTCAGAGTAGGTTCAGAGTAGGTTCACTCCCAATAAGAGCGTTCACTAGCAGATGGCTTTTATCAGCGGGTGATAAATGTATCTTTTGCCATGGCCACACTGAGACCCTAGCCCATATTCTATTTGCTTGTCCAGCTTACAACCTCCCCAGGACCAAATGGCTTAAACCCATATGCAGGAATTTGGGTATAAGATCAGCAATGGAGGCCCTAATGATCCTAAGGTCAGATACGACGGATCTTATTGTAGTTGCCATGGCAACATTTTTTAAATGGATGTGGGCTATTCGAGCTAAGAAAATGGGGGTAGTTCAACCTTCATTGTAAGAGGGACCAGATATTAGGTCAAGAATTTATAGGGAATGATCAGCTGCTAAATCTCTGTCGAACTTAGGTTCTTGTAAATCAGGTGTTTTTTTTGGTCCTAGCCCCTGTGATATGATAATAGTTGAATGTCATCTTGCATTTTAAAAACTAATTTTACTGTTGATTATGTATAAATATGTGTTTTAATAATGGATATATATTTATTAATTGTTTACATAGATTTTTGATCGTTTGTTGGTTTTATCAATTATTGGAATTATGTCATGAGATGATTTTTTTTATACATTTTAAATATTGAATTATCCTGTCTTTTATGATTGAGCAATCGAAATAAAGACGATATTGAATTGAATTGAATTGATAAATGTATGTAGGATGTTAATTAAATAAATGTCAATCATTCTGTGAGATCAAGTGTCAAGTATGTATCATGTACATACTGTCTTAACTACTTTAAGTCTACAAGGAAGAGTTAAGAACCTGTAATAGCCAGTGCTTACTTTGTAAAAGTATAAGTGATGGGTTATGCCAGGTCTGATGGGTTAGTGGACTGATGCGTCCACTGTAGGGTCATGTGTTTGACCTCATGGTCACAGGTTGAAATATTGGATGGTCCACTCAGCCTTTCATCCTTCTGAGCTCAATAAAAGGAGTACCATTGAGTTTGGCAACAATAAACATCTGTTATTCAGCTCCAAGATACCCTTCTGGGTGAACTTGTGCTTTACAAATACATGTTATGTTATGGTGGCCAAAACTCTTCTCAGAAGCTGCGGATGGCGATGTTAAATATTTGTGCACTAAATGTGTAGTCTTTAATCCCCCTCATTCCCCTTTAACCTACTACTAGACACACCGTCCCCCTTTACCACACACTTGCAAGTTCTTGCCTTCTCCCTTTGTGGCGTTTTCTTCCATCTTTCTCCTTCTTTCTCCTTTTTGTATTTTTTGCTCTCTTGTTTTCGGTCAATGTTTGATGAGGAATAATAAGTGCCATTCCCCAAAAATTAGTGCCGGTGGGTCCCACTGACTCAAATTAAGCACCAGTACCAGAATATATAATATACAAGCACCAACGGTTTTCACAGCAGAAGAAGAGGGCCTATATTTTGCAAGGGGAAAGCTACCTAACTTTTCTAATATAAAGTCAATGGTGTATTTTGAGAGAGACCGAAATAAAATGTGTGTTTTGTTTAAATAGTAATGATCAACTCTTAGTGGAGTGAACTAAATGATTATAGGAGCCCAGTAGTGTTCTGATTGGGTGACATGCAACCTCACACAGAGTAACTGATTTGAAGAGAGAACGATGTATAATGAGACAAAAATATAAAGCTGCTTTTCACGAAATGGGTAAAAATAGTGGTGACACTGTTAAAGTAACAAAGGCATGCCTGCTAGAGTAAGTAAACCCATTACTGAAACCAAAAATAACCTGAAAGATTTAACAGGATCTATTTTACTGTATCGCCTCCATTTACAAAAATAATACTCCCTGCACTACAATTGAGGTGCTCCGTTGATTGACCAGAATTTGACATGGTTAATTACTTTTTTCAAGAAGCACATGAAATGACATATGAAAATGTGAAATGCAACATATCTAAATAATTACTGTTTTCAGAGGCACAAGAAATTACGTATGAAAATGTGAAATTCAACATTTCTAAATATGTTGTTATTTAAATTTGAAATAAATACACATTAACACATGAATGCAAGAATTATTACATTTATTATTTTGGACAGGGTTGTCTAAATAGACAAAAGCACAGTCTTTTAGAAGGGCCAAACTAACTGAAGGAGAAAAATCATAGCTAAAGATGGCGCTTATGTACTTTGAATTCTACATTGTAATTAAATAAATGGAAATTGACTGAGAATCCGACCTTGAATTCTGATCTCTATGGATCAAATTTAGACCTTAGTGACAGTAGGGTATGGCCCCCTTCCACCATGCCTTTGTCCAAGTCCATTCTGCCAGTGCTCCAGTCAGACATACAAATGTTTCCCTGAGGCAATTCTTCATTGAAGATACATAAAGGAGTGGCTGACAGACATGGTTTTTGGAGTCTGGCCTTGTTTCCCACGAGTATCACGTAGGTTTTGCCTCCATACAGATAAAGCCAGCCTTGGTTTATCCACTCTAGTGCAGTTAAAACACCAGTTTACCTCTATACCACATGACTATGAGTGAAATGTATGTGTAGGCATGGGCAGCAGAATGCCAGCTCCAAAGCCAAGACCTTAGAAATGCTTAATCTTGAAGCTGAAAACAGCAAATGAAGTCACAGGAATTTGTTCTTATAGCACTAACTTGTAAAACGTCAATCACAACAGAGTTACTATGCTCCAATCCCTTAATTTCACGAAAGGCGTTAGACAGGGGAAACAGCCTTTACAACGTGAGCAGAGCCACGCGTGCAGTTTCCCGGCAAGCTCAACCACTCATGCCTCAATTATGCATATGGGTGGTTAAGGCAGTGCACGGTCTAGATGCTGGGATGGGCGGGCCCAGGAACAGGAAGGATCGGGAGAGGACACAGTAAGGTAAGTGGGGCTGGGGCCGGGTTTTGGGGGGTGGGGGTAGTTTTTAAGGATTGGGGGTCGTTTTTAGGGCTGGGGGGTCAGGCTAGTTTTTAGGGCTCAGGGGGTCCGGGTAGTTTTTAGGGCTTGGGGGAGGGGGTCAGGTAGTGTTTATGGCTCAGGGGGATTTGGGTGGTGTTTAGGGTCAGGGATCGGGGTAGTTTTTAGGGCTTGGGGTTCAGGTCATTTTTAGGGCTTGGGGGTTGGGTAGTGTTTAGGGCTCAGGGGGTTTGGGATAGGGTTTAGGACTCAGGGTAGGGGTAGTATTTAGGGTTCAGGGGGTCAGAGTAGTGTTTAGGGCTTGGGGGATTCAGGGTAGTGTTTAGGGCTCAGAAGCTCGGGGTAGTGTTTAGGGCTCAGGGGGGTGTCAGGGTAGTGTTTAGGGTTCAGAGGTTGAGGGTAGTTTTTAGGGATCATGGCGGGGGCATGGGGTGTGATCATTACCACACATCCCTTTACCACTCATGCCTTTACCACGAAATTGTGTAGTAAATGCATGCGTGGTAAAGGAATGCATTGTTCAGACGCATTTGTTGTTGAGGCCATGTAGTAGAGGCATGCGTGGTTTAGCCATGCGTGCCTCTGTCATACAACCATCAGAAAGGCCAGAGTAACAAGATGCATTCCAAAGTACAGGGTGACCTGCTCTGGTGGATGCTCATCAAGGCTGGTTGCATTCTGCCTCTAGATCTTGCTGCCAACTCCCATGGAGGCCATGTAAAGATGTTCCAATGGGACAGCAACAACAGAAAAATAACGTACAAAGGGAACAATGCCACACAAATAAGAGCTTCCTGATCTTAACCTTCACAATTAAACACTGCACTACCTCCAACACTCATCCAACACATGCAGCGGTATGCCATTCACGTTACATTTTGCTATTCCTCCTACAGTTTCCTACCGTAGAACACAATTGTGCCCCTGACATGGCACATATAACTGTATATGAGAGTTAGGGCCTAATTACGAGTCTGGCAGTCCACGGACCACCAGACCTGTGGGGCACGGTGATGACTGTCTTCCAACCGCTCTATTACAATTAGGGAGGTCGGAACGCCAATGCCCGCTGCAACCGCAAGGGAATCGCCATTCATATTACAAGTTTTCTCTCTGACACGCTTTTCATGGCGGTTTATCCTGTATGAAAACCATGGCTGAGGGGAAACAAAGGGGGCTCTAAAGGGGCCCCTTGTGCCTCTGCGCCATGGGCTGCAAGCAGGGGGGCACAACATGTGCTGACCTTTGTGCATGAACCCCAGTTCCTGCACGGCATTGACTTTTCAGTCCATGCCGTGCAGGAACTGTTTTTGGCATTCCCATTGCAGTGTCCTGCGTGCAGGAACTGTTCTTGGCATTCCCATTGCAGTGCCCATTTTCAGGGCACTGCTGTGGGAATGTCAAAAGAAAGCCTGCCAGACATGAGAATCACTCGTAATCTGGCGGGCAGCCCGACCATGGGTTTGGCGGTGCGGCAGGGCGCAATGCTAAACTCGTAATCAGGCCCTTAGAGAAACAGGATTATGACAGGAATATGACTAAATAAATGTTGATGGTTCACAAGTTTGTGACTTGGCATTGGCTCAACATCCTGTGATTCTGGGCAAATCACTTAATCTCCCTGTGTCAAAATGTGACCTTGTGTAATGTAACTGGCTCTCACGTAAAGTGCCCCAACACCTTCGGGTCGTGTTTGCGCTATATAAAATTGCAAAAAAATCCCTAAAAACAGGTCATTCACGAGGAGACCCCTTTAACAAGGACCTGTTGAATACATTTAGTTAAGAGGGTTTATGAGCTATCAGGACTAGCGACTGATAGCACCTGTAGGTGAAAAAGTTGCATTGGACAGGCTGCTGCCTCCTAATCCCTGCCACACACCTACTTGCTACATTAGTAATTATTTACAAGTTATAGCACAGGGTCTGTGTCAAAGCCAGCGAAACAAGGTCTCATCTGCAGTGTCTGGTTCTCTCAAAAGATACATTCTGGCAACCTTTTCAGAAGCAGTGCTGGACTGGAGAGGAGTGCATGATTTGCAGTCAGTGATCTAGTTAGTCAGTTAAACCTTGCATAGAGTACTGCAGACCAGGGGTTGGATTACATCCCTTGCATGCATAACTGCTGACCCAAAGAAGGTGAGAGAAAATTAGGTTACAAATCATTCAAATAATATTTATTTTCCCATTATGTTTCTACATCAGCCAGAGAGACAAGGCAGTCTACTGCGAAGGGGGTCCTGTCCGCCCCCTTCGTGGGATTGAAAGACTTGGTAGAAGTGTGGCTTAAGCCAAAAATGTGGCCTCAGATTTATTCTATAACAAATGCAGAGAGAGAGAAAGGCTATTTTGAGTGCTGCTAATTATACCACTAATGTCCAATTTGCTACTTCAAATACACATGAAATTAGTGTTGTAGACAAGTAGCTGGACAACAATAAACGTGGTTTGTGTTTCTGGTAGTGAAATCTCATATTAACATTTGTGAGGAAATTTACTTCATTGTGGATAAAAAGAGAGATAACTATAACCAGTTTAACTAAGTTATACTTCTTGAAAAGAAAAAGAAAAGCCATGCGTTTCATTTCTCCCAGAAAACAGACATCACTCGTGGAATATGATTAATTTACTGTACTGTGCCAGTGAAAGCTGGCACACTTATATAAAGAGAAAAAAAAAACTTAAGAGATTACAGGGCATTATTAACTTTTGAACAATTGAAATCAAGGCCTAAGCATTTTAATTTTTTTAAAAGGTTGATTAATTTAAGATTTGATTTCTCAAATCTTTTGTGATATCGATTTAATTTGATAATTTCCATTTTAACAATGCAGGTGTGAAGAATTTTAGAAGGCTGGCTTCAACTAAAAGAATCCGTGCCAGGCAAACCAAAGCCCGGGGTGCAGTTCAGGATCATTTACAAAAAGGCAGATATCAGGCAATTCTCCTTAAATAGATTTCTTTTAAGACATTTTTCTGAATTTTGTGAGAGGTTGAGTTGTTTTTTTATCAACTGGCATGTTACATAGATCCGGAATGTGTTTATAGAGAAGGTTTGCTCTCTGTATTTGTTCCTTCTTGCACTTTTTTGTTTTCAGTTTGGCAATGTCCAGGCTCCTCTTGTGCTGCTTAGGTGGTTAGTTTCTTAAACAAATATCTCAGGATATCTTAATAATGGCCTCCGTAGGTGGTGCACCTAGTCTTGATAATAAGAGGAAAGCAGTGAAGTTTCCTCGGTCCTGGTGTGAAGGCACAAAAAAAAAAAAATGGATCTTCCATGTTGTGCAAACTTTTAAAACAATAGGATGTGCAGTCTACTGGGATACCCCGAGATTAATAAGCAAATATAGCGCCACACTCATCAAAACACATTACTTGGAAAATACATGGCTGCTATGCCAAAAAATGGCAGGAAAGGCAGCTTATTATCGCTTTACCTGGAAACAAAGATTATAAATATCTATAAGCTGTGCATGGACATCATACACTTAGAGACCAAAATAAGTCTTTGTTTAAAATTCAGGCTGGGAATCTTACGAGTCTTAACCTATATAAAAATGGCACTCAAACAATGATTGCACTCTTTGTACCTGTGATTTGGGCGAAGTAGAGACATTGAATCACTTCATGCTGTTATGTACAAAAACCTCGTTGTTATTGATCCATTCTCCATTATGGAAGCTTAATGTAAGGCTTTGTAACAAGGCCATGATTCTATGTCACTGGCCTGACTTAGCTACTATTATCTTACCATCTTCCCAGTCAACTTCTACATTGTGTTGTCTTAGAGATTAATAAGATATGGGTGAAATATTTTCATTTTTTATAATTGATACTTTTTTGACTATATATTTGCTCAATTCATTGTTTTAATTATGCATATCTTTGTTTTATTGTATAGATATAAGTTTGTTACTTGTATGGCTTTTAAGCTGAAATATTAAATAAACTTGAAACATAATGTGGTGAAACCTGTTCAAACATTGGAAGAGAAATGGCACAGCATGTAGTAAGCCTTTCACAGGTGCCAACGCGGCTCCAGGGAGGCTGTTGAGAAGAGCAACACCTTCATCCAAGTATGACCATAACAGGATTTGCACTGTGTTCTGAAAGCAGTTTCTGGATGGAATAGTGTCACATTTGTCTGGTGGGAGAGCTGGTATCATGCTGTCTTTGCTACTGAAAAGATCAAATTTTAGTTGAAAGCTTGTTAATGCAATTACAAGTACCGTTGATGAGCAGTTGGAAGGTCAAGTATACTCCACATAGGCTGCACAACCATATGCCACAGCGCTCAGATCCTACAGGAAGTACAAACCAATGAGGAGTGAATACAGAAGAGATAGAAGAGCTGTCTATCAATAAATCAATCAATCAGTAGATCTGTAGAGCACTACTTGTCACCCGTGAGGGTATCTGGGCGCTGGCAGGGTCCAGTTGATTAGTCAAATAGCCAGGTGTTCACGGACTTTCGGAACTCTGGAAGAGATGGGGAGCTCGATAGATGAAAGGGTAGCTCGTTCCATGCCTTCGCTGCTAGGTAGGAGAAGGAGCGACCTCAGCATCTGCTATGTCGGATGCGGGGGTGAGAGTTAGAGAACAGGAATCCAGCCTAAAAACTGCAAACTCTTCTGTGTCAAGACAACTGATCTCCAGAAGCAAAATATCTTGGTGAAACCCAAAACCATGACCACTGAAGTTACTGTTTATGAAGTAGCCATTGCATTTCATTTCTGTGGAAAAGTAATGGATCTTGGCACACATTTCGGCTCAGTGCACTATATGACTCTTGCGCTACATTACTCTTAATATCAATGTAGTACGCAGCTGCTTTCTCTGTGATCGTATAATCCTTGGCTGTTCCTAGCAGTTGTCATGTCACCTCCATCCCCTCTCGAAAATGTCATCTTGGTAATCATTTTTAATAATATTTAATGGGGATTAAATTCCTGGTAACTGCAGCTAGCACAAAATAAAACTGCATGTCTATTGATGCAGACAGGTGGTAGACAGCATATTAACCAAGAACATGCTGCTTATCAGTGTTCCATGATGGCAACATAGTTCTCTTTAAAATCGTTGTCCCCACCCAAAGATTCATGGTGTATGTTCAACGGCACATACTCAACATCTAGATTCCCTGACTACATCCTGAGGTATTTTAACGTCAGATTACTGGTGATCCTCTTTTAACGGTATAAATTGTGAGATCTTTTCATACGTAGGCTCTATTGTTTTGGACCTCTCTTCCAGAACCCTCAGTATAGAATGAGTATATATTAAATTCGAGAGAGCCCTAAAGATATGACTTATATTATTGTCTCAGCAGTCTAATTATGCACTTGTGCATGCTCTCTGTATCTAGGATGTAATTATCCGACTTTCAGGTATACACTGCAAGACCAACTCAGAAGCAAGTTCCATCAAAAGAAATCCCGCTCACAGTTAGTACAGCTTCCATATTGTTCCTTTGTTTGATTTTCTCTCTTCTGATTTAATCGATGAGTCAGCGAATTTTAGTGACTCCGGATGCTGTTAGGTGAGGAAAATCAGGGCCAGACTGGGAACCCAAACTAGCCCTGGCAATTTTGCCGGACCAGCCCCCCCCCCTCCCTTGGGGTGACAGGGGGCAAGTGTGTAGCATTGCTGGGGGCAGATATTGCAGCACTGCTGCAAAACCATCTCCCAGTAACAAAACTGGTCCCCACCAGTGCAATATCAGCCCCACCCTTCCAGCCTCCGGGGCAAACGCCCGATGCCTGCTACGGCCAGTCCGGCCCTGAGGAAAATGATACACTGCAATACATGTCATGTGATATTGTGTTTGTAATGGTGAACCTACCATGAACAAAAAAGCACAAAAAAAAGATTGTTTAAAAGAAAAAAAGGCATACCACTCACGCACCTTTTATGAAGCCTTGGAGGAACGTAAATGCAAATTCATGCCTGTGGAGCACAGAAATGCCTTGCATTAGCACAGAAGGAAGCGGTGGACTTAAATGCCTCCTAAAAGAACAGATACGTGGAAGCTGCTATGGACATCAATTAGGGCTAGCAAGGGGTAGCTGGAGCCATCTCTGACTTAACTTTTGGAACCCCTGTCGCTTCTCTAGTTACATAAAGGCAGCAGCAGGAACAGAATATTAACAGACCTCTCAGAGCTATGTTTACATTCTCCTATTTTAACAGTTATCCTCACACCAGCTCCTTAGCAGCGAGTAGAAGTCTGTTGTTGGACTAAGGACGGTCAAAGAGGTCAACCCAGTGACGTCACTGTGGGGAGGGGTCAAAGAGTATGTAATGCCACGTCTGCGACACCTTTCTTTTTGGAGATTCGCCTCCATAGAAGCTGCATAGTAAATGACTTTAAGATGCATAAGAAGTGTAACAAGTCCACATAAAAGCGCTGAAAGTTCCTTAAACACATCCTGCTTCTACACACACTATTCCATTGCACCTTGCAGACACAGAGAGATCTTGGCTTCCATCTAGTCTCTGCTCTAAAGCAAGCTTCAAAAAGGGAGCTTGGGGCTTTGCTGAGATTAACAGAGCTCCATTTAGAGGCCAGTGACTACTGACGTGTCCAACAACTCTTCCAAAAAGGAAAAGAAAGAAAAATAAAAACATGCATCGTGCTATAAACCTTATAAACATATTCAAATCAGCTTAACACAATCTGCCATGCTTCTTTTTGGCTGACCATGGACCACAGAAATGGTTAATGCAAATGGATTTATAATTTGCTTTGGGGGGCCAGTTTCTTCTCCTTATTTATTAGCCCAGCTGATGGGGCAGATTTGATGAGGCACTTCTGGAATAATTGAGTCATCACACAAAGAAGGCTGCTAGCATTCAGAGTGGTTTTATCAGCAGCAAGCAGGCCTGATTACTGACAATTACACTCTGATCCGGTGATGGAGGAGAAAGAGCCAACGAGAGGGAAATGTCCGTGTTTCTATCCAGGAATAATTTCTACATTCATTTTACATGCTAAGTGTTTCCTATCTCTGCATAATAAACTGTAAACAGGAATAGATGGCACAATGTCCCTTAATATTTCCTGGTAATGAAGACACAAATGCGCAGCGAGTGCTGATAAATATAGATGAAACATAAGCTCATCCCCTGGTTGGTATTGTTACCTTTAAAATAAATGCATTTTCACCGTAAAAGCATAATCATAGTTAATGCGAAAAATTGACGGAAGATTGAGGCTGCCCTTGTAACTACACAGAAACTTTGCAAAAAAAGTCCTGTTAATCACAGCTGCCTTGAATGTGCACAAGCTGAAGGTGAGGAGCTGAAAAGTATATCATTTGGAAGCTGTCGATTGGGGCAGGCTCGTCCAGTGAGGTGCGAAGGCAACGCAGCCAGCGCCATTACCGCGTCAGTGATGCAAACATATTTCAATGCAGCACTAGATGAGTGGGCTGTTGGCACTGCAAGGCGGCTTCGCCAGGATGAACGCCTCTTACCCGCCCAGCCAGCCTGGATTTCCTTCAGATGAATCCAATGGTCAGTTTGTCCAGCTGCACTTAGGGCCCGATAATGAGTTTGGCGTTGAGGCACCAGGTCCGCCCTGCCGTCGCACCGCCAAACCCATGGTGAGGCCCCCTGCCAGATTATCAGTTAGACTCATGTCTGACGGGCTTTTTTTTGGCGTTCCCATGACGGTGCCTTTAAAAACAGGCACTACAATGAGAACGCCAAAAACAGTTCCTGCACTGCATGGACTGAAAAGTCCATGCCATGCAGAAACTGGTGTGTATGCACACAGGAGCCCTCCTGTGTGCATACCCAGGGCATGAGGCACCAGGGGGTCCTATAGGGCCCCCTTTGTATCCTCTCCACCAGGGTTTACATGGAGAAAGAACCTCCATGTAAATCCTGGCTGAGAGGGAACTCGCAATATGCTTGGCTGGACCAAGGCGGTCCGCCAAGCATATTTCGGCCTCTGGACCACCGCGCCACCTCTAGGGAACGGCGGTTCCCTGGCAGCATTGGTGGTCCCATGACAGTCTGACTGCCTGACTTGTAAACGAGCAGTCAGGAGACCGCCACCACTGCGCCCCCATAAGTCTGGTGGTCCATGGACTGCCAAACTCATAATTGACCCCTTAGTATTAAATAATTCAGGGTTTTAAGTGGAATGAAAAATGTACGGGGGACCCTCAAAGGGGCATAACCTGCATATTTAAGAGTGTGCTCAGAAATCGATTAGGGATTTTGCCTGTGAAGTTAGGGGCATGAATACAGGACCCGAAAGGGACCCATTTCAATATCTGTTTCCAAACACTACCAGGTCTGAGACCCAGAGGGACCCGGCCCATATAAAGCCTTGAAATGATGTCTTGTGAGTTCAGAATTGTTGGGCACACCGTCAGTTGGGCCATTTGGCCAAAATCACAGTAGCTTATGACTATAGAAAGTTGAATCGGATAATCTCTGATCCAATGATAGGCCTTTAAAGTTTTGTAATAAACAGTTTCCTTAAAAAGGTGAGGGTTTAGCATTGTATAATTGATTGATAACAATCACGAATAACCAGCTTCTAAAAATAGTGACAAGCTAAAGGTGAGCTTACTTTGGAAACATATCAGTATTCGGGTCAAATAGCTATTGCCACCAATAATACTAAACGGTGGCAAGTCAACTTTGCATCAGAAGATGTACGGCAATGCCATATTTCCAGGCTACCAATTGACTATAAAAATGATCCATTTTAAATTACAGTCTGCAAATTTAACAAATATGGATATCATTTAAATTCTGGCTTGGCTCTGGAACTCGTATCCACACTTTAAGAATGCCCCTGCTTTCTTAGGATCTTCTGCTCATGATGGTCCATTCCTACTTGAGCAGGCCTTTCACACACTGTAAATTTAAATCAATTCATTGTATGTTCCAGTCCCATTGATAATATTAATGTATGAACAGAAGAGCATTGCTATCCCATTTCTTCCAGTAATATTCTAAACTAAAACAATAGCAAACTTCCACTCCACATCAGAGCCTCCTCCTCGCTTCTTGAATTCTGCAAGAAACTGAAGACCTGGCTTCTCAATAAACCAACCTACCATAGGCAGCGCTAGGTTCACACACCTGCTCAGCACCAGCATACCCTCGTGGGTGATATTGTGCTTCACAAACATACATAAAATAACATACCAAAACAATACACATTTTCCTTCTCATCACTTTGTCATTACTACAAAAACCAAAGAGAGACAATAGGATGAACAAATAAAGCACCCTCCTTGATGACATTCAACTGCTCTATCAATTTTTTTGCTTTTGTTTTAACATTACTGCTGAACAACATGTACACTTAAAAGCAGTTAGTGTATGCTGATTTATGAGCCTTATAGATATTACATAAACCAGAAACTGCTGACTTGATAACGCTTACACTGCAGTGGAGTTACTAATTCAAGTTACTATTTGTTTAAAGGATATCGAAGAACTGCTCTTTAATACTTTCTCTTTCTGAAAGCCAATCTCATTTTTTAATTTTTGTAAAACTATGTAGCTGTGGAGTTTAGATTAGATGGTGCGGTTCTTGTTATTCAGTGGATATATCCCATGATATGATGACTTGCATTAGTTATTCATGTTTAACACTTTTCTTTAATGATGCTCATCTAGTGCAATGCATCTCTCATAGCATCTTGTATTCCATTATTTGCTCTGGCTTATATATGATGTTCTAATTTATATTATCATTTAAGTGACAGACAGTCGTTGTTGCTGTCATGTTTAGGTCTGGTGTTAGCCAAGACCTTTTGATTTTACTGAAATTGCGTTGTATGACGGAACAACGCTGGGAAATACTCAGCATGCCTTTACCACACATTTTTTACCCCGCATGTTTTTAGATCGCATATGCTTTTACAACGTATGCCTTTACCACGCAATGTTTATATATATTTATATATAAAGAATGTATTTGTGGGGGGAGACCCCCCACACCCCTAAACTTAACCTTAAAAGCATGGTAAAGGCATACGTGATAAAAACATATGCGTTCTAAAAACATGTGTGGTAAAAAATGCATGGTACAGATACAACGTGGTAAAAACCACCTTGTAAAGGCTGTTTCCCCTGAAATTGTATGTAACGTATACTTATAGAGGCATTCAGTCAGCCCTCTTCATCCATTGGTCTGTGATTATGGCATTAACATGTTTCTTCTGCCCACTAAAACAAATAGCATGGAGCAATCGGTGTGCTCACTTTAGCCTCTGGCTACCTTCGCTGTATGTGATGGCATTCTGCTTTTCACAAGGAGCACATCTACACACAAAGTAATTCCCTTCAGTTCCAGGGACTACTACGGCAAAGAATGCTTTCATAGACCAAAAATATTTTTGCTTTTAACTAATTTGTTGTTTAAAGTGGTGAGGATCTGGTAGCTTCCCCAATAATAGAATTTTGCAAAACCCATAAAAAACTAGCATTGATAAAGTCAAGAGCCAGACCTATTGGCTTTGCCAATGCTTGTTTCTCAATGTGATCCCATTGTTGCCTTATCATTAGATCTGGCCATGAGAACGACACCCTGCAGCCAAGACTCTACATAAGCTGCTGTGTTCTATTTGAATTCTAGTTGAAACTGCACCAGGTCCCTTCTTGTAGCCCAATTTAATTTTTTACATTTTTTGTTATTGTCTGCTCTGAAGTGATTCCGAGAAAATCAGGTAGGACATTTTGCTTCATCAGTAACTGCCCCCTTGACACATTTATAACAGCAATGGCTCCCCTTCACAGAATAATTTTCCTGTTAAAACATTCAGTTTTCCAGCAAGTGATGCACTGCAAAGTGGCATCAATATTACTGTGTGGTTGATTACATAGTGAATGAAGACCAACTTCTTTGGATCAGTGGTACTTGATAGGGTCTGTGTTGAGCTTTAAAAGTGGCTACCACAAGTCAGGCTAATTTCCATGCTGTGAAGCTCAATAAGTGGAGCTGAGTTTCAATCTAGCATTGAATCATTTCAACTTTGCGAACCTATGACCTCTAAGAGAAAGGATGAAATCTATCAGATCTGAACTGGGATGGAGTATATCAACTTTGGAGAGTAGCAGGAGAATTAGTGGTGTATTCTCTTTTCAGTCTATATCTCAGATTGGATATGCTGCTACTGCATATGTTGTGTGTTCAATCTGAGGGCTTCAGCTTGGCCACCAGATATGGTAGGGTGTTGGAGTTGACTACAGTAGGACTTAGCATCCTTTTTGCCTTTAACCCTCCTATTTTTGCTGACTTCTTTTTTGCTGGCCTTAGGACACTGCCCACTTTAACACTGCTAACCCATGCTGAAGTGCTTGTGCTCGCTCCCTTAAACATAGTAAAATTGGCTTACACCTAATTAGTATATTTAATTTGCCTGTAAGTCTCTAGTAAAGTGGTACTACATGTACCTAGGGCTTGTAAATTAAATGCTACTAGTGGGCCTGCTGCACGTAATGTGACACCCACTTAAGTAACCTTTTAAAACATGTCTCAGGCCTGCTTTTGCAGCCTGTGTGTGTAGGTTTAAACTGCCATTTTGACTTGGCAAATAAACATTTTATCATGTCTATACCTACCTTTTAAATACCTATAAGTGACCCCTAGGGTAGGCTCTAAACAGCCCACAGGGCATGGTGTGGTGTATTTGAAAAGTTGGACATATACTTTTAACTTTTACATGTCCTGGTAGTAAAACAAATCTTAAATTTGTTCTTCACTACTGCAAGGCCTGCCTCTCCCATAGTATAGCAGTGTGGTTACCTTATTACATTTAATAAGTGATAACTTTTAATTGGGAGCAGGAAGGAATGTTGAGTTTGATCTCTAAAATTGCAATTCAAAACCCTCTTTAATGGTAAAGCTGGATTTTAAGTCACAATTCTTAAAATGCCACTTTTAGAAAGCTGGCATTTTCTTTTCCCAACCATTTGGTGCCTGCAACCTGCATCCTGGGTCACATGACTAGGTGTAGCTGGCAGTTGGTCTTTGTGTATTATTCCCAGGTAGTGAGACAAAGGGAGAATAGGTGTTGTTAGGATGGGCCATCTCTGACTTGATAGGGGGGAGGAGCTGTCACCGTCATATTTACACATCACAAAGGCTCTGCCTCAGCACACTCACAAAGGGTTTCACACTAGTAATTTATGCCCCCAGACATCCTGGGGCCAGGGCAGGGAGACAAGAAACTCCAGACATCTCAGTAGGGGGAAGGCTCTAGGAGCTTCGCCCACTTCAAAGTGGGCACCAGATATAAGTAGTGGACCCTCAGACCCAACTCTTCAGTACACCTCTGGACCTGTAGAATACTCAGAAGGACTTCTCTGATGCTCTACTTCAAGAGGGACTTCTACTCTGCTGCCCTGCTACTCTTCTGCCCTGCTGCCTGAGTAAAAAAGACTGGACTAGCACCCTGAACCCAGGACCTCCAGTGTGACTCCAAGGACTATTTGACTGGCCTCCTGATCAGAGCCTCAGTAACAGAAAAGTCTCCTACCACCTGGAATCCTGCACCTGGACTCTGTCTGCTGTGAGTCCTGCCCCCCAAGTGGTGCCACCCCTATCCTGGATCCTGGAAATTTGGCCAGGTGGTATTCTGCCATCCCAGTGATGGTGTTTGAGCAGAACCGACACAGTGCGATACATTTCCTCTTAGCTCAGCATTGGAACCACCGCTGCACAACGCATTCCCAATGCAGAACCTCACAGCTGTTTGGAACCACTGCTATGCGATGCCTCTTCAACGCCTCCTCAATGCAGGACCTCACATTGCAGCCGCACAGTTCAGTGAAACCGCGGCTGCACAACACATCCTTGATGCAGAATATTGCATCTTAGGTCTTCAGAACTGCTGCTGTGTGAAGCATCCTCAACACGGGCTCTCACAACGCAACCAGGATTTAAGGTACTTTGTTCAGCAGGCCTCATTTGATTCCTGTATACGGCCCATGCTCCATCACGTTTAGCTTGAACTTGTGACTTTGTCCCAATCTAGTGCGACCAGATAAGCATAGTTGGTGCTTTATGCTTTTAAGCACTATTCTTACTTAACCCTTTAAAATTGCATATCTATGGTTCTACTGATTGAATTTTTGTCATTTTTGTGTCAAATAATGTATTAAATGTTACTCTATATTTCTAAATTGGTGTGGGATTTCACTTGTGTTGTGTTTTCACTTTATTGCTGGTTGCGTGCTGCATAAATACTCTACACATTGCTTCTAAGTAAAGCCTGACTGCTTGTACCAAGCTACCAGAGGGTTGGACACAGGTTAATTTGGGGTTTGCTTGTGTTTCACCCTGGCAAGAATTATGGTTGCTGCTTGAGTAGCAATTTCATACAGCTAAAATATAAATGATGCAATGGGCTTTGAATGTGATCCAAATGGGTAGTGGGAGCTAGTGGAGTTCTGGAAGTACGGGTATTATAGTTCCATCTTTTAAGACCTTTGATGGACTGCTGCATGCAGAAAACTCTTTAGTAGTGCAAAATATCTATTATTGTATATGGCCAATGGTATTGAATCCATCCGTGGAGATTTAGCATGAGGTATGTCATGGATATCTATCTTTTAATGGTGTTGAGGCAGTCTATCAGATGACTGATGTTGTAGTCAAAGGAGATCTTCAGTTAGAGCTTGATGTCATCTGTGTGCTGTTGAATCATATGGTCCTTGTTAACCTCTAGGACTCCCGCAGGTGGAAGATGGCTTCAGGATAAAGCCTTGAAAAATAACAAGTTGACTGACAGGAATCGTTTTAGACCTTGAGTAACTCATATTGAGATTTAAGTCGTGTCCTACAGATATAATGCAGAATGTTGCAAGACAATCTCATTGCATGCCATTCCAAGACTAAAGGTGTTGAATAGATCGTAGTTGTCAACAGATCTGAAGAGCCTCATCAGCTAATAGGATCATGGTGGTTCCCATGCTCCATTATGATTTGAATCTGGACTGATGATCTTTAAAGACTGCATTGTTTTGCATCTTTTTGTGAGGATGGCTGGCTGCAGTCATCTGTATGATATTTCCCAAGAAAGGCAGGGGAGTGATTGGACAGCGGTTTTTGAGGTTCAATAAGTCCATGTTAGGTTTCTTCAGAAGGGACAGGATCTGACAGGTATTGCAGATATAGATAATAGGCCTTACCCATAGACCTTTAATATAGATGAAGGATAGTCCAATTCCTTTTGATGGTGAAATAAAATTATTGTGGTGATGTTGGGTGCAGGTGTGTTGTTAACACTATAATGTGCTTGGTGTTTCCACAATGTTTGATTGCCTTCAAGTGTGCCCTACTTCTGCTTAGAGGATTGATTAAGGATGTCTTCTTTTAAGTGGCGTTGGACAAGGTGATCTCTTGTCTGTAGGCATTGCAGAATTTTTTAGAGTTGCTAGGCTTTGTTGTGTCTGTGTTCTCTGAAACATTTTTACTTTGTCATCTAAAGATCTGAGGTGAATGCTGTCCCTGAGCCTCTGTCTGCACTACATTGTGGATGGTGTGCATTCTGATGTTGTTATTCTTTCAATTGTTTGCAAGCACAATAGCAGTCAACAATAATTGATGACTATTCTTGCAAATCATAATGAGGGGGGCACTTTTCTAACTCTTTTCCTTGCAAGTTTGAATGAGTCACATTGAAGACATTGTAATTCAAACATGCATTTGCAACTCGTAGCGAACCTTAAATACATTGTAACTTTAGGTTTTGCACAGGTGCTGAAAACCCTCACTTTCATTCAGGGGAACACATGCTACTGCACTACAAAGACCTACTTTTGAAAGATCAATATTCTTTAAAACTGTGTTGCAAATTAGTCAGTGGTGGTTGCAAACAGTGACACAGAACTTACAATAACCTCCAAAGAAATCCCCTGCTTATGTATTTAGAAACAAATCAATGATGTCACAGTTTTGTTTATTCTATGCATCTTTTTATTGTCCTTATGTGTGTCCTGAAACACTAGCAGTCATGAAGCGCAAATTCTGCAGTAAAGGGCATTGCATAGCTAAACTGTTTTTCATTCAGTGTATCCCCTGTTTTTCTTCGGTCTTTGAAGTTGGTAATGACGGGCAATCTCATTGGTTACAATCATGTATTTGGAATTGCAAGATTTGGATTTTAGTCCAAGACTACGCATTTATGACAATATTTGATCTCAGGCAAATGTCTTGATGTCCCTATACCGCAGTTCCTATAATACTAAATAGTGAACTCTGATCATATGTTAAATACTAGCAATTTGCTCAGATTGCATGATTGTCTTTCGCAAAGAAAATTCGGTGTAAATAACAACCCTATAAATTAGCGAACATGAGAAATTGGAACATGTTCAATATTTTCACTTTGTTACCCCATTGGCAACATCATTCTTTCAAAATGTTGATGGTAATCAAATCTCTCACAAATGGTTAATTTGTGAAAAATGCTGATTTTATTAAAGGCTGATTTTGTGAAAGCACAGAACATTTATGAATCATCCAAAACTATATTTGAAAGCTATTAATTAACAATATTGATTATCACTTTTAGTATTTTACTGTCGTTTGTTATGTTTACTAGTAGTAGTATTGTTTTGCTGTTTAATCATTATTATTATTATTATTCGAAACAATTTCAAGCTGAATTGTCAAATATTCATTGCAAAAAAATGGTAGCATAAAAAGCTCAATTCACTATTTAACTATCAAACATAAATAATGGCAAAAACTTTGATGAAAATCATTATGCTTTCAAAGAATTTTATCAGTGTTGTGAATTTGGCCGAGACAAAGGCGTCTGATTCTCCACATTAGTATTTTAAGTAGACAGCATGGACCTTACATTTCTCTATAAACAATATATAATAGTCATTTATTGGGCACTGATTCCACATTGCATTCTACATGGGCTTGAAAGATCTCTGTTCTTCTTCTAATGAATATGACCCTTGGATTGAGACCTATGCAGATGTGGCATGTGTAGGTTTCAGCAAGACAGTTTTTAGCCCACTCCTCCCACTTAGATCCGTCCAATATTTACTAGAAAGTTTGTGAGGTGGCCATTATAGAACCCTAAGGGGGTCATTGCCATGTCTGGCGGAATCTCTTCCGCCCGACACCGCATCAGTCATGGGACCGACTGACACCCAGTTGGCGGTCCTGACCGCCCCATTAGGATGCGACCAAACACTGTTCGGTCGCATTCCTATGTTTTACTATGGGAGCATGCATTCTGGCCGTAAACCGGCCTTAATGCATGCTTACATAGTAAAATGGGAGGTGCGGTTTATCCCTGCACCTGTGGCAGGCACCTCAAGGTGCCTGCCACAAGGTGTAGGGATCAACTGGGGGGTGCCATAGGTGCCCCCTCGGCCTCGAACCGGAGGCCGTGCACCCAAGGGGGCCCTGCTGGGGTCCCCCGATGATGCCTTCCGGCATGGTTTCCATGTCGGACAGGCTGGCATGGAAACCATGTCGGAAACCGTCATCGTAATCTCAAGGGCGGAAAGACCCCCACTTGAGATTACTTGCTGCATTCCGACTGGCGGACAGGCTCTCCGAGCTCATCGGAAGCCAGCCGGAATGTCCATCGGTTGGAGCCTTCCGAACCACATCGTAATCGTCCCCTAAGTGTTCAGTCTAATCAGGCATTTTACACAGTATGTGGTTAGACTGAAAACTTACTTCATAAAATGGTATAAACCAACTTAAATCATGAATGCTTTTTGTGATACATTTTCATTTGCTATTTCCGATAGTCTTCATGAAATATTTTAGTTTTTCATATATTTTTTTTCCAAATCATGCTGTATTTTAAATGTGCTTTAACATGAAATTGAACCACATTCATGTATTGAATAACATTGAGACAATCAAAGAGGAAGCAGTGAAATTAAAGAGAGATGATACCCCTGTTAATTAAGATTACATCGTCATGCAGATTTCCATATGAACAGTGGAAAGATTCCCATAGATTCTCTTATTTTCAGGATGTGTCCCTCTAATTATGATCCCATCTTATCAAACAAAAATCTGTTCAAAATCTCTGCCCATTGTGTTACCGATCACTTTGGTTACTGAAGCTTTGCATGTGGTGCATGAGGATTTTTGAAATATAGAAATTTGGTTTTCAATCATTTTTAATGAGTTTGTTCACTTACCATTGACAACAACACATAAACTGATTTTAAGCAGAAATGTTATGGTGGAACAATCATGGGGTTACGCAGCCCAAATCTATAAAACCAATTGAACACAAAGTTTAAAGAAAATAAAAAACTACCCACAGGAACTGAAAATGTTGATCATTGACATCCTATTTATCCAAAGAGGCGTGCCTTCCAAAAGGTGTCACCACAAAAATACCAATAAAAATTTGAAAAATAAATTGCTATATCCAGAAATTGTTCTCATAATTTGGACACATTAATCTATGAACTTATGCTGCAAAAACACATAATAAATATTGAACATAACCTTCCAGAATTCTAATTAATCACTGTTGGGTTAATTAAATCAGTTAATGCATTTTCTTTAGGTACTTATGCTTAACGCAGAGGATGTGAGCATTTTAGTTTTGAGGATAAGAGTAAACTCTGATCTTTAAACTTTTGGGACCCTTCCTTTGGCATCTGATGTGTTCCAGTCCCAGCAGTGAATTGCCAGGGTTTTCTGGCAGACCAAAAAGTGTCCTTGATGCCGCAAACTTTGGGCATGTTCAAGATAGGCATGTTTAATCAACCGACAAAACAGCTATTACTTTGCAAACTCGGTACATTAACAAACCATTCTTCACTGATGCGCCGACTGAGTGTACAGAACTACTTGGTCTATGCAGTATGTGATATTGAAAAAATGGATGACTCCATCTTGGACGATTTGAGACAACCCAAATAACTCAATGATGTGAAGAGTGAGCAGTTCAATTCTGCCTGCATTGTGCATAGAACCTTTCAGGGCAAGAGACAACTGTTTGAGGCAAACGTAATCCATATATTCTGTTCCACTGTTTACAATTTACTGGCCATACATGTCTCACTTCCTGACATTGCAAAGACTGCCAATCAGTGTGAAGGTCCACATCTCCCACCACCAAAACTACACTGCAATTGCTCTGGTGAGTTTTAACCATGTAATTCCAATGGCATTAGGTGCAGTGCAAAATCCTACTCATCCGTGTTGGAAGCTCTATTTTATTACCTCAGCAGTAATTAGAATTGCTGGTTGACAAGGTGACATAGGTCGACATATTTAAACAGAATATCACAAAATAGTAATTTAATTTGAAGATATCATCTGGGAACACTGTACTGAAACACAACTTGCACAGCATATCCTCTTCCGAAGCAAAATTTTGATTTGTCAAGAGAAGTAGAAGGTCTACACAAGAGAATTATATTACATCCAAGTTCCAAAATAAGACATATGATCTGATATCTAAAAACACTTATTACTGGAAGACATTTTAATCAATTCAATGATTCACTGATTCACAGTCCCTGTGTTGGAGATGGGTAATGTGAGACATTCTGCTGGCATTTCAATAGATAGTGCGTTAACTTTGACTATCAGAATGAAATAAAATGATTATCTGCTAAACTTGAATTTCTATTCGTGGCATAGGTTTCTCACAAAGAGCTTTTACATGTCATATCTTTGATTTCAAATTTCAAAACTATTGCTTCATTTGGATACATGACTTATTCTACAGTTTTATGTCAACACTTGTCCCTATTATTTATGAGTTTATGACTTTTTGAAATTGTGGTTATTTTCTTGTAAGTAAAATTACATACAGCACATTAACTGGTTTTACATCTGTGCTTTATTGTCTCCATTGTTCTGGTCTCCTTCAAGACCAGGAACACTAATGAATGCAGAAAGCTTCTTTTCATACAAACTCTCAGTTCCTGGGCAATGCCCAGATTGTCCAACAATCAGTAAACTTGAGGATAGAGATAATGACTTGTGGCAGGCCCTCTGCCCTTAGCATATAGATCTCCAGACCCCACAATAATCCCCTATTGACCTACAGTTCTCACATTTTACACTTTGCAGAAACAGTGACTTTTTTACGAAATGAAATGCCTGCACAGGAAATTCCATTGCCCAAACTTCTCCTTAATCCCGACCATGTTTTGTTTGTAGTAACTCTAAATAGAGCAGGCAGAAATGCTGAGGAAAATAGACCTTTTGGATTGATGTGATAGTAACACTTCTTTCCATCATCACACATAAGTGATGGCAGTGATGAAGGAGGTTTTCATCAATTTGGAGTTTCCGATTGTGAGGAATTGGGTTACTGGTTGGGGGCGGGGTGGTGAAACCTTACTCAAGAATCAACCACAATCATTGCCAAGGTGCGGCACAAGCATACCCCAAATTAACCAGTGCTCGGTCCTCTGGCAGCTTGGCACAAAGCAGTCAGTCTTTACTTAGAGGCAATGTGTAAAGTATTTCTGCGGCACTTCAAACACTAATAAAGTGAAAACACAACACAAGAAAATTCCCACACTAATTTAGAAAAATAGAGCAGAACAAAAACAACAAAAATCCAATCAGTAGAACTGGAGATATACAATTTTAAAGATTTAAGTGACAATATGGCCAAAAAGCCCAAAGCACCACTCACAGCTATCTGGTCATGCGAGACTGGGTTAAAGTCACAAGTTCAGGTTGATCGTGATGGAGCGTGGGTCAGATAGAGGGTCCAGGTTAGTCCTGCTGAAAAGTTACCTTCTCAGTTCTTCAATTCACCTCTACTGAGGCCACAGCAAGGTCCAGGGCCTGAGGGGCACCACTTGGGGGTCAAGGGTTTACTCCAGCTGGATCTGGGGGCTGGTTCAGTTGGTTGTAAGCCTGTTATGCCCCTGTGGTTCTGTGGCTCTGAATAGGAGAACAGCAGACTAGGCCTTGTGGTCACTCTAAGAGTCCTGGGAGAAGGTGCAGTTCCAAATCCTTCTGACTCAGGCAGGAGGGCAGCAGAGCAGCAATCCAAGAAGGCAGCAGTCCAGCAAGGCAGCAGTCCATCAGGGCAGCAGTCTGACAGAGTGGCAGTCCTTTTAGCAGCACAGCAGTCTTTCTTCCTGGTAGAGTCTCCACAGGTTCAAAAGTGTACTGAAGAGTTGGTGTCTAAGGTCCACTATTTATATCTGGTGCCTCCTTTGAAGTGGGAGAAGCTTAAAGAGGTTTCCCTTTGAAGTGCACAGGTTTCCGGACTCCCCCGGCTCCAAACTATCTACAAGGGGTATGCAACCCTTTGTGTGCAGGCAGGACACAATCTATTCAAGTGTATATAGGGCTGTGCCCAGCTCTACTCCCAACCCTGCCAGTAATGGCCGCCCAGGCACACCTAAGCTCTCTATTGTGTGTGGCTGTGTAGGAGAAATACACAAAGACCAACTACACCCCGTCATGTGACTCGGAGACAGGCTGCAGGCAATAAATGGCTAAGGCAGGAAAATGCCAACTTTCTAAAAGTGCCATTTTTAAAATTGTAATTTAAAATCCAACATAACCATAAGAGAGGATTTTTCATTACAGTTTCAAAGACATTAAACATGAACTGATTGCCTGTTCCCATTTGGAAGTTACAGCTTAATAAAAGTAATAAGGTAAGTCCAATGTTGTCTAATGGGAGAGGTGGGCCTTGCAGTAGTGAAAACTGAATTTAAGAGTTTTTCACTACTAGGACATGTGAAACTTAAAAGTACATGTCTTACTCTTTAAATATACTGCACCCTGCCCTCTGGGCTGTCAAGGGCCTACCCTAGGAATGTCTTATATGTTTTAAAAAAGAAGGTTTGGGCCTGGCAAATGGTTTATCTTCCCTGGTCGAAATGGCAATTTAAAACTGCATACAATCAGTGTATCAGGCCCACTACTAGCATTTAATTTACAGGCCCTGGGCACCGGTAGTGCGTCTTTACTAGGACATACAAGTAAATTAAATGTTCCAATGGGATATAAGCCAATTCTACCATGTTGTAAGGAGAGAGCACATGCACTTTAGTACTGGTTAGCAGTCGTAAAGTGTGCAGAGGCCTAAGGCCATAAAAAAGGAAGTCAGCAAAACAGGAGGTTTGAAGGCCAAATGTTAGGGGGAAAACAATACCAAGGATGGCAGGTCTAACACTGATCATTTGGGAGACAGATTTAAGAAAATGTCTAAATATTTTTGTAAGAATGGTCCCAAATACCAATGAAATGCTGTGGAATCTTTGTAATGCCTCAATATGGCCGGTAGGTGAGACAGTAGAGGGTTCAAGAGATGGTATGCCCAGTAGTCATTAAGAATTTGAAGAGACTCAGAAAGATCAGACCTTGCATCCGCATTAAGACTGGGAAAGGTAGAGAATCCAGTCATTGCACCGAGTGTAGCAGTGTTCAGAAGATCTGTTGATACATGAGAGTGATGAGAAGAAATACATGCCACAGACCAAGTTAAATGAAGTGTTGTTTAACCATTGTGTAACGTATTCAGCTCCTATCGACTTTTTGCCAAGGAACACCGATCAAGAGGACAAGTACCAACGTTTGTATATTAATGTATATTTTTGTTTTAAAATGTGCCTGCTCTACTGTATTTAGAACAAAAGTAGTGGTTTGTTAATAGGTAACATAATATAGGATTCTATGAGCTCTTCTTCTGCATAGCAAAAAGTATTGTAATTATGATAACATTTTGATTGGTAGCCAGATAACAAGTGATTTAAAACTCCATCTTCCAGCAATACATTATGGCCCAGGCATCTGCTCGATCTGAGTGACATTAGATTGTTAAAAGAAAACATTAAAACTGTTTTGCTCTTCGTAGTCAGCACAGGGAAGAGTGTTGGACTTTTTTTGGAATAATGACAAAATATTATGGGGTTGATTCACAAAGACAGTTATGAGTATGTTAAGTAGTACTGCTATAGTACACTAAGCGTACTGTTACGTGCTTTTGTGAACTGGCTACTAAATATATAAAATGGGAATAAAAAGGAAATAAAAAGAAAATAATCATTTATAAATAGTACAAATGGAAAGGGGTATGACCTCTCTGCACTTACTAAATAGGGGTTGTAAATTTGGGGTTCGATTCAGAAGTATGTGACAGTAAATAAAAGAATATGCCTGTATTACTACTTCCCATACTCATAACTGCTTTTGTGACTTGGACCCAAATTGTCTTTCTGGTTGTACATTCAAATGGCCCAGAAGTGCCCTGAAATAATATGGAGAGAGTCAAGAGATTGTTATTTATTAATTATACATTTTTGTCGAACGTGAGCAAAGCCGACATAGGTAAAAGAACATTGCATTAATGTGTTGTACAGTGTGCACAAAGGTTGAAAAACTAATAAGACAAAATAAAACTAAAAACTATTATGAAATACTAAACAATTATAATGAAAATGGAAAGTGACAAACAATACCATGTATTAATATTGATATAACAATACAGTATTAGTGCCTCCTATCTATATAAATGACCCTCTAAATTCCTTCTCTGAGGTGACTCAATATAACTCAGAGGTCAGTTATAACTAAGAACCATATAGACTAGCTAAAACAATGAATAATATGACAATTATACACAAAAATATACACTAAAGCCAGATGTAATACATTCACAAGGCTGTGACATTTCGTGTCAACATGTGTGCCTGCCTGACATTAAGTGGGATCAGTTTCACATCAAGAGAAAAAAATATATGTGCAGAAAAATCAGTGCTTAATCTGTAAAAGAATAACTGACAGGTCCAATGTTTTGCTCATATGCCTGAAGTTGGCAATACTGAATGTCGGTGTGACAAATACCAAGAATTAGTAGTCTTGATTTCATCTCATGCCTCTTTAATCCACCACCAGACACTGCCTGCTCTTTTATCTCACTGTTGCATGCTCCTGCTTTCTACATATGTCACAGATTTTCCATATTTCTCCTCCTTGTGTGAATTTCCCGCTCTTCCTCTAGGTCAAAGTCTGGTGAGAAACATTTAGTGCTGGTCCCCAAAAATGAGTGACGGTGGGCCCACCCTCTACCTATCAGCTCAAGTTAGGCCCTGGAAAACACAGAATGAAAACCAAATAATGTAGTGGATGAGGTATTGCAGGCTGCCTATTAGCAACCCCCTTTAAGGCATAGAGCCTGGCAAGGAAGGCACAAGAGGAATGCCATAGATTCATCGGTCAGAGACATTCAGAAGCAAAACCACCTAAAGGGCATGTGGGCTACACAAATATTTAGGTTGGCCAAAAAATCAGTCAGATAGGCAGACGTTTGCCTTAGGGCAGTCATATCTTTGTGCACCACATTGACCAGAAAGAAGAGAGCAGAGGTAAAGAATGACCTTAACCACTGAGGAATAGGAGGACAAATCAAATGCTACATGAGAGGCAAGAAGAATAAGAGAAAGGCTTCATGAATCATAGGACCACATGCATAACCGGAATTTGCTTGTTCTTAAAAATTGGTGTATAATTAGATAAAGTTCTCACTTATTATGAAGGCCAACAACCTCTAGAGAGTGAAAGCTTATTCATAAAGACAAATGAAGGTTTTTAAGCTAAATATGTTTACAAGCCAAGAAAGTCTTCTTATCGACAAACCACCAATCAATATAGAGCCAAAGTAGAAAGATTAAAAACACGTGGATGTAACCACAGCGATGTGCCCTAAACAGAAAGATGCCTCACACAATCCTCACTGCTGCGTCTGAAAAATTGTTTTTGGCTAAGCTTGAAATTCAGCAGATGTGTCAGAAGTACATTTCTGGAATATGCTACAGAGAGAACAAATCCCTAATCAGACTGTGAAGGCCATAAAACTGAGATATTTACCAGCTTATTTTTAGGTTAGGTTTAGGTCATGTAGGAGCCACATTTTAATTTCTCCACTTGTTCAGCTGGGATCCCTTTTGCTGAAAGTGCTATTATCTGTGTAACAGGAACACTTTTTGCAAAATGTCAATACTGGCTGGACACCATGTCACAGAATACAGTTTGTGTTTAGTTATGCATTTCAATAACATGCAGGGCGATTTTCCTTGCATGTGGGGGCCACTGCTGTTTTTTTCTGACTGAATGCTCCATGTCCCAAATGCAAGATATGAGCAAATTTGGATTGGAAGTCCTGCACTAAATAGGGTGTGATATCCATCATAGGGCCTCCAGCCAACTGTTTCAAAAGACAAAGGCAGCTGAAGCTTCATCATCAGAACCTATTCAGTATCCCCACTTCTAAAATAGGTGGGAAAATGATAGTTTGGGATACAATGCATCCCCCAATTATTAGCAGATGTTTAGCTTTTTCATGAAGACATAGGAGGCATTGCGACCTTTCAGGTGTCCATGAGATTTGTCATTAGTACTTTCTTCTTCCAGGAAATGCAGCCAATTAAGCTTTCCTTCTAGAGAAAACACTAAAAAAACTAAATAATTTCCATGTGCACCTTTGTTCCATACTTACTTTCACGGATTGTTCTGCCATCCAAGCAATCCTCACGATTAAGCACAGAGAAAACGAAATATGGGTTAGAATCGATAGGCCTGATTCACAAAGGTAAAGTGAGATGAAAGTCTCACTTTACGACTTTCGGTATCCACAAAGAGCATTTACTACTTGTGAATGCCCTTTGTGATTACCAAAAGTTTAACTTTACGACTTTCGGTATTCACAGAGGGCATTTTTGAGTAGTAAATGCTCTTTGCGAATACCGAAAGTCGTAAAGTTAGTCTTTCGTCTCAATTTACCTATGTAAATCGGGCCCTATGACTTTGGTAAATTTTCATGAATACTCAAGGAAGTATTTTTGAATCTCTGAACATTCAGGTATATATTTATGCAATGATAGGCATAAACCTACTATGCATATATTTTTAAGGTAAGATTTTCAAATTAGGGCACCAGAAAGAGGGGCAGAGTCTCATAGTTTAGTTACATTGTGTCTACTTATTGATTAATTGTGATTCATAGTCATCCACTCTGTGTTTCCAGAAGTGCTTTTGAGGAGATTTCAAACTTCAATGGGGCACTCTGCATGACAAAGCAACTCAAAACCTACAGTTCTTCCTAGAGATCCTTGCCCTTAGACAATATGCTGACAAACCTACTCATAATCAAGGCTGAGAACCTTCACTTGATCATTGCTAAACCTGACTTTAAGATTGCTGCCTTTTTTCACTGATGACACCCTGTTAATGTCCCGTACTCCTATAGGTATGAAAAACTAGTTAAACTGCTATCATAATTATTGAACCTGTAATGGGGTAATTATCAATCAACCGAAAACTAAATTCATGGCTTTGAACTAATATAAATACGTTTGTGGCAAGCTAAACTAAGTTTGAACAACACTTGTTGTATGTTGGACATCGATTATCTTGCCGTCAAATTCATCTTCAACAGAAAGTGAGATAATCAGGCCCTTAAGAGTAAGTAACAACATTCACTTTCAGAGATCAGGAGCTGTAATATGCATTTAAAAAAGTTAGATTGAGTAATATCCTTGGCTCTAGTGGCATCAACTTAGAGAGGAAAAATATTGCGGCCCACCAACACTTGTTTATTACAAAGAATACATTGGGACTCCCAAGGAGAATGCCTAATGTGCCACTTCACTATGAATTAGGATTAACACTCATTGAAACTGGCTCGTGCCCCTAAAGTATTAGATTCGCCTATAGAGCAGTGAGGCTCGGGAAATTTATAAAGATGCACTCAAGGATGTTTTGTTAATCAAGATAAGTCAGAAATTAAAATGGCTGACGTTTATAAGGAGTTAGATAGGGCAAACCTAAATAGGCTAATTGAAATTGATAGGTGGACAACAGAAATCTTAAAATAAATGTGAAAAGAATGGAGAGAGCATTTGATTTCTTAGATGCCCAAATTTTGGTTAACTTACCAATTAAATCTTATGCACAAGAACACCCCTTTGATTGAGCATTATTTAGATCTTGTGAACCCCAAAGCACTAAGAGATTAGTCTTGCACTTTCGCTTGGGGACATTATGGTTAGCCAACCTAACTAAATTATGGCCCCTGCAGCAACATCCCAAATTAAATCATCACTGCCTGTTTTCTCCTTTGTAGCAGACACTGAAGGACATTATTTATTCCTGTGCCCCTCTTACAAAAAGCATAGGATTAAATATTTAGTTGGTTGAGGAATATTGGAATAAGGACCTACGGATTAGCTTCAAGGATATGTAAAACTGACACTTCACAATTTGCAAACTGTTTCAGGTGCAATATGCTCTGTTGATGACTTTTTTTTGCTGTTATGAAATGATATTAAATATACATTTTATTTTTATATTCTTGTGTAAGCCTAGCATTTTGAATTGTTTTTGTGTGCCCTGTATGTGGTTTTCGCATTATTTTTTTTATCGTACTTTTGAAGTAAACATATTACTGATTTACTCCTTCACTTTTGATGACTTTGTGGCAGTTGATTAGTAAGATCATACGCTGATCACTCTCATACTCAAAGCAGAGCAGATTTGTTGGAAACCTACATGATATGCTTATAACACAAAAGTAAATCATTTTCTCCACTTTGAAGGCGGTGGCTTACACCACCTCATGCCTCTCTCACCTTGACAAACTGATATCTTCTTCTGTTAATGAACTGGCACATCTAACTGAAATATATGACAGTGAAAAATCCACACCCTGCTACATTTATAATCTTCACAACAAAACCAAGATACTGAAAGGTACTGAAAAAACCCTCCATCAGCCTTTAATCGATGTTCCCTAAATGCCACATGATCTATATAGAAGAAAAATGTCATCCTAGCCAAAGTTAACTACTTCAACATACTGCTAAACAGGGCTAAAAACAGACTGAGAAAATTATTTCAGATGGTGAAAGTGTCTTACACTACAACTTATAAATGTGATCAGTTTGTCAACTTCATCTGCAATAAAAATCAACCAGATCTGGATTTGGAATCCTGCACCTTCTTCACTCTAGGACCAAGAACCAATTCCATATTAACTTTTTAAAACTACTCAAAATTTGCAAAGGTTATGAAGATAGCTAAGCTTTAAAATCTTTTACAAATTGTGAAGGAAAATGCAGGTGCAACTTGGCACAGCCGTAGTTTTATGGCTAGTGCGTCCAGTGGTAGGAAGAGGCAAGAAGGTCAGGCAACTACATAGACAATTATAGATGAGATAATTGGAATTTCCTAAATGCGGGCCCTATTTATGGAACAGAAAATAGTTATTTTCAACAATTTATGAAATACAGACAAATAGATCTCAGAAAATAAAGGTCCTATGAGCCTTTTTGCATGTTCGTAAGTTTAGGTGGCGAAGCCCCTATAGACACACTTGGGGCAGATTAACAATGGTGTCACACAACGCAGGGAAACAACCAAAGTTGTTGTGCTGTGCTGCAATGTTTGAGAGGGAGAGAGCAGGAAAGTGCCAGGTCTTCTAAGATATGGCACTATGGAGGTCTCTCCCTTGTGCTGGCGCACAATCAGGCTGCCCAGCACCATACACACACCTTTACACCACAGTAAAAGGTGTCAGCGTCATGTCTAGCATAGGTTTTGTACTGGACGGCTACCCTTCCAGTACAAAACAATGTACCTAGACATCTTTTAAATTTCCCTACTGTGGATGTATGCTGTACAATGGAGCACACATGCACAGTCGGAAACGATTGCAGAAATAAAAGCATTTCTCCAAGTTTATGCCAATGTTAAAGAGGCGGTTTTTTTTGGTGTAAAACCCTGCCTACTATAATTAGTAGATAGGGCTTTGCATCAAGAACTAAGGGTAGTTACATGGGAACATCCATGTACCATCCATTGCATCAGCCGCCCTGATGCAAGGTAATGCAAAGCCACTCAAAGTGCTGCTTTGCGTTACTTTCAGTCAACTTTCCAGTGCAGAACAGTTTTTGCACTGAAAAGAAAATTCGAAATATTTTGGCTGTTTTGCGTCACTTTTCTGAACCAAATCCAGCACAACATGGTAGTTTATTTTTTCTCTTTATGTTTGCTTTTCTACTCTATTGGAAGGAATAGTAAAGCAATTTTCTTGTATTTGCTTTGGTATGCTGTGAGAGGAAGGTGCCTGTTGGGTTCCAACTACCTGATGCAGATATGTGTGACAGTCTGTGATGTCATAACCTGATGCCCTGGTCATTGGTGCCAAAATATCACTCTTTTGGAGCCAGTACTTATGAAGCTTTTTCCTCCTCACCGTTTATTTTGTCGTTTTGTAAGCATCTACTTTCAGAAAAGGAACTTAACAAAGTATTTACATATGGAAAATATCTCATTCAAGTTGTGCAAACTCCTCTTTCTCCAGAAGCACATTTGATAAACATCTTTATACTGCAAGCAAACAAGCCTTATATTAATGCTCCAAAACCGCAGTTCAGCTGACTGTGTTAATATGAAAACTAACAGCCTTGCAAACTTTCTGAGAAAAACAATGAACGCTTTTACTGCCCACATTTTCTTGTTAATCATTAATCAAGCTAACATCCATCAGTTTAGCTTGTGGTTGCATGAGGGGAATTAATTTGATGTAGGACACAACTATTGCAAAAGAAAGAAGAACATTGTTTCAGAGGTTAGAATCGGAGCCCATGCGATATTGAGGTATTCCAGCTACTATATTGGCTGAATGTGGAGTAAGCTGCGAAGGGACTTGAGTTCACCAACATGCGAAAAAGCCACTATGTAGGGTTAAAGGGTGTAAGACATTTGACATTCTATACAATATGCACATGGGAAACTTATAATTGTTACCTCTATAAGGTGGCACACATGTCTACGAATTTAATAGCTGAATTTTAATGTAAGTTTTGAATCTGATTGATTGCTCGGTTAGATCCAGTATCTCCAGGTTCAGGACAACACGCTTACGAATGCAGTTGACCGAGATGAATTTTAGGGGTAACCGGGTAAGTTCCGGTCTGAGAACAATTTTGAGATGATGTATATCCATATGAATGCAAATCATAGGGATGAATGAGAATAAATGTAATGCTAATCAGGTATTTCCCTTTCCTATGACAATTTTAGTATGGCACATACCCACATGAATGGAATGGATGGGGATGGATATTAGTGGCAAATTAGATCAATTGTCCAAGCCTGGACTAGATTGAAAATCGTGTTGAATTGTGGTACCTGTGAGATTTAAATGGTTGAATGTTAACATATGCTGCAAAAGGAGGATTATTTATGACAGCACACAAAGACACTATTAATAATGGACTCTTGATGGGACTCTGATAAATTTTACCGATTTGAGTTGAGGTTGGTATAAGAATAGGAGACATAAGTTTGATTTTGAACAGTTACATTATGAATGGAACACACTGTTAAGATCTTTATTAAGTTCCGATTTGAACTTTGTGTTCTAGCCACATATGAGGAATGGATGGGATGTGGTATGTGGTATGTGAGCAACTGGATTTTTGTGTTAGAAAGAAGCTCCAACCTGGGAAGCTATAATGGAAAATTGACATCCAATGATGATATTGTTCACAGATAATAATCGAGGTGCAGTATTTGGAAGTGATAACATTAGTAAATGTAGCCACCAGTTCTAAATCATGCACTTCTTATTTTTGGTCATATATGAAGAATGAATGTATCCACATGAGATGCTCTGCTCTGATTTCATATGTGATGAAGTTGTGGTCTGTGACAGATTGAGTGAGATGATCATGGAAAAAATATTTAATGAGGACAATAATGCATTTTTACATGGTATTTTAAATGTAGGGAGGTCGCCTACTTTACTATCTATATTGGCTTATTATTGTAGACTTATTTAAATATCTCATACAAGTAATGATGTAGGTGTAGTAATTGTGGAATGCGCATCATGGTGCACTTCGGTTTTAAAGAGGAAAGCTGTCATGAGAGGTTGTGTCAAAACATGTGCCTCATAGTACAATAGCGCCACTCAGAATGTGTTATTATTGCTGTTATGCTGTGGGGTTAGGTCACATGGAGATTTAACTTTTGCTCCTGCTGTATGTGGGTGAGTGGTCCTTTAATACTGGTGAAATATAGTGGGTGTTTAGATATATGAAATGATTCCAACATTTAGTGATTTCCTTTTGTTTCTGTTTGTGCATATACTTTGTAATTTTTTATCATGTCCTAAATGGGGTAGTACAAGCAACAGGATATTGTCATTCTCTATTTTGTATAAATAAAATTATGGACAATTTAAAATCTTGACCAATGTAGTACCTTTCAAGGATACCTCAAAAAACAAATCACACAATACGTGGAAAAATTAGGTTCCTTATTGGAGAGAATTCTTTTTGCAAGTTAGACGTGTATGTGATGTTTTGGTATAACACTTTTATAAATTAAGCGTAACAATTTAAAATCATTTAAACTGCACATTGAAAATGGTTTTGTATGAAATACTTGTAGGTTGGAGGCAACAATTTGAAAGTAAGGTATAATACACACTGCAATATGATATTTCTGAATAGGAATTTTGTAAACAAAATGTAGGAAGTTTATATGACAAATTAACTCCAACCAGGTAGAGGTCGTACACAAGAGAACAAATGATCAATTTTAATACTACATTATCTGCTATCCACATAGTGACTTTTTTATAATGAATATTCATGCACTCTTTAAGAGAGTGGATAGATATAGTTCTCTAGGGCTCTGTAATGTACATAGTATAATCTGATTCTGCAGAATTCTACAGTTAGTGAAATTTACTGCAAAAACCAAAGGTTTCAGGGAAGTTATAGTAGGCTCAGATTTAACTCGGGCAAAACCATAGAAATTCAGCAGTTATAGTTACCTGAGCTAACTATAACTTATGTCCCCGCTATACACTGCTTAGGACCTCAAGTATTACATCACTCATGACATGGCAAGTGACATCACTGATGACATCTCAAATATTTATATATGGCTGGGTTCAAACTGGAATGTCATGGGGAGCACAAAAACAATGGATATATGCCCAGATCGCTGTACTGGGGTGAATGTATGACATTGTTCTGCATTCTGTCCATCAATTGTTCTTTTTGCATTTGTAATCCTGAGTGGGACGGGTATGCCCAAACGTGGGTCCCATGCTCTCTATGCCACTGGATTCAAGCTATCCTGGCTGATGAGGGGTGAAACCCCGAACCTGGTCCTAGGATGCTTGTTTCCAGTCCAGGGAGGACCTGGCCTAGCATTTCGGGCTGGACTGTTCCCATTGGGCACAGGGTCAAGACTGATTTGCATTTGGCTGGGTTTAAACTGGAATGGCATGGGGAGCAAAAAAATGATGGATTTAGGCCCAGATCTCTGTACTGGCTTGCATGTATGACATTGTTCTGCATTCTGTCCATCAATTGTTCTTTTTGCATATATTTATTTAGTTATTCATTTTTTTTATTTATTTTCCAGCCATGATGATGTTCTGGTTGGGAATGAACCATATTGGTGGGCTGTTTTTGTTATTATGACTGATGTACCAATTCATTAAACTATTCTCTCTATTCTAAATACAGAAGATTGGCTGTGGCATAATTCATCAACCCTAGGAAGTTGGATTGAAAAAATTGAGTGCTTCTTCTTGTAGGATTTTCCCTATATTATATTTGATATATCTTGAACATGATCCAAGGGAACACTCCAGATCTTACCATTGGCATAATTTTCAATTCCATCTGGTAGTGTGCCTACACTACATATGTTAGCTTCTGAGTTACTAGGACTTCTGTGATAATGCTCCTTTGGTGTAAACATACACACTGCTGTGCCACCCCCTGGCTAAGTTAGTGCTATATAGATGTCTTTTCGTCCCTTCACCCATAGGAGAAGCGTATGCCCAGCAAAATTTTGTGAGCAGCATAAAAGGGCACCTATTTCAATCATGCAACAGAAAACAATAGGTACAATTTCTGTCATGTGTCTGACAACACTGATACACCCTATAGCACCGAGCTTAAGGGTAATCTTAATTTTACGAGCCTCAGAAGTCACCTGTCAAATGAAGATTACAATAACTGCAAGTGTACCTCACTCTTGTGGTTTTTCGTATAGACATCTCACCTGCTAAAAGTAAGTGAAATGCATATGGACAAAAACATCCCAAAATTGAGTTATAAAATGCAGGCATTGGTTTGACAAAACTAATTCCTGCTGTTGAGATTGATAAATATGATAGAAATGTACACCCTGATATATGCGTGCAAAGCAGCAGCAGTACCAATAAATGCAATATCGATGTACGCTGTAATCAATGCACGCCCAATGATGTCAATACCAGCAAATGCAATGCTAATTAATGTAAGCTGTAACCTATGCATGCACAGTGAGGTCAATGCCAGTAAATCCAATGTCAATGTGCACCGTAACTTATGCCCACATAATGACGTCAGTCTTGGTGAATGCAATGTTGACGTATGATGAAAAAATGTACGTGTGATAATGAGAATATTAGTAAATATGCTATCAATGCCCACCATATTACATGTGCTGACGCTCACAAGCTTGTATCATTGCTGTTGGATTTATCAGGAATGACCTCTACACCAACCCCAAGTCAGAGATACATGGTCAGACAAGCCCTGCAACCCAAACCTGAGCCTATTGATTGACAGGTAGCAGGTGCGGTTACACTTAGCCCAAAGAAAAACTTGCACCCAGGAAAAACCCTCATCGATCCCACAGATAAGTAGTCACACCACAAACAGGCCCCAGGAGATTGGCCCCAATTAAACATGTTTGGCCAAAGGTGCATGTTCGCAAAATACCACAAAGTTAGATGCCACATGTAGTTAGGAACACTCAGCCAATCAAGACATGACATGCACACCGCACAAGGTGATCAAGCGCTCACCACACCGGACATCTGGACATGCACACACTGGCGCACACTAGTTTTCCCTGAGGTTGAGAGCCATCTGTGTCCTCCTTATCAGATGTGTTTTCTTATTATTTATGACTATAATGCTTTTCAAAGAATGTTAAAGTGTTTTATTGCACCCACAAAATGTATATATGTGTGGTCAAAACCTCTGTACTTGGAGGAGACTGTCTTCAGATGCACCTCTGTTGATACTCTCCGTTACGTTTAATTAAACCAACTTGTACCTGTTTAGCCAAACTCCTCTTGTCTTTTCATTTATTTAAGGTAAAATCATATTCGAGCAACACTGCTTTTATTCTCCATTTTTCAGGAGGGTAACTCAAAATGGTACAGTATTCACACATCCTGAAAGTACTGATGCCTGCAACATCAGTTCATCCAGATGCATGAATTGCAAAATGGGAATCTTGCATTACTTTTAATAGGGGACATAGTTGGGTATGATTGCTCTCATAACAACTATCCAAGCAACAACACACAAACAACACAAAGCATTACAAAGTATTCTGGATGCCTATTAAATGCAGATCAGACATTTTCTGTACTTGGGTATTTTAAGAAATTAGACTATTATTTGTGGTGGGCGACTACACACCTCACAGTCCTTGTCAGGGCGAACCATCAAAGTCAATAAATTAACCAGAGCTCAACTCCCTGGCAGCTAAGGCACAGATAGAAAAGCAGACAGGCTTAACTTGGGTAATATCAGTAGCGGCCCGTGGTGGGAGTGCTGGCAGGCGCTGACGTGGGGCGGGGGAGGGGCAGGATGGGGGGTAGTAAACTACGGATTACAGCAGATTAGAGGTAAGTAAACATAAATAAATAAAACGAATTTCGTTGCGTGCGCTGCATCGCATTTGGCGATGCAGCGCACGTAACGAAATTCGTTTTATTTATTTATGTTTACTTTCCTCTAATCGGCCGTAATCCGTAGTTTACTACCCCCCACCCTGCCCCTCCCCCGCCCCACATCAGCGCCCGCCAGCACTCCCACCACTGGCCGCTACTGGGTAATATGTGAAGTATTTATGCAGTACCAAAACAGCAATAAAGCCAAAAAGCAAAAAAATAAAAATCCCAATCTGTATTAGAAATAAATAGATTAAAGTTCGATAAACAAAATGACACGAAAGTTGCAAAAATCCAATAAGGGAAAGGGAGAAATGAATTTAAGTTTTAAAGTAAGAGTAGCACTGAGAAGCACAAAGTGCCGTGATACTCAATGGTCAAGGCAGACTGGAACCTATGCACAATCTGAGCCTGGCTACTATGGAGCGCTGATCAGATACACCAACCAGACTCATTCTGGTCAAAGATTTTATATTCTGACTTAGGGCCTGATTTAGATCTTTGTGGGATTGGTCTAACCATCGCTTTTTCTGTGGCCTTCCCTCCTGCTGCCTTGGTGATCCACCTGTTCGATTTAGATGTTGACTGGTCACTGGAGGGAAGACTGACACAGTACCACAGCTTTCGCCAGAATATTTCTCCCACGCTGACAGCATCAGAGGCAGAAGCTGCTGTAAAAGGGAGTCCCACCAAAATTCCCACCATCCAGATTACGATGTGCCTTTCTGCTGAGGCAACTGTGGTGGGGAAAACTCCAAGCACGAGTTGGTGGAATGGAAGAAAAGGGATGAAAGCCCACCTTTTTTCGTGGTCCCACCAAGGATTCCGTCTTGAATGCCATTGTTCAGGTCCATCCTGTCCTGATGCTATTTGACCATGATGCTCAGCCACCCCGTTGTCACCAGGATCAGAGGTAGGCTTTTGTGGTGGTTGTGGGTGTACATTCAATAGTGTGTGTATGTGGTTGGTGTGCAATTCTATATGTAAAAACATGTGCAGTACCCATTACCTACATATACATATTGACAGATTCACAACATATGTGTATTGAGCTGATAATAAGTAGTACTTACTTGTCTCCATACCACTGTGGCCTCACTCCGTCAGGACACCGCCACCAGGACACCGTCAGCACAATGGAAACATCTAAATCAGCTTGGTGCAAACTCATCAGCATGACGGCAATGGAGTACAGTTAGCCAGCAGAGAAGGTTGCCGCCACAGTGGTCTCCTGTCTATTGCTGCAATATCTAAATATGGTGGGCAGACCACCATCAGCTTGTCGGAGTATTTAGGGCCACAGCCACGGTGGGATGGTGGTAGTACTGCCAAGATCTAAATCAGGCCCTAAGCTCTTTAAGTACAAATACACAGTAGAAGTATGCTTCTAAAGCCCTCAAGGCCTGCAAGGGAGTCACTTAGAGAGTCACAGTGTGCCAGGCAGAGACTAAAAGCAGTGTCCAGTCCAGGTACAGTTCCCACTGGTCAGCTGGGCACTTGCTGTATCCCTAGAGCTTGAATATGAGGTCATCCTTATGACTCGTGGAGTCCACTTCTTTGGCCTCAGTATAAGAAGGAGCAGGTCCAGCCTTCAGGGCTCCTCTCAAGTCACAGACAGCAGAAGCAGGACTCTTCTGTCCTTCCTCATGTCCAGCAGTTTTCTGAAGTGGGTGCCTGAAGATGCCATATTTATGCCTAGAACCAACTAGTGGGTAGGAGTGAGTCCTGGGCATGTACTAATCAATGGCGTTAAATTTCTGGTGCCAGCCCTACCCACTGTGTGCATTCACAAGATGGTGAAAGTCTTTGGCCACACTAAATATGGGCTGTGAGGGCTGGGGGCGTTTGTGAGGAGTGTGCTATCTATCGTAATCCTAGTTTCCTCCTACATCTAACACTAAAATCCAGTTTAAAGCAGCCACTGTACTCATAATAAACCCAGAGACAGAAGTCTGGTAGGACAAGGCAGGGTTCTTCAGCAATCAGACAGTGAATATATAAGAAGTGTCTTGGCATCCTGTTCCTCTCCTTTCAAGTGCACCCAAAGTGTTATAAATAAAACCTAGAGACAGAAGGCTGGTAGGACAAAAGCAGGATTCTTCAGGAACCAGACGGTGGATACACAAGAATTGTCTTAGTGCCCTGTTCCCTTCCTTCAAATGTGCCCTAAGTGTTATGTGTGAACCCAGCAGATCTGTTAAACAGGATTTGACACTCAAGCAGGATTTGACACCCTTCTAGTGAGCTCAAATGAGTCAATCCTATGCATTCAAATCAACCTGTCAATCACAGTAACCTTTTTGTGTAGCCCCTGAGAGGAATTTCACACCTCATTCATACCTATTCAGATGCTCACCACTGCCTGGGGGGAAGCTGGAGAGTAAATTAAAATTAGCCTCCAGTAACTTCAGGCAAGGAAAATGTAGCTTTCTAAAAGTTACTTTTCCTTCATATTGATTAAAAATCTGACTTCACCATTGATTGGATTTTAATAACTATTCAAATGTAACTATTTTTCAAGCTAGTCCCATTCCCAGGGTACTGTATCAGGATTTTAATCTGTTCTCTGGTTTTGTTCATAGGGTAGCTAGGCCTTACACAGTGAAAAATAGCTTTTGGGTGCTGGTCACTGTAAATACATGTTAACAATAAATTGCCCTACTTTTAACTACCATGCACCCTGCCTTGTGGGCTACACGTTCTACATGGGGATGACTTATTAATATTTAAAAGGGAGGATTTGATCTCTAAAGGGGTTTATTTTGACAGGTCCAATTGCAGTTTTACACTGATACAGTCAGGCTACAATGGTAGGCCTAAAGCCATTTTTCCACTGCAGTGGATGGCATAATAGGTGCTGCAGTCCACTAGTGGCATTTTACTTCCTGACCCCTGTTTAAAGGGGGAGCACAGGCACTTTACTACTGGTTAGCAGGGGAAAAGTGCACAGATTTTTATAACCAGCAAAAATATAGGGTTCAGCAAAAGGCAAAAATCTGGGATAACCATACAGAAAAGATGCATTTTGTACAGTATAAACAAGTTCACAATAGTATGCACAGTAATAAAAATAAAAATCACATAGCAGAGAACATTGAATGGGGTTGTGCATATAAGTGTGGGACGGGACAGATGGGGCCAATATTTAGATGTTGTAATGCACTCAACTTTCTCCTTGGAAAAACACAACTTTACTGCCTAACAAGACGTACTACTTCTCACCTTACACAGCACACATTAAGCCATTCCAAACATGCAATTGACTGGCTGTTAAGGCACACAGTACAGTTGCTCATCCTTAGCTACTAACCACATAAATACATGTGCAATTAGAACTAGTCCAAATCAGTTTGTAAGCACTTTGATAAGGCTCTCTGGCCTCAGAAATCAAACGATCTCACAACTTCTTCAAACAGACATACCCACTCCACTAATCGTACTTATACTCAAACACCAGTTAGCTAGGGAAACATCCGAAAAGCCACACCCTGATCTATCAAAAGGAGGTACAATGCCCTACTAATAGCAGGTTCAGCTCTGTACATGTGCCAATTAACAATGACAATAACAAAAATAATTTTTAGAATTTTAGTCGAATCAGCCTCTTGAAAGCTATTTACAGGGCATGGACCAACATGGCATGTGCTGAGACTGAATTACAGAAACCAGAAATGGAAAGTCAGGTGGGATAATGTTATGTGCCCCAGGACTACACAGATCACCAAACAGTGGGATGTTAACATTAGATATATATTAAATGAAACACATTTTTTATTTTTGGAGCAGGTAGCTAAATTGATTTGTCCAGAATCATATTTTTGAATTTTCTGGTCAAGTACTGAAGCTGAGACTAAAAAAATGTATCTGTGATCAAATGACGATTACACAGGTCAGGATCACAAAACCATATCCTCCTGGCAGTATAATATACAAACAAAAAGTGACAATTACACTCCTAAAATCAGATCCTGATTCACAGAGTCTGCATCTGGAGAGTTTTATTCATAGAGGTCACAAATGTGGAAAATTTACAAGATTTGTGGATACTTCTGCATTTCTAAGTGGGTTGTGAATGCGAGAAAGTGCCCATGCAAATGGTATGAACACCCAAAAAACGTCCACTTTGTGGACATTCACAAACATTAGATGTGTCTCCGTGGTGCTGAAGGTGTGTGAAAACCCCTGCAACACAACATTCTTATCTACATTTAAATCCATTTGTATCAGTTTAATTGACTATAAGTATTCCTTGAGGTGTTTAAAAGCAAGACCTGTAGGACTTTCCACCTGTCTTCCGTCTTTGTCGACTCGGAGGTGTTCATCACAAAATAGCCTGTCTAGTGGTGTGACCCATCTTTGTTAACAGGCACCTTCTAGGGGTCGTTTTGTGAGCCACAGCGGAGAGGGAAAGTGAATTATCAATGACAGTTATTTTTAAGAATCAGTGGTTTAACACTAATTTCTAATCAGATCCTACAGAAAGGAACAGCTCGCATGGCAGCTGTACTTTTCCCAGGGTTAATTACCTTTCACTGCTCCATCCTAATGAGTCAGCTGTTCCCGTCATTACACAACCGCGCTGTGTGCATCTGCAGCTCTCACTGTGGACAAACACAGGCGCTAACACTCTGTTTACACACTGGCGATATTTGTTGAACGAAGAATTTGCAAAACAGTTTACGAAACAATCTTTGAAAAACGCTTTCTGTTTCTTACATTTTTTGTTGGATCCGATTGAATATTTCAAATCAAACAATCTTTATTTCGGCCAAAAGGCCATAAATGAACATGCAGAAATACTTAAAAAGAATATGTAAAAAAGTTCAAGATAAAAGATATAAAACATATAAAAGATCCGGCAAAATTACATGGTAATAAGAGGACCATAATGAAGTTTATAAAAAAACATTAAAATGCACAACAAGCTTCAAGGGGACACCTATTTTTGTCTTAGCCTCCACATACACTTCAGGTACCTTGAAACGGCAAAAACAATACACTGCCTTGTGTTGCTTCTAAGTATTCTGAAAGCAGTATTATAATTCCTCAAACCTAAATTGCGACAAACTGGCAGTATCCACTTATTCCTATGTCCATGGCAGGCTGGGCAAAATAAAACTACATGTTCAGCCACTTCAATCACTCCAGGACAAAATTGACAAGTTCTATCAGAGTCAGTGATCCCACACCTCCATGTGGCAGTAAAGACATGAATTGGTAAAGTCCCCAGATGGAATTTAATGTACAAGTTCCTAGCATAGGGGCCCCATCTCATCCAAGAATGATTCCAAGCAATAGTCAATGTTAAACTCCAAAAAGGAAGCAGTGAGGGAGCCCACCCTAGAGTAACTTGAAATGTTTTGATCTACATAGTCCCAATAGGCACATTTCAATGCCTGTTTAGATACCAAAAGAGCATCTGCTGGTGTGGACCAAAGGTCACCAAAACAATCTGCCTCAGACGATCCCTGACCACCCTAAACCAAGAAATCTTACTGGACTCGAACTTCCTTATTACCTCTTTTTTTTTGTTTAAATCTTTTTATTAACATTTTTTGCACATTATTAGTAAAACATATAGTCAGAGCAGCGCTCATGCATCAAGTGGAAGAAAAAAGAAAAGTGATTGCCAGTAGCACAATGCACAATACCCAGTAGCAACAGGAAAAACAGAGATGTAAATTATGGCGAGTACATCAAACCATGAGTCAATATCCCTAGGGAGGGCGGAGCAGTGCTGGTGAGTCACAACACCGGGTGGCATGTAAACGATTCAGGTATAGTGCAGTTCGAACCCAACTGGGGACATAGGGCACAACAAAATGAGGACAACATAAGTCAAGGAGGGGAAAGGGGGAGTCGCTTAAGGTCTGCTGCCGCATCTAGTGTAGCTGGGGGGGCCAAAGCTGCCAGGATCTGGTGACAATGAAGCTCTGGAACAGAAGGGCTAAGTCAGCTCGGGTGTCAGTACTACTCTACACTCCCATCGGCGGGGATGTACCCTGAGTAACGGCCCCAGGTAACGTATAACTTCCTTATTACCTCTTATAGAGCTCTTCGAAGGAATATGAGTTCAGGAGCTGACCACAATCTCCGCCAATACAATAGTGGTTTCAAGTCCACTATGTCATTGTCTCGCCTTAGCTCATAGTCTAGCCATAATGGGCACAGGGAAGTATTTGCTGGGAGGTTATTTAAATCTCTTATGAGCTGATTTTCTACTACTTCAAGGGGCCTAACATCAGAGATGCCCCACAATTCAGCACCATACAATGAGGCCCCCAGTGCCTATCACTATAGATCTCCAGGACTGGGGTGATTGGACAGTATGTAGATGTATGCTGGACCCTCAAGATATCACCCACAATATTGCTCAAACTTAATTTTACCCTTCTGGACATGAAATGACCAGTCAAAATGATCAAAAAGAGTCACCCCCAAGTAATCAAACACTTGAAAATGCTCCAGACTTTCACCATTGAGAGTGGAATTCAGACGGGCTGTTGGGGAGGGATTGAAGACCATATATTTAGTCGTACCAAGGTTGATCTCCAGCCACCACTGCTTGCAGAAGGCCCCAAAGCCATCCAAGAGTGACTGAATATTTAATTTAGTCAACTCTACCTAAAGCATAAAACTGGGACCCAAACACCAAAAGGATGTTCTGTATAGTTATGGGCTTTCTAGCCACAGTAGCATATTTATTTCGCTTTAATTTTGAAAACTAACAAAGCGGTACCCTTATTTCTAGGGATCACTGTCCTTACAGTGATGTAAAAAAAGTAAAATTCTCTGCCAGTTTCAGCTCATCTAATATGAGTGTGAAGCACACCCACTTTAGGGAGTAACACCAAACTATACTGTGATAATGACAAGTATTTAAACAGGGCCACATAACAGAGATTACAGTCAATCACTCACAAAAGGTTGATGCTCTACCAATATTCTCCATTTTGGTTTTAGACTTCGGACTATATGGGTCAGTCCAGTTCTTTATTGAAATAGACCTCGACAGAGATCAACAAAATATCACATTATGTTTCGAGTGCAAAAAATTGTAATAATATAAATTTTAAAAACTTTAAAAGACTAAGGGCCATATGTAGCAAGCAATTTTTCGATTGCAAAAACTGCGAATCGTTAAAATCCAGTGTTCGCAAAATAGAGTTGTGCGATATATGAAAGGTAATCGCTGTGCAAAATTGCCAATCGCTAAAATAGCGATTCGCAGAAATCTGCGAGCATGAAACTGCGATTAAATTAGCGAATTCGCATTTTGCGATACTTTATTTGCGAATTTCGCAAATAATGTATTCGCAAATAGCGAATCGCAATGAAATGTGTGAAAAAATCGCAAATAGCGATTTTACAAAATTCGCTATTTTGCACCTCGCAATTACTACCAACTCTGAGCAGGTGGTAACCAGGTGCAACCTATATAAACTGACCCAGAATGCTACAGGGGCATTCACAATGGCTGCGCTGTACATCATCGCTAGGAGACTGAGGATCAGAGCTGCTGCCCAGGGAAGGAGATGCCAGGAGAGGATCTCCAGGGCACGCCTCACCTTGTTCCAGCAAACAGAGGAGGTCCATGAGAAGTACAGGCTGCACCCAGACAGCATCCTAGAACTCATTGAGGAGCTAAAGCCCATGCTGGAGCACCCCACATGCAGGACACGCACCATCCCCACCCATGTGCAGGTCCTGTGCTCACTGCACCTGCTGGCGTCTGGGAGTTTTCAGGGGGTGATAGCAGCAGCAGGAGGGGTGACACAGAGTAGCCTGTCGCGCTTCTTCCACACTTTCCTGGATGCCATGATGCAGAGGATGCATCACCACATCCATTTCCCTAACACGCAGCAGGCACTCGACCAAACCAAGCAGGGGTTCTATCAGATAGCCCAATTCCCCCATGTCATTGGCTGCATTGATGGGACCCATGTCGCCCTCTCCCCCATCCCAGACAGAATATGTGTACAGGAACAGGAAGTCATATCATTCCATGAATATCCAGGTAGTCTGTGATGCCACCCATGTCATCACGGACATAGTGGCAAAATATCCTGGTAGCACCCATGATTCCTTCATGTTCCGCCACAGTGGGCTACACCGTCGCCTCTTGGCTGGGGAGTTTGGTGAGGGTTACTTGCTAGGTAAATACATGGCTAACATTCACACATTCAGTAACGCTCTTGATTGGGATGACAGCGTGTAACCCATTTCTTTTGCACCCTGCAGGGGACAGCGCGTATGCAGTGCGGGATTTCATCATGACGCCCTACCTGAATCCAGCCACTGCTGCGGAGCGCCGCTACAACAATGCCCACAAGTCGACCCGCAGTGTGATAGAAAGGACTGTTGGCATCCTAAAGAGCCGATTTAGGTGCCTACACAAGAGTGGATGTGCCCTCCAGTACAGCCCACAGACCTGCTGCAAGGTAGTGGTCGCATGTGCAATGCTGCACAACATAGCAACCAGGAAGGGCACCCCAGTGGAGCTGAGCGGATCAGAGTCCTCTGATGATGAGGGACCAGCTCCTCGTGCAGGACCAGCATGTGGTGTCGGGGCGGCTGCTGGACGCCAGAGACGCCAGGAGATTACGCGCAACTATTTCTAGGTGAGGAATAATGACACAATACGATGTATTGGTGCACAACTGTGTTTTTATTCCTTGAATTTCAGGAACATATCTGGCAAACAGCCTGACGCACACCTAATGTGTGTCACTTATATTTGCAAATGTTGAAGTCACAGAGCAAAGATGTCCTACACACTCCAGTCCCCAGCAATGTGTTACCTGACTCATTGCCATGCTTCCCTGATGCCACCTCATCTCCTGCGGGCACGGCCTGTTGCACCGTGCTGTGGGTGCCCACTGAGCTCCCCCGGGTCAACGTGTGTTCTCCCCTGCCTCCCGCTCTTCCGTCTGGTCTCAGGGGGTGGTGGGGTTATGCTGCTCCTGCTTGACTGATCCTCACTCTCCCCTGTGCCCAGGTGTCCTGTCCCACCTGTGCCAGCCGCCTGCATCAGTTCCACAGCATGTGTCACCTGCACCAAGATCTTGGCCACATCCTGGCTGTTATGTGCCATTTCCACCTGCATGCCCACACACCGACGTGACAGCAGGGACGTGACAGTGCACAGGCGGTTGACCGCCTTGCTGTATGTGTCCATGCGGGCGTTGGCTCTCCTCTGCACGGCACACAGTTCGCGTATTGCACCGGTCATTTCCCTGAACCCATCCCTCATGTCGCTCATGTGATGGTTTAGTGAGGAAAACTGACGCTGCATTGACCGCATTGATTTGGCTTGCAGGCGCTGCACCCTCAGCATGGTGCCCTCCAGCCCGGCGAACACGGACTGCTGATCCTCAGCACCAGCACTGGTGGATGCCCTTGCCCTGCGCCTGTTCCCCCCTCCTTCCCTCTGGGGGTCAGGGGACTGTTGCCTGTGACAGACTGCACGGTGGCCTGGGACTGGCTGGGATTCTTCTCCGCTGTCATGTTGGTCTGCCTCCATCTGTGGTAGTGGTGGCACGATGTGGCGCTTTCTGCATACTACAGGGATCTCAGGGGTCTGTACCTCCTGCTCCTCATCCCCTGCCTACTCATCGTTGTCATCTGCCTCCTCAGCCACTGCACTGCCCTCCTGCCTTACCGGTGGTGCTGTGGAGACAGAAGCACAGACATTTGTTTTAGTGTCCTGCAACTCCTTTTGTGAGAGAATAAATCTACTTCTTATTTGCATCACCTACGTACTCTCTACCTGATTTTACCCTTCCCTAACTCACTGGCATTGTTACTACCTTGCTGTGTCTCATTGCAACACTGTTTGGTGCATGTGACTACATCTCCCATGATGCATTTCAGGGTGTACACAACAACATGTACTGGAGTTGCACAACTGTTTTGCTACTGGGGGGTCCTAACTGTGTGGGTGCTATTGGTGGAGTGGCAGGGGACAGATGGCATGCATCTTACCTTGTCTGGTGGGGGGTGGGTCGGAGCTGCCCAGGTCACCCACTCCACTGACACTCTCTGGTTGCAAGGTGGACTCCACCAACTCCTCATGGGGCGTGGAGTCTGTTGCAGTGGATGTTCCACCACCGGTCTTATTCGACTCTGCCAACCTGGTTGCCACATTTTCTTTGGATCTTTGGCGCATATCATACCACCGCTTGCGCAGATCCTCCACGGTGCGGTGGGTTACGCTGATGGTATTCACCTTTTCCTGTATGGAATCCCAGATTTTCCTCTTCCTTGCCTCAGGCACGTGCAGGGATTTCTTGCCAAAGAGGAGCTCAAGGCTGACTACCATCTCCTCTATGAGCACTTCCTGCTCCCTCTCACTGAATTTTGGTTTTCTCTTCCTTCCTGCATCCTACTTCTCCTCCTCCTTCTCCTGGGGATTCATTTCACCTCTCTGGATGGCAGTGCAGTGCTCCTTCACTCTCCTCCCAGCCTCTGACTGAGCTTCTGGCAATCAGGTGCAGCTGTGCAGTCACACTTCCTGGTTGTGATGTCAACAAGCTGCACCTGAATGGCAGACTCTCTATTTTGCGATTCCTTATTTGCGAATTCGCAATTAAGGAATCGCAATGTGGGGGTTCGCAGTTAATTCTGCGAATTTTGGCGATTCGCAAAGAAATTGCGAACTGTTTCATACATCAGATTTTGCAATTCTCAAATAGCGATTCGCAAATGATCGCTATTTGAGAATCGCAAAACCTAGGAATGATACATATGGCCCTATAAGAATAAGGGAGCAGGCTTTTTATTTGGCCGGTACAGCATGAACATAAAAGTATCATTACATTATTTAACATTAGACTCATACAAGTTACGGGCTTGAAAACAACCTACAGCCTTACTACAGAACAGATGAACACCACCAAGCTACATTTTTTGACACCATTAGTAAAAGAGAAAAATATGTTGAGCATGAGGTAGACAGGCCTATGTCCTGATACAGCTTTCAATGGGAGACCACCAACCTCAGCAACAATATGCTTCTTATAATTCTATACAATTTCTGTAGATGCAAATATACCATTAAACTGCCTGCTATTTTAGAAAAAGTAGGGTGGACTTATTGTTCAATTATGTTAGTTTACATCTGGTATATTTATGGTAGATAAAGTGTGGAAAGGTGAAGAAAGCAGCAGCACGTCTGCTTTTTCTTTCAAAAGAAAATGAAAAGAAAAACACATTGCACTCAGAGCCTGTTAATATCCAATATCCAAATCTAATGCCAGGAACGGCACATGTTTGAAAATGTGGGGGCAGATTTACAAGCCCCTTGCGCCACTTTTGCGTCACTTTTAACATGGGAAAAGTGACGCAAAAGTGGCGCAAGGGGCTTGTAAATCTGCCCCGTGGTACTTAGTGGCTATTAACTTGAGCTAACAAAATAAATATATTCAATCATATGACATGAATATGGTAGTGTGAGAAAGAATTGTGGGACACCAAATTGTGCTGAGTACTAATGTACCCATCATGCACATCACCTACCGCGTTCATGCTATGCCTTGTCCTGTCCTGGTGTGGGTATTTAACACACTCGCTTGTATGTGCATAGCATGCACAGACAGGCACACACATGCACAGTGAATTGAATCACCCCATGGCTGGCGCAAGGGAACTCAACAACTTATTTGGATGCAGAGGGAGAAAGTTATGAGTGCTTCCTTGAAGTGTATTATGGTGATCAGATAGAGATAGTAGGAGGTTGCTTACACTGTTTAGCGTTTTTTTGCACATTGTTTTTATTGTATTTTAAAAATATGGGACGTTTTATGCAGGTGTGCTAATCTGTTTTTAAGGACTGCAGGGGGGAGCTTTCGCTCAGTTTTAAAGCCGAGTTTGCAACATACCGGGTTAGCGGGGGCCGCCATCTTGGGGCTAGTACTGGGTGCAGTCTAGTGATCCACCATCACTACACCATAAAGAGCGAGGCTGGCGCGAGTGCGCAGCGTTATCTCTCCTGAGGCTTGAGCCGGGAGATAGTAGGAGGTTGCTTGCACTGTTTAGCGTTTTTTTGCACTTTGTTTTTATTGTATTTTAAAAATATGGGACGTTTTATGCAGGTGTGCTAATCTGTTTTTAAGGACTGCAGGGGGGGCTTTCGCTCGGTTTTAAAGCCGAGTTTGCAACATACCGGGTTAGCGGGGGCCGCCATCTTGGGGCTAGTACTGGGTGCAGTCTAGTGCTCCACCATCACTACACCATAAAGAGCGAGGCTGGCGCGAGCGCGCAGGGACGCGCGCAGCAGGCGCGCCGCTGGCGCGCCAAAGGCAAGCCCGTCTGCGCCCGTCCGCGCTCGGCCAGGGCTCGGCGCTAGGAACCCTGCAAGTATGTTGCCAAGTAAAATCACCATTTTCCAATATTCTAAAACAGGGCTTCTCGCCTTGAACCCTGGTGCCAAATGTTCAGAATGTGTTTGCCTTAAATTTGATGAGAAGCCGGCCCTAGTCTCAATGTCCTGCCCACACTGCCTCGCGACACTCCCAAACATCCTTTATCAAGGCATTAGTATTAAAAAGGAGGCGAAAGACATGACAGTGGGCCTAGACATGCCGGCTCTTAATTGCATCCTGCTAAATGCCAGATCATTGATCAAGCATAGCCTTGAATGTGCCAGGCTTTTCGAGGACAGGGAAATTAAACTGGCCTTCATTACCGAAACCTGGACGGACGAAGCATCAGGGCCAGACCTGGCGATAGCCACCCCGACTGGGTTTTCATGCCACACTTTGAACAGGCGGTCTGGCAGTGATTTACCCGAGCTCTATGAAGACGCTCTTTCGGCCCGTCTCTTTCCCCGCCTGCGAAGCACTTTTCTTTAGTCTCTGTCTAGCGCCTCATCACACTTTTAAAGGGATCCTAATCTATAGACCACCAGGGGCTAGGAGTGCCTTCAATGCTTCCATCAGCAATCTGTTGGAGGATAGCATTGGTAATGAGACCTATACTATACTTGGGGATTTTAATTTCCACCTTGAGGCCTCATCAGATCAGGATACTATGATCCTAATAGACGCAATGAAGAGCGCAGACCTCTAGCAGATTGTTACCGGCCCTACTCATGTGGCAGGACATACCCTGGATGGGATCTTTTCAAACCATCCTGGCCTTCGGTTTACCAGGGCTTTGCCCCTGGTTTGGACTGACCACGCGGCCGTCCTATTTGAGATTGGTCTTAGGGACCAGTGCAGTAGTGGGGCTTGCAGTGAGAGGCAGGTAGTGGGTAGAGCTTGGAACAAAGTGGATGGGGATGTCTTCCAGACTCTTCTTAAGTCGACTGCTGTCCAGGGATTTGCAGGGCTAGAGGAAGGGGCCATTGTATATACAGACTGGCTGGGGAAAGCCTGTGGTATAGTGGCCCCAGAAAGAACCCTTTTTCCCAGAAGAATCGCTCCCTCCGCCCCTTGGTTCACGGACGACTTGAGGCTGGAAAAAATTAAATGTAAAAAATTCGAGCGGAGCTGGAGGAAAGAATATAGGGAAACAGAAAAGAAGGCCTACAAAAGTAGCCTTGTGACCTACAAACAACTCGTGTTCTTGGCCAAGCAAAGGTTCTTTGTCAATCAAATTGATTTAGCAAAGAAGTCAACCAAAGAACTTTTTAGGACTGTTTCTAACTTGGACTCGCCGCATCCAGCTAAGGTGCAGTCAAGTCAGGAACTTTGTGATGACCTGGCCGACTTCTTTTTAAATAAAGTGGAGAGCATTTTCTCAGTGTTTAACGTTCCATGCAAAGTTGGGAGGCCTGGAGCCAATGAAGATAGGGCTCTGCGCACTCTTGATAAGTTCGACCTACCATCAACGGAGAATATTCGTAACCTGCTCCTGGCAGTAAGGTCCGGGTCTCCTCAGGACCCCTGCCCGGCCGAAGTGACCAAACTAGCTATGGAACCTGTCATCTCTGCACTTCTGCCCATTTTTAATTCAATGATCGAAACTGGACACTTCCCTAAAGTTTGGAAGGTGGCCTCGATTTTACCCCTTCTGAAAAAGCCCAGTCTGGATCCCAAGGACCTTAACTGCTTTCGCCCAATTTCTAGGCTCCCCTTGCCCGCCAAAATAATAGAAAAGGCTTTGAATACACAACTAAGTGTCTTTCTTTGCGAGACTCATGCTTTGGATCCCACCCAGTATGGGTTCAGAGTGGAACACAGCACAGAATCAGCCCTTATTAAGGCCACAGATGAGATCAGGAAGGCGGTGGATCAGGAGGGCAAAGCCGCCTTGGTCCTCCTGGATCTCTCTGCGGCCTTCGATACGGTCCATCATGATCTTCTGATGGTCCGTTTAAGGGCGATTGGGGTTCAAGGGAAGGCCTGGAAACTTATTCAGTCATTTTTGACAGGGAGAGTACAAACTGTATCCTTGGGGGATTTCAAATCTAAACCCTTCATTTTACCTTGTGGGGTCCCTCAAGGCTCATCATTGAGCCCCACATTATTCAATGTTTATGTCTTTTCGCTTGGGCCCATCATTAGGACGTTTGGGTTCGAGCTCACCTCCTATGCGGACGACACCCAAATTGTGGTGTCCCTGCTCCCAGGTCAGGAGACGGGCATAGATAGCCGCTTCCAACTCTGCATGAAATCGGTGGGCAGTTGGATGGAAGAAAACTGCCTCAAATTGAATGCAGGGAAGACGGAAGTGGTGCTATTCGGAAATGATGTCAACTTCTGGACTCCGATCTGGTGGCCATCATCTATGGGTCCCCTCCCTGCTCCTGTGAAGAAGGCAAAAACTTGGGAGTGATAGTTGATGAGAATCTGAACTTTGGGGACCAAGTCAATGCCGTTGCCTCTTCCACAGCGCATGTAATCAGAACAGTAAAAAAAATATTACCCTTTCTACCACTTGACAGAAGGCAAACGGTGGTCTCGCGCTAGTCCTGTCAAGGCTTGATTACTGCAATAGCCTCTACCTTAACATTATGGAACGCTCTATGAACAAATTACAGAGGCTTCAGAATGCCGCTGCAAGGCTACTTACGGGTACCCCTAAGTTTGCCCCAATTTCCAACGAAATCAGAAAACTACATTGGCTCCCGGTGAGGAACCGTGTGCGTTTTAAATCCCTGTGCACGGTTTTCAAAGCACTTCAGGGAAGAGGACCAGCTTACCTACAACAACAGTTCAAGTGGTATTTACCAAACAGAAACTTACGGTCATCTGGGGCCAGGTTGGTCAAAGTCCCAGCCACAAAAAGGGCGAGGTGGGGCGACTGAGGCTTTATTGTGGGGGCAGCCAGGGCCTGGAATGATCTTCCAGTCCATCTCAGAAATACAACAGACCTGCTGGTCTTCAGGAGGGGCCTGAAGACGTGGCTGTTTGATAAATAACCTGCCTGTTCTTGCTTTGGCCGACGGAGTGGTAACTAGCGCCAGGACACCCTCGGGTAATCGAGTGCTCAATAAATATCCTTAACATAACATAACATAACATCAGGGAACGACTGTGTTGATTAGTGTAAAAAAGCCTTGCTGCATGAACTGTAAAATCTTGCCTTCATTGTCTACACGTTCTTCATTGACATGTTGAGAAGCATTTGACAGGCTGGGTGCAAATTTCTTTGGTGAATTGTTCTGAGATCTTGTTGTAGAGATAGGAGATCGTCAATACATGAGAGGCATTTGAATGGTCAGTATAGGGCTTTGAACCTCATCCTTTTCTTTGAGGTATCTTTTGTAGGGTATAGCTCAGGTATAAGAATTCCGACATTGCTCTAGAGGGTAATCAGGCAAGTCATTGTAAAGTCTATTCTCAGTTCAAGCTGTCAGTTATTAGGTTGTTTACAACAAGAACATGATGATTAGAAACGAAATACTGAAGGTTTTACTTTGGTTTCTTGAGTAGGACAAAAACCTTTCTGTGGCAGCACAGACATGGTGCTCATGCCCATGTTGCTGCCTCTCTAGGGATTTCGCTGATTTGGTAAATGTTCTGCGGCAGCTGAAGGATGAAGCAGAGACCATCATTGACAGTTTGTCAGAATAGAGTGGGGTATTTTGATAGTACTGATTGATAGTACTGGTACCAGACGCGATAAAGATCATAAATCATAATTCTGATTCTTGTGTAAACGTGTTTGCTCAGGGATCTGAATCTAGCCCTGAACTCACAATGAGGGCCATGAAGAAGGGGTTCTAATCTGGTGCCCAAGTGCAAAACCAGTATAACTATTTTGTAACTGCAGAATTTTCATTCCTTTATATTGACTTATCACTGTCTCTACAAAGAAGTCTTATTCTTACACAGGTCCACTGAAAAGCAGGTACTCTTAGATATCAATACTGTACGAATGGTAGAAAAAGGGGGGCTTTGAGTACCCCCGAGAGGAACATGTGCATATTAAATATTAAAATAGATTGTGTGATGCAGGGAGAGCTGCATGATCAAGCTGTGTTGGGTTGCTGATGAAGAATTTGTTCTGCCACCCTGCCCCTAAACTTGCGTGTCTCCCCTCTCCCATTTACCCCTTGCTCATGGCAGTTGGTAAATGGTAGTGGATTTGGATCACACCTGATCTCCTGGAGAACATTAGCCGCATGACATGCTTCAATGACTTTAAGAAACTTAAAATGACACTTTCTCCTAGGGGTTACTCTCGATGAATGTCAATGTCAATAGCTTTATGCAGGGGCGACTCTCCGCCCCTAATCCAGTGGCACAGCAAAGTGCTCCTTGCGCAATTCTTCCGTTTATGCAAATTTAATCCTGGTTTTCCTTCCTTTCATCCTGTTTTACTCTCGAATCCCTCTATTTAATTCCACACGCAAGCTATCCTGCCAATTTCCTAAGGTTTCTCATGTTCCAGTTTGTCCATCCGGACCTTTTTCAAGAACAAGTACAGACGCAATCGTTCATCGGAAGCAGTATTTTATTAACCCAATGCATTTCGGGCAATTTCAAGCCCTTCGTCAGGGGTAACTAAAAGTAACAATGAAACAAGCATTATTTTTTAAATACAACACTATGTAATCCAAACATTACTGTAATACGTAACGAAATCACTGCACCCCAATTTCCATTAACTTAACATCTTGCACAGAATTTGTAATCTCCTATCCAAGACTCAATCTACTGACATGCAATATGTTGTTAACACCACTTTTGAACCGTAACTGGTACCAGCTCTATTCTCCCTATCATGCCACCCTTTTCACAACCGGTGATTGCAACTAACTTGCACCTGAACCCTGAATCTCACAACGCATCCTGTCTGTTTGAATCTTCTTACTTTACCTCTAATATTACCCCTCCCTTCCACTCAACCGTACTTGTACCCCTCAGCTTTACAACCAGGATGCATTTTTACTTTTAGTTACCCCTGACGAAGGGCTTGAAATTGCCCGAAATGCATTGGGTTAATAAAATACTGCTTCCGATGAACGATTGCGTCTGTACTTGTTCTTGAAAAAGGTCCGGATGGACAAACTGGAACATGAGAAACCTTAGGAAATTGGCAGGATACCTTGCGTGTGGAATTAAATAGAGGGATTCGAGAGTAAAACAGGATGAAAGGAAGGAAAACCAGGATTAAATTTGCATAAACGGAAGAATTGCGCAAGGAGCACTTTGCTGTGCCACTGGATTAGGGGCGGAGAGTCGCCCCTGCATATAGTGATTTAGTATTCAGGTGCCATCAGGGCAAGGCACCACATCCGTGAGCACGCAACATTGAATACATATTGCGAACTAACATTGATGAATGAATAAAAGAGGTGTGCATTCCCTATTATTGAAAATGTCAATAGCTTGCCAATGTACATCCGACCCAAATAGTAAAAGGAGTGACTTGGACACTAGACAGTGTAGCACCGTTTAAGCGGATATGGGAACTTATGGGCAAATGTAGGCACTTCACTAGTGGCTACTGTAATTAACATTACGTTTGGAACTGGCACATCTAGCAGCACTTCTGATGCCCGTAGCCTATTTAATTGTCGTCCTATTGGTTTATACACACCTTGCACTTTGATTCTCTTTTGTCACTGTGTGTTCACCCTATGAGCATTACACCATTGCTGCTCTTATTTATGTTCATCATTTTTATATAAATGTTCTTACCTCTAATGTATTTTGGCACTCTTGAGTTACCTTTGTTTCATAGAAAGCATCATACACAATTGAAACACAACTGCGGATGCAACCAATAACATTTTGGGCAACTAAAGCAATGCTATCAATACTGTCTCCCAGTGGCGTAACAAAGGCCCCCGCAGGCCCTGCAGCCCCCGCAGTGCGGGGGGGGCCCTGAGATCCAGGGTGCCTCCTCAGACTAGTACCCTGGCCTGACAGCTCCCGAGTAAGCCTAGAAGGGGGCCCCTCCATGAACTTTGCAGGGGGGCCCCCTCAAGTTTCGTTATGCCACTGCTGTCTCCTGTCCCCCCAAAAAAATTCCAAAGCCTTTGTGAGTTGGTGGACAGCACAAGGCCAAATTGTCTGAGAAGCAATAACTTCTTAGGCCTTTATTATGAGTGGCCAGTTGTCAGATGTGATATTTATAGCACCAAATAAAATCCAACATCAGTGTGTTTGGAATTTATTGGGTACAATAAATATTGCATATTCAGAGTTTTGCCTGCTAAGCATGCAAGTTTTGTCTTAAAAAATGGGTTGTAACATGCATATTTTGGTAATTAGCTGCATTATAGAAAGTGCCCCGGGAGCGCAACGGGCATGTGCACCAACTTTGCGTGCCCACGGGGTACTTTGGTATTACAGAGGAGGATGCAAACGCTTGTGCACATGTTGTACCAGCACTATCTCAAGAGGGCATTGCCTCATTTTCGTGGGGACAAGTCCCCATGCAAATGAGTGAATTTCTTTACCTCTGCACCTGAGCCGTATTATGGATGCAGGTGCAAAGGCAAAGATGCTGTCAGAAAGCTCGCTAACAGTGCACCACAAAAAGGTGGCACACTGTTAGTGCACCCCCTGATGGCAGCCCTCTAGAGGGGGTAAAGGGGATCCTATGGACCCCCTAGACATCCGTTTGCAGGTGGGTGCAGTCACTCACTGCATCCGCCTGCAAGGGGATCTTTTAGAAGTGCAGGCGGTGTTGCCACTGTTACTGTAAAAAACGGAGCGGCTTTGAAGCAGCCGCTCCATGTTTCATTGAATGCACTTTCCCCAGGGCAGCATGAGTTCGCTGCAGCCCTGAGTGCAGCGCATTCAACATAATAGGGCGCACTATCACTGTTTGCACACGGCGCACCTGTTTGAAGGTGTGCCGTAGCACAAACAGGGAAAGTGCACCCTATATACCCTATATGCAGTAGCGCCCCAAGTCTACATGTGTACCAGGCATTTTCCTCTGATAAATTGCAGCAGGTTTGGCCTGCCAAAATTTACCAGCAGGAAAATTTCAGGGGTGCTGTGCAGAATTTAACAGACCACTGGTAATGAGGGCCTTTGTGCAAAATGGTGCAAAATGGTGCAGGGGAGGTGTTTTGTTCCCTGTAATGCATGTATTGTAGGTATGCATAGTGCATAAGTTGTGCTTCTAAATAGTGAAACAACACTGATCATTTTATAAAATCGCCTGTTTTATTAGCCAAGTGTGCCAGCATGTTGCTGATATGCCTAGCTGAGACCCTTCATATGAACTAAACATTTGAAAACGGAGTTATTTCGAGTGATGGATGGATTTTACTCATAGAACAACATTTTTGGAGGGGTTCAGGACAGAATACCTTTTGCAGAAGCTGGCGCATATAAATCCTGTCATCAAATGCCCGTTTTGTAGGCTTGAGGAGTTTGTTGACAGCTGGCTTACTCAGAGGGCATTGCAGTCTCCGTGCCACTCTTGCAAGAATATGTGCCCCCCACCTCTAGATTTGTGGTTTAACAGTCTTGTGGGTCATTGTCCCATTGAAATTCTGTAAAACATCTCCACCGTCCTCCCTCGGAGCTGTTCAGAGGTGGAACATTTGAGACTTCCTTACATTTAAAGCATTTTATAACCCTCAAATAATCCTCCTTCCAGCATACTGGGAAAGCGCGGCAAAGCGGGCTTCATAGCTGACGCCGCACCGAGCGAGCAGTTGGGGTTTTGGCACAAAAATGCGTAGGTCCCCAGCTGCCACAGGTTCAGGGGTTTGTGGCGTTAATTATTGCGAAAAGTATATTTATCTCCTCACAAATCATCCTCCATGCGACAGGTGGGTGATCCTGATGCCAGAAGCGCTGTGGTAAAATGGAGGAAGCATGGTTTCTCCACCAATTCCCAAATACCGGGATAAAAAAAAATGAGATGCTAAAACTGCCCTTCATTTTAGAACATTGTTTCCGAATCCTCGCCGACTATCAATGCTCACAGATGTCATGGTGTTTGCGCAGCGGAGGTGAAGCTTTGTCACCTCACAGAAGGTCAGTGACAGTCATTTCGAGAGCCTCTATTTGGGACTGAGATTAGGGCTTGTCCTTCTTCTGTCGACCCCAGGACCACTGTCAGCGTAAAGGGACCACTGTCAGCGAAAAGGGACCACTGTCAGCCTAACGGGACCACGGTCAGCGAAAAGGGACCACTGTCAGCGTAAAGGGACCACTGTCAGCGAAAAGGGACCACTGTCAGCGTAAAGGGACCACTGTCAGCGAAAAGGGACCACTGTCAGCGTAAAGGGACCACTGTCAGCGAAAAGGGACCACTGTCAGCGTAAAGGGACCACTGTCAGCGAAAAGGGACCACGGTCAGCAAAAAGGGACCACTGTCAGCGAAAAGGGACCACTGTCAGCGAAAAGGGACCACGGTCAGCAAAAAGGGACCACTGTCAGCGAAAAGGGACCACTGTCAGCGTAAAGGGACCACTGTCAGCGAAAAGGGACCACTGTCAGCGTAAAGGGACCACTGTCAGCGAAAAGGGACCATGGTCAGCGAAAAGGGACCACTGTCAGCGAAAAGGGACCACTGACAGCGAAAAGGGACCACTGTCAGCCTAAAGGGACCACTGTCAGCGAAAAGGGACCACTGTCAGCGAAAAGGGACCACTGTCAGCCTAAAGGGACCACTGTCAGCGAAAAGGGACCACTGTCAGCGTAAAGGGACCACTGTCAGCGAAAAGGGACCACTGTCAGCGTAAAGGGACCACTGTCAGCGAAAAGGGACCACTCTCAGCGTAAAGGGACCACTGTCAGCGAAAAGGGACCACTGTCAGCGTAAAGGGACCACTGTCGGTGAAAAGGGACCACTGTCAGCCTAAAGGGACCACTGTCAGCGTAAAGGGACCACTGTCAGCGAAAAGGGACCACTGTCAGCCTAAAGGGACCACGGTCAGCGAAAAGGGACCACTGTCAGCCTAAAGGGACCACGGTCAGCGAAAAGGGACCACTGTCAGCGTAATGTTTGGTCATGTTTTAAACACTGTCTTCCAATCGGAAATATTTTCACTCCGTCGCTCTGAAATATTTTTCACCTTCCCAAACGCATACTTTTTGTGAGCTGTATGTTCTATTCCTGTAGAAATATGGACTGTGGCAATCAGCATTATACCAAAAATACCAGCCCATGTGGTAATTTAGAGAGATATGGTATTTTCCATAAGCACTGGAGGTAGTGCATTAACCTCCAGGGGACATTTTCCCACAGTGGTGTTCCAAAAGAGTGCGTTTTGCTCAGAAAATGGGGTTCATCCTATAGTTGGCAGTTAAGAGTAGGTAGACCCAATGATAAAATGACTACCTTTCGAAATTCGGCTATTAATCTCACGGAAAAGGGGAATCTTGTGCGAAGAGTCATTCGCTCTACGTGAAGTAAGTTATCTGTCGCTTCATTTTCTCCTATTGATAAGAGGTGTTCCAGAATTATCACCCTTCCAAATATGCCGTCAAAAACAAGATGGGGCACACCAGAGGAATGGACGGAGAAGCGCATTACTGGGCTAGAATAAAGTTGTAACATACAACTCTAGCGGCCCGATTCACTCAAAATGTGTAATTCTGTATATAGTAAACTTATACTTATGATTTGTATACTTATGTATTTTTGAGGATTGCCAGTATCAAAGAAGAGTACACCTGAAAATCTACACAAATCACAGACATGCAGCCGTGCTCACGTTCACTATGCATACAACAGCAGAACCTGCGCCTGGAGGATACTTGCTCAAGTTCACATGGGGGAAATAAGTAAAAGCACATTTCTACAGGGGGGACATTTTTTCACATTTAAAAAACCCTTTCCATGTACCCACAACAAATATGAGCTACCTTTTTCTTCCTCGCCTATGTGACAATGATTCCTTCTTTTTAAAGCAATTACTTTGCATGGTAGGAAACAACCTGCAAGAAGTTTGTGAAAACCCACAAACCTATGGGTTTCAGAATTTTTGCTTTACTTTTCAAATGTCACCACCCAGTGCTTAATGTGTAAAAGAACAAGTGCTGGAGCCCAAAGTTTTGCTCAGAAGCCCGTGGCAGGTGCTATAGAATATCGGAGTGTGGGATGCGAATGCTGCATAGTCCTGAATACACCTCGTGCCTCTTCAATCCACCACCTCATACTTCATGCCTCTTTGTCTCACTGGTACATGCTCTTTCCCATCCCTGCTTTCTCCCTTTGTCACCTTTTCTCTCTTTTTTCTTTCTCCTCATTTGCATATCTTCTGTTTTTCTCTCTTTTGCTGCAGATCATTGGCTGTTGAGAAAAAATAAATGCTGGTCCCAACAAACAGTACCAATGGGCCCCACGTGCAACCAACGCCTCAAACTAAGCATTGTCAATACCATGAAAATGGCTCCTTTCACATTCCAGCAGGCAGAAATACTACAACAGACAATCAACCATATTAGTGGATTGACTAATGATTCTGGCTCAAAAATCAGTTTAAGGACCATCAGATACACTAAGCTGCACAAAAACTACTGTGTATGAGACCATTAATTCTTCAGTTCTTGATCTCTCATATTGGATAATGCTGATCTAAGTGACTGACTCTAAATGAGTGAGTGTAGATGTATATAAGAAATTGAGAGAAAATGTGTACATATTTATCTCTATTGCTTGTGGTGTATGTTATTGTCACTTTAGTAGGAACAAACAACAACAATACAACAAATATCCGAAAGATGAGACAAATGATGGTACTCTACCTCTGAGTATGTTTGATACTTTCACAGTGTACTATTCACAGAATGTTTCTTTGGACTGTTGATACATTTCTTATATCTGCATTAATGTTTCAATCATCTTTTGAAAAACTTGTACAAACCTATATCTATATGGATTACATGTTGTAGTTTTCAACAACCGAAACAAGGGAGGTAAGGTAGTAGACAGAATTATGTATATAATATCCTACACACCTGGGGATCAGATCGAATATACTAGAAAAAATGGCAGGATTCAGGGTAGCAATGAATTAACAAAATATGATCTTACATTCATAAATCCTGTTAGTTCTACATAATATTGTTCCATTATTGCATAATGGTATGTAGGAGTTATTTCCCTGGAAGGGGTGAGGAGTGTGTGTTCCAAGGTGTCAGTAGGTTTGAAGGTTTCTGAACACATACAAACCTGTGAGTTTTTGGTAATTCCAGGTCTTCCTATTCTATGATATTCCACATCAGGTGGTAAACGCTGAACAAATTCCATTGCATCATTTGCACCACCTAATACGTACAACAAGTACCAGCAAAGCCAAAAGGACCTGAGTTTAAATAGCTGATATATAGGCTTTGCCACGCTGGTGGGCATCAGTTAAAGACAGATATTCCCTCAGAATCATTTAGAAGTCAAACCACTTCCAAATATTGAAGCATATGTGCAATAATCTTATATATATATACATTGCATACAAGTTATAAAAAACAATAAACCACAGCTCAGAATAATGATTTGATTGAAAAACATACTTTACTGATCATATGTTAACAATTCAATTTATGCCAAGAAAATACACATATATATATATACATATATAAATATCTATAAATATATATATGGGAAACAACCTTTACTACGCATGCATTACATCGCATGCCATTAGATCGCGGTCTTTACAACGCAAGTCGTTACAACGACTTGCGCTGGAGGGCGCTATAGGACAAGGAATAGTTTAATTTACTATCCAACACCTTCCCTACTGTACGTAGGCTGGAGTTGGAATAGTAAATTTAACTACTCCTAAGTCCAGCGCCCTCCAACGAAAGTCGTTGTAACGACTTGCGTGGTAAAACCGCGATCTAATAGCATGCGATGTGAATGCATGCGTTGTATAATCATACATTCATATATATATATATATATATATATATATATATATATTATCTACTGGCGGTCGCCAGTAGATAGTTATAGTTACAACCTATTATCCATAGGAAATCCGCGACATTCTATTTGAAATAACTCTCTTGCCGGTTGACGTATCTTCGCAAAATTTTCAAACTTTGTGGCCCGCTCCGGTCCGCTCCTACCCTGAAAGTCTCGGGGGATTCGTCAAGCGGGGGCCGAGAAAAAGGGGGGTCCCAAAACGCGTTTTCCCCATGCAATTTTCCATAGGAAACTTTAGACACGGCTACAGCCTGAACTGTTGAACGGAATTACACCAAATTTGGCAAAGAGGTAGTTCTTGGTTCAGAAAGAACCCTTTTTGTTAAATGGTGTAAATCCGTTCAGTAGTTGCTGAGAAAATGAAAAGTAAAAAGATAGATATATCTAGGGCCGCGGATCCTCCCGAGCACGAGCTTTATGTTAATTGGCTGTCAACACTCCAAATCAGGAAGTGTTGGCAGCTATTTTGTCCCTCGGTAGAACCGAGGGACAGAAACAAGTGCTGCAAAGCGCACAAAGGGGCAGGGTAGAAACACCCTGACCCCCTAGGTCTGCTCAGGGGTCCCACAAGGACCCCCTGGGCAAAATTTTTTTATTTTTTTTTAAAAAATCGGCAGGATGCGCTCAGGGAGCGCGAACCCTGCCGAAAAAAATCGAAGCGCGGTCTCCGCGCTTCGATAGTTACTGGCCCCCGGGTGGGCCAAGTCCCGGGGGCATGCTGGGGGGGTTAATTTTATGTGTGGGGGCCTCTAGGAGCCTCCCAAGCCCCGGGGACCACCACCCCCGGGGCTTTATGTAGAATGGTGCGGGAGGGCTCTGAGCCCTCCCGCAGCCCCGGGGACCACCACCTCCCCGGGCTTCTTTTTTTAATTAAAATCCTGTGTGGGGGGCTCCAGCCCCCACACGCCCCGGGGACCACCACCTCCCGGGGCACTAAGAAAATTACAATGGGGGTCCGTTTTGGACCCCCAGAGCCCCGGGGACCACCACCTCCCCGGGGCTGTGCACTGAATGGGAGGGGGGCCGCGCGGCCCCCTCCTGGAGCCCTTGATGGCCCTGGGGACCACCACCCCCAGGGCCGGCTCCTGCAGTGTCCCGGGGTGCCTACCCCGGGACACTGCTGTTTGCAATGACAGGACGGGAGCCTCGCGGTTCCCGTCCTGTCATTGCAAACTGCTTTGGATATTGGAAGAGAGAGCAGGAAACCTGCTCTCTCTTCCAATATCCAAGCCGATAGCTTTTCCACATGGGGAGCAGCATGTTAGCTGCTCCCCATGTGTAAAGCAATGCCGGCTCCCGTAGGACACGGGAGCCGGCGGGACTGTGGGGGATTGGGGACCCCCACAGTCCCCAACGAGAGGGCCAGCCCCGGGGGATGGGGTCCCCGGGCAAGTAGTGGCTCGGGATGGGGCCACGCGGCCCCGCTCCCCCAAAAAAACAAAAAAAAAACGATCGGGCCCGCAGGCCCCGCCCCTTCCTTCACCACTCTGCAAACGCGCCCCTGGCGCGTTTGCAGAGGGGGACGAATTCCCCTTGAATACTGGGGTCCCTGGGCCCAACTAGCCCACCAGGAACCTCCAGTATGCGCCAGGGGCTGCCTTGCAGAGAGGTGTACAGAGGCCACGCCCCTTTACACCTCTCTGCAACGCAGCTCTATGGCGCTTTTGGAGGTATATGGTGGGCTAGTTGCACCCCAGGGACCCTCAGGATTCAAGGGAGTTAATCCCCCGACTTAAAACGCGCCACGGGCGCGTTTGCACAGTGGTGAAGGGAGGGCGGGGCTTCAGGTGACATGTGTGCAAACAGGCCCCGTGGCGCGTTTTAAGATGGGGAATTAAATCCTCTTCAATCCTGAGGGTCCTGGGGCCAACTAGCCCAACAGGTACGTCCAGAAAGCGCCACAGAGCTGCGTTGCAGAGAGGTGTAAAAGGGTGTGGCCTCTGTACATGTCTCTGCAACGCAGCCCCCTGGCGCATACTGGATGTTCCTGGTGGGCTAGTTGGCCCGTAGGGACCCTCATGATTCAAGGGGACTTAATCCCCCAACTTAAAACGCACCATGGGGCGCGTTTGCACAGATGTCACCTCAGGCCCCGCCCCTCCCTTCACCATTGTGCAAATATTCCTCTAAAATCAGCCGAAATCCGAATTCTGATTTACTCACCTGTTATCAGGAGAGACCTCAGTGCTGCATCTTTCAGCCCAGTACTGATCCTCAAAAGTAATTTTAACCGTACTTACCGGTAACTTGAATTTCCTTCATAGGCTAACATTGACTGGTTTCACTTGGAAATTCTTCTAAGTGTGGAGTTTTGGAACTTTAAAATATTCCTCTAAAATCAGCCGAAATACGAATTCCGATTTACTCACCTGTTATCAGGAGAGACCTCAGTGCTGCATCTTTCAGCCCAGTACTGGTCTTGAAAAGTAATTTTAACCGTACTTACCAGTAACTTGAATTTCCTTCCATAGGATATCATTGACTGCTTTTTGCTGAAAAGTTTCTAAGTGTTGATTTTTGAAACATACAAATATTCCTCTAAAATCAGCCGAAATACGAATTCCGATTTACTCACCTGTTATCAGGAGAGACCTCAGTGCTGCATCTTTCAGCCCAGTACTGATCCTCAAAAGTAATTTTAACCGTACTTACCGGTAACTTGAATTTCCTTCATAGGCTAACATTGACTGGTTTCACTTGGAAATTCTTCTAAGTGTGGAGTTTTGGAACTTTAAAATATTCCTCTAAAATCAGCCGAAATACGAATTCCGATTTACTCACCTGCTGTCAGGAGAGACCTCAGTGCTGCATCTTTCAGCCCAGTACTGGTCCTGAAAAGTAATTTTAACCGTACTTACCGGTAACTTGAATTTCCTTCATAGGCTAACATTGACTGGTTTCACTTGGAAATTCTTCTAAGTGTGGAGTTTTGGAACTTTAAAATATTCCTCTAAAATCAGCCGAAATACGAATTCCGATTTACTCACCTGTTATCAGGAGAGACCTCAGTGCTGCATCTTTCAGCCCAGTACTGATCCTCAAAAGTAATTTTAACCGTACTTACCGGTAACTTGAATTTCCTTCATAGGCTAACATTGACTGGTTTCACTTGGAAATTCTTCTAAGTGTGGAGTTTTGGAACTTTAAAATATTCCTCTAAAATCAGCCGAAATACGAATTCCGATTTACTCACCTGTTATCAGGAGAGACCTCAGTGCTGCATCTTTCAGCCCAGTACTGATCCTGAAAAGTAATTTTAACCGTACTTACCGGTAACTTGAATTTCCTTCATAGGCTAACATTGACTGGTTTCACTTGGAAATTCTTCTAAGTGTGGAGTTTTGGAACTTTAAAATATTCCTCTAAAATCAGCCGAAATACGAATTCCGATTTACTCACCTGTTATCAGGAGAGACCTCAGTGCTTCATCTTTCAGCCCAGTACTGATCCTCAAAAGTAATTTTAACCGTACTTACCAGTAACTTGAATTTCCTTCCATAGGATATCATTGCCTGCTTTTTGCTGAAAAAGTTTCTAAGTGTTGATTTTTGAAACATACAAATATTCCTCTAAAATCAGCCGAAATCCGAATTCTGATTTACTCACCTGTTATCAGGAGAGACCTCAGTGCTGCATCTTTCAGCCCAGTACTGGTCCTGAAAAGTAATTTTAACCATACTTACCAGTAACTTGAATTTCCTTCCATAGGCTAACATTGACTGGTTTCACTTGGAAATTCTTCTAAGTGTGGAGTTTTGGAACTTTAAAATATTCCTCTAAAATCAGCCGAAATACGAATTCCGATTTACTCACCTGCTGTCAGGAGAGACCTCAGTGCTGCATCTTTCAGCCCAGTACTGGTCCTGAAAAGTAATTTTAACCGTACTTACCGGTAACTTGAATTTCCTTCATAGGCTAACATTGACTGGTTTCACTTGGAAATTCTTCTAAGTGTGGAGTTTTGGAACTTTAAAATATTCCTCTAAAATCAGCCGAAATACGAATTCCGATTTACTCACCTGTTATCAGGAGAGACCTCAGTGCTGCATCTTTCAGCCCAGTACTGATCCTCAAAAGTAATTTTAACCGTACTTACCGGTAACTTGAATTTCCTTCATAGGCTAACATTGACTGGTTTCACTTGGAAATTCTTCTAAGTGTGGAGTTTTGGAACTTTAAAATATTCCTCTAAAATCAGCCGAAATACGAATTCCGATTTACTCACCTGTTATCAGGAGAGACCTCAGTGCTGCATCTTTCAGCCCAGTACTGATCCTGAAAAGTAATTTTAACCGTACTTACCGGTAACTTGAATTTCCTTCATAGGCTAACATTGACTGGTTTCACTTGGAAATTCTTCTAAGTGTGGAGTTTTGGAACTTTAAAATATTCCTCTAAAATCAGCCGAAATACGAATTCCGATTTACTCACCTGTTATCAGGAGAGACCTCAGTGCTTCATCTTTCAGCCCAGTACTGATCCTCAAAAGTAATTTTAACCGTACTTACCAGTAACTTGAATTTCCTTCCATAGGATATCATTGCCTGCTTTTTGCTGAAAAAGTTTCTAAGTGTTGATTTTTGAAACATACAAATATTCCTCTAAAATCAGCCGAAATCCGAATTCTGATTTACTCACCTGTTATCAGGAGAGACCTCAGTGCTGCATCTTTCAGCCCAGTACTGGTCCTGAAAAGTAATTTTAACCATACTTACCAGTAACTTGAATTTCCTTCCATAGGCTAACATTGACTGGTTTCACTTGGAAATTCTTCTAAGTGTGGAGTTTTGGAACTTTAAAATATTCATCTAAAATCAGCCGAAATACGAATTCCGATTTACTCATCTGTTATCAGGAGAGACCTCAGTGCTGCATCTTTCAGCCCAGTACTGATCCTCAAAAGTAATTTTAACCGTACTTACCAGTAACTTGAATTTCCTTCCATAGGATATCATTGCCTGCTTTTTGCTGAAAAGTTTCTAAGTGTTGATTTTTGAAACATACAAATATTCCTCTAAAATCAGCCGAAATACGAATTCCGATTTACTCACCTGTTATAAGGAGAGACCTCAGTGCTGTATCTTTCAGCCCAGTACTGGTCCTGAAAAGTAATTTTAACCGTACTTACCAGTAACTTATATTTTCTTCCATAGGAATCCATTGTCTGGTTTTCAGCAGAAAAGTTTCAAAGTGTCGATTTTCACAAACTACAAATATTCCTTAAAAATCGCCTGTATGACTTAAACGCATTCTTTCAACTGTTTACAGGAGATGCACCAGTGCTGGATCCAGGATCCAACACTGAGTAAGAAAAAGTAACGATAACAGTTTTTACCTGCTAAGTGAATTTCCTTCCATAGGATAACATTGGTGATTCTATGAGAAAAAGTTTCTAAGTGTCAACTTTTAAAATACAATAATATTCCTTAAAAATCACGACTGTAACCAAAACGCTTTTACTCAACTGTTTACAGGAGATGTACCAGGACTGAATCTAGGATCCAGTCCTGTGGTTAGAAAAGTAATCCATAAAGTAACTAATTGCATTTAACTAGAAATTCACATTGAGCTGAATGTTGCATTGTGTTTGAAAATGTGTTGCCCATTGCAACAACTGTAACTACTGTACTTAAAAGTCTATTGCCTATGTGCAAAGTATTTAAACTAAAGTAATTCATTCTGAGAAAGTATTTTTTGTAATGTAATGTATAATGTAATTACAATGTAATTTAAAAAATAAAATATGTAAAAGAAATTGTTTCTAAAAATGTAGTAAATCAGTATGAAAAAATTAATATAAAAATTAATACATTTAAAAATTGTCATTTAAAAAACCTTTGAAATTCACTGAAAAAACCGTAGGTTTCAGGCACGTTATAGTTACAAATTAGCATTTTAAAAACCTTTGAAATTCACTGAAAAAACCATAGGTTTCAGACACGTTATAGTTAGAAATTAGCATTTAAAAACCTTTGAAATTCACTGAAAAAACCAGAGGTTTTAGGGACAGTTATAATTAGTTGGACATTGCACTCGTACAAAACCCGTGAAATTCCCCGTTATAGTTAGTTCAGCTAACTATAACTCGCGCCCCGCAATGCACTGCTGATGACGTCACATATTACATCACTCATGACATGGTCAGTGACATCACTGATGACATCACTGATGACATCTCAAATGACATCACTGATGACATCATCCACGTGATAATCTGATGCAGCTCCTCACACCCTAATATAACCTTTGATACACCCAATCTAAATTACAGAGTGCCATTCGCAAAACCATAGACACTCCAACACCAATAACTACATACCCACTCACTGATTCTTAGGTCTACACACACACATCCACTCACTCACCCGTACAGTCACTCATACTTATGGTCACTCAGTACAGGACTATCATATGCACTCTTACTCCTATATAGACACTCAAACACCGCCACTCATCCATAGAGGTACTCACACACCTAGTCAGTCATGCAAATAATTAAACACACTGCCATTTACTCACCTATACAGTTATACACACACCAGCTCACTTAATCATACAAATACTAGCACATTGTTACGCTCTTATACAATCACTGATACAAGCACACACTCATCCATACAGCCACTATCACAATCACTCACTCTCGCTTATAGCTATTTATATACTCCAATACACATATATACTGCCTTTCACATATTTAGTTACTCACACATGTACCACTGGGACATACATTCACTCACTAACACACTCTTACACACACTTACCCACCCATACAGTCTATCACAGATGCACTCTTGAAACCATCCACCCAGTGAATCACCCACTCACACATCTATGCACAGTCGCACACACCCCATCCACACAAACACTCAGGCACCCATACAGATACTCATAGAACCAATAAATAACCCATATAGACACTCATGTAGCTATTCGCAAATCCATGCATCCACTTACACACCAACAGACGGATACAGACATTCACACAGTTTAGTCACTAACCCATGCATTCAGTAAGATACGTTTAATCACTCACTTGTAGAGTCAGTCACGCACGTACTAAATCATCCATTCAGACACTTATACACCCACTCATTCTTCAATACGCCTTTCCCTATATATATTAAACATATTTAAACTTTACAGAAACACACAGTCACTGGATGATGTCATCAGTGATGTCATTTGAGATGTCATCAGTGATGTCATCAGTGATGTCACTGACCATGTCATGAGTGATGTAATATGTGACGTCATCAGCAGTGCATTGCGGGGCGCGAGTTATAGTTAGCTGAACTAACTATAACGGGGGAATTTCACGGGTTTTGTACGAGTGCAATGTCCAACTAACTATAACTGTCCCTAAAACCTCTGGTTTTTTCAGTGAATATATATATATATATATATATATATATATATATATTGCAAAGGACGGATTCCACACTGCTCTCAGCAAGAATCCCACAGCACGGAGAAAGAACGATCCACAGGTAGGTTTTTTAACCCAATAAAGTGAATTTATTTAGTACATTCGTGCAAGCATGGACGGTCTACGCGTTTCGGCTCCTGCCTTCAACTGGACCATAGAGTCGTGTCGTCCAGAACATCTATTTAAAGTGACAAAGTGCATTTTTGATCCCTTGTTTGTTTCTAAAAAATGTGCTAGACTGTTAACCCTCGTTTTACCACAGTCTTAATGCGATTTAATGGCTACCATTTATATAGTTTGCTTTATAACATTTCAGTAAAGTACTAATGTAAATGCAGTGTAAAGGCAGAATCAAAACATCAATCTTACAGTTCAAAATTATTTCCTTTCAATAGGAGAGTAAAACTGGATTCTCAAAATTTAAATTGTAAAAGAGATTTATCCCAGTTAAATTCATATATGTAAAACTAGATTCTATCATACATAAAATTCAAATTTTAAAAGAGATTTATCCCAGTTAAATTCATATATGTGAAAGAATATATATATATATAAATATAAAAACATGAAAGTAATTCTGTCCAAACGGCCGGAATCAAAAGAAGATTTCTCTTATGTAAAGTACATAAGTCAGACATCATTTAGTCCATACAATTTTATCACTTTAAAGTGCTTAGTGCAATATCTTTGTGCAAAAATGCAACTTTAGTCAATGTCATCTCCACATTGAATCAGTAGGTCAACATTTCATTTTGATGGAGGATCCACAAGAATTAATAACATTTTGTCCAAACGATCTTAAAATTTAAAGTGCATAGTGCAGAATATTTGTGCAAATTTGCATATTTTCAATTGGACTTCTTCCATGTTAGTTCATGTGAGATCATTACATGTCTCAAGAGGTCCATATAGCTGCCATATGAAATGAGGATACTAACTTTAACACATTCTACTCATTTGTCTAAAGTAGACTGTTGATTAAACGTGTTGTATCCATAGATGTTTTGTCAGCTAAAAAAACAGGACTTCTAAAAACAAGTTTCAATAAAAAATGTGATGGTGTCTGTTATAGCACAAATTTAATTCCAGTCCTCTTGTCTTTAGATCAAGTATCTTTCATGTTTTCTTTCTTCTTTCTTCCTCTCATCCCATATTTTCCTTTATCTACTTCTTTTTCTTCATTTGAACTGATTTATTGGATCTGTTGTATTACTTCAATCAGTATCTCAGAGATGTACGTGTAATTCAGCATCCAAGTTATGACCAAAGGGTTTCTCTGTCCCGATGGCTAATATACATCTTGATTCCGCTTTCCTCAATTCCAGGGTTCTGTCCCCACCTCGTTCTTTCTGTTTTATTATCTTGATTCCAAAGTATGTCAGAGACTGATTTTCCCCCTGGTGCGCTTCCGCAAAATGTTTTGCCATGGGATATGCGAAATCCTTATTTTTTATTGCTCTCAGATGCTGCAGAATTCTTAGTTTTAATTTATTGATGGTACTTCCAACATATTGTTTCTTACACGGACATTCCAAGATATATATCACATATTTTGATTCACATGTGATGTGATCCACAATTTGCTCAATTTTTCCATTTTGAAGGCGGTAAGTCTGGATATTCCTGCCGTGTTCACACGCCTTACATTTCAGACACTTCCAGAATCCAGGTGTATTCAACCAAGATGTATTTGTCGTTTTTCTAATTTCTAGATGACTCTGTGTCAGTAGATCACCTAACGATGCTGTTTTCCTGTATGTTATTTTTGGTGATGATGGCAGATTCCTCATCAAGGTTTCATCAAGCATGAGAATACCCCAATTTTTCTTTATAATTCTCCTTAAAATCTTATTCTCCACATTAAAATCCATAATCAAGCGTGTTGGGTCATCTTCTTCTAAAATATCACTTCTATTCAGATCTTTTGCTGCAGATCATTGGCTGTTGAGAAAAAATAAATGCTGGTCCCAACAAACAGTACCAATGGGCCCCACGTGCAACCAACGCCTCAAACTAAGCATTGTCAATACCATGAAAATGGCTCCTTTCACATTCCAGCAGGCAGAAATACTACAACAGACAATCAACCATATTAGTGGATTGACTAATGATTCTGGCTCAAAAATCAGTTTAAGGACCATCAGATACACTAAGCTGCACAAAAACTACTGTGTATGAGACCATTAATTCTTCAGTTCTTGATCTCTCATATTGGATAATGCTGATCTAAGTGACTGACTCTAAATGAGTGAGTGTAGATGTATATAAGAAATTGAGAGAAAAATGTGTACATATTTATCTCTATTGCTTGTGGTGTATGTTATTGTCACTTTAGTAGGAACAAACAACAACAATACAACAAATATCCGAAAGATGAGACAAATGATGGTACTCTACCTCTGAGTATGTTTGATACTTTCACAGTGTACTATTCACAGAATGTTTCTTTCGACTGTTGATACATTTCTTATATCTGCATTAATGTTTCAATCATCTCTTGCAAAACTTGTACAAACCTATATCTATATGGATTACATGTTGTAGTTTTCAACAACCGAAACAAGGATGGTAAGGTAGTAGACAGAATTATGTATATAATATCCTACACACCTGGGGATCAGATCGAATATACTAGAAAAAATGGCAGGATTCAGGGTAGCAATGAATTAACAAAATATGATCTTACATTCATAAATCCTGTTAGTTCTACATAATATTGTTCCATTATTGCATAATGGTATGCAGGAGTTATTTCCCTGGAAGGGGTGAGGAGTGTGTGTTCCAAGGTGTCAGTAGGTTTGAAGGTTTCTGAACACATACAAACCTGTGAGTTTTTGGTAATTCACAAACTCCTCTACAGTCCTTCCAGGTCTTCCTATTCTATGATATTCCACATCAGGTGGTAAACGCGGAACAAATTCCATTGCATCATTTGCACCACCTAATACGTACAACAAGTACCAGCAAAGCCAAAAGGACCTGAGTTTAAATAGCTGATATATAGGCTTTGCCACGCTGGTGGGCATCAGTTAAAGACAGATATTCTCTCAGAATCATTTAGAAGTCAAACCACTTCCAAATATTGAAGCATATGTGCAATAATCTTATATATATATACATTGCATACAAGTTATAAAAAACAATAAACCACAGCTCAGAATAATGATTTGATTGAAAAACATACTTTACTGATCATATGTTAACAATTCAATTTATGCCAAGAAAATACACATATATATATGTATACATATATAAATATATATATATATATATATATATATATATATATATATATATATATATATGGGAAACAACCTTTACTACGCATGCATTACATCGCATGCCATTAGATCGCGGTCTTTACAACGCAAGTCGTTACAACGACTTGCGCTGGAGGGCGCTATAGGACAAGGAATAGTTTAATTTACTATCCAACACCTTCCCTACTGTACGTAGGCTGGAGTTGGAATAGTAAATTTAACTACTCCTAAGTCCAGCGCCCTCCAACGAAAGTCGTTGTAACGACTTGCGTGGTAAAAACCGCGATCTAATAGCATGCGATGTGAATGCATGCGTTGTATAATCATACATTCATATATATATATATATATATATATATTGCAAAGGACGGATTCCACACTGCTCTCAGCAAGAATCCCACAGCACAGAGAAAGAACGATCCACAGGTAGGTTTTTTAACCCAATAAAGTGAATTTATTTAGTACATTCGTGCAAGCATGGACGGTCTACGAGTTTCGGCTCCTGCCTTCAACTGGACCATAGAGTCGCGTCGTCCAGAACATCTATTTAAAGTGACAAAGTGCATTTTTGATCCCTTGTTTGTTTCTAAAAAATGTGCTAGACTGTTAACCCTCGTTTTACCACAGTCTTAATGGGATTTAATGGCTACCATTTATATAGTTTGCTTTATAACATTTCAGTAAAGTACTAATTTAAATGCAGTGTAAAGTCAGAATCAAAACATCAATCTTACAGTTCAAAATTATTTCCTTTCAATAGGAGAGTAAAACTGGATTCTCAAAATTTAAATTGTAAAAGAGATTTATCCAGGTTAAATTCATATATGTAAAACTGGATTCTATCATACATAAAATTCAAATTTTAAAAGAGATTTATCCCAGTTAAATTCATATATGTGAAAGAATATATATATATAAATATAAAAACATGAAAGTAATTCTGTCCAAACGGCCGGAATCAAAAGAAGATTTCTCTTATGTAAAGTACATAAGTCAGACATCATTTAGTCCATACAATTTTATCACTTTAAAGTGCTTAGTGCAATATCTTTGTGCAAAAATGCAACTTTAGTCAATGTCATCTCCACATTGAATCAGTAGGTCAACATTTCATTTTGATGGAGGATCCACAAGAATTAATAACATTTTGTCCAAACGATCTTAAAATTTAAAGTGCATAGTGCAGAATATTTGTGCAAATTTGCATATTTTCAATTGGACTTCTTCCATGTTAGTTCATGTGAGATCATTACATGTCTCAAGAGGTCCATATAGCTGCCATATGAAATGAGGATACTAACTTTAACACATTCTACTCATTTGTCTAAAGTAGACTGTTGATTAAACGTGTTGTATCCATAGATGTTTTGTCAGCTAAAAAAACAGGACTTCTAAAAACAAGTTTCAATAAAAAATGTGATGGTGTCTGTTATAGCACAAATTTAATTCCAGTCCTCTTGTCTTTAGATCAAGTATCTTTCATGTTTTCTTTCTTCTTTCTTCCTCTCATCCCATATTTTCCTTTATCTACTTCTTTTTCTTCATTTGAACTGATTTATTGGATCTGTTGTATTACTTCAATCAGTATCTCAGAGATGTACGTGTAATTCAGCATCCAAGTTATGACCAAAGGGTTTCTCTGTCCCGATGGCTAATATACATCTTGATTCCGCTTTCCTCAATTCCAGGGTTCTGTCCCCACCTCGTTCTTTCTGTTTTATTATCTTGATTCCAAAGTATGTCAGAGACTGATTTTCCCCCTGGTGCGCTTCCGCAAAATGTTTTGCCATGGGATATGCGAAATCCTTATTTTTTATTGCTCTCAGATGCTGCAGAATTCTTAGTTTTAATTTATTGATGGTACTTCCAACATATTGTTTCTTACACGGACATTCCAAGATATATATCACATATTTTGATTCACATGTGATGTGATCCACAATTTGCTCAATTTTTCCATTTTGAAGGCGGTAAGTCTGGATATTCCTGCCGTGTTCACACGCCTTACATTTCAGACACTTCCAGAATCCAGGTGTATTCAACCAAGATGTATTTGTCGTTTTTCTAATTTCTAGATGACTCTGTGTCAGTAGATCACCTAACAATGCTGTTTTCCTGCATGTTATTTTTGGTGATGATGGCAGATTCCTCATCAAGGTTTCATCAAGCATGAGAATACCCCAATTTTTCTTTATAATTCTCCTTAAAATCTTATTCTCCACATTAAAATCCATAATCAAGCGTGTTGGGTCATCTTCTTCTAAAATATCACTTCTATTCAGTATCTCCGTTCTCGTTTTGATATTTACTTTAGCTCTGGCACCTTCAATTATTTCTTGTGCATAACCCCTCTCCAAGAAACGTCCATTCATGTCATCAAGATTTCTTTCGACGTCCTCATTTTCGGAACAATTCCTCTTGGCACGGAGCATCTCCCCATAGGGAATGCTCCACTTCAGATGTTGTGGGTGCCCACTGTTCACATGAAGGATGCTGTTACTGGCAGTTGGTTTCCGATGCATCCGTGTGCACAGTCGTTGATCTTTAACAAAGACTTCCACATCTAAGAAGATTACTTGTTTTCTACTGTATGTGGATGTGAAGGCCAAGTTGTATTTGTTACTATTCAATGTCTGAATGAATGTTTCAAGTTCGACTGTTTCACCTTCCCACACTATGAAAAGATTGTCTATGAATCTTGTCCATGTCCGGATATTTGATCCATAGACACCTTTCAGTATCTCCATCTCCCAAACTGCCATGAATAGATTCGCGTATGTGGGGGCTATTGATGTCCCCATTGCCGTGCCCTGTTTTTGGTGATACAGCTGTCCTTTGAAGAAAAAGATGTTTTGTGTCAAACAATGTCCCAACATTGTGATAAGCATCTCTGAATGCTCCAGGAGACTTAAGGATCTTAATTCCAGGATTTTTCTGATTGCCAAGAGGCCATCTCGATGGTGGATGGATGTGTATAACGATACCACATCTATAGTAACCATGGTCAAGTTAGCATTCCAGCTTATATGTTGTAGCTTTTTTATAAAATCTGTTGTATCCTTCAGATGTGATGGAAGAGAGGTCACATACTCAATCAGGAAGGTGTCAATATAATGAGATGTTTTTTCAAAGAGGGATCCTAAAGAACTAACTATAGGTCTTCCTGGTGGATTGGCAGTGGATTTATGCACCTTAGGAAGGAAGTAAATTGTTGGAACTACAGGATGATCCACCTTCAGGTACATGTATTCTTCAAAGTTAATAAGTCCCCTCTCTTTCCATGTTTGTAGCTGCAAATGATACTCCTTCGTCCAATTCTCCGTCTGATTTTTCTCCAAATTTTCATAATGTTCTCGATTTTCTAACTGCCTTTCGGCTTCCATGACATATTGTTCTAGATCTTGTATAACAATATTTCCGCCTTTGTCGGAGGCTTTTATGATGATATTTGAATTGTCTCTTAGTTCTTTGAGGGCTATATGTATATATATATATATATCCACCAAATAGCTTACCGATTCATGTAAGCACGAGCCACACCGATCCAAGTTTGGCAAAAGATTATTTATTGATTTAAGGCAAAAAAAAATAATATATATATATATCAATCAACAACACGGTCCATAACGGGGGGAGCACCGTCCAGCTGGTGCTTGTGGCGAGAAAGGGCCGCTTCTCGCAAAATATGGTTCAGCAAAGAAAATATTTACACGGCACTCTCCTTGGTTTAGATGTGATTCTTTATTCAGACCTTCTTTCTCCTACTCCTACGCGTTTCGAACACAAAGTTCTTGTTCACGGTAATACTACATAAAGAATCACATCTAAACCAAGGAGAGTGCCGTGTAAATATTTTCTTTGCTGAACCATATATATATATATATATATGCGTGTTTGTGTATACATATATAAATTCTTGAACACATGCGGGCCATAAAAAATCATGATCCGACATATCCGGTGGCCCGCCATTTCCAAGAGAAACAAAACAGCAATCGAAACCTATTAAAATTCTTTTGCCTAGACCAGGTGCCAAAGGAAGAAAGAGGAGGGGATAGAACTAAAAAGCTCAGAGCATTAGAATCTAAATACATTATTGAGTTACAGACAAAAACTCCTCGGGGTCTTAACAACGAAGAGGAGTTATGGGTACACATTCCGTAGAACTAAGATATATTGTAAATAGCTGATCACATAACAAAGAGAATGTCTAAAATCAAATAGGATATAGAAACTGTGTATATAAATAGCATATCATTTGTTACGTGGGGTTGAAGGGTTTGCCAATTCATGGCAAGAATGTTTTCTGATATATGTTATCATATAATTTATCTTTTTGTGGACTTAATGTAATTATCAATTGGTAGAAATGAATTACCTACCTAGAAACATTTGCCCATTTAGGGCTATATCAATGAACATTGAATTAATGTGTGATATGATATTGATTTATACATGAATTGTTCCTAACAACGAGATTTTAAGATTATGAAATTTCAACATAAGCGGAATCAATGGATTTATGTTTGATTTAAAACCCTGTTCCAAAACTTTGTATATAGCGATCAGGTAACAACATACCATTATAAGATGGCCGACAATGAAATCCTTCCTTTTGTGATGAGAGAGAGACTTCCTCTATGTCAGTTACTTGAATGAATTGCTTTATGTTCATGATTGAATTTATTTACAAATGCATGCTTGAAAGACCACACCGACATTTAGAAAGGCGTGAAGCCGAAACGCGTCTGTCTGGTGCTGTGGTCGTGTTGGCAATAAAAATTTGAAGGAGTAACATCCCTAGTGTGCGCCTCAATTCATGATCGGGACGAGGTCATTGTTTGGGAACATATATATAAATATAGATACCTATATCTATACACCAGTATATATACCAGTAAGTAGTTATAGTTAGGACTAAAGTTTCCATAGGATTAGAGCTTTTTGTTTTGCCAATAACTTTGGCGCCGATTGACGAATCTTCAGAACATTTTTGAAACTTATACTTTAGTTTGTTCAACTGCTGTATTGAAAGTTTTGTGGTGATCTGGCAAGTAGGGGCTGAGAAAAACGGACATCCCAAAACACTTTTTCCCCATTCTATTTGTATGGGATTTTTTCAATTTTTGAACATGACTACAGCCCAAACCACTGGACGTAATTACACCAAATTTGGCAGGAAGCTAGCTCTTGGTGCAGAAAGCATGCTTTTTGTGATTTGGCATAAACCCATTCAGTAGTTTTAGAGATATTAGAGGTTAAACAATATAGATAGCTAGGGACGCGGAGGATCCGCGGATCCACCTGCGGAGGATCTGAGGATCCGGAGGGGAAAGGAAGGCCCTGATCACCATTTTGTTTCTTGCATCAGCCAGGTGATTTGAAAATAAAGTGTCAAACACATATAAGGGGTCAGGATAGAGGTACGGTGACCCCATAGAACACATAGAGGGGTCCCTGAGGAGCCCTTTTTGGCCCCAACATTGAGTTTTTTTCCCACTGACACTTAAAATCAGCAGATCCTGCATGGTTTTAGGGCCCAGAAAAAAAACCCATAGAAATTCACTGATAAAACCAAACGTTACAGGGTCGTTATAGTTAGGCTGATGTTTTACCCATACAAAACCATAGAAATTCAGCAGTTATAGTTATATTTATAGTTAGACTCTGAAGAAACTATAACTTGTGCCATTAAGTAATTTAAGGCAACAAGTCATAGTTTCTTAATATAAGTATAACTATAAGTATAACTATAACTGTTGAATTTCTATAGTTTTGTATAGGCAAAAGTTCAGCCTAACTATAATGACCCTATAACCTTTGGTTTTATCAGTATATATATATTACCTACTGGCGGTCGCCAGTAGGTAATTATAGTTAGGACCTCGTTTCTATTCAAAAAGCATTTTTTCTTTTGCCAATATCTTTGGCGCCGTTTGACGAATCTTTGTGAAATTCTCAAAACTAATGGTTCACTCAGTTCTGCTCCTGTCTTGAAAGTTTCGGGGTGATTCATCAAGCGGGGGCTGAGAAAAAAGGGGGTCCCACAACATGTTTTCCCTATGTTAATTTTCATAGGAATTTTGGAACAGGCTACAGCCCGAACTGCTGAATGGAATTACACCAAATTTGGCAAAAAGGTAGCTCTTGGTTCAGAAAGCGCCCCTTTTTTTAAGTGGTGTAAATCCGTTAAGTAGTTGCTGAGAAATTAAAAAAATAAAAATATCGATATCTGAGCACCGAGGAGGATTCGCGAATCCTCCCGAGCACCAGCTTCATTTTGATTGGCTGCCAACATCCAAACCAGAATGTGTTGGCAGCCATCTTGTGACTCGGTAGAACCGAGTCCAAGAAAAAAGATTTAAAAAAATAAAAGGGGGCAGTGTAGAAACACCCTGACCCCCCAGGCCTGCTCAAGGGGTCCCACAGGGAACCCCAGGCCCAAAAAAAGCATTTTTTTATGTATTTTTTCGGCGGAATTCGCGCTGGGTTCGCAAATCCTGCCAAGAAATTTTTTAAAAAACTAAGCGCAGTCTCCCGCACTTCGTTTTAATAAGCCCCTGGGTGGGCCAGGTCCCGGGGGCAATCCATGATTGTGTAGCTGGGGCCCGCGGGGGCCCCTTCAGTCCAGTGGTGTCACACAGGCACCAGGAGAAGAGAGAGCTCCCTCCCTGATGAGCTTACAATAACCCCAGTCACGCAAGGCACTGGGCAGTGCAGCTCCCTGCAGAACGTGTCCCTGCCCTGCTGTTTCCGAGTCAACTCACCCAACCCCCCCACCCCTCCCCACCCCCGCGCCTCCACTCTCCCTGCCCTGACACTTCCCTCAGCCTCTGCCCACTGCACTGAACTCGAGTCATGTGGCCACGGTGTCAGCACGAGCCGAGATTCGTCTTGCTGCCCTAAACTCCATTACACGGTAACTCCGGCACCTGACGCGCCCCTCGGGGACACATTACATTGCTTTTGTTCTCTGAAGAGTTATCGAAACATTGAGGACAGAGAGGGGAGAAAGGCTGATTTACTGTGAGCTCTGGATGGGGAGTGGGGGTGGGAGGAGTCCTGAGAAGAAGTGTCAGGAGGAGTCTGCCGGCAGGGGGCACTGCCACTCTGACAGCACCCTCTCTGGGACTAGGAGGAGGGGGGCGGCACACAGACTTTGCAGGGAGCTTGGGCACACACAGAGGTAATGTGAGGAGATTGGAGCACATGTGAAGGAAAAGTGCAGGGCTTAGGGCATATGGACCGTGCCAAGACCTTCGGGCACACTGCAGGTACTACACACCAGCTGCAGATCACGTCATGATAATGAACACTGAATGTGCTGTAACGCCCCTGGAGCTGATTGTTTCCACCTTGCATGGACTTGCCCACATATTAACAACTACTGGGGCAAACCTTTTAGAGAAGTGAATGACATGACTGACTGTGCACTGAGGCCTAACCCCCACCTGGCGCTACTGGGTTTTGTCAAAAAAACTCTCAAAGGATGTGAGGAAACGTGTGTGACTAGGATTGCTACTGGGTAAAGGCAGAGTGGCCATGCACTGGGGCGGAGGTAAAGTCCCCCCATAGCAGACTGGACCACAGACCTAGTGACCGGTCACACTCAGACAGACACATATGGAGAACTCCTGCCGAGAAAGTTTCGGCCCCGGGATATATGGAACCCCCTGACACAATACTTAACTAGCACGGAAGCGCCCCACCGGGACGACTGCTCACCACAGACACACTCCTCACCCCAAACATCGCAGCTTCTCACTGACCCACCTGCGTGTGCGTAGAGATATGCATGTCCCGTCCTAATGACAAACAGTGGGAATTATGTGTTACCTGATGTATTCTGTCATATGCTGTCCTGGAGATTGCTACTGTGTTGGCAAATTGGTAAATAAAGTATTTTTGAAAAAAAGGTCTTTGGGCGCATACACAGTGTTCAGTGGCATCTGGTTGGACCAGGATTTGAACTTCAGGGTACAGGCCAGGAAGACGGCAGCTATCTGCTATGGTCTGCTTAGAATGGCCCGCAAAGTCCTCCCTCTCCTCCCTTTCCAAGGTAAAAAAATACTGGTCCAATCGCTTATACTTTCCAGACTAGATTATGGAAATGCCCTATACCTGGGTGCCCCCACTACAGTAGTCGCTAAACTCCAGACTGTTCAAAACAGTGCAGCCAGACTATTGACTGGAGTTTCCAATAGACAATCGGCGAAACCGGCACTCCACTCCCTTCACTGGCTCCCGGTGCAGGAATGAATCAGCTTTAAGGCCTTGTGCCTAGTGCATAAATCCATGCACGGGAATGGGCCTCCTATTAACTCGGCCATGATCCGTCCCTACAAGGCTAATAGGAAACTACGGTCAGACGAGCTGCATCTGGCTGAAGTCCCCAGGATTAAGAAGGCTAGAAGTGGTGGACGGCTTTTCTCTTATAACGCTGCCAAACTCTGGAACTCCCTGCCACTGTGTCTTCGCAAGGTACCCAATCATCTTGTCTTTCGAAAACAACTGAAGACATTTCTGTTCCTCTAGTCCTTTCTGCCTCTCTCGTGTTTGGCCTAGCGCTGGGATGCTCCCGGGTAGCCATGCGCTTTATAAATGTCCCTTTCATTTCATTTCATTTCAGTGCTTGGGTACACTGACGGGCAGTGTGAAGTGCTTGGACGTGGACAGAACACGAGGACCTACGCCACGTGACCATTGTGAGGTGCTCAGGACACATGGACAGACAGTGCTCAGTGCGTGGGGCACCTTGAGGGACAGTGCGCAGAACATGAAGGCTGACAAACCAAGTGACCTCCCTAGGCCACATGACCAGTGTGATGAGCTGGGGAAATGGACAGTGTGACCGGCTTGTGGCAAGTAACATACATTGACGAGCTATAGGAGTCAATCTCCCCTATATCATTAAAATACAGAGATCGACAGTGCCTAGATGCGGTTTAACCCTTAATCTGCACTCGTGAAAACATGTTGTGTTGCTCCCTTCCATTTTGTTCACCGAGTTGACAACACTTGCTGGTAAGAGAACGCTATATACAATACTAGGACTTCTCGGCTGAGTCACCAGATGAAATCTTCATCTAAAATTATATATTTGTCATGTTATCCAGGAATTAGACGTTCATCTACCAATTATACGAGTCCACAGGGAAGGAGGCGCTCGCCTGCGCCTCTCTCTTTCCAGGGAGCCCCCATGTTGGCAGGTGGCAGCATTAGGACACAACATTGGCATTCAGGGGTGGGAATGTCACAGGCTTTATTTGTGCCAGGGGCCTAGTAAACAGCTGGTTGTTTGCGGGCAAAAAATTTTTGACTTTGAGGTTACCCACAAAGTGCTCAGAAAATGCCCCAAAACAAAGTCGGAAAGATCCCAAAGAGACAGCCGCCTCTCCCCTCTGGGACTGGAGGTTGCTATGTGTATATGTGTTTGTTCATAGCAACGGAGCTGGCTCTTGTGCTGCCTCTGTTACAGGAAATATGCGACCAACACTCACTTCCTCATGCCACCCCGAGTTCGAGATGACAGTTACCGAGATGACATATCGAAAGCTGGAAGGGCTGCGAAAGAGTCAATCATATCAGGCAGAGTTGCATCTAGGAGAATGATGCTGAGATTTCTCAGCAGTGTAGTGTCTGACAGAGGTCGACAGGGCTGGGGATGAGTCAGTCATATGTCAGGCAAAAGAAACAGAAAGACAAGATTCGCATGGTGCCCAGAACCCAGCACTTAATGACTGTACTCAATTTTCAGAGCTAAATTTAGACTCCGCAGTAACACCAGCTTCTTCAATGTTGGAACTTATGATACTGTGCAGAAATCGCTTAAGGGGCTCTTGGAAGTTACAATGTTAAACCATGACATTTTAAAAATACAGAACTTGCATCTCTCTAAGATTGAGGGGGAGCTACAAGGTATCAGGGGCCAAATGCCATCAATGCTAAGATCTGTCCCTGATCCACAGCCTCCCGCCCCGGCTGGGGTAGGGGAGGAGGCTGGGAATGCAGAACCCCCAATCGATAATCATGAAGTTTACATCTCGAGATAGCCGATGTTGGTAAAGAGAAGGGGTGGTGCCTTTACTAGAGGTGGCTTATTAAAACAGGGAGATCCGTAGGAAGAGCAGACCAAAGAAAGGGCAAAGGCAGAGCTGCGAAAAAAGGGAATTGAAGGAACTACCAGGATTAGCTGTGTGTGAGCTAAAATCAAAATCTCTTAAAATCCAGAGAGAAAGAGCGAGAAAGGTACGATTGGTGAGTCCCGAGAAACAAGTAAAGAACCAAGTAAAAAAGGGGACTGATAGTAGTAAACAAATTTACCAGGCGAAGCAAAGAAAGCATATAAGACACATAGCATCCAATACAGCAAGTACACCTGGAATAATTAGCCCCCTTAAAGAGAGGTTTAAAGAGAGGCTAAACCAGGGTAACAAATTAGAGGAAGGGGTAAGAAATAATATCCGACAACCACTGAGTATGCCCACACAGTTAGAATCCGAGGACAAAGGCAATAGGTGGCTGTACTTTGAACATGTGAAAACGGGAAGGGGTGGGAAAAAAACGAAGAAGTGGTCGCACTTAAATAGGTCCCATCTCCTCAACTCATTTGCCCATTGTCCGAACCTGAAAGGGATAGGATCCAAAGACCTTCGACAGGTGGGCTTCCAATTATCTATTGATGGTAAAGAGTTTACCAGGGTGCAGGTTTATTCAGACCTGGTAAAAATCGCCATAGAGAAGTCAGAGAGAGAGATCTTAAAAGAAGGTATTCGGTTAGTATCTAAAGAAGAAGTAGTGACAGAATACAAAGTCCCGCAAAAGAAAGTTTTTTTAAAGTATCATGCAGGACTTGGTAAAAGGCAAGTGAGATTAATAGAAAGAGAAGTAGGATTAGATTTGGGTGACCTAAATATAGTAATAAATAACTCAGATATAGAGGAATCCTGGAAGAACTGGAGCCACTGCACAAGTCCCGCAGGGCCTTCTCAGCGATTTTTGGAGGAAATTGATGAAAATGGGCTTCTTAGTGACGTAGAATAGGTAATGGGGTTGCCACATGGCATAAAATTGATCTCTTGGAACATAAATGGATTAGGAAATCAGATAAAGCAAGATTTTATAAAAAACCTTGCAAAAGATAATGAGATTATTTGTATCCAAGAGACTTGGCTATGTGGTATTACCCCTGTAGTTGATGGCTTCCGCCAACTTTGCCGCCCGGCAACTAAATCAAGGTCTGGTCGACCAGCAGGTGGCTTAATGACACTATTATCTACTAAATTAGTGAAAAATGTATGTCACCTTATTGTAACATGTAAATGGTTGCTGGGTTGTAGGATAGCCCTGATGGTCACAGATAAAAACAATTAAAACATGCTGATTTTAAATGTATGTATGCAATGGGGTACCCAGGAGGAATATGGGGTCGAAATGGGTCATTTTAAGAATGATATAGACTTATTGTGTGAAATGTATGATTCGGATATATTCTTGTTGGTGGGAGATTTTAATCATAAATTAAACCCAAAGCAGGTAGACATTTGGTTTATGGAAATTTTGGAGGCCTATGACATAAATCAAGCAAAGTTTCCTGTAAGTCTCTGTTCAACACATGATGTAAAGTTAGGAAACTACCTAGCGTTAAAAGTCTTTTTTGTCTAAATGGTAGGTCAGCTCAAGATTGCCCGGCAAAGAAAACATTTAAACAGGGGGCACAAATTTGCCCCATAGACTATGTTTTTATGTCAGCTTGGAATTTTGCTTTAGTACAGGGTTTCAGGATTAGTAATATAGAAGGCAGTGATCATAATATAATGGAATTGGAGCTGGTAAATTTTCACCAGCCCGCCAGTGACAAAGTAGTTACACAGCAGATGGACTACCCTAGGCGTATAACAACACGGCTAACTGAGGAGTATATAGAAAGGCTAACTAGGCTGCAACAAAATATTGACCTAGGATGTGTGATTGGCCTAAATTTGGCTTGGTATGTTGAGAAATTAAACCAAGTGGTACAAAGCCTTCGTGTAGAAATCAACACTGACGTAAGGCTTAGAAAGAGCAAGCAAAACACTCAGATTAGCCAAGGTAAATGGTTTAATATTGACTGCCTAAATAAGAAAAGAGAACTAAGGAGAGAAGAGCGTAGTCTGCGTAAAAAATTTGATCAGTCCAGGGCCGATAATCTCGTTAAGTTAAAGAGAGATTATACCATGCTAATTTCTAGTACTAAAAGAGTCTACAAGGAAACCTGTTGGGGAAAATTGTTGGAGGCAATCGAATCTAAGAATATACAACAGTTCTGGAAGCTGGTACATTCAGCATCAGAACCTTCGGTTGCCTCAATGAACTGCGTGGTGGAGGAGGGTGCATGGGAGGATTACCTGCAGGATTTATATAGTCCGGGGAGAGTAATTGAAGAGGAAGTATCACGGGTCTGGAGTGGTCTGGTAGAAGATCTAAAACCGGACTGTTCAGTAGCAAGTGTGCTTAGAACGATAAAGACCCTGAACCTATCAAGAGCAGCAGGTCCGGATAACCTACCAGCTGTGATAATAAAATTGAACCTGTCCTGGTGGGCTGAATTTTTCTCAGGTATGTTTTTAGTAATTTTAGAATCTGGGACGATCCCTCTAAACTGGAAGGGAGCGATAATAAGGCCGATTCATAAGAAAGGGGATATTTATGCCCCAAAGAATTATAGATTAATTAACTTATTAGATATCGGAGAAAAGATCTTTGCTAAAATAATATTAGGGAAATTAAAAGACTGGGCAGAACAGAGATCCATTGTACCAGTTGAACAAGGGGGATTCAAAGAAGGACACTCCACCATAGACCATTGCTTTGCCTTATGGACATTGGCCAGAAAATCGATAGAGCAAAATGGGAAGTTGTTTTGTTGCTTTGTCGATTTTCGGGCAGCTTTTGACTCTGTGGATCGTAAGTGCCTCTGGGAGGACTTGGAAAAATATGGTATCCCGGAAGGCATATTATTGATATTAAAAGAGCAACATAAAGGGAATTGGGCCCAGGTAATTAGAGATACGCAAGGGTCATTGACTCATAAGATGATGGTAGGGAATGGCCTCAGACAGGGGTGCGTTTTGGCCCCTATGTTATTTGCAATTTTCTTAGCAGACCTCCCCGCAGTTTTAGAAGTAGAAAGAAGTGCAAGCCCTAGAATGAGCGGAAATAAAGTGTCCTGCCTTTTATATGCGGATGATCTCATGATTCTTGATCAAACAGAGCTAGGACTCCAAAGGAAACTAAATGCTTTTAAGAATTATTGTGATAGAAAGTTTTTAAAAGTTAATATGGAAAAGACAAAGGTTTTATGCTTTGGGAAGAGAGGTAAGAATTTTAATTGGTTTTTAGGTCAAGACAAACTGGATACAGTTACAGAGTATAGATATTTGGGCCTCTGGTTTGATAGTGGCTAAAATGGGGTTCCCACCTGGAGGCCCAAAAAGCAAAAGCTTTCTCGTCAGTCTGTGGCCTAAAAAAAAAAAAAAAAAAATTTAATAAGGAATACGGCGATATGTCACATAGACCTATGTTAAAGGCGTTTGAAGCAATGATCCCCCCGCAAGTACTGTACGGGGCAGAAGTTCTTTACCTGAGTGGTAAATGCGGGTGGGATCGGGAAGAAGGCAAGATTTTAAAAATGCTATTGTCACTACCAAGCTGTACAATGATTCAAGCTATTAGAATGGAGCTAGGGTCAATAGCATGGACCGTACAGACACAAATGTCCCTGGTGAGATTTTGGAAACGCCAGGATCCAGGTGGTGTACAGAAGGTCTCACAATGGTGCAGAGAGGAGATTCAATTAAGTAATCTTAGTTGGGCAAAGGATGTAAGAAGAAACCTCCAGAAAATAGCAGTGCGCCTAAAGGTGAGACTTTCGCACCCATCCCTGGAAATAGATTTCACAAAGAGAATGCTTAGAGAGCAAGGGCTGATATATTCAAGATCACTGGACCTAGATTATATGAAAGAGAAAAATCAGTTCAGTGGTTAAAAAGCTCATGGGCAAACGAAGCCTGGTTCCCGTATTTGGATATTCTGCCAAGCCAAGGGCTAAGATATGAAATTTTAAGGATACGAGCTGGTATTAACCCTTGGAAATCGGAAGAAAAAATAAAGGCAGCTCTGATTCAAACAGACGGCATTTGTAAATGTGGGTTAGGAATAAGAAATGATATTTTGCATATATTGCTCGATTGCACATTGGTTTTAGCTTTACGCAAATTGTTTTTACGTCCAATATTTTTAAAAATGAGGTAAGCTCTCGTGCCGAAGCTGTATGTCTACTTACCAAAATGCCAACGTTAGGCATCGCAATTGCAATGGGAAATTTTTTGAAAGCTATTAAAATTTTTGTAAGGGAGAATTTACAGGGGCACTGTTTTTAAATGTTTTAAATGTATTTTAGTGTCCTCCCATCAACTGAGAGTTTTTATGGACTTAGATGTTTTTACAATTAGTATTTATTTGTATAGAATTTATACTGACTCCAGCACCTGGATCCCTAATTTGTTTTGTGTATTGAGTACTGTTTAAAGACTGTGGTCTAAATAAACAAAGTTTTCTCTCTCTCTCTCTCTCTCATATGTCAGGCAGACTGACTTTTAGGAGAATAATGATGACATTTTCAATAGGGCAGTGTTTCAGGGATGCAGATTGGGCTGTGAAAGAGTCAGTCATATGTCAGGCAGACTGACTGTTCAGAGAATGATGAGATCACGGAAGAGGACAGTGTCTCGGATATGGCGAAAGGCGGTCGCCAGTAGGTAGTTATAGTTAGGACCTAGTTTCCATAGGAAAAGCACTTTTTGATTTGCCAATATCTTTGGCGGCGTTTGACGAATCTTCGTGAATTTTTCAAAACTAATGGGGCGTTTCGGTCAGCTCCTGTCTTGAAAGTTTCGGGGTGATTCGTCAAGCACGGGCCGAGAAAAATGGGGGGTCCCAAAACACGTTTTCTCCATGTTAATTTCCATAGGAAACTTTAGACAAAGCTACAGCCCGAACTGCTGAACAGAATTACAAAAATTTGGCAAACATGTAGCTCTTGGTTCAGAAAGCGTTCTTTTTTTTAAATGGTGTAAATCCGTTCAGTAGTTCCTGAAATATTCATATTTAAAATATTTATATATCTGGTGACCGTGGTGGATCCGTGAACCCTCCCGAGCCAGAGCTTGATTCTGATTGGCTGCTAACACTCTAAACCAAAGTGTTGGCAGCCAACTTGTGACTCGGTTGAACCGAGTCACAAGAAAAAAGGTCATAAAACAAGAAAAGGGGGCAGGGTAGAAACACCCTGACCCCCTAGTCCTGGTCAGGGGGTCCAGGGCCAAAAAAAGCATTTAACAAAAAGATTTTGGCGGTATTCGCGTAGGGTCCGCAAATCCCGCCCAAAAATTTTAAAAAACGAAGAGCAGGCTCCCGCGCTTCGTTTGTTTTAAGCCCCCAGGTGGGCCAGGTCCCGGGGGCAATCCATAATTGTGTACCGGGTGCCCGCAGCCCCATGGATTGCCACCTCCCCGGGGCTTTGCTAATAATGCGTGGGGGCACGTGTCCCCCCACAGCCCCGGGGACCACCACCTCCTCGGGACTTTTTTAAAGAAATGCGTGGGGGGGGCTCCTTTTCCCCCCACGCTGCCCCGGGGACCACCAACTCCCCGGGGCAATAATTAATATAGGGCGGGAGGGACTTGCGGGCCCCCCAAGCCCTGGGGACAGCCACCTCCCCAGGGCTACTTTTTAAAACTGTGTGGGGGGGCTCGAGCCCCCCCCACACTGCCCCGGGGATCACCACCTCCCCGGGGCACACTTCATTTAAATATGGGGGTCTGTTGCCGACCCCCAGCCCCGGGGGCTATGTAGAAGATAAAGAGGCAAAGCCCCCAGGGATGGGGTCCCCGGGGGTCAAAAATGACCTGGGGGATGGGGTCCCCAATCAATAACCCATATAGACACTCATGTAGCTACTGACCAACCCATGCAGCAGCTTACACATCAACTGACAGACTGATACAGACATTCACACAGTTTAGTCACTAACCCATGCATTCAGTAAGACACGTTTAATCAGTCACTTATACACTCAGTCACTCACCTACTAAATCATCCATACCGACACTCATACACCCACTCATTCTTCAATACACCTTGGAATATATATATATAACATATTTAAACTTTACAGAAACACACTGTCACTCGATGATGTCATCGATGATGTCATCAGTGATGTCATTTGAGATGTCATCAGTGATGTCATCAGTGATGTCACTGACCATGTCATGAGTGATGTAATATGTGACGTCATCAGCAGTGCATTGCGGGGGCGCGAGTTATAGTTAGCTCAACTTACTATAACGGCCGAATTACTCTGGTTTTGTACGAGTGAAATGTCCAACTAACTATAACATCCCTGAAACCTGCGGTTTTTTCAGTAAATTTCTAAGGTTTTTTAAATGCTAATTTCTACCTATAACGTCCCTGAAACCTATGGTTTTTCAGTGAATATATATATATATATATATATATATGAGAGAAGAACACAAAGCCGCCCAACTCTCCTTGCTCTCAGCAGTGCGGGTGCGCAGTTCGTGTAGACGGCAACACGAAAAATATACTCCTAAACAAAGTTTCCACCAAAGAAACAAAACTGCGCACTCCAGCTCGATCGTGCAAGTTCTTTTATTCCAGTTCCAAAAGGAAGACTAACACACGCGTTCCGGCACCCTGCCCTTCGTCAGTGTTAGTTTACTACACATTTCACCACCTTTAAATAACAGGTTACCCTATTCGTCAGCAAGTAATCTTACATTGACACAAAGAAAGGACTTTAAGGTACATTATCCTTGCTCGCGCTTACATGGCGGCCATCTTAACACAATAAAAATTTCAATAAAAATTTCACAGATTTCTACCCAATATGTTCTCATTGATATATAAACTGATCAATTTCATTTTTAATCAAGGGCAATACATTATTAGCAGAAGGAAATGGTTATATTATTAATAACACATCAAATAAATTCCTGCATACAATTAAATGCTCACTATTCACAAAATTGAGCCCTCAAATGGGCTATGTTTTTATACCATGATTACAAAAATGTTAATTCACAATATTTCAAGGGTAGTCTATGTACCGTTTATCCTACTAGTCAATGGATATACCCAGGGATGTCGTAATCGCTACTAAAGAAAAATAATTTTAATGCTAATAAAAAAGAGAGAAAATCAATTTTTAATCTAACTCAGCAAAGTATATAATGTCCTATAGTTAAAAGGGGAAGGCAATGTATCCACATGCAAGGGATGAGAAGATCCTGTTCCTCCTATAATGTTGGCTACAGCTCCAAAACTAATGCTCACATATTTCATCCATGAACATATTTAACCAACGAAGGACCACAGTTCCTCTTCACTATTCAACCCCCAGGGTGTGCGTGTTTGCAGGTCAATGATGTATCTTGCTTCCAGCTGACGTAACATCTTTACCCTGTCTCCTCCCCTTTCAGTCACTGGGACATGATCCAGGCAAAAATATCTTAGCCTATCACTACGTGATTCATGCACTTCCGCGAAGTGTCTAGCCACTGGATAGGAATTATCACGATTGGTTATTGCCCGTGTGTGCTCCAATACCCGTTTCTTAGCTGGATGAATGGTACTTCCAACATATTGGAGACCACACGGGCATACCAAACAGTAAACCACAAAACTCGTGTTGCAATTCATTAGTTTGTCTATACTACGTCTCCACTTCCTTCCTGGGATCGAATACTCTTTTACTTTCACACTGTTTTTACAGGCCTTACAGGAAGTACATGGATAAAAACCTGCCACTATTGTTTTTTGTCCCGTCTCTGTAAAATGGCTACGTACTAGCAGATCTTTTAAAGATTTACTCTTCCGATACGTAATATCGGGTCTGCTTGGTACCAGTTTTCCAATTACCGTATCTGTCTGCAGCACTTTCCAATTTCTCTCAACCAGCCTTCTAATAGTGCCTGACTCATACGAAAACCCCAAAATCAATCTCACTTTTTCCACATCATCAATCTCTTGGGTCTCTTTTGTCTCTTTATATCCCAAGAGTGTCTGCCTTTCTGTTGTCTGCACCCTCAGGGCAGTCTCATGTAGTAGAGGATTGTGATATCCCCTCTGCCTAATTCTCCCTAATGCCTCACTCGCTGCTTGTGTGTAGTCTGTGGAGAGTGTGTAGTTTCTTTTAAGCTGCAACAACTCCCCATAGGGGATGCAGTGTACTAAGCTTCGAGGGTGTTGACTCTTGTAGTGGAGAACTGTATTGCCTGCAGTGGGCTTCCGATGTTTCGTGCATATCATGTCATTTGCCAAAAACACTGAAAGATCTAAAAAAGGTACTTCAGTCCTACTCATATAACTTGTGAACCTTAAATTCAGTGTATTGCCATTCAGTACTTTGATGTAATCTGCTGCCTCTTCTGGTGTGCCCCTCCAGACAATAAAAAGGTCGTCTATATATCGCGCCCATAGGGCAATCTTCTCGACCCACCTTTCATTGTCTTCCGCCCAGGCTACGTGCTTTTCCCACCAGCCCACGAACAAGTTCACGTAGCTGGGGGCGAAGCACGTGCCCATCGCGGTCCCTTGTGTTTGCAAATAGAGCTGGCCACCAAAAAGAAAAATATTGTTGCATAGACAGAATTCCGCAATTTCAAGCAACATCTTACTATGCATCTGAAACTTGAGAGGCCTAGTTTTTAAGAAATATTGAAGAGACATAAGACCTCCATCATGTGCTATACAAGTATATAAACTAGTTATATCCATAGTAATGAGGAGGAAGTCAGGTTCCCACTGAATGTCTTGGATACGCTTTATAAAATCAGTTGTATCTTGAACAAAAGAGCTTAAATCTTTAACCAGTGGAAACAAAAAATGGTCCACATAAATGGAAGCTTTTTCCAGCAGGCTTTCTTTACTTGAAACAATAGGACGCCCTGGTGGTTTGAGGGCGTCTTTGTGTACTTTAGGTAAGTGATAAAATGTAGGTAATACAGGACAGTCCACCTTCATGAACTGGAACTCGTCCTCTTCTAAAATGCCACTTATCCTCCATTTATCAAGTAGATCATAGAACAATATCACACTGTTGTTATATCTGTCTCTATTGACTTTCATGTAACTTGTCCTATCCCCCAAAAGGCGTAATGCTTCCTCCTTATATGCCACTTTTGACAACACCACCACATTCCCGCCTTTATCAGGCTGCTTTATCGTGATGGTTGTGTCATCTTTGAGGGTCTTGACTGCTGACCATTGAGCTTTTGAAAGATTAAAAGAGCGTTTGCTTTTCTGCTGTAAGTTCCCTGCTCGCAAATTATTCAAAACCTTAATCATAGTCTCATGGAAACAGTCAATAGCGTCAAAAGGCATTTTAGGGATGAACTTTGATTTAACTTTAAACCTGCTTTTGCCACTGGTTTGCTACATGCCCATACAGTCAATACTCCCGATATTCTCCTTATTGAGTTCGTTCTGCGGGATATCCATGCTTAGTGCATGTAGTGTTTGCAACGCTTCTAGATCATGTCCTGTGAGTTCATCTGTCACATCATATACTGGTCCAGGTGTACTTGGACGTAAGATAAAAGTCTTTTTTAATTTCAACTTGCGTATAAAGTGGTAAAGATCAATACGTGTCTGCACATAGTCCCATTCACTCGTTGGACAGAATGTAAGCCCCATCTCTAGGACTTTGACTTCAGTGTCAGTCAGCATCCTTGAAGACAGATTGATCACAGCCAGCTTGTTCACTTTTTGTTGTACCCCCGTTTGCTCTTTGTCATCCGGGGGATTGTGCCTCCTCTTCCTGTTTTTCCCCCCTCTCCTTGTTTTTCGATGTTTTTCTCTGGGGGCCTTGTTATTTTGGGTATCTCCTCCACGATTCTTTCATCACTTCGTATTCCTTCGGAAAATTCGATTCCTGACTTGTGCTGGCTCTTGCCTCAGTTGGGGGATTTTCAGCCTCTGATTGGTCAGTTTCAATTTCTGACTCTGATGTATCCCTTGGATCTTGTTGTTTTGCCTTGGAAGTTGTTGTCTGCAATGCTTTCCTTGGTGCATCATATTTCTTGGCAAAAGTTAGTACTCGGCCCGACTTGTAATCCTGTTGGTCTCTTGCAAATTTATTTTGTTTGCGTCGTTCAATGTCATTCTCATACGAGATGAGCCTAGTTTTCATTTTTGCTCTGAGGCTGTCAGTCTCTGTTTGATCTTCAAAGGTTGCAATTTGTTCTTCAATTTCTTTGATCTCATTGAGCAATTTTGCTCTGTCGCTTTTAGCATAGGTTATCAAAATTTGAACCATACCCTTAGATGATGCTACCGTATGATCTGCCCAATCTTTAAGAAGATTGGGGTCCGGATTCTCATACGAGGGGATAGTGTAGATCCTAAGACCCCTGGGTATGCGTCCCACGTCTAGGTACCTCTGGAGGGAAGTGGCTTCCCACCATTTCCTCACTTCTTTTTCATAAGTACGTTCTAACTTCACGAACCATCCCTTCAGGCTATCCGGTCCTTTGTGAGTGCCTTCGCCTCCGTCTGCTTGCTGTACAAACGCGGCGCCTTTAAATACCAAATCCGCCGCTTCTTGTCTCTCGGCGTCGCTAAACATTTCCCTCTTGGAAATGAAAATATTTCACTATAGTCCTGAAATATCGGCATGTATTGCCAGAGCTCTACGCACTTGCCGCCAATTACTGTAATACCTTTTTTAAAGGACGCCGCAATGCAAGGCACTCACCGGGGCAGCCTTTACAATGGCACGCTGAAAGCATCCGCTCCCGTGCCGGCTGCGTTTCGGTGCTCCTTCCCAGCGGGTGTTCGTCCCCGCAGTCCTCTTGTCGAACTGCAAATTCCCAGTGGCGGCGGAGCAAGGTATCCAATTTGCAAGAAGAACACAAAGCCACCCAACTCTCCTTGCTCTCAGCAGTGCGGGTGCGCAGTTCGTGTAGACGGCAACACGAAAAATATACTCCTAAACAAAGTTTCCACCAAAGAAACAAAACTGCGCACTCCAGCTCGATCGTGCAAGTTCTTTTATTCCAGTTCCAAAAGGAAGACTAACACACGCGTTCCGGCACCCTGGCCTTCGTCAGTGTTAGTTTACTACACATTTCACCACCTTTAAATAACAGGTTACCCTATTCGTCAGCAAGTAGCAGCACCTGCCCATGAGAGAGCGGCGAGAAATAGGAAACGCATTTAAATATAAATATACATATCTGTCAATATGAGTGAATTGCTGCAAGTTTATGCAGAACCAACTGAAGGGGATAATTGTATTTTCTAGTAAACTACATGATCCAGCATGCTGTGCGAACTAATAATCACCTGAAGGACCCACTAGAGGGTAATGACTTAATTAGCATGTGATTGTGTGATACTATGAAAAGGTCTGCAGAATTATGGTGAAGCCTATGATTAAGGAGCTGGGGGCTCCGAAACCGGTCAGGCAACTGGAAGCTCAGATATGGAACGCCAGTTTCCTTGTGATTAAAGAGTTTTGACAAACTGCTGCTGTCGAGTGCATCCTAAAGCTGTTGGACAATCTTGGATTATGTTGCACGCGGCCGTCCAAGCCGCGAGGGATTGCACCACCTCTTCAAACTTAAGATGGGGCCACTCGGGTTGAAACTGGATCGAACCCATTAGTGGCACAGCAGATTTACAATTTTAAACTGTGTGTGCTCATATCTGGGGCCCACCAGGGGGCTGTCAATATGAGTGAATTGCTGTAAGTTTATGTGGAACCCACTGAAGGGGGTAATTGTATTTTCTAGTAAACTACATGATCCAGCATGCTGTGCGAACTAATACTCACCTGAAGGACCCACTAGAGGGTAATGACTTAATTAGCATGTGATCGTGTGATACTATGAAAAGGACTGCAGAATTACGGCAAAGCCTATGATTAAGGAGCTGCGGGCTCCGAAACCGGTCAGGCAACAGGAAGCTCAGATATGGAATGCCGGTTTCCTTGTGATTAAAGAGTTTTGATAAACTGCTGCTGTTGAGTGCATCCTAAAGCTGTTGGACAATCTTGGATTATGTTGCACGCGGCCGTTCAAGCCTCGAGGGATCGCACCACCTCTTCAAACTTAAGATGGGGCCGCTCAGGTTGAAACTGGATCGAACCCATAAGCGGCACAGCAGATTTACAATTTTAAACTGTGCGTGCTCATATCTGGGGCCCACCAGGGGGCTGTCAATATGAGTGAATTACTGTAAGTTTATGCGGAACCCACTGAAGGGGATAATTGTATTTTCTATTAAACTACATGATCCAGCATGCTGTGCGAACTAATACTCACCTGAAGGACCCACTAGAGGGTAATGACTTAATTAGCATGTGATCGTGTGATACTATGAAAAGGTCAGCAGAATTACGGCGAAGCATATGATTAAGGAGCTGGTGGCTCCGAAACCGGTCAGGCAACAGGAAGCTCAGATATGGAACGCCAGTTTCCTTGTGATTAAAGAGTTTTGACAAACTGCTGCTGTCGAGTGCATCCTAAAGCTGTTGGACAATCTTGGATTATGTTGCACGCGGCCGTCCAAGCCGCGAGGGATTGCACCACCTCTTCAAACTTAAGATGGGGCCACTCGGGTTGAAACTGGATCGAACCCATTAGTGGCACAGCAGATTTACAATTTTAAACTGTGCGTGCTCATATCTGGGGCCCACCAGGGGGCTGTCAATATGAGTGAATTGCTGTAAGTTTATGTGGAACACACTGAAGGGGATAATTGTATTTTCTAGTAAACTACATGATCCAGCATGCTGTGCGAACTAATACTCACCTGAAGGACCCACTAGAGGGTAATGACTTAATTAGCATGTGATCGTGTGATTCTATGAAAAGGACTGCAGAATTACGGCAAAGCCTATGATTAAGGAGCTGCGGGCTCCGAAACCGGTCAGGCAACAGGAAGCTCAGATATGGAATGCCGGTTTCCTTGTGATTAAAGAGTTTTGATAAACTGCTGCTGTTGAGTGCATCCTAAAGCTGTTGGACAATCTTGGATTATGTTGCACGCGGCCGTTCAAGCCTCGAGGGATCGCACCACCTCTTCAAACTTAAGATGGGGCCACTCGGGTTGAAACTGGATCGAACCCATAAGCGGCACAGCAGATTTACAATTTTAAACTGTGCGTGCTCGTATCTGGGGCCCACCAGGGGGCTGTCAATATGAGTGAATTGCTGTAAGTTTATGCGGAACCCACTGAAGGGGATAATTGTATTTTCTAGTAAACTACATGATCCAGCATGCTGTGCAAACTAATACTCACCTGAAGGACCCACTAGAGGGTAATGACTTAATTAGCATGTGATCGTGTGATACTACGAAAAGGTCTGCAGAATTACGGCGAAGCCTATGATTAAGGAGCTGGCGGCTCCAAAACCGGTCAGGCAACAGGAAGCTCAGATATGGAACGCCGGTTTCCATGTGATTAAAGAGTTTTGATAAACTGCTGCTGTCGAGTGCATCCTAAAGCTGTTGGACAATCTTGGATTATATATATATATATATATATATATATATATATATATATAGCGTCCCATCCAGGGCATGCATTGGAGCATTTAAATGATGAGGGCGGTGTCCTATGCGCCTTTAATTGCCAAAGCCTCTGAAGAGAAGTCGGGACACTTCAAAACGCATCAGGCATCCATGACACATTGAACTGCTTAAAGTTATCGTTGTGAAGGCGGATTGTATACCATAAAGGCTCTTCATGAGCATGTTGCCGTTCGAGTGCTCCTTATACGTTGGGTACTTTGGAGCTTGGATATGTATATATATATATATTCACTGAAAAAACCATAGGTTTCAGGGACGTTATAGTTAGAAATTAGCATTTAAAAAACCTTTGAAATTCACTGAAAAAACCATATGTTTCAGGGACGTTATAGTTAGGTGGACGTTATAGTTAGATGTCATTTGAGATGTCATCAGTGATGTCATCAGTGATATCACTGACCATGCCATGAATGATGTAATATGTGACGTCATGAGCAGTGCATTGCGGGGGCGCGAGTTATAGTTAACTGAACTAACTATAACGGTGGAATTTCTATGGTTTTGTACGAGTGAAATGTCCACCTAACTATAACGTCCCTGAAACCTATGGTTTTTTCAGTGAATATATATATGTATGTATATATATATATATATATATATATATATATATATTATTCAACAAACGCCGAAGCTTCTCAAGATGCACTCGACAGTGCGTCTGACATTCGGCATCACGGTTCAGCCCGCCCCAGCCATCCAAGTTCGTTGTGTTGCCTGACGCGTTTCTGTGGCCAACGTACCACTTCATCTTGATGAAGAGTGCCTGCTCCCATCACATCCAGATCCTACTAAGGATTTTAACTGACTCTCTGAAATCTGTAAGCATTGGAACCTACTATAGGTGTTTAATGAAAGCTCGATGTGACTACACATCCCAGCATGCTGTATGAAGAAATCAAGTACGTAGTTGAACCCATGAGGGGTTTTTAAACCAATCAGCATGCAGTATAAAGAGCGCTCCAATGCGTACAGGAGAAATGCCTCTGATGAAGTGGTACGTTGGCCACAGAAACGCGTCAGGCAACACAACGAACTTGGATGGTTGGGGCGGGCTGAACCGTGATGCCGAATGGCAGACGCACTGTCGAGTGCATCTTGAGAAGCTTCGGCGTTTGTTGAATATAATATATATATATATATATATATATATATATATATATATATATATTCACTGAAAAAACCATAGGTTTTAGGGACAGTTATAGTTAGTTGGACATTTCACTCGTACAAAACCCGTGAAATTCCCCCGTTATAGTTAGTTCAGCTAACTATAACTCGCGCCCCGCAATGCACTGCTGATGACGTCACATATTACATCACTCATGACATGGTCAGTGACATCACTGATGACATCACTGATGACATCTCAAATGACATCACTGATGACATCATGCAGTGACTGTGTTTCTGTAAAGTTTAAATATTTTTAATATATATAGGAAAAGTCGTATTGAAGAATGAGTGGGTGTATAAGTGTCTGTATGGATGATTTAGTAGGTGCGTGACTGACTCTATAAGTGAGTGATTTAACGTATCTTACTGAATGCATGGGTTAGTGACTAAACTGGGTGAATGTCTGTATCCGTCTGTCTGTTGCTGTGTAAGTGGCTGCATGTGTTTGTGAATAGCTACATGAGTGTCTATATGAGTTATTGAATGGTTGTCTGAGTATCTGCATGGGTGCCTGAGTGTTTGTGTGGGAGGGGTGTGTGCGACTCTGTGCATAGATGTGTGAGTGGGTGATTCACTGGGTGGATGGTTTCAAGAGTGCATCTGTGATAGACTGTATGGGTGGGTAAGTGTGTGTAAGAGTGTGTTAGTGAGTGAATGTATGCCCAGTGGTACATGTGTGACTAACTACATATGTGAAAGGCAGTATATATGTGTGTTGGAGTATATAAATAGCTATAAGCGAGAGTGAGTGATTGTGATAGTGGCTGTATGGATGAGTGTGTGCTTGTATCAGTGATTGTATAAGAGCATAACAATGTGCTAGTATTTGTATGATTAAGTGAGCTGGTGTGTGTATAACTGTATAGGTGAGTAAATGGCAGTGTGTTTAATTATTTGCATGACTGACTAGGTGTGTGAGTACCTCTATGGATGAGTGGCGGTGTTTGAGTGTCTATATAGGAGTAAGAGTGCATATGATAGTCCTGTACTGAGTGACCATAAGTATGAGTGACTGTACGGATGAGTGAGTGGATGTGTGTGTGTAGACCTAAGAATCAGTGAGTGGGTATGTAGTTATTGGTGTTGGAGTGTCTATGGTTTTGCGAATGGCAGTCTGTAATTTAGAGTGGGTGTATCAAAGGTTATATTAGGGTGTGAGGAGGTGCATCAGATTATCACGTGGATGATGTCATCAGTGATGTCATCAGTGATGTCATTTGAGATGTCATCAGTGATGTCATGAGTGATGTCACTGACCATGTCATGAGTGATGTAATATGTGACGTCATCAGCAGTGCATTGCGGGGCGCGAGTTATAGTTAGCTGAACTAACTATAACGGTTGGAATTTCACGGGTTTTGTACGAGTGAAATGTCCAACTAACTATAACTGTCCCTAAAACCTATGGTTTTTTCAGTGAATTTCAAAGGTTTTTTAAATGCTAATTTCTAACTATAACGTGCCTGAAACCTATGGTTTTTTCAGTGAATTTCAAAGGTTTTTTAAATGCTAATTTCTAACTATAACGCCCTAAAACCTATGGTTTTTTCAGTGAATTTCAAAGGTTTTGTAAATGACAATTTTTAAATGTATTAATTGTTATATTTATTTTTTTGATACTGATTTACTACATTTTTTAAAACTATTTATTTTTAGATATTTTATTTATTAAATTACATTGTAATTACATTATACATTACATTACAAAATATACTTTCTCAGAATGAATTACTTTAGTTTAAATACTTTGCAAATAGGCAATAGAGTTTTAAGTACAGTAGTTACAGTTGTTGCAATGGGCAACACAATTTCAAACACAATGCAACATTGAGCTCAATGTGAATTTCTAGTTAAATGCAATTAGTTACTTTATGGATTACTTTTTCTAACCACAGGACTGGATCCTAGATTCAGTCCTGGGACATCTCCTGTAAACAGTTGAGTAAAAGCGTTTTGGTTACAGTAGTGATTTTTAAGGAATATTATTGTATTTTAAAAGTTGACACAGAAACTTTTTCACATAGAATCACCAATGTTATCCTATGGGAGGAAATTCACTTAGCAGGTAAGTAGTGTTATCGTTACTTTTTCTTACTCAGTGTTGGATCCTGGATGCAGCACTGGTGCATCTCCTGTAAACAGTTGAAAGAATGCGTTTAAGTCATACAGGCGATTTTTAAGGAATATTTGTATTTTGTGAAAATCGACACTTTGAAACTTTTCTGCTGAAAACCAGACAATGGATTCCTATGGAAGGAAATATAAGTTACTGGTAAGTACGGTTAGAATTACTTTTCAGGGTCAGTGCTGGGCTAAAAGATGCAGCACTGGGTTCTCTCCTGATAACAGGTGAGTAAATCGGAATTCGTAGTTCGGTTGATTTTAGAGGAATATTATAAAGTTCCAAAACTCCACACTTAGAAGAATTTCCAAGTGAAAATAGTCAATGTTAGCCTATGGAAGGAAATTCAAGTTGCTGGTAAGTACGGTTAAAATTACTTTTCAGGATCAGTACTGGGCTGAAAGATGCATCACTGAGGTCTCTCCTGATAACAGGTGAGTAAATCAGAATCCGTATTTCGGCTGATTTTAGAGGAATATTATAAAGTTCCAAAACTGCACACTTAGAAGAATTTCCAAGTGAAAATAGTCAATGTTAGCCTATGGAAGGAAATTCAAGTTACTGGTAAGTATGGTTAGAATTACTTTTCAGGATCAGTACTGGGCTGAAAGATGCAGCACTGAGGTCTCTCCTGATAACAGGTGAGTAAATCGGAATTCGTATTTCGGCTGATTTTAGAGGAATATTTGTATGTTTCAAAAATCGACACTTAGAAACTTTTTCAGCAAAAAGCAGGCAATGATATCCTATGGAAGGAAATTCAAGTTACTGGTAAGTACGGTTAAAATTACTTTTCAGGATCAGTACTGGGCTGAAAGATGCAGCACTGAGGTCTCTCCTGATAACAGGTGAGTAAATCGGAATTCGTATTTCGGCTGATTTTAGAGGAATATTATAAAGTTCCAAAACTCCACACTTAGAAGAATTTCCAAGTGAAACCAGTCAATGTTAGCCTATGGAAGGAAATTCAAGTTACTGGTAAGTACGGTTAAAATTACTTTTCAGGATCAGTACTGGGCTCAAAGATGCAGCACTGAGGTCTCTCCTGATAACAGGTGAGTAAATCGGAATTCGTAGTTCGGCTGATTTTAGAGGAATATTTGCACAATGGTGAAGGAAGGGGTGGGGCCTGAGGTGACATGTCTGCAAACACGCACTGTGGCGCATTTTAAGTTGGAGAATTAATTCCTCCTCAATTCCGAGGGTCCCTAGGGGCCAACTGGCCCACCAGATACCTCCAGTATGCGCCAGAGAGCTGCGTCGCAGAGAGGTGTTCAGAGGCCATGCCCCTTTTTACAACACTCTGCAACGCAGCTCCGTGGCGATTACTGGAGGTACCTGGTGGGCTAGTTGGCCCCCAGGGACCCTCAGGATTGAAGGGGATTTAATTCCCCATCTTAAAACGCGCCATGGGGCCTGTTTGCACACATGTCGCCTGAAGCCCCGCCCCCTCCCTTCACCACTGTGCAAACGCGCCCTGTGGCGTGTTTTAAGTTGGGGGATTAAGTCCCCTTGAATCCTGAGGGTCCCTGGGGTCCAACTAATCCAGCAGGTACCTCCAGTAAGCGCCACAGAGCTGCGTTGCAGAGAGGTGTAAAAAGGGGCGTGGCCTCTGTACACCTCTCTGCAATGCAGCCCCCTGGCGCATACTGGAGGTTCCTGGTGGGCTAGTTGGCCCCCAGGGACCCCCAGTATTCAAGGGGAATTCGTTCCCCCTCTGGCCCCCCTTCATTTTTCCTTTTTTTGGGCCCTGGGGACCCCATCCCCCAGGGCCTTACCCCTTTTTTTCATTTAAAAAAAAAAAGAAAAACGGGCATGGCCACTCTTTTTATTATTTTTTTAAGGAGGGGGCTGCGTGGCCCCCCTCCTCAGGCCTCCATTTGCCCCGGGGACCCCATCCCCCGGGGCAGGCCTTTATTTTACTTTTTTTTTTTATTCTTTTTTTTTGGGGGGGAGGGGGGCAGCGTGGCCCCCCTCCCGGGCCACTACTTGCCCCGGGGACCCCATCCCCCGGGGCTGGCCCATTCTGTTGGGGACCGTGGGGGGGTCCCCAATCCCCCACCGTCCCGGCATTGCTTTTCCACATGGGGAGCTGCTGCTCCCATGTGGAAAGCAATCTGCTTTGCTTCATTGAAGCGAGAGCAGGTTTCCTGCTCTCCCTTCAATGAAGCAAAGCAGTTTGCAATGGCAGGACGGGAGCCGCGAGGCTCCCGTCCTGCCATTGCAAACTACAGTGTCCCGGGGGTAGGCACCCCGGGACACTGCAGGAGCCGGCCCTGGGGGGTGGCGGTCCCCAGGGCCACCACAGGCTCCAGGAGGGGGGCCGCGCGGCCCCCCTCCCATGTCTTTAAAGCCCCGGGGAGGTGGTGATCCCCGGGGCTTGGGGGTCCGTTACGGACCCCCGCATTTACATTATTAGTGCCCCGGGGAGGTGGCGGTCCCCGGGCGTGTGGGGGGGCTCGAGCCACCCCACACAGGAACTGTTTTTTTTTTTTTAAAAAAAGAAGCCCTGGGGAGGTGGTGGTCCCCGGGGCTGCGGGAGGGCCGAGTGCCCACCCGCAACATTTTTATTAGAAAGCCCCGGGGGGTGGCGGTCCCCGGGGCTTGGGGGGCCTTAGAGGCCCCCCATTAACTATAAACCCACCCCCGCGCTTCGATTTTTTTTTTTACGGCGGGATTCGCGCACCCTGAGCGCATCCCGCCGATTTTTTTTTTTTTAAATGCTTTTTTCTGCCCAGGGGGTCCTTGTGGGACCCCCTGAGCAGACCTAGGGGGTCAGGGTGTTTCTACCCTGCCCCCTTTTGCGCTTTGCGCACTTGTTTCTGTCCCTCGGTTCCACCGAGGGACAAAATGGCTGCCAACACTTCCTGATTTGGAGTGTTGACAGCCACTTGACAGCCAATTAGCATGCAGCTCGTGGTCGGGAGGGTACGCGGACCCTACTCGGCCATAGATATATATGTGACTTAACTTTTGATTTTCTCAGGAACTACTGAACGGATTTACACCATTTAACAAAAAGGGTTCTTTCTGAACCAAGAACTACCTCTTTGCCAAATTTGGTGTAATTCCGTTCAGCAGTTCGGGCTGTAGCCGTGTCTAAAGTTTCCTATGGGAAAATGAATGGGAAAAACACGTTTTGGGACCCCCCTTTTTTCTCGGCCCCCGCTTGATGAATCACCCTGAGACTTTCAGGGTAGGAGCGGACCGGAGCGGGCCATAAAGTTTGAAAATTTCGCGAAGATTCGTCAACCGACGCAAGAGTTATTTCAAATAGAATGTCGCGGATTTCCTATGGAAAATAGGTCCTAACTATAACTATCTACTGGCGACCGCCAGTAGATAATATATATATATATGTTTTTAGAAAAGCTCCATTTTTCCGGGGGTCCCCGACCCTGCAGGGCGGACTCTGTGAGCAGGAACGGAGAATCCTGTTGTGTGGGTTTTGCCAAAGAAACAAACAGAGCCCAACACCGACTTCTTCCCAAGCTGGACATTTATTCATCCGCGTTGCAGCACTGCAGACCACTCATTAGTCCTTACGCGTTTCAACATGTGCTGTCTTGATCACAGGTGAGTGGTATTTAATGCTCCCAGTGGTCACATGGCCTATCTCTAAAACTACAGGCCCCAGGATGCACCTGCATGTATATTCCAAAACGTGGCATGATGCAATTTCAATAGTGCTTAATAGCGTTTTTACAAGGCAAATGTCACGAAAATCACTGTCATTTGTAAGATGCATACTGTTAAAATTAATATGCAAAGTGCATTTTGATGCTGGCACGCATAGTACTTGCTTGAGATGCGGTGTTACCAAAGAGAGGAAGTCGCCTCTCTCATCTCCCTTTCTCATGACTATACACCAAATAGCCCTGGAAATCCGTTGGCTGGTGTCGTCGTTAAAGCGGGTCATGCCCCCTCCGTTAAATGTTTTTAGAAAAGCTCCATTTTTCCGGGGGCCCCCGACCCTGCAGGGCGGACTCTGTGAGCAGGAACGGAGAATCCTGTTGTGTGGGTTTTGCCAAAGAAACAAACAGAGCCCAACACCGACTTCTTCCCAAGCTGGACATTTATTCATCCGCGTTGCAGCACTGCAGACCACTCATTAGTCCGTACGTGTTTCAACATGTGCTGTCTTGATCACAGGTGAGTGGTATTTAATGCTCCCAGTGGTCACATGGCCTATCTCTAAAACTACAGGCCCCAGGATGCACCTGCATGTATATTCCAAAACGTGGCATGATGCAATTTCAATAGTGCTTAATAGCGTTTTACAAGGCAAATATCACGAAAATCACTGTCATTTGTAAGATGCATACTGTTAAAATTAATTTGCAAAGTGCATTTTGATGCTGGCACGCATAGTACTTGCTTGAGATGCGGTGTTACCAAAGAGAGGAAGTCGCCTCTCTCATCTCCCTTTCTCACGACTATACACCAAATAGCCCTGGAAATCCGTTGGCTGGTGTCGTCGTTAAAGCGGGTCATGCCCCCTCCGTTAAATGTTTTTAGAAAAGCTCAATTTTTCCGGGGGCCCCCGACCCTGCAGGGTGGACTCTGTGAGCAGGAACGGAGAATCCTGTTGTGTGGGTTTTGCCAAAGAAACAAACAGAGCCCAACACCGACTTCTTCCCAAGCTGGACATTTATTCATCTGCGTTGCAGCACTGCAGACCACTCATTAGTCCTTATGCGTTTCAACATGTGCTGTCTTGATCACAGGTGAGTGGTATTTAATGCTCCCAGTGGTCACATGGCCTATCTCTAAAAGTACAGGCCCCAGGATGCACCTGCATGTATATTCCAAAACGTGGCATGATGCAATTTCAATAGTGCTTAATAGCGTTTTTACAAGGCAAATGTCACGAAAATCACTGTCATTTGTAAGGTGCATACTGTTAAAATTAATTTGCAAAGTGCATTTTGATGCTGGCACGCATAGTACTTGCTTGAGATGCGGTGTTACCAAAGAGAGGAAGTCGCCTCTCTCATCTCCCTTTCTCATGACTATACACCAAATAGCCCTGGAAATCCGTTGGCTGGTGTCGTCGTTAAAGCGGGTCATGCCCCCTCCGTTAAATGTTTTTAGAAAAGCTCCATTTTTCCGGGGGCCCCCGACCCTGCAGGGCGGACTCTGTGAGCAGGAACGGAGAATCCTGTTGTGTGGGTTTTGCCAAAGAAACAAACAGAGCCCAACACCGACTTCTTCCCAAGCTGGACATTTATTCATCCGCGTTGCAGCACTGCAGACCACTCATTAGTCCTTACGCATTTCAACATGTGCTGTCTTGATCACAGGTGAGTGGTATTTAATGCTCCCAGTGGTCACATGGCCTATCTCTAAAAGTACAGGCCCCAGGATGCACCTGCATGTATATTCCAAAACGTGGCATGATGCAATTTCAATAGTGCTTAATAGCGTTTTTACAAGGCAAATGTCACGAAAATCACTGTCATTTGTAAGGTGCATACTGTTAAAATTAATTTGCAAAGTGCATTTTGATGCTGGCACGCATAGTACTTGCTTGAGATGCGGTGTTACCAAAGAGAGGAAGTCGCCTCTCTCATCTCCCTTTCTCATGACTATACACCAAATAGCCCTGGAAATCCGTTGGCTGGTGTCGTCGTTAAAGCGGGTCATGCCCCTTCCGTTAAATGTTTTTAGAAAAGCTCCATTTTTCCGGGGGCCCCCGACCCTGCAGGGCGGACTCTGTGAGCAGGAACGGAGAATCCTGTTGTGTGGGTTTTGCCAAAGAAACAAACAGAGCCCAACACCGACTTCTTCCCAAGCTGGACATTTATTCATCCGCGTTGCAGCACTGCAGACCACTCATTAGTCCTTACGCGTTTCAACATGTGCTGTCTTGATCACAGGTGAGTGGTATTTAATGCTCCCAGTGGTCACATGGCCTATCTCTAAAACTACTATATATATATTATCTACTGGCGGTCGCCAGTAGATAGTTATAGTTAGGACCTATTTTCCATAGGAAATCCGCAACATTCTATTTGAAATAACTTTGGCGCCAGCTGACGAATCTTCGCGAAATTTCCAAACTTTGTGGCCTGCTCCGGTCCGCTCCTATCTTGAAAGTCTCGGGGTGATTCGTCAAGCGGGGGCCGAGAAAAAAGGGGGGTTCCAAAACGTGTTTTCCCAATGCAATTTTCCATAGGAACCTTTCATCGCAGCTACAGCCCGAACTGCTGAACGGAATTACACCAAATTTGGCAAAAAGGTAGCCCTTGGTTCAGAGTCGTGCCTTTTGCTTAAATGGTGTAAATCCGTTCAGTAGTTCCTGAGAAAATCAAAAGTTAAATCACATATATCTATGGCCGCTTAGGGTCCGCGCACCCTCCCGATCACGAGCTGTATGCTAATTGGCTGTCAACACTCCAAACCAGGAAGTGTTGGCAGCCATCTTGTGCCTCGGTAGAACCGAGGCACAAGAAATCAGGAAAACAACTGCGCAAAATGCAAAAAGGGGGCAGGGTAGAAACACCCTGACCCCCTAGGCCTGCTCAGGGGGTCCCACGAGGACAAAATTGGCAAAATACACGCTGCGTGCGCGGATCCAGCCGATAAAAAAAAAAAACGAAGCGCGGTCTCCCGGTCTTCCTTGTTAATTGGCCCCCGGGTGGGCCAAGTCCCGGGGGCATGCGGGGGTTTATAGAAATAATGTGGGGGCCTCTAAGGCCCCCCAAGCCCCGGGGACCGCCACCCCCCGGGGCTTTGAAAGAAAAATGGTGCGGGAGGGCACTCGGCCCTCCCACAACCCCGGGGACCGCCACCCCCCAGGGCTTCCTTTTTTTATAATTAAATTACCTGTGTGGGGGGGCTCAAGCCCCCCACACGCCCGGGGACCGCCACCTCCCTGGGGCTCTAACAATTTGAATGTGGGGGTCCGTTTTGGACCCCCGAGCCCTGGGGACCACCACCTCCCCGGGGGCTTTGCACATGTTGGGAGGGGGGCCGCGCGGCCCCCCTCCTGGAGCCAGTGATGGCCCTGGGGACCACCACCCCCCAGGGCTGGCTCCTGCAGTGTCCCGGGGTGCTCACCCCAGGGACACTGTAGTTTGCTATGACAGGACGGGAGCCTCCTGTCATAGTAAACTGCTTTGGTTTTTGGAAGAGAGAGCAGGAAACCTGCTCTCTCTTCCAAAAACCAAAGATGATTGCTTTTCCACACAGGGAGCTGCATCTTAGCAGCTCCCCGTGTGAAAAAGCAATGCCGGCTCCCGAGGGACGCGGGGAGCCGGCGGGACCGTGGGAGGATTGGGGACCCCCACGGTCCCCAACGGAGAGGCCAGCCCCGGGGGATAGGGTCCCCGGGGCTACAAGTGGCTCGAGAGGGAGGCCACGCGGCCCCCTCCCCAAAATTAAATTTTAAAAAAAACAAAGGCCGGCCCCGGGGGATGGGGTCCCCGGGGCCATAAGTGGCCTGAGGAGGGCCCCTTCCAAATTTTTTTTGTTTTAAAAAAAATATTAGGGGCAGGGTCAATAAATTAGAAAAAGAAGGGAGGCCACACAGCCCCCCTTCGTGCCGGAGGCCACGCCCCCTCCTTGCAGCACTCTGCAAACGCGCCCCCTGGCGCGTTTGCAGATGGGGAACGAATTCCCCTTGATGTCATTTGAGATGTCATCAGTGATGTCATCAGTGATGTCACTGACCATGTCATGAGTGATATAATATGTGACGTCATCAGCAGTGCAATGCGGGGGCGCGAGTTATAGTTAGCTGAACTAACTATAACGGGGGAATTTCACGGGTTTTGTACGGGTGCAATGTCCAACTAACTATAACTGTCCCTAAAACCTATGGTTTTTTCAGTGAATATATTTATATATATATATATATATATATATGCAAAAACACAACACTCTCGGAACCTCCTCTTAGGCGAACTGAGAGAAACGGACACCCGGATAACGTTTGGCAAGTTGTTTTATTTTCTCACTCCTCTGTCCTCTGTGACGCGTTTCGAGCACCAAGTGCCCTTGATCACACAAGGAATGCAGTACGCCATACATTCTTAAATTCTTAGTGTACACCCCCTTTCCCCTATCACGTGATAGTTGACATAAAGGAAACGCTATCAGTTCTAGCTTGCTCAAAACATCATATGTTCTTTCACATTGATTTTTAAGATTTACAATTATCGCAATAAAAGTCTGGATTGGTTCAAAGATATTTCTTGATCATCCCAAATATCACAATGGTTACATTTGTGTGCAATAAATTAATAAATAATTAAATATTTATAAATATGCATAAATAGTTAAAATATACACATTGTCACACAAATAAATATTCATATATATATATGTAAACACATATGGTAATATTTCTACATAAATGTCTATCTATATTTTCCATATAGTGTCTATACTCATTGGAGACATTTCATAACTGCTTAAATGCTGTTGTTTCCAACTACTATTCCAAAACTGCGAAACCCTTATATTCGTAAGGTATTTGAAATTGATATTTTACATCGTTTTTTTGAACAACCATTCCTTTTTTAAAGTGCTTCCTATAAGTTTTGTGCAAAACAATATTCCATTAAGGTAAAGAGCCTAGTGCTCTATAAAAAATAAAGTGCTAATACTTGTGCTAAAACCTTACCTCTAAAAATGATCAATAGGGTGTTAAAAACAATATATACATGTTTTATATACATTTGGTCAGCAGCAGATAAGTACTATCAATTCATATCATGATTGCAGCCCTATTTTTATTTACTCTACATGATGGTTGGTTCGAAAACTCGATTGTTGCAAACAATGGATGAATCTAACAGGTGTATAGGATCTTAGTCTAAATTTTATGCATAATAATATATACTAAATGACTTATAAAAAGTTATGCATATCTTCAGTGTTGTTTAGCCCATTTGGTACTTTACTATCAAGTTCAAGGATGAGTCGTGTTTCTAATTGCCTTAACAGCCGTTCCCTATTCCCCCCTCTACGGAGGACTGGAATGGCATCAATTACATAGGGGTCAATTCCGATCTCGGTCGGTAGGGCTCCGAATCGGATTCGGCTTTACCTGATTCGAGTCGGAGGCTTTGTTTCCGACCGAGTCGTACTGAGGTCCGGACGCCCAAGTACGATGCGAATGAACGCGAAATCGCCGACCGACTCGTTTCCGGGTCAGAACCGCTCCGTCCGACTCATTCACACTCGATTCGTACCGCGCAATGGAGACGGTTTACGACCGAGCCAGTACGATGCACGATCCGGACAGCCGGATCGAGTCGGAGCCTCCGACACGAAAAAGCTCTCGGAGGCAGACTTTGGCGGTCCGTGCCGGACCCCCCTTCACCCGTAGCCATACGAGTCAGACACAGGGGGGACCCATGGGTCCCCCCTATACTTGCGTGTACGGTGCGGATGGCACCAACGCGTACCCACTACAGGGGGCCCCCTTGTGCGCAACGTACCCATTGAGTCAATGGGAGCCCATGTACGCGTCGTACGACCGGCTCCCATTGACTTCAATGGGAGTCCGACTGAACCGAGTCCGGCAGCATACGTCCGCATCGTACTCGCTCGGTCGGACTGCAGGGGTCCGGCTCGGTCAGAAAACAATCCGGATCCGGATCGGTCGGAGAGCTTTCCGACCCAGATCGGAATCGGCCCCAGTGTATGTTAGGCACTTGACATCGTTATTGTGTGCATCCTTGAAGTGTCGGGCTACCGGGTAAGAGGAATCGTTATTTACGATTGCCCGTGCTGTAGAATTCTGACATGCACCTGCAGCTTAGTACTTTCCACGTATCTAAGGCCGCAGGTGCATGTCAGAATGTACACTGCGTACTCTGTCCTGCAGTTGTAACTACCCTTTATGGCAATCTCATCCTGGCAAAATGGAGTAGTATAACATGTCATGTTTGCTCCAAATTTGCATGCTCGACAAGATGAGCATCTGAAAAAACCCTGCATGGGTTTTAGCCATGTACCCGTGGTGCCTAACTCTGGACTGTTTTTAACTAATTTAGACCCCATAGACTGTGATTTTCTAAAAGTGATGTTGGGATTCTAGTTCCTAGGACATTGTCAGTAAGGACAATTGGCCAATTTTTCTTTATTATGGCTCTTATCTTCCTTTCTTGTAGACTATACGTTGTTATTAGTCTTGGTGCTTCCTCAACAGCTGGAGTTTCAACCCTTTCTTTCGTTTGCGGTAGCAGTGATATTCTTAGTCATTTATCAGCTTTATTGACTGCTTCAGTGAGTGTCCTTGCACTATAGCCTCTCTTTTTAATCTTGCAAGGGCTTCTTGTTTGCAATTCTCAAAGTCTTTTACTGTGCTACATATGCGTTTTAGTCTTAAGATTTCTCCATATGGGATACTACGCATAAGGTGCTTTGGGTGCGCACTGCTTGCATGCAATGTTGCATTCCCTGCTGTTGGTTTCCTGAATAAAGTAGTTTCCAATTTTCCTTGACTTACATAAATATTTACATCTAAAAATTCAATGTTGGAATTGCTCAAATGAGATGTAAAATTCAAATTTACAGAATTAGTGTTGATTGTCCTAATAAATTGCATAGCACTCCCCACATCTCCTTTCCATACAATAAAAACATCATCAATATAACGTAGCCAATGAACAATGTTTTGGGTAAAGAGATCCTGGTGGTCTTTTTTGAGGACCTGTTTCTCCCAATAGCCAACGTGGAAGCACGCATAGCTAGGAGAGAAATAGGCCCACATTGCTACTCCTCGTTTTTGTCTGTAAATATCTTTACCAAACATAAAGTAATTATTATGTAAACACCAGGAAGTGAGGGCGAGCAACATCTTGTTATGTTGATAATATTCACAAGGCCTAGTATCCAAGAAATGTCTGACTGCATTAATGCCAGTCTGGTGTTCAATGCTCGTATACAGTGATTCTATGTCTAACGTAATTAACATCAAATCATCTGACCATACAATGTCGCTGATCTTCGTTAAAAAGTCACCTGTATCCTTCACATATGTGGGTAAACGTTTAACGAGATCCTGCAAAAAATAGTCCACATATTCTCCTACATGTTCACCCATGCTGTTAATAGCTGAAATTATTGGCCTTCCAGGTATTGGTACAACATTTTTGTGGCCTTTTGGTATGAAATATATAACTGGGAGGACTGGGAATTCGTTATACATGTATTGATATTCCTCTGATGAAATCAGTCCCTCCCTTTTCCATTGTTGCAGATCTTTTTAGGGTGTCTTTTGCTTTGTTGTATTCCCTCATAGTGGTCTTCTCATAGCATTGCTCGTTGTTTAACTGTCTCATGCCTTCTTGGACATATTCTTTTTTAGGCCACAACACTATGTTCCCGCCCTTGTCGGAGTTTTTTATTACAATCTCCAAATTTTTTCCCAATTTGTTCATTAGTTTGGCATATTGTATTCTGTTATATTGTTTACTCCTTTGTTTACGATTGACTTGACGGTATAACTTTTTAATGTCCTCTGTCACTCTCTCATGGAAGATGTCAACTGCATCTTTCGGCATAACCGGAAGAAACGTGGATTTAGGTTTGAAAGGGCTGTTTCCTGCCCCCCGTTGTGATAAATTAATTTTCTGTAGTCTAGTTTGGGTAGAATCCACACTATAGTGCTCCTGATTTATCGCATTGGACTCGTTACTTAAATCGTGTAGTGTTAGCAGAGTTGGTATGTCTGAAACTTGGAGCCTTTGTGGATTGCTAGCTTCAATGGACTGCGCCGCTCTAGCATTGCCTAGTCCAGTTTTGATAGTGAAGAACTTTTTCAACTTTAATTTGCGTATAAAGCAGAATACATCAATCCTTGTGCTGGTATAATTGAAGTTACTTTCAGGACAGAAATTCAATCCAAGTGCAAGTAATTGTTCTTCAGCCTTTGTTAATGTAATAGACGAAAGATTGATTATAGTTTTGTCCTCTGTTGTTATTTCCTGCGCCATCGATTCTTTTTCTTTGGTTTCACGTTGCCGCCTTCTGCGCCTTGCCCTTCTAGTTGCGTTCCGCGTTTTTCGGTTGGGCTCTTTTGATTTCTCGGCCTCAGGGTCTGCCTGCGATCCAGGACTAAAAAATCCACCTCTTCTCCTAGGCTGAGTTTTGTTTTACTTGTCGTATTGTCCAGACTTTGGCCTTCTAAGCTTGATTCACTTGTTAGTGACTCCGTATCCGTGCTTAATAATTCTGCCCTGTTATCAGATCTTTGTGTCTCTTTGGCAACATTGATTTTTGTTTTATCATTGAATCTCAATTTTTTGGCGTTATCATATTTAGAAGGTATATATTTGACCTTGCTCATAGTCCGCTTGGTCGCGCGCAAATTTATGTATCTTTCGAATTTTTATTTTATCTTCATGCTTTTTTAATCGCTCTTTTATTTCATTTTTTGTTGTTGCAATGAAATCTTTCTTTTCAGATTTATTTAGTTCCTCATTAATCGCATCTATTTCTTCTAGCAATGTCTGTCGATCTATTTCGGCATATTTAATTAAAATATGTACCAAATTCATTGAAGCTGCTAGATTACTTTCGCTCCATTCACTAAGCATGTCGGGGTTTGGGTTATTGAAACTGGGTGCAAGGAGAATTCTTAGTCCTCGTGGGACTCTTCCCACCTCCACATACTTCATCAGAGACTTGTGCTCCCACCATTTTGTTATCTTGTTTCTCATTTTCTTTTCTAGTGTTCTTAAAAGCGTTTTTACATTGCTGTCCTGGTTTACTTCATTAACATGTGAGTTTTGTGAGCTTGTGCTTGATTTTGGCAGATTATTAAATAACTCGTCAGCTGCTGCCTCCCTTTTGCGTACTGTGTCTGCAGACATTATGAGGATTTTATGCGTGAGTTTGAGCCCGGTAGTCCCCGGCTTCTATTGTTGTGCCAATTATCCAGTCTCCCCACCTACGTTGTGTGCTGTCTCACTTACCGCCCCGAATACGATCATCAACGGGTCCTCCGACTCTGTCGTCCTCTGGCTGGTGCAAGTTACTTCGGCTATCGTAGGGGGCCGCCGCCAATATTCCTTCCGGACTCCCGACTTGATTTGGTTGCGGGCGGCTGCCTGCTTGGAGGGAGGGGTCCGTTGCCGGAAGCAACCTTACTTCCGTATCTTCATGCAAAAACACAACACTCTCGTAACCTCCTCTTCGGCGAACTGAGAGAAACGGACACCTGGATAAATTTGCCAAGTTGTTTTATTTTCTCACTCCTCTGTCCTCTGTGACGCGTTTTGAGCACCAAGTGCCCTTGATCACACAAGGAATGCAGTACACCATACATTTTTAAATGCTTAGTGTACATCCCCTTTCCCCCATCACGTGATAGTTGACATAAAGGAAGCACTATCAGTTCTAGTTTGCTCAAAACATCATATGTTGTTTCTCATTGATTTTAAGATTTACAATTATCGCAATAAAAGTCTGGATGGGTTCAAAGATATTTCTTGATCATCCCCAATATCACAATGGTTACATTTGTGTGCAATAAATAAATAAATAATTAAATATTTATAAATATGCATAAATAGTTAAAATATACACATTGTCACACAAATATTCATATATATATGTAAACACATATGGTAATATTTCTACATAAATGTCTATCTATATTTTCCATATAGTGTCTATACTCGTTGCCTATTTCTCGCACCTACCATCAATCTCTCATGGGAGGGTGCTGCTACTTCTCGGTGGCAAAACTGCAAACCATTAAAAGAACCACTCCTTGCCATTGCAAAGCCAGTAGCGCATACTCTAGTCCAATTCAAATTGTTTTATTTCATCACCCTTGCTGACAAACGCGTTTTGGCCATGACAGCCTTTGTCAATGTCACCTTGCCAAACCACCACACACATTTTTAAACATCATCTGTTTCACTGTAACAAAGGATGGACTTGCGGCATTGACGTCAGCATGTGATCCTTTACAGAAATATTGCTGCCATCTTAAAATGGTCACGACTTTACAAACAAAATCGAAATAAATTCATCATTACTTTCTGTTCAGTCTAGACGATTTATATTGTATTTGTAAGCACATTATTGTTATATTCAATTAAACCCATACAAAGCAATTATGGGTCACATCGTATTTTACTAATACAAAAATTATTATTATAATTGATGGTTTACGATGAAAGGGCATGTCATATCACTATGTTTGTGCCAAATTTATGTGGGATAATACATCCTGTTACATGAAGCCCTGAATGGGCAGTACTGAAAGGTTCCTACCAGTTGAGTTTTATCATGCGCCCATCTCATATTGAGAGCAATTCACCATTGATATGTTCTTCTTATTGAACAAACCTTCAGCCCTGAATGGGCAATAATAGGTAGTTTCAAGTATACTGCTCCAACTGGAACTACCCACTAGCCCTATTCATTGTAATCTCATATAAATTAATCCCAAATAAAGTGCCCATGCTGAGTATTGCAACTTCAATTACATAAGTAGGACCAAAACTGCTCGTAAATCTTATCACCAAGTCCTTCATCTAACCGAATAAAACAAATTTTACCTTGACCCAATATTTAATACTAAACTTTGTATCTCATTAAAATCTGAAGAAAGACTACGTATACATGAAACTCGATTAGGATCAAAACGGAGAGATTTGTCTCCTGAACTGCAGATTTCTTTTTCTCTCTCCTAACCTTTATGGACCCACAATTCTTCCTCACTATTCAGCCCATACGGGATAAGGGTCCTCAGCTCAATGATATACTTAGATTCGAGCTGACGCTGAATCTTCACACTGTATCCTCCTCTTTCTAAAATGGGCACTTGATCTATGCAATAGAAACCCAAAAGATTACTATTGCTCTGATGGAAAGATGCAAAATGTCTAGCCACTGGATAATTGTTTTCTAGTTTGTTTATTGCCCTCATGTGTTCTAAAACCCTCTTTTTAGCTTGATGTACAGTACTGCCTATGTACTGCAAGTTACAGGGGCATATTAAACAATAGACAACAAACTCAGTATTACAATTAAGCAACTTGGAAATCGTTTTTTTTTATTTCTCTTCCCGGGGCTGGATAGTCCTTTGTTTTTACACTTCTTCTGCATGCTTTACATTTAGAGGTAGGGGGTAAAAAAAAGGTACCCTCAATTTCTCTGGACCTTTATTCGAAAAGTGGCTAGGTAAAGGAGATCTTTTAGTGACGTAGTCTTCCTATACATGATACTAGGATCTCATAGGAGAGCCTAACATGCAGCCCATCGATGTGAAAGCTCCTGCAGCATGTTCTTGAGTGTGGTATGCATGCCAAACCATGCAGGAACAGGGGTGCAATTACAGGGTGGCACAACATATGTCCTCCCTCATGCAGCCCCAGGCCCAGATCCAGCAGGGGCCCTGTTAGGGCCCCCTTAGTTGCTTCCCTACCACCCTTTTCATGGCGTGCTCACTGCCATGAAAAGGGCAGTGAAAAGACAACTCGAAATATGCTCAGCGGTGCCGGCAGTGGCACCACCAGCATATTCATGTCGGTTACAGGCCGCCGGCGCAGCAGGATCCCTGATCCCGGCGGAATCGGCGGTCTTGTGGCAGTATGACCACCACACTCAGAATACTGAGGGCAGACCCACAGTGTGGCGGTGGTCGGACCACCGCCATGAGTACGGTGGTCCTGTGGACCTCTGTACTTGTAATTAGGCCCTCTGCTTTGGCTATTTTTTTATTTATCATTCGAATATAGCGGACACCAATCTTGGAGTGGTAAGTTAAAAAATAAAGTGTGCAACAAGGAAGGAGTGGTCTGGAAGCAAACTGCAGCTGTTGGACTACTCTAAAACATTTTTAAAAACTAGAAAAAAATGGGACAGTGAGTGGCAGAGGAGCAACAGAGGACCATCTGTTGAGGAGCTGCATTCTTGGCCTCGAGGCACCATAAGAGGGATCCACAATCTGTGGTTGTCACTCTTATGATACACACTGGAATGATCAATAATGTACTTCACCTCCTGGCAATGCCATACTGCTGCCACAGATGGGTAGTTGGGATGCAAGGACATGTTGTGCAGCTGGGGAATGAATAGGATAATGCAGGTGACCACGCTATCTAGCTGAGAATAGTAAGGGAAGCAGGAAATATGTAGCCTACTCCACTAGCCACCAGAAAAATACTGTATGTCTTCTAGCCACTAGAACAACATGCCATCTTTAGACAACACTCAATCAGGATTCTGAAAGAACCAAATCACCGAAACAGCACTCATCGCGGCCTCAGATGACATTTGAATCATCCTGGGCCGAGAAGAAACAGCGAGCCCTCATCTTGCTCTACCTCTCTGCGACCTTCAACACTGTCTTCCAAAAATACCCTCATCATAAGAGACTTCGAGATTGGCATACAAGGATCTGCTTTCAAATGGATCTGTTCCTTCCTCACAGAAGTCCCACAGCGATTGTCCCTCAGCCTCACCCTTTTCAACATATACATGACACCGCTTGCCAACATCATCGAATCACAAGACATCCTCTCCCTGATGGACAAAACAGCCACCGCCAGAACCAACTTCACCAACTGCATGTCTATGGTAGCAGAATGGAACCGAACCAAGTGCCTGCAGCTGAACTCCAACCAGACGGAAGTACTGGTCTTCAGCAACAAGACCTCCCTATTGGACTCCATCTGGTGGCTGTCGGAGCTAGGACCAACACCCACACCCATAGACCACACAAGAAATCTACAGATCATCCTAGACGACAAGCTCAACATGACAGCTCAAGTCAAAGCAGTGTACACCTCCTTTTTCCACATCCTACGCTTGCTGTGAAAAATCTCCGAATCGGTGCCTCAGAACTCTAGATGGACTCAAGCACTCATCACCAGCAGGCTAGACTACAACACTCTCTATGCCAGAATCTCCAAACAACTCATACACAGGCTCATGAGGATCCAGAACACAACTGCAAGACTCATACTCGACCTCCCACACCGCACACACATCACACCACAGGAAGCTTCACTGGCTCCCCATTCACAAGCAGAGCCAATTCAAACTTCTCATGTACACATATAAAGACCTACACAATATAGAACAGAATACCAGAACAGCCACATAGACTTTCACCAACCTACCAGACACCTACAATCCGCCTCACTCTCACTCACACACATTCTCCACATCCGCAAAAGCAAAACTAGAGTTTGATCATTTTCCTACATTGCACCCAAGACATGGAACGGCCGCCCTCCACAGATCGGAGCCTTCTCTTCACTTCTTGAATTCTGCAAGTAGCTGAAGACCTGGCTCTTCATATAAGCACCTTGGGGACCACAAACCTGAACCCCTCACCAAGTGCATGGATACCCTCTGGGGTGATTAGTGAGCTAAGCAAATCAATATAACATATCAAAATGTAACTTCCAGCCACTTTGAACATGACGGTGTACATAAAAATATTGTAACTGGCCACATTGTGTAGCAGAATAATTATGAAGTTCATCAAATTAGAATTGTGGAATTGCAACTCATATGTAACAGGAAAAATCACTCTGTTTCATTCAGCTGTGACAAATATTTAAAAAAACGTGTTCAAACTATTCCCCTGAGCATAAATGCAGAGCATTAAACTGCAGGGAAAGAAAGCATCCAAACTGAGACTGCATCATGGAAACCAGGATAATCTCTGATGAAATCAAAGACAAAATGGAAAACCTGAGCTCTGCCTTTAACATCTCTCCCCTTATCCCGTCCCTAACCGACCACTCCTCCCTGCTCTTCTGTATAACAGCTCTAGCATTTGGCAGCTGACCTCTCTTGTTTGTCCCTACATGTTTTCCAAAATATAAAAGTGAAATACAGTCCCACGGGCACTGTACTTGAAAGGTTATGAGAGTTAGAGAATTTTAACCATGCCTGCCAAATCAGCAGATGGCTTGTGATTATAATTATATGCATCAATAAAACGAATAATCTTCACACAATTTGAATTTCTACTAAAGTAAGGGATTTAGAAAGCAGATGCAACTGAATGCAATCTATTTAACCCTTTTTTTAGCCACCAAAGGATATTTATCAACATAAAAGGAATTTGTTAGCTTGTGCACGCTTTTTGACATTATTCTGGCCTCCTTTTAATGGTGGCAGTGACACTGATGCATACATGATCAAACATCCCCTTCAACTGGTTCATTGTTTCATTCAAATTAATATCTAACAGATCATGTAAGGAGAAAGAAAGTGAAGGTTCTTTCAGGTTAAATGAACTTTGCAAAATCATTCACTCATATTTTTAATCAGTATCATCCCCTCTGGCAATTTGTAATCATGTTACCGAACATACAAATCAAGTAAAGAAGAGCATTTGTGTGCCTGTACACAGAACTCTGATGCTACAGCATGATTGCCTTGGCACACTATTCATGCTAGGTAATGTGCAAGTTTGATGACACTTTATGAAATCCATGCTAGCCTTCTGAATAAGCTGCAAACAAATAAGGAGTTGCCCGGTATACCAGGGAACCTGGGCAATTATTATAGAACATACAAAAAGGTTCCCTCCTGGAGAGCTACAAACCAATGCTCCATTGGCAATGTTTTGAAACTATAGTGCTTCTACAATATGTTGGATGTTCAATTAATTGATTATTTAAGAAAAGTACATATGTAAATGTCCAAACAGGTGCTCCAAAGAAAATGGCTCATTGAAAGTGGCTTGTGACAAAAGTGAATATCAGCGCACAAGCAATATTTACAAGAGATTATCCACCCTTGACTAATGATACGTTTCTAATAGCATATAACTCATGTACATAAATTCCACTGTACAATAGAACAATTTAGTAACAGGCAACAATGGAGTATGTCAATGTTTCGACCCCGAAAAAAGATTGTCCTGGGGTACTTCATCAGGACAAGGAACAATGCTAGCAACCCTAAGGATATGTCCAAACAATCCTGTAAACATCAGGATATTATAGAGCCAGTAGGAGAAGCATTCGCTCCAGCATCACCAAGCAAAGGGGAGCCCGGGGTGTGACTGCAAGTGTAATTCTTCACCGATACGTTGTGACGGTGCAATGCGGATTACAAGTTAAGAGTTCTCCCACCATCTCTGTAATATCCTGATGGTTCTGTCAAGTTAGGATCCTGACAGTCTGTTCGTAATGTACGCTCACTTACCTATGCACTCATTTATTCCATCATTCATGCTCCAGACCAGCTGATTGTACATATCCCCTTTGAGAGGCTCAGAAGCCAAATTGCTCACTTTACACTTTCATTGGCTTAACAAACACCACATAAGGCAATCACCTGCCACTATGCAAGTTCCATGACCCAGTTCCTCTATGAAGATGCTCCTTCAGATGACTTATATACTGGATGTTTTTCATGTGACCCTTCTTACACACTTAAGGCCTCATTACGATGTCGGTCGGAAAGGCTCCGAATGGCATTCGGAATCTCCTAAACCCTTTTGGAACCTATGTTTCCGACCGACTCTGAAACATTTCCGACCAACCTATTAGGATGGAAAAGTAACCATTCGGTCTGTCCGAATTGGTTCCGACCGGCATTCGAAGACTCCAAGTTAGTCGAAGCCGATTCGTACAGCTCTATGGACCACGTTTCTGACCGACGCATTACGATGTCGGATTCGGACAGCCTTCCTGAATCGGTCTGTCCGATATAAAAAGGCTGTTGGAATCTGACTTTGGGGGCCCGTAGCAGGCCCCCCTTCACCCGGAGACCTCCGTTTGTTGTTGCCCGTGGGGGTACCCATAGGTCCCCTCTTTCCAACCATGCATGGTGTGGCAGGCACCAAGGGGTGCCCCCCACAGGTTGCAAGGTTTTCCGCATCCACCCCTTTTTTCAATGGGACCATGTGTTGTCGGTCGGAACACAGGCTCCCATTGAAGTCAACGGGAGTCTGACCAAACGGTGTTCGGAAACATCGTTATCGGTCGGTCGGACTCCCCAGTCCGATTCGGTCGGAAATTATTCTGAGACCGAGTCGGTCAGAATGCTTTCCGACCGACATCATAAGGAGGCCCATAATTTTTTTAAACAGTTAGAGTAACTGCTTCTGGAACGTCTTTGCCTCTCTTCCTAACTTCAAAGAAATCTGAGGGTCTAACATTTCTGTTGCCTCAGACTTTTCTGAGCACATGTCCTAGAATGAACCTACTGCATTACTGGTTCAAATGTCAATGCCACTATTCAGTGACACCAATAGACTCACCTCCAAATTCATTTTGAGCCTACTGCCCAATAAATGCCCGCCCAATTTTGCAAATCTTCACCTAAAGGCCTTATACCCTGTGGGCCTCTTTCCCACCCACTCCTTCTCCTTTGAATCTTTAGTCATAGTAGACACAAATAACACTTGAAATCTATAAGAACAGTGTCCAAGTACACAGAGCAGACCAAGTATCACCTATAGAAAGGGATGTAGCCTTAGGGACACATTGGTCCACAATGACATCACCCAACACAGTACCATCAAGGATCAAGGTCTGATTGGGTTTTTCCGGTGTGGTCACTGCAAGGCATGTAGAACCAGCTACATGAGGAAAAAACTAACTATGGAGAATGGTAGTAGAAAGATGATCACACAGTTGCTGACATGTAGCACACCTTTCGTCATCTATGTGTTAGAGTGCCCGTGCAAACTCAAATATATTGGAAGTACCACCCAGACAGCCAAAAAAAGGGTACTCGAACACATAAGAGCGATAACCAACATTGACCCACACTATACAGTAGCGCGTCATTTCCAGGAATATCACTATTCTTACAGTGCATTACTCTGCTGCTATGCGATAGAACACATTCCTAGACCACACAGAGGGGGTGATAGGACCCTCAAACTCAGGCAACGAGAATCTAAATATATCATTGAATTTCAAACCAAAAGCCTGGGGGGCTTGAACTTGGACGAGGAATTGGGAGTCCGCCTGTATGAAACATGACAGAATGTATTTTCTCTCTGTACATTATGCTTCTAGGGAATGTTGTACCTGTATTATGTACATATCAGTTTTTATTGTATGATACACATGTTTGATTTATACACTGTTTTCTTCTTTTTCTTTCCTTTTTTTGTTTATTTTTCTACAGGAGGAAAGGAAGGGACCCACTCCACTATGGCAGTTCTCCCACACAGGTTCCCTACACTTTTCTTCGGAGGCACAAAGCGGTGGCACGTCACTAAAGATAAGATACTGCACCTACTTAAGAGTTTTTGTTCGCCATGACTGTACATTGACTTTTTTCCTTTTTGAATGCAAGAACGTCTGATACTTACCTTTTGACAGGGCACTGGCCCGCTATTATGTATTGTACCTAGATGGTCCCCTTAGTTCATCTTGGATGGTATATTATCTAGCTTACAGGGAAATAGATATATAACCCTCATTCATACCAGGGACACTCGTCCATGACTGTTAGAATGATTTTTCTGGGTGTACCTGTTTCCCCACAGTGTTGACGTCTTTAAAATTACATCATCCAGTTCCACATTACGGTATATCATTATTATTTATTATTATTTTTTGGCTGCATTTTATCCAGACAAGTGCAACCACGTAATTGTACTATCTTCTGTAGACAATACCATACTATTTTGTTTTGGGGCCGAGAAGTCACTATTAGGGGAGGAGCCTGTGTACCTTGACAATACACTGAACTTCATTGGTCCAAGGTCGGACGCGCAATAACACTATTTTCAGGTTACCTTATGGCCCGCATTAGGCCTGCACTTTGAGCCTATTGATTATGCACAATCTGTGTGATATTATTTTTTGCCGACACTAGTGGCGAACTACTTATTTTTGTATCATTGTACATTGTGATCTTTAGTATTATTTACGTAGATGAAATTGTTGATTTGTATTCAAAACTCTGATTATGAGATTCTTTATCTCACTGACAATAAGATGTGACTATAACTGTGTATTACAATGTACTAATGATATTCTAAGATGGCCGACACATTCACTATGTGGTAATACGTACTGTGTAGTCTTTCCTTTATGTTCGAACATTGTATTTATTGCACTATGGGTGTGTGGCTTTCTATGTGTGAGCAAGGCTGCAAGACAGCCGAAACGCGTTGCGAAGAAGCTGAATAATTCCTGAACGCAATAATTCATTTGTTTCCTGAGAGTACGTGATTCCCTTTGTGGACTTGATTTTGATTATATATATATATATATTACCTTCCTAGTAAGTAGTTATAGTTAGGACCAAGTTTCCATAGGAAAAGCATTTTTTGACTTGGCTATAACTTTAATGTCATTTGACAAATCTTCAAAAAAAATTAAAAAAAATTGTCGAAGTAGGTTCTGTGTGTCATGGAAAGTTTGGTGGCGATCTGTACCGTGGAGGCTGAGAAATTGGGGTGCAAAATAATGGTGCATTTGTAATGTTAATAGCCTTAGGAACCTTTCGACACACCTACAGCCCGAACCGCTGAACGGACTTACACCAAATTTGGCAGGGAGGTAGATGTTGGTTCAATGGAGTGCCTTTTGTTTATTTGGTGTAAATCCGTTCAGTAGTAGTTGAGAAATTCAAGTTCAAAATTATAGTGATATCTCTGAAAAATTGGAAATGCACCACTCAGATTGGCTGCCAACACTTCAAACAGGAACTGGTGGCAGCCATCGGCTTCACCGAGTCCCAAAAGAAAAAGTGAAATTAAACAAGCATTTGCAATGCAATCGGTCTCGCCTTTCGGACCTTATATGTATTTAGCTATGCAGCATATTAGCCTGGGTGCTGAAACATCTACTGTTCTTTAACATGGAGGGAAAGTAAGCACCAACCTGCGTGACATGCCAGGCATGGGAACACATGGAGAGAAATATTGTCTTTCAGCAGGAAATAGCATAGTCCAAAGCTCTGTTTTTAATATAAAATCAGGGCCTTCGGTGGTCATATCAATGAAAATACAAGATTTAAAAAAAATATTATTGTCTACTGGTGCTCGTGGAAGATAATTTCTATGGACTGGAATCTAGAGAATGCTAAAGTGCTTAAGGTATTTTACTGACTTCTGCTGGTCGTTTTCGATCAAGAAAGTTAAATGGAGGCAGTTGCCAGAAAAATTAAAAAAGAAAGTCCCTTAGCAGAAAGCAATTCTGGTATTTTACTGACCTCTGCTGGTCGTTTTCTATCAAGACAGTTAAATAGAGGCAGTTGAACAGAAAAAAAAGTCCCTAAGCTGAGCAGACAAGTCCTAGGGCTGATCTCCAGAGCCCACAACGTACATACACATATAAGTATATAATAAGTATATACTAAAGTATATACAAGAGGTCTCGAATGCTCGACCTAAAAAGGGGTCAGGGTAGGAATAACATGTCATTTGAGATGTCATCAGTGATGTCACTGACCAACCATATCATGAGTGATGTAATATGTGAGATCATAAGCAGTGCATTGCGGGGCGTGAGTTACAGTTAGCTCAGCTAACTATAACTGCTGAATTTCACTGGTTATGTACAGGTGAAAAGTTAGCCTAATAATTCTATTTCATAACTATAACATCCCTGTAACCTTTGGTTTTTTCAGTGTATATATATATATATATATATATATATGCATATCCGGCCAAATAAAAGGTGAATTACATGACCGTGTGTGGCGTCTCAATCGAGGTGCGCTTTCATTTGGATATATATATATATATCCAAATGAAAGCGCACCTTGATTGAGACGCCACACACGGTCATGTAATTCACCTTTTATTTGGCCGGATAGCAGGGAAACAGCTCCACTTTTACAGCTAAAATCGATGGCCAAACATGTTTCGGGCTTCCATGTCCCTTGATCACTGGCATCACAGTGGAAGAAACAGCTGCAAGAGTTTTTCGCCGCACTCATGGCGGTTCAATTAAAGTCCCGCCCTAGTAGGCTTGTCTAACGACTGCATTGTGGTATTTGGAGTTTCAATGTTTCTTGATCCATAGTGGCATGCCGCTGTGCCTCCCAGTTAGTTTCTTTCCTATAGTAGGTTACTGCACAACGTAAGACTGGGTCCCCGCTTGTATTAACCTGCCAAAGTAGTCACGCCGTTCCTTAGACGCCAGTTATCATCGGCGTGCAGGATCTGCTCCTCCGCAGCGGGCGTCTCGCGGTCTGGCACCGACCGCTATACATCCATTTAAAAAAAATTTTTTTTTTAAATGTATTTATTAATCCATGATAGTCACAATACATTACATTTATATAATCAATGGTATAAAAATAAACATCAGCTACATTATGAATAAACATCCAAATGCTCTAGGTAAAGCAGAAATAGTGGTTAACAAGTTCATCCTTTACAGTACATACGATATTATTTAAGCTCTAAAGTGCAAGGTGCAACATACAAAATATATAACTGTTCATTAAAGTGCAAATGCTCATATCTACCAAACGACACATCACTCATCCATATAAGAAAGCACCGGCCCCCAAATTTCCCTACCTAATTTCCTCTTTCTAACCCCTTTTAGTGCATATAAACTGTATTCTAAATTAAAAATAGTAAAAAATCTTGCCCTCCATAATTCGAATGTTGGGGCATCTTTATGGAGCCACATTGAGGCAATACATAACCTAGCTATGGCTGTAACCATAAAGATCAAATATCGGTACCTATAAGCCAGCTGGTTGGATCCATCACTCTCCACTACCCCCAACAACACATGAATTGAATCTAGTTTTATTGGACCCCCCAGCAATTCCGCTAAGAAATTTTCTAATTGCACCCAGAAGTTACTCAAATAACCACATGAAAAAAAAATGTGCACAATATCCGCATCATCAGTGCCACAGCGAAAACACTTGCCATCGTTTACTCCACCCCACTTTAATAACCTGGCTGGGGTATAATAGAGGTTGAACACAGTCTTATAGTGTTGTGCGCGAAGGTTAGCAGACATCAATAACCTCCCCGCTAATTCGATAGAATATTCCACCCGTATACCTTGACACCCAAGCCTATTTTCCCACTTAATATTATGTCTGTCTACATCGCCACCCTTAGTCTCTAATAACAAATTATATAACAAACCAATGCGCGCATTTTTCCTTACAGCTTCAACTATAGGATTTAAATCAACCTTCCATCAACTTTTGCATAAGTAATCACAGATTTGTAAATATTTAAAAAATTCAGTTCTAGGAAGATAATATTTCCCGACTAGCATCTCAAAAGACATCAAACCCCCATTAACATATAAATCCCCAATACATTGAATACCCCTTATCTGCCATCTGTCTACAGTCCTATCCCAGAATATAGGGGGCAAGAGGATAGTGGCTGTAAACGGGGTATATTGGGAGACCCTCTTGAATCCGTAACACTTTCGCACCACTTTCCACACCTTATAGGCAGCATTTAAAACCTTAAACCTGTTTTTTTTATAATAACTAAGCTCCAGGGTCACAAACAGCTGATTTTTTGCATCACTACCCAGCAGCATTTGGTATATAGAGGGGGCTTTCGCAACACTAGATGGTTCTAGCCCCGTCAATAAAATATTCATACGTTGCAACATACACACCAGATAATATAAAGTAAAATCAGGGACTGCCCATCCACCTTTCTCACGAGGTAGAATCATGTATCGCATAGCTCTTCGAGGTTTCCCTTGCACCCATAAGAACCTAGCACATATTGACTGCAATGCTGCCAGCTGGACACAAGAGATTTCTAATGGAACGGATCTAAAAAAATATAAAACTTTAGGTAAGATTAACATTTTAAGGACGCTGCACCGTCCAACAAGTGAGAGATGTAAACATTCACACCGGTCTAGCTGCTTCCACACCGAGATTAAAATATTGCCCCAATTGACCTCCACCAATGATTTTAAACATGTCATTGTTATAACCCCTAAATAAGATACCTCACTCAGGACCCGTTGATCGTTAAAGCCATCTTGATTTAAACACAATATTTGTGTCTTGGATACATTTAACTTATATCCTGAAGTGGCTCCAAACTCCAGCGCTAGTTGCTCTATCTTGGACATAGCCCCCATAGGGTTTGGAGTGACCACTGCCACATCATCTGCATATGCAAACACTCGATAGAGCTCTTGTTTCCAAATTACCGGCTCTATCCCTACATTTTGTTCCAACATCATTAAAAAGGGGTTAATATATAAAGAAAACAACAGAGGCGAGCAGGGACACCCCTGCCTTGTACCCCGTGTTATATATACAGAGTCTGATTCAAGACCCATTATACAAATTTTAGCTGTTGGGCGTCTATATAAAACTTGAATAGCTGAGATGAAGTTTTGTTTAAAACCTGCCTGTCGTAATACTGCCCATAAAAATTCCCACGCGACCCGGTCGAACGCCTTTTCGGCGTCTAATAAAATCAAGCTGAATTTACTCCCTATAGTATTAGCTATATTCAACAGGGTTATCACTCTATTTATATGATTAATCGTGCCCCTCTTAGGTATAAATCCATGCTGTCGACTTGATACCAACGGGGCTATCACATCAGCTAACCGGGTCGCGAGGATTTTGGCATACATTTTGCCATCTGCGTTAAATAATGATATAGGCCGATACGAACCCGGCTGATCGGCAGGTTTATCTTTCTTTTTGAAAACTATTATACTAACCTCATCCCAAGTCAAAGGGGCAGCTCCTGCTTGCGCTTGGAGAAAAGTGGTAAGCATGTCGGCTTTAAGCTCATTAAAAAAAGTTTTGTAAATTTCCAATGGAAGTTTGTCAGGCCCTGCTGCTTTACCGGAAGCTAAACTATTAATAGCTCCTTCCAACTCTTCCATGGTAATGGGCTCCTCTAATCTTTCTGCATCTAACAAATCCACTCTTTTACAGTTAAGACTCTGCAGCAGGGCTTCCCCAACCTGTATATCAGAGCACTCCTCAGTGTATAGTGCCTCATAATATTCGTGAAAAACCTTTAAAATCCCTATATCTGTATCTACCATATTCCCCCTAGCGTCTGCTACTGATCCAATTCTTTGCGCCGCCTCCCTTGATCGCACCTTTTGCGCCAAACAGCGCCCGGTTGCCTCTCCATATTCATAGCTTTGGTTCCTATTGATAGAGTGCTTCCTGGCTATTTCTTTACTCCAGTGCAAGTTTATTTTGGCCTTACACCGTGCTACCTGCGTCTGCAGCTCAGAGATCTCAAGTCCAGCCTGAATCCCCTGCATAAGTTTTACTTCCGCTATTGATAGGCTGCCACATAATTCCTGTAAAGCTGCTTGCATCTGTTTTTGCCTATGCAGCCCAAGACTCAAAGTCTCCCCTCTAAAGCCCGCCTTTAAAGCATCCCATACAGAACCAATCCATGGCGTATTGCGATTTATGGCCAAAAATTCCACAATCCAGACCTTCATATGTGTCAAATATTCACTATCAAGAAGCAGCTTTCTATCAAAAGAAAATATTTGCGGCCTAGTTCCAGTCCTGAGCATACCAAGATTCAGTACTAGGGGTCCATGATCCGAAGAAATCCGCGGGTGCACCTGAATATTAGCACCCGAAAGCAAGCGACCGGATAAAAAAAAAAATCTAGTCTTACCAATTTTTGGTGCGGATATGAATAAAAGGTATACCCGGGGTCAGTACCCCTCAATGCTGCCCATGCATCAACCAAACCATGATCCCCCAGTAAAGACTGAAGTGCCTTAAAAACTTTGGGCTTCCTCCCACTATACGATTTGCTGTCATCCTGTAACACCCCTGGCTCAAGATGTATATTTAAATCACCACACATGATCAACGGAGTGGGCCATAGTGCTAATTCCACATTTAACCCTTCTAATACTGAGGCCTCATCTAAGTTTGAGCCATAAATAGAGCAAATAGTATACTTTGAGCTACCAATCATACACTCTGCAATGGCCCACCTCCCTACTTTATCCGCCAATACTCTTCCGGTCCCTTGTATATGGTTTTTTGCCAGTATCGCTACCCCCCGTATAGTAGTGGATTGCTCTGTGCATACTAGCACCTTAAACCCGAGTTCCGCCAATAATTTTCTTTTGCTCCATGGAATGTGAGTTTCTTGAACACATACCAGGTCTAATTGGAGCAAACGTAATTCAGCCAAGACCCGTTGTCTCTTATTATAATTGTTCAACCCGCAAACATTCAGGGAACAGAGCCGTATGCCACTATTTATACGTCTATCCCCCATCTATTTTCCCCATATATTTAAGCATAAGGACCATATGTCTAAAACCATTGAATTTCTTACTCAATCTTCCTGCACCATCATGGATTATTTTTACTGTTGACCCCCCACGCCCACCCCCAACCACCCTTCCCACCCCCCCACCCTTCCCCAAATTAGAGGCTTGGAGACACAAGGCCTCTGAGATGGAACGAGCTTCTGCCCCCCCGGACCCCCCTGCCCTACCGCCAACACATAAACCATGCTTTACAAACAAACCCCTAAGTGACAAAAACAACACCAAAGACCATTCACCGCTTAATCTAAAAATGTAGTCCTAATCCAAGTACATCTAACACAATTCATTAGTGTAATTAATCTAAAACCCGCACCCCTTTACATTTGAGTTTCTCCCCTTATAGCCTTTACAGAGAATGCAGGTATTCCTTAGCCGCTGTCTCTGCTGTGAAGAACCGCACATGCTCATTATAAATGACCTTAAGCTTGGCTGGGTTCAGCAGAAAGGCTTGTGCATTTTTATCTCGAAATGGGGTGATGAGCTGACGCAATTGCCATCTCTTTTCAACAGTAAGGGGACAGTAATCAGGGCGCACAAAAAACTCTATCCCCTTCCCGCTTTTCTTACGATCCGGCCATGCCAAATCATACACAGCCTCTCTCGCCAAATAGTTGTTAACTGATATCAAAATTGCCCTTGGTCTGCTAGCATTCTGGCCTGATCTATTACGCTGTGTGAAGGGGAACCTGTGCGCTCGCTGGATCTCCCGTTCCCAGTCCCATTGGGTTAACCCAGGAAAAGCCTCAGAAAACAGTTCAATAATAAATTTCCGTGCATCCTGCCACTCCGCCCCCTCAGGAATGTCTAATACACGGAGATTATTGCGCCGCAGGCGATTCTCCAGGTCAGTGATCTTCCAGAGGGTATCATCCTTTGCGGTGCGAAGAGCCTCCGTTGTTGCTTTTTGCATGGCGAGCTCATCCTCTAAGTTCGAAATGCGCATCTCTGCCTCGTTAAACCTATCAACAAACTCGGAACATGTTTTCGCAATCCTCCGCACTGAGTTCTGTAGTTTCCTGCAAGCTCCCTGTGTGCATTGACTCTCAGTGCGGGTCTCCTCACGGCCGCCATCTTGCCTCAGCGACTGCTATACATCCAAATGAAAGCGCACCTCGATTGAGACCCAACACACACGGTCATGTAATTCACCTTTTATTTGGCTGGATAGCAGGGAAACAGCTCCACCTTTACAGCTAAAATCGATGGCCAAACATGTTTTGGGCTTCCATGTCCCTTGATCACTGGCATCACAGTGGAAGAAACAGCTGCAATAGTTTTTCGCCGCACTCGCGGTGGTTCAATTAAAGTCCTGCCCTAGTAGGCGTGTCTAACAACTGCATTGTGGTATTTGGAGTTTCAATGTCTCTTGATCCATAGTGGCATGCCACTGTGCCTCCAGTTAGTTTCTTTCCTATAGTAGGTTACTGCACAAGGTAAGACTGGGTCCCCGCTTGTATTATCCTGCCAAAGTAGTCATGCCGTTCCTTAGATGCCAGTTTTCATCGGCGTGCAGGATCTGCTCCTCCGCAGCCGGGCGTCTCGCGGTCTGGCACCGACTGCTATACATCAAAATGAAAGCGCACATCGATTGAGACGCCACACACGGTCATGTAATTCACCTTTTATTTGGCCAGATAGCAGGCAAACAACTCCACCTTTACAGCTAAAATCGATGGCCAAACATGTTTCGGGCTTCCATGTCCCTTCATCACTGGCATCACAATGGAAGAAACAGCTGCAAGAGTTTTTCGCCGCACTCGCAGCGGTTCAATTAAAGTCCCGCCCTAGTAGGCGTGTCTAACGACTGCATTGTGGTATTTGGAGTTTCAATGTCTCTTGATCCATAGTGGCATGCCGCTGTGCCTCCCAGTTAGTTTCTTTCCTATAGTAGGTTACTGCACAAGGTAAGACTGGGTCCCCGCTTGTATTAACCTGCCAAAGTAGTCACGCCGTTCCTTAGACTCCAGTTATCATCGGCGTGCAGGATCTGTAATATGTGACGTCATCAGCAGTGCATTGCGGGGGCACGAGTTATAGTTAGCTCAGCTAACTATAATGGCTAAATTTCTCTGGTTTTGTACGAGTGAAATGTCAGCCTAACTACAACGTCCCAGAAACCTATGTTTTTTTTCAATGAATTTCTAAGGTTTTTTAAATGTGAATCCCTAACTATAACGTCACTGAAACCTGCGTTTTTTTCAGTGAATTTCTAAGGTTTATTAAATGCTAATCCCTAACTATACCGTCCCCGAGACCCGTGGTTTTTTCAGTGAATTTCTAAGGCTTTTTAAATGCTAATCACTAACTATAACGTCCCTGAAACCTGTGATTTTTTCAGTGAATTTCTAAGGTTTTTTAAATGCTAATTTCAAACTAAGCCTACATAGGTAGGACATGTGCAGAAAAAGGAAGTAAGGCGCACAAACAAGCAAGAGAAGTGCAGAAAGAGGCAATAGAGGTGCAGAAAGAGGAAGAAAGGTGCAGAAAGAAGCAAGAGATGTGCAGAAAGAACCAACAGAGGTGCAGAAAGAGGCCTACTTTGACTGTACCTTACAACAGCCTCATACAAAGTACCCTAATCACTAATCCTTCTCCGAAGATGTTTTAAACCTCACTTTTATCTTGAAGGTTCACTATTATTCGACTGCTCAGAATGTTAGGCCTACCAAATATAAAACAGCAATCCTAAGCATATCACTGTTGTAAGTCTGACCAAGTTTGTGAAGGTATGCATGCGTGTCCATGCTTTTACCTAGTGACATGTTAAATGAAAATAAACATAAAAACACTTGAATACCTGTGTTTCAAACAGCATACTCTGTAAATTTGTATAAAAAAAGGTGTATGCATTTCTTTCTGCGCACAATACAGGGCACATGGGTATACAATAGTATATTTGAGGGGCTCTAAAACACATATATACATAAGACATGTCTGCCTGTGCAACCGAATGACAGAGCAGAACTGAGAAGATTTGACCACCTATAGGAGAAGTTACCCGCTTTTTAAGCTACCATCTTCAGATGCATAACACTTGTAAGAATACATATACAAGTAGACATATACCTCAGCCACGAGAGCACGCAGACCTTTAAACTTGATAGCTTGCACTTCCCATTTGAGTTCATAAAGAGGCGAGAGAAGTTCAGAAAGAAGCAAGCGAGTTGCAGAAACAGGCAATAGAGGTACAGAAAGAGGGAACAGGGGTGCAGACAGAGGCAAGAGAGGTGCAGAAAGAGGAAAGAGGGGTGTAGAAAGAGGCAAGTGGGGAACAGAAATTTGCAAGAGGGGTACAGAAATTTGCAAGAGAGGTGCAGAAAGAAGCAAGAGCAGTGCAGAAATAACCAACAGAGGTGCAGAAGGAGGCAAGAGGGGTGCAGAAAGAGGCAAGAGAAGTGCAGAAAGAAGCAACAGAGGTGCAGATGGAGACAAGAGAACTGCAGAAAGAGGCAAGAGAGTTGCAGAAACAGGCACGAGAGGTGCAGAAAAAGGGAACAGGGGTGCAGAAAGAGACAAGAGAGTTGCAGAAAGAGGGAAGATGGGTACAGAAAGAGGCAAGAGGGGTGCAGAAAGAAGCAACAGAAGTGCAGAAAGAAGCAAGAGAAGAGCAATAAGAAGCAACAGAGGTGTGAGAAGTTGACCTGGCATATGCTGTCCACTAATTATAGTGGGCACCTTGCACTAGTCCAAACAACCCCTTATTGGAGATAGGTTAAAGACAACCTTTATTGAAAGCTATCCTAGTGGTAGCTATGGAGAGCAGCCTTCAGGCTAAGTCTTGAAGGAATGTAAAGCAGCTTGTTTTACCAGTCTATAATCTCTTGAGTGACCAAATGAAAGAGGACCACACCAGGTATATATTCAAAATATATGTATTTATTGCTAAACACACCCTCTAGTCTCTTTATGAGGCTAGAGTTCGAAGTACATAAGTTATAAGTTAGTTATCAACAGTAATAGCACAAATACACGTTTGAGCCCTAGGGGCGTACCAAACCATATACCAATAAAGTGGTATAAGAACCACGACTGAGCTAGACACAGGGCCTAGAGCATGTAGAAGTGCTTGGACCACAAGGAACCACCCAAGGTAGTGACATAGGGGACCCACGGGGGACACGTGCAGTGTAAGAACACAGCCGCGAATCGCCGTTGACTTCTATGGGGAAAGTCGCGGTTGGAATTTTAAAGAAAAGGGACACTTAGAGGAGGACTTGGAGCAAACCCCTTTAGAACTGGGTTGTTCTAGAGTCTATACCCACAGGAGCACCGGAGTACTCGAGTTACCTCACCCAGGGAAGCCGGGTGCATAGGTGTCTTTCGGGGTCGGGTTTCGTCGTCGTTTTCAATGGCGATCTGCTGCAAAGTGCTGCTGGCGGCCAAGTCGAAAGTGTTCGGGTGGATCCAAAGGTGGATCGGAGATCTGAAGAACCTGAAAGCAGAGGGGACAGAGTCTGGGTCACTAGCCAGTGACCAGGAAGGCGATGAGCAGATGCCCACCGATGTCGAGTGCTTCAGGTAGGTTGACGGTCATCTTGACTCTTCAGCCACGAGGTCCAGGAGGCGTCGACGATGACCAGGAGCTGGATTCGAGCTGTCCCACAAAGTCTGTCGATTGCAGGGGTGTCGACAACCGGATTGGACCCAACAAGCCTTGGCAACGGCAAGTCTCATGGAAATAGAAGAAGGACGGTGGTGCTGACCAGCAAGGTCTGAGGGACTCACCCAGCGAGGGTAAGTCAGGGCACTCCTGGAGCAAACAGGTAGCCCAAGCAGAAGAAGATTGGCCTTCGGGAGGGCCTACTAGCCAACAGACTAGCAACCGCGAAGGAGCCTTGAGTGGACGCACTGGGAGCTGGCTCACAGGACACTCGTGGAGTGGAGGCCAGTGATCTTCGGTGCAGTTGGTGCTGGAGGCTGGGGCTACTCGGAGCCCAAAGCACAACTTCGTGGGAGACCCAGAAGAGGATGCACTTACAAAAGTACGCGGTGTCCAGGGGTCACGGTTCCACGTTACCCACGATAGCCACACACCTCAGCTTTGCTGGAGACTCAGGGTAGCCTCAGGGAAGTCTGGAAATCTACCTCTGGTGATGCAAAGACTTCGGCGTCCGGCGGGTGCTTCAGCGATGCAGACCGGACAATTGCTTCTTTGGTGCCTGCCAAGCAGGGGAGTCACTCCTTGACCCCAAGGGAGATTCTTCAGTCCTCTAATCTTATAGTAGAGCATCAAAGGTCCAGGATTCTGTGTCAGAGTTTTGTCCAGGTAAATCTAAAGTCCTAAGGACTGGGGTCCCATACTTATACTAAGTTAGGGGGTTGGACATACTCTGGGGACCCACCTATGGGAGGGTCAGGGCAGAGGGGTGGTTACACCCCTTTCCCTTTGTCCAGTTTCATGCCAGAGCAGGGGCTGGAAGCCCCTGAGCCAGTTTGAACTGGGGTATGCACAGGGACACCAAGTGTGCCCCCAGTGCAGGACTTCAAAGCACCAGAGACTGCTCCCGCCCAGCCCCAATACACACTATACTGTCTGGGGAGGTGGTTACACCTCCCTGGGACAGGAAACCTATTGTCCAGGCCTCTCCTGCCGGAGTTTCAGTCAGCAGCAGGAGGCCAGACTCGTGTCTGTGGCAGCGGCATCCATTTTGTGATGCCAGGGCTTGGAAAGAAGTTACCGGGCAGGCCGGTGTGTACATGTCTCTCCCTCTAGGAGGGTGGAATGCTACCCCCGCCACCAGAACTGGTGGGGGGAGGGTAGTATTCCAAGATGTTTGACACCAAACACGACATGTTTCCGTGCAGCCATCCCAAAGTTAGCATTTAACGCGAGGTTATAATGCGCTTAAGAGTATATGGTCAGGCTGCACTACAAACAGCATCAGAGAAGGGTCTCCGAACGCTGCAGAGGGGCTCTGCTCATACAGGGGCACCCTCTCACATAGGAACCAAGCACTCTGCCTTCAGGATTGACAAGGCCTGCCATAGGAGTGACTTATAGGTTTATATGTGTGTAGGTCTGTAGTGATATAGGTAACCTATATCACAGTAAGGGGTGCATGCACCACCTTACCCAGGCTGCAGTAGCAGACCTGTGGTGTCCTTTTGGCTGGCCTTCCAGAGGTGGCACAATACATGCTTGTTGCCCAAAAGAAGCAGAACGTATTGCTGACATTTAGGATCATTTGCCGGAATCAAACGGAGACATGAAGCTGCAGCTTCAGAGAGTGGTGTAATGACCAGCTTTTATCGTGTTCACACTCAATTACAAAATGAGTATATAGATTCCTTTGTGGGAGGACTTATACTCCCTGTCTGAACTCCAGAAAACATTGAATTACATATTGTGCTACACTAATGATGTTCCAAGCTTATGAACAGCACATAGATCTACCTACGGGAACGAGAGTTGCTTTCTCTTTTAATGTCAAAGTACTTGATTTACTTGTATTCATCATGGAGTTTGGCATATGCCTATATCAACTTATATAGCTACCTGTAGGAGCGACAGGTTCCCCTTTTTATAAATCCTTTGGCATCTTCTTGGGCAATTGTTAACGACAGTTTATCGCCATTCAAGTTTTCATCCATATGATTGTCTTGCAATAGACGGTTCCCTGATGAAGGCAGTAGTGCCGAAACGCGCGTAGTTTTTATCTACCGCTTGCCATCATCAAGTCTTCATCCATTGCCTGTTCTATTTAATTGATCATGGAACGTTTAATGAGATAATTTTAAAAAGATTTTTTCATTTCATCATTCTACCCTTTGCACTTTAATATTGATGCTGTTATTATTCTATGTGAATTTAATTACAATTTTGTAAAAAACAATCCAATTGAATGAACAAAAAAGAATTTTTTAATAACTGAAATAAATACAATTCAATATCTTTTCTATACCAAGTGGTTATTATATTTTTTATGTATGTTGTGAAGTGTGGTTACTATTTCAATGCGCCTAGAATATTTGATGTGGTTAAATAGAAGCTTGCTATTGGTCTCTTTATAAATTAGCTGGAAGCCCCTGAGCCAGTTTGAACTGGGGTATGCACAGGGACACCAAGTGTGCCCCCAGTGCAGGACTTCAAAGCACCAGAGACTGCTCCCGCCCTGCCCCAATACACACTATCCTGTCTGGGACAGGAAACCTATTGTCCAGGCCTCCCCTGCCGGAGTTTCAGTCAGCAGCAGGAGGCCAGACTCGTGTCTGTGGCAGCAGCATCCATTTTGTGATGCCAGGGCTTGGAAAGAAGTTACCGGGCAGGCAGGTGGGTACATGTCTCTCCCTCTAGAAGGGTGGAATGCTACCCCCGCCACCAGAACTGGTGGGGGGGGTAGTATTCCAAGATGTTTGACACCAAACACGACATTTTTCCGTGCAGCCATCCCAAAGTTAGCATTTAACGCGAGGTTATAATGCGCTTAAGAGTATATGGTCAGGCTGCACTACAAACAGCATCAGAGAAGGGTCTCCGAATGCTGCAGAGGGGCTCTGCTCATGCAGGGGCACCCTCTCACATAGTAACCAAGCACTCTGCCTTCAGGATTGACAAGGCCTGCCATAGGAGTGACTTATAGGTTTATATGTGTGTAGGTATGTAGTGATATAGGTAACCTATATCACAGTAAGGGGTGCATGCACCACCTTACCCAGGCTGCAGTAGCAGACCTGTGGTGTCCTTTTGGCTGGCCTTCCAGAGGTGGCACAATACATGCTTCAGCCCCTGGCAGGCCTCTGAGGTACCTATGCCCTGGGTACATAGTATACCATATACTAGGGACTTACAAGGGCACTTCAGATTCCAATCAGAGATGTGCCTAAGGCACATGGAAACCATTTTAGAGAGGAAGCAGCTAGGCTGGGGTTCTGACTAGCAGGGCCCCAGCCAGACTAAAGTCGAAAAACAGTGAAGCATCAGCAAAAAGTGGGGTACCCATGTGAAGCAGATCCTACTCTCCTACACAACCCCCCCCCCAAACGTAGGGACATTAAACTAACCTTGCCCAGTTAAGTATTCATGTTCTAAGTGGAAGTACCTAGAGAGTCCATCTGCATTGGCATGGTTACTCCCAGGTCTATGTTCCACTGTGAAGTCCATCTGCTGTAGGGAAATGGACCACCTAAGCAGTTTGGGGTTTTCACCCTTCATTTGTTTTAGCCATAAGAGGGGCTTATGGTCTGTTTGAACAAGGAAGTGAGTACCAAACAAGTATGGCCTCAACTTCTTCAGAGCCCAGACCACAGCAAAGGCCTCCCTCTCAATGGCTGACCAACGTTTCTCTCTAGGGGTCAGCCTTCTGCTAATAAAAGCTACTGGCTGATCCTGACCTTCATCATTCAATTGTGACAGTACAGCCCCTACCCCCAATTCAGATGCATCTGTTTGGACAATGAACTTCTTGGAGTAATCAGGACTCTGTAGAATGGGAGCAGTGCACATTGCCTGCTTTAGGTCATCAAATGCCTTTTGACAGCTAACTGTCCACTGAAACTTTTTGGGCATTTTCTTGGAAGTTAAGTCATTCAGGGGTGTCACTATTGATCCATACCCCTTGACAAATCTCCTATAGTACCCAGTCAGGCCTAAAAAGGCTCTCACCTGAGTCTGGGTAGTTGGAGCAGTCCAGTCCATGATGGTCTGGATCTTGCTCTGCAAGGGTTGAACCTGGCCTCCACCCACAAGGTGGCCGAGGTACACAACCTTACTCTGCCCTGTCTGGCACTTGGTGGCCTTGATAGTCAGGCCTGCTTTCTGCAGGGCCTGCAAAACATTTCGGAGGTGGACCACATGATCCTCCCAGGTGGAGCTAAAGACAGCAATATCATCTAGATATGCTGCACTATAGGCTTCCAGACCTGTAAGGACTGTATTCACCAACCTCTGAAAAGTGGCAGGTGCATTCGTCAGACCAAAGGGCATCACCACAAATTGATAATGCCCACTAGGGGTTGAGAATGCTGTCTTTGGCTTTGCATCATCAGCTAGTCTGATCTGCCAGTAGCCAGCTGTCAGGTCAAATGTGCTTAGATACTTGGCTGAGGCCAAAGTGTCTATCAGCTCATCTGCCCTAGGTATTGGATGGGCATCAGTCCTAGTGACTGCATTGAGACCCCTGTAGTCCACACAAAACCTCATCTCTCTTTTCCCACCATTGGTGTGAGGTTTTGGCACAAGGACCACTGGACTAGCCCAAGGGCTATCTGAGGGTTCAATAACTCCCAAATCCAACATCTTCTGGACTTCTGTCCTGATACAGTCCCTGACATGGTCAGGTTGCCTATAAATCTTATTTTTAATAGGCAGACTGTCCCCAGTGTCCACTTCATGAGTGCACCAGGTGGTCTGACTGGGTGTCAGTGAGAATATGTGCCTGATCTGATTGAGCACCTGTCTGCATTCAGTTTGCTGCTGGGCAGTGAGGCTGCCTGCCAAGGCTACACCATCCACTGACCCATCATCAGGGTTCTGTGAGAGCAGGTCAGGGAGTGGGTCACTCTCTTCCTCCTGTCCCTCATCAGTAGCCATGAGCAAGCCCATGTCTGCCCTGTCCACATATGGTTTTAACCTGTTGACATGGAGAACCCTGTGGGGACTCCTGGGTGTTCCTAGGTCTACTAAGTAGGTAACCTCACCCTTCTGTTCAACAATGGTATGGGGTCCACTCCATTTGTCTTGGAGAGCTGCTGGGGCCACTGGCTCCAACACCCACACCTTCTGTCCTGGCTGGTAAACAGTCAGTACAGCCTTTTGATCATGCCAGGCTTTTTGAAGTTCCTGGCTAGCCTCAAGGTTTTTAGTGGCCTTTTTCATGTACTCAGGCATCCTGGAGCGGAGACCAAGTACATAGTCCACTATGTCTTGCTTTGGGGGCTTGAGAGGTAACTCCCATCCTTCCTTCACCAAACACAATGGACCCCTGACAGGGTGACCAAACAAAAGTTCAAAAGGGCTGTAGCCAACCCCTTTTGAGGCACCTCCCTGTATGCAAATAAAAGGCAGGGCAAGAGTATGTCCCATCTTCGCCTAAGCTTTTCAGGGAGCCCTTTAATCATGCCCTTCAAGGTTTTGTTGAATCTCTCAACTAAACCATTGCATTGTGGGTGATAGGGTGTGGTGAACTTGTAAGTCACTCCACACTCCTTCCACATTGCTTTCAAGTATCCAGACATAAAGTTAGCACCCCTGTCTGATACAACCTCCTTAGGGAAGCCCACTCTTGAGAAAATTCCCAGGAGGGCTCTTGCCACCACAGAGGCTGTAGTGGTCCTAAGGGGAATAGCCTCTGGGTACCTGGTGGCATGATCCACTACCACCAGGATAAACCTGTGCCCAGACGCTGTTTGGGGATCCATGGGACCAACAATGTCAATCCCCACCCTCTCAAAGGGAACCCCCACCACAGGTAGTGGTATCAGGGGGGCCTTTGTAGTGCCACCTGCCTTGCCACTGGCCTGGCAGGTTACCCAGGAGCGACAAAACTCCTTGGTGTCTTCAGACATGTGGGGCCAGTGAAAGTGAGGGACAATTCTGTCCCAAGTCTTGTTCTGGCCCAGGTGACCTGCTAAGGGAATGTCATGGGCTAAGGTCAATAGGAAGCCCCTGAACTTCAGAGGTATAACCAACCTCCTGGTGGCACCAGGCTTGGGGTCTCTACACTCTGAGTACAAGAGTCCATCATCCCAATACACTGTATGGGGACCACTAGCTTTCCCAGCAGCCTCATCAGCAGCTTGCTGTCTGAGGGGTTCAAGAGAGGGGCAGCTCTGCTGCTCCTGGCTCAGATCTGCCCTGGAAGGGCCCCTGTCCCCAAGAACTCAACCTGGTCAGGTTCAAGCTCCTCTGGGACAGTTCCTTCCTCAGGATTGAGATCATCCCCTCAAGAGACTGATCTTCCTTCTGAGCCAAGGGGAAGGCACTGCCTTTACCCTACTACTCCTCTTCTTGGAGGGCACTTGGTCCATTATTCCAGAATCCAAGGCCTGTTCAGTGTTAGACATTTTGGCTTGTGACCTGGTCACAGCAAACACATCTGCAGGGATGCCCAGCATTTCTGCATGGGTCCTGAGCTCCACTTCTGCCCAAGCTGAAGTTTCAAGATCATTGCCAAGCAAGCATTCAACTGGTAGGTCTGCACTTACCACAACCTTCTTAAGGCCAGTTACCCCTCCCCAGGAGAAGTTAACAACTGCCAGAGTATGGTCTGTTCTGACATTGCTAGCATTGGTCACTTGGTACATTTCACCAAGTATAATTTGCCCAGGATCCACAAGGTCTTGTGTCACCATGGTGACACTTGACCCTGTGTCTCTAAATGCCAAAGCCTCTTTTCCATTGATTAAGGGCTGTTGCCTGTACTTGCCCAGATTACTGGGACTCACAGAGGAGGTCACATCCATGCCTCCATCACAGACTAGGACAGCCTGAGTGAGTTCTCTGACTAGGCCAGAGCTCATCTCATTACCCAGGGTCAACCCTACTAAACCCTTGGCCTGTGTACTCCCACCACCAATTGTAACTGCACTAGGGGGAACAGGTGCCTTAGGGGCATTGGTGGGGGCTGGAATAGAGTCTTTGGACTTGGTGCAATCACTGGTCCAGTGTGTCTTTTGCTTACAGACTTTGCACCATGGTTTCTTTTGGCCTTTTCCCTTGTTAGACTGTGAATCCCCACCTGAAGAAAATTTTTGGGGGCCTTGTGAAGACTTCTGGTCTTTACCCTTCTCCCCACCCTTATCAGAGTTTTTAGAATCTTGCTTCTTAGGGTCACCACCTTGGTTCTGTACCTTCTGCCTCACCCTGGTTCTGACAAATTTGTCTGCCTTCTTTCCCAATTCTTGGGGAGAGGTCAGATCAGAGTCCACCAGGTGCTGATGCAACAGCTGATTTTGACAGTTATTAAGAATCTGCTCCCTCATGATAAGATTGTACAATCCTGTGAAGTCACATACCTTACTGCCCAATAACCAACCTTCCAGAGCCTTGGCAGAACAATCAACAAAGTCCACCCAGTCTTGAGTCTGTGCTTTTGGGTATCTCTGAACTTTAACCTGTATTGTTCAGTGGTTAGGCCAAACCCATAAATCAGAGCACTCTTCAAGACTGTGTAATTATCAGCATCCTCCTCTCTAACAGTGAGGAGCTTATCTCTACCTTTGTCTGCAAAGGAGAGCCACAAGATTGCTGCCCACTGCTCCTGAGGGACCTTCTGTACTTTACAGGCCCTTTCCAGTGCAGTTATCCATTTGTGGATGTCATCCCCACTCTGGTAGGGAGGGACAATCTTGCTCAGGTTTCTATGGTCATGTGACCTTTCCCTACCTCTAGGGAAACTGCTGCCACCATGGGACTCTAGTCCCATCTTTTTTCTCTCTCTATAGAGATCTAGGGACTCCCTGTCTATAGCCAATTGCTGTTTTCTGAGCTCAAGCTGGGCTTGTTCATACTGAAGCAATCTCTTTCTCCTCTCATGAGAGGACTTCCTCCTATGAGAGGAAACAGAGTTCCCTATTGAGGTGTCAGAGTGGTTAGACTCCTGAGAAGGAGATCTAGCCCTTCTTGGCACACTCTCAACTCTTCCTGGGGGGACAAAGGGGAGGTCATTCTGATCCTCCTCTTCATCCACAGGAATAGCTGGGTTTTCCAGGTCAAGGTCATTGTCACCTTCCTGGCCAGTTTCAGAGGGGGGGGGGGCCTGGGTTTCTTCACCCTTGGCCCCATCCTCATCTTCTGCCCCACCCTCTCTGCCTACCCCATCAGACCCTAGGGGTCTGCTGAGATCATCTGACCGAAGCACCTCCCTGAGGTGTTGGGTGCTGGCACTTTTGCCTGTCTTCAGCTTCCTAGCAGTGCATAATGCTGTCAATTCCAAGAATGGGAGATTATCATACTTGGAGGGAAGAAGCCCACTGGCTTCTGGAAAGGACTCACTGGGTCCTGGCTTTGAAGACATTACTAGTGAGGTGTGGTGTATGCACTACTTACTCTAGTGTGGCCTACTAAACTCTCTTGAGTTGTAGAAAGGTGTGCTATCCCTTAACACACAACTCTAAGTTCAGTAGAACTTACTGTATACTAAGCTTGATTTATATGTACCTAAGGTACCCTTAGTGGTTTTCAGTTGATCAATTCAATTGAGATTATCTGGTAAAACAATAGCAAGCTGGAATCCCACACGCTGCACACCAATGTGAGAAGTTGGCCTGGCATATGCTGTCCACTAATTATAGTGGGCACCTTGCACCAGTCCAAACAACCCCTTATTGGAGATAGGTTAAAGACAACCTTTATTGAAAGCTATCCTAGTGGTAGCTATGGAGAGCAGCCTTCATGCTAAGTCTTGAAGGAATGTAAAGCAGCTTGTTTTACCAGTCTATAATCTCTTGAGTGACCAAATGAAAGAGGACCACACCAGGTATATATTCATAATATATGTATTTATTGCTAAACACACCCCTCTAGTCTCTTTATGAGGCTAGAGTTCGAAGTACATAAGTTATAAGTTAGTTATCAACAGTAATAGCACAAATACACGTTTGAGCCCTAGGGGCGTACCAAACCATATACCAATAAAGTGGTATAAGAACCACGACTGAGCTAGACACAGGGCCTAGAGCCTCTAGAAGTGCTTGGACCACAAGGAACCACCCAAGGTAGTGACACAGGGGACCCACGGGGGACGCGTGCAGTGTAAGAACACAGCCGCGAATCGCAGTTGACTTCTATGGGGAAAGTCGCGGTTGGAATTTTAAAGAAAAGGGACACTTAGAGGAGGACTTGGAGCAAACCCCTTTAGAACTGGGTTGTTCTAGAGTCTATACCCACGGGAGCACCAGAGTACTCGAGTTACCTCACCCAGGGAAGCCGGGTGCATAGGTGTCTTTCGGGGTCGGGTTTCGTCGTCGTTTTCAATGGCGATCTGCTGCAAAGTGCTGCTGGCGGCCAAGTCGAAAGTGTTCGGGTGGATCCAAAGGTGGATCAGAGATCTGAAGAACCTGAAAGCAGAGGGGACAGAGTCTGGGTCACTAGCCAGTGACCAGGAAGGCGATGAGCAGATGCCCACCGATGTTGAGTGCTTCAGGGAGGTTGACGGTCATCTTGACTCTTCAGCCACGAGATCTAGGAGGTGTCGACGACAACCAGGAGCTGGATTCGAGCTGTCCCACGACGTTTGTCGATTGCAGGGGTGTCGGCGACCGGATTGGTCCCAACAAGCCTTGGCAACGGCAAGTCTCGTGGAAATAGAAGAAGGACGGTGGTGCAGACCAGCAAGGTCTGAGGGACTCACCCAGCAAGGGTAAGTCAGGGCACGCCTGGATCAAACAGGGAAGCCCAAGCAGAAGAAGATTGGCCTTTGGGAGGGCCTACTAGCCAACAGACTAGCGACCGCGAAGGAGCCTCGAGTGGACGCACTGGGAGCTGGCTCACAGGACCCTCGCGGAGTGGAGGCCAGTGATCTTCAGTGCAGTCGGTGCTGGAGGGTGGGGCTACAAGGAGCCCAAAGCACAACTTTGTGGGAGACCCAGAAGAGGATGCACTTACAAAAGTACGCGGTGTCCAGGGGTCACGGTTCCACGTTCCCCACGATAGCCATGGGCCTCAGCTTTGCTGGGGACTCAGGGTAGCCTCGGTGAAGTCTGGAAATCCACCTCTGGTGATGCAAAGACTTCGGCGTCCGGCGGGTGCTTCAGCGATGCAGACCGGACAATTGCTTCTTTGGTGCCTGCCAAGCAGGGGAGTCACTCCTTGACCCCAAGGGAGATTCTTCAGTCCTCTAATCTTAAAGTAGAGCATCGAAGGTCCAGGATTCTGTGTCAGAGTTTCGTCCAGGTAAATCTAAAGTCCTAAGGACTGGGGTCCCATACTTATACTAAGTTAGGGGGTTGGACATACTCTGGGGACCCACCTATGGGAGGGTCAGGGCAGAGGGGTGGTTACACCCCTTTCCCTTTTTCCAGTTTCGCGCCAGAGCAGGGGCTGGAAGCCCCTGAGCCGGTTTGAACTGGGGTATGCACAGGGACACCAAGTGTGCCCCCAGTGCAGGACTTCAAAGCACCAGAGAGTGCTCCTGCCCAGCCCCAATACACACTATCCTGTCTGGGGAGGTGGTAACACCTCCCTGGGACAGGAAACCTATTGTCCAGGCCTCTCCTGCCGGAGTTTCAGTCAGCAGCAGGAGGCCAGACTCGTGTCTGTGGCAGCGGCATCCATTTTGTGATGCCAGGGCTTGGAAAGAAGTTACCGGGCAGGCCGGTGTGTACATGTCTCTCCTCTAGAAGGGTGGAATGCTACCCCCACCGCCAGAACTGGTGGGGGGGTAGTATTCCAAGATGTTTGACACCAAACACGACATGTTTCCGTGCAGCCATCCCAAAGTTAGCATTTAACTCGAGGTTATAATGCGCTTAAGAGTATATGGTCAGGCTGCACTACAAACAGCATCAGAGAAGGGTCTCCGAACACTGCAGAGGGGCTCTGCTCATGCAGGGGCACCCTCTCACATAGGAACCAAGCACTCTGCCTTCAGGATTGACAAGGCCTGCCATAGGAGTGACTTATAGGTTTATATGTGTATAGGTATGTAGTGATATAGGTAACCTATATCACAGTAAGGGGTGCATGCACCACCTTACCCAGGCTGCAGTAGCAGACCTGTGGTGTCCTTTTGGCTGGCCTTCCAGGGGTGGCACAATACATGCTTCAGCCCCTGGCAGGCCTCTGAGGTACCTATGCACTGGGTACATAGTATACCATATACTAGGGACTTACAAGGGCACTCCAGATTCCAATCAGAGATGTGCCTAAGGCACATGGAAACCATTTTAGAGAGGAAGCAGCTAGGCTGGGGTTCTGACTAGCAGGGCCCCAGCCAGACTAAAGTCGAAAAACAGTGAAGCATCAGCAAAAAGTGGGGGTACTCATGTGAAGCAGATCCTACTCTCCTACACAAACCCCCCCCCCAAACATAGGGACATTAAACTAACCTTGCCCAGTTAAGTCTTCATGTTCTAAGTGGAAGTACCTAGAGAGTCCATCTGCATTGGCATGGTTACTCCCAGGTCTATGTTCCACTGTGAAGTCCATCCGCTGTAGGGAAATGGACCACCTAAGCAGTTTGGGGTTTTCACCCTTCATTTGTTTTAGCCATAAGAGGGGCTTATGGTCTGTTTGAACAAGGAAGTGAGTACCAAACAAGTATGGCCTCAACTTCTTCAGAGCCCAGACCACAGCAAAGGCCTCCCTCTCAATGGCTGACCAACGTTTCTCTCTAGGGGTCAGCCTTCTGCTAATAAAAGCTACTGGCTGATCCTGACCTTCATCATTCAATTGTGACAGTACAGCCCCTACCCCCAATTCAGATGCATCTACAGAAGCAACCAAGAGAGGTGCAGAAAGAGGCAAGAGGGGTGCAAAAAGAGGCAAGAGAATTGCAGAAAGAAGCAACAGAGGTGCAGAAAGAGGCAAGAGAACTGTAGAAATAGGCAAGAGAGTTGCAGAAACAGGCAAGAGATGTGCAGAAAGAGGGAACAGGAGTGCAGAAAAAGGCAAGAGAGGTGCAGAAAGAAGGAAGAGAGGTGTAGAAAGAGGGAAGAAGGGTGCAGAAAGAGGCAAGAGGGGTGCAGAAAGAAGCGAGAGAGTTGCAGAAAGAGGGAAGAAGGGTGCAGAAAGAGGCAAGAGGGGTCCGGAAAGAAGCAACAGAAGTGCAGAAAGAAGCTAGAGAAGTGCAGAAAGAAGCAACAGAGGTGCAGAAAGAGGCAAGAGGGGTGCAGAAAGAGGCAAGAGAAGTACAGAAAGAAGCAGCAGAGGGGCAGAAAGAGGCAAGTGAGGTACAGAAAGAGGGAAGAGGGATACAGAAAGAGGCAAGAGGGGGTGCAGAAAGAAGCAAGAGCAGTGCAGAAAGAACCAACAGAGGTACAGAAGGAGGCAAGAGGGGTGCTGAAAGAGGTAAGAGGGGTGAAAAGATTTGCAAGAGAGGTGCAGAAAGAAGCAAGAGCAGTGCAGAAAGAACCAACAGAGGTGCAGAAACAGACAAGAGGGGTACAGATAGAGGCAAGAGAAGTTCAGAAAGAAGCAACAGAGGTGCAGAAGGAGGCAAGAGAACTGAAGAAAGAGGCAAGAGGGTTGCAGAAACAGGCAAGAGAGGTCCAGAAAGAAGCAAGAGCAGTTCAGAAAGAACCTACAGAGGTGCAAAAACAGACAAGAGGGGAGCAGAAAGAGGCAAGAGAAGTGCAGAAAGAAGCAACAGAGGTGCAGAAGGAGGCAAGAGAACTGCAGAAAGAGGCAACAGATTTGCAGAAACAGGCAAGAGAGGTGCAGAAAAAGGGAGCAGGGGTGCAGAAAGAGGCAAGAGAGATGCAGAAAGAGGGAAGAAGGGTACAGAAGGAGGCAAGAGGGGTGCAGGAAGAAGCAAGAGAAGTGCAGAAAGAAGCAAGAGAAGTGCAGAAAGAAACAACAGAGGTGCAGAAAGAGGCAAGAGGGGTGCAGAAAGAGGCAAGAGAAGTGTAGAAAAAGCAACAAAAGTGCAGAAGGAGGCAAGGGAAAGTACTGAAAGAGGCAAGAGAGTTGCAGAAACAGGCAAATGAGGTGCAGAAAGAAGCAAGAGCAGTGCATAAAGAACCAACAGAGGTGCAGAAGGAGGCAAGAGGGGTTCAGAAAGAGGCAAGAGGGGTGCAGAAATTTGCAAGAGAGGTGCAGAAAGAAGCATGAGCAGTGCAGAAAGAAACAACAGAGGTGCAGAAGGAGGCAAGAGGGGTACAGAAAGAGGCAAAAGAAGTACAGAAACAAGCAAAAGAGGTGTGTAAAGAGGCAAGAGGGGTGCAGAAAGAGGCATGAGAGGTGCACAAAGAGGCAAGAGAGGTGCAGAAAGAGGGAAGAAGGGTGCAGAAAGTTGCAAGAGTGGTGCAGAAAGAAGCAAGAGAGGTGTAGAAAGAAGCAAGAGAAGTGCAGAAGGAAGCAACAGAGGTGCAGAAACAGACAAGAGGGGTACAGAAAGAGGCAAGAGAAGTTCAGAAAGAAGCAACAGAGTTGCAGAAGGAGGAAAGAGAACTGAAGAAAGAGGCAAGAGAGTTGCAGAAACAGGCAAGAGAGGTCCAGAAAGAAGCAAGAGCAGTTCAGAAAGAACCAACAGAGGTGCAAAAACAGACAAGAGGGGTGCAGAAGGAGGCAATAGAACTGCAGAAAGAGGCAGCAGATTTGCAGAAACAGGGAAGAGAGGTGCAGAAATAGGGAGCAGGGGTGCAGAAAGAGGCAAGAGAAATGCAGAAAGAGGGAAGAAGGGTACAGAAAGAGGCAAGAGGGGTGCAGGAAGAAGCAACAGGTGTGCAGAAAAAAGCAAGAGAAGTGCAGAAATAAACAACTGAGGTGCAGAAAGAGGCAAGAGGGGTGCAGAAAGAGGCAAGAGAAGTGTAGAAAAAGCAACAGAGGTGCAGAAGGAGGCAAAGGAAAGTACAGAAAGAGGCAAGAGAGTTACAGAAACAGGCAAAAGGGGTGCAGAAAGAAGCAAGAGCAGTGCAGAAAGAACCAACAGAGGTGCAGAAGGAGGAAAGAGGGGTACAGAAAGAGGCAAGAGAAGTTCAGAAAGAAGCAACAGAGGTGCACAGGGAGGAAAGAGAACTGAAGAAAGAGGCGAGAGAGGTCCAGAAAGAATCAAGAGCAGTACAGAAAGAACCAACAGAGGTGCAAAAACAGACAAGAGGGGTGCAGAAAAAGGCAAGAGAAGTGCAGGAAGAAGCAACAGAGGTACAGAAGGAGGCAAGAGAACTGCAGAAAGAGGCAACATATTTGCAGAAACAGGCAAGAGAGGTGCAGAAAAAGGGAGTAGAGGTGCAGAAAGAGGCAAGAGAGATGCAGAAAGAGGGAAGAAGGGTACAGAAAGAGGCAAGAGGGGTGCAGGAAGAAGCAACAGAAATGCAGAAAGAAGCAAGAGAAGTGCAGAAAGAAACAACAGAGGTGCAGAAAGAGGCAAGAGGGGTGCAGAAAGAGGCAAGAGAAGTGTAGAGAAAGCAACAGAGGTGCAGAAGGAGGCAAAGGAAAGTGCAGAAAGAGGCAAGAGAGTTGCAGAAACAGGCAAAAGAGGTGCCAAAAGAAGCAAGAGCAGTGCAGAAAGAACCAACAGAGGTGCAGAAGGAGGCAAGAGGGGTGCAGAAAGAGGCAAGAGGGGTGCAGAAATTTGCAAGAGAGGTGCAGAAAGAAGCATGAGCAGTGCAGAAGGAAACAACAGAGGTGCAGAAGGAGGCAAGAGGGGTACAGAAAGGCAAAAGAAGTACAGAAACAAGCAAAAGAGGTGTGTAAAGAGGCAAGAGGGGTGCACAAAGAGGCAAGAGTGGTGCACAGAGAGGCAAGAGAGGTGACCAAAGAGGCAAGAGAGGTGCACAAAGAAGGAAGAAGGATGCATAAAGAGGCAAGAGGGGTGCAGAAAGAAGCAAGAGAGGTGTAGAAAGAAGCAAGAGAAGTGCAGAAGGAAGCAACAGAGGTGCAGAAAGAGGCACGAGGGGTGCAGAAAGCATCAAGATAAGTGCAAAAGGAAGCAACAGAGGTGCAGAAAGAGGCAAGAGGGGTGCAGAAAGCGGCAAGATAAGTGCAGAAGGAAGCAACAGAGGTGCAGAAAGAGGCAAGAAAAGTGCAGAAAGAGGCAAGAGAATTGCAGAAACTTGCAAAAGAGGTGCAATAAGAGGGAACAGGTGTGCAGACAGAGGAAAGAGAGGTGCAGAAATGTGCAAGAGAGTAGCAGACAGAAGCAAGAGCAGTGCAGAAAGAACCAACAGAGGTGCAGAAAGAGGCAAGAGGGGTGCAGAAAGAGGCAAGAGAAGTGCAGAAAAAAGGAAAAGAGGTGCAGAAAAAAGCAAGTGAAGTGCAGAATGAAGCAAAAGAGGTGCAGAAAGAGGCAAGAGGGGTGCAGAAAGAAGCAAGAGAAGTGCAGAAAGAAGGAACAGAGGTGCAGAAAGAAGCAAGAGAAGTGCAGAAAGAAGGAACAGAGGTGCAGAAAGAGGCAAGAGGGGTGCAGACAGAGGCAAGAGAGGTGCAGAAAGAGGGAAGAGGTATGCAGACAGAGGCAAGAGAAGTGCAGAAAGAGGCAAGAGAGGTGCAGAAAGAGGGAAGAGAGGTGTAGAAAGAGGGAAGAAGGGTGCAGAAAGAGGCAAGAGGGGTGCAGAACAAAGCAAGAGAGGTACAGACAGAGGGAAGAAGGGTGCAGAAAGAGGCAAGAGGGGTCCGGAAATATGCAACAGAAGTGCAGAAAGAAGCTGTAGAAGTGCAGAAAGAAGCAACAGAGGTACAGAAAGAGGCAAGAGGGGTGTAGAAAGAGGCAGGAGTAGTACAGAAAGAAGCAACAGAGGTGCAGAAGGAGGCAAGAGAAGTGCAGAAAGAGGCAAGAGAGTTGCAGAAACAGGCAAAAGAGGTGCAATAAGAGGGAACAGGTGTGCAGACAGAGGCAAGAGAGGTGCAGAAATGTGCAAGAGAGTAGCAGACAGAAGCAAGAGCAGTGCAGAAAGAACCAACAGAGGTGCAGGAAGAGGCAAGAGGGGTGCAGAAAGAGGCAAGAGAAGTGCAGAAAAAAGCAAAAGAGGTGCAGAAAAAAGCAACTGAAGTGCAGAATGAAGCAACAGAGGTGCAGAAAGAGGCAAGAGGGGTGCAGAAAAAAGCAAGAGAAGTGCAGAAAGAAGGAACAGAGGTGCAGAAAGAGCCAAGAGGGGTGCAGACAGAGGCAAGAGAGGTGCAGAAAGAGGGAAGAGGTGTGCAGACAGAGGCAAGTGGGGTGCAGAAATTTGCAAGACAGGTGCAGAAAGAAACAAGAGCACTACTGAAGCAACCAAGAGAGGTGCAGAAAGAGGCAATAGGGGTACAGAAAGAGGCTAGAGAAGTGCAGAAAGAGGCAAGAGAGGTGCAGAAAGAGGGAAGAGAGGTGTAGAAAGAGGGAAGAGGGGTGCAGAAAGAGGCAAGATGGGTGCAGAACAAAGCAAGAGAGGTGCAGACAGTGGGAAGAAGGGTGCAGAAAGAGGCAAGAGGGGTCTGGAAATAAGCAACAGAAGTGCAGAAAGAAGCTGGAGAAGTGCAGAAAGAAGCAACAGAGGTGCAGAAAGAGGCAAGAGGGGTGCAGAAAGAGGCAAGAGAGTTGCAGAAACAGGCAAAAGAGTTGCAATAAGAGGGAACAGGTGTGCAGACAGAGGCAAGAGAGGTGCAGAAATGTGCAAGAGAGTAGCAGACAGAAGCAAGAGCAGTGCAGAAAGAACCAACAGAGGTGCAGGAAGAGGCAAGAGGGGTGCAGAAAGAGGCAAGAGAAGTGCAGAAAAAAGCAAAAGAGGTGCAGAAAAAAGCAAGTGAAGTGCAGAATGAAGCAACAGATGTGCAGAAAGAGGCAAGAGGGGTGCAGAAAAAAGAAAGAGAAGTGCAAAAAGAAGGAACAGAGGTGCAGAAAGAGGCAAGAGGGGTGCAGACAGAGGCAAGAGAGGTGCAGAAAGAGGGAAGAAGTGTGCAGACAGAGGCAAGTGGGGTGCAGAAATTTGCAAGACAGGTGCAGAAAGAAACAAGAGCACTACAGAAGCAACCAAGAGAGGTGCAGAAAGAGGCAAGAGGGGTGCAGAAAGAGGCAAGAGAAGTGCAGAAAGAGGCAAGAGACGTGCAGAATGAGGGAAGAGAGGTGTAGAAAGAGGGAAGAAGGGTGCAGAAAGAGGCAAGAGGGGTACAGACAGAGGGAAGAAGGGTGCAGAAAGAGGCAAGAGGGGCCCGGAAATAAGCAACAGAAGTGTAGAAAGAAGCTGGAGAAGTGCAGAAAGAAGCAACAGAGGTGCAGAAAGAGGCAAGAGGCAAGAGAAGTATAGAAAGAAGCAACAGAGGTGCAGAAGGAGGCAAGAGAAGTGCAGAAAGAGGCAAGAGAGTTGCAGAAACAGACAAAAGAGGTGCAGAAAGAAGTAAGAGCAGTGCAGAAAGAACAAACAGAGGTGCAGAAGGAGGCAAGAGGGGTGCAGAAAGAGGCAAGAGAGGTGCAGAAATTTGCAAGAGAGGTGCAGAAAGAAGTAAGAGTAGTGCACTAAGAAACAACAGAGGTGCAGAAGGAGAAAAGAGAGGTACAGAAAGAGGCAAAAGAAGTGCAGAAACAAGCAAAAAAGGTATGGAAAGAGGCAAGAGGGGTGCAGAAAGAGGCAAGAGAGGTGCAGAAAGAGGTAAGAGAGGTGCACAAAGAGGGAAGAAGGGTACAGAAAGAGGCAAGAGGGGTGCAGAAAGAAGCAAGAGAGGTGTAGAAAGAAGCAAGAGAAGTTCAGACAGAAGCAACAGGGGTGCAGAAAGAGGCAAGAGGGGTGCAGAAAGAGGCTAGAGAAGTGCAGAAGGAAGCAACAGAGGTGCAGAAAAAGGCAAGAAAAGTGCAGAAAGAGACAAGAGAGTTACAGAAACAGGCAAAAGAGGTGCAGAAAGAGGCAAGAGGGGTGCAGAAATGTGCAAGAGAGTAGCCGACAGAAGCAAGAGCAGTGCAGAACCAACAGAGGTGCAGAAAGAGGGAAGAGGGGTGCAGAAAGAGATAAGAGAAGTGCAGAAAAAAGCAAATAAGGTGCAGAAAGAGGCAAGAGGGGTGCAGAAAGTTCCAAGAGAGGAGCAGAAAGAGGCAAGAGAGGTGCACACGGAGGCAGGAGGAGTGCCGAAATTTGCAAGAGAGGTGCAGAAAGAGGTAAGAGAAGTGCAGAAGGAAGCAACAGAGGTGCAGAAAAAGGCAAGAAAATTGCAGAAATAGGCATGAGAGTTACAGAAACAGGCAAAAGAGGTGCAGAAAGAGGGAACAGGGGTGCAGACGGGGGCAAGAGAGTTGCAGAAAGAACCAACAGTGGTGCAGAAAGAGGCAAGAGGGGTGCAGAACTATGCAAGAGAGTAGCAGATAGAAGCAAGAGCAGTGCACAAAGAACCAACAGAGGTGCATAAAGAGGGACGAGGGGTGCAGAAAGAGGCAAGATAAGACCATAAAAAAGCAAATAAGGTGCAGAAAGAGGCAAGAGGAGTGGAGAAAGAGGCACAAGGGGTGCAGAAATTTGCTAGAGAGGTGCAGAAATAAGCAAGAGAAGTGCAGAAAGAAGCAACAGAGGTGCAGAAAGAGGCAAGAGGGGTGCAGACAGAGGCAAGAGAGGTGCAGAAAGAGGGAAGAGGGGTGCAGAAAGAGGCAAGAGCACGGGCGCACAGCTGGTGAGATAATGAGGTCCTCTTGTGTCCTGAGGACCTCAGGACTAAAATGGACTTCATCCCCCGAGCAGCAGTGCGCCAGGAGGTGCATTTGCAGAGTGGTGTAAAAAGGGGGCGTAGCCTTGGACCACCCTCAGCAGTCCAGCTGTGTGGGGCTTACTGGAGGTACCTGGTGGGCTAGTTGGCCCCCAGGGACCCTCAGTATTTAAGGGGACTTAATCCCTCAACTTAGAACGTGCCAGGAGGCGTGTATGCAGAGTGGTGCAGGGAGGGGGCAGGGCCTCTGGTGAGATGCGCCTATACTTTTTTTTTGTTAGAAGGTGGGCTGTGTGGCCCCCCTCTCTTAATATTTTGTGGGCCCTGGGGACCCCATCCCCCAGGGCCTGAGCCATTTTAAAAAAAAAGTTTTGAAAAAAACGAGAAGGGGACCGCGTGGCCCCCCTCCTGAGGCCGGTTTCGGCCTCGGGGACCCCATCCCCCAGGGCATTGCCTCTTTTTTAATTTGTAATTTTACTAATATTACTGAAGGGGGGTCACGTGGCCCTCCTTCCCTGGGCCACTTTTGCCCCGGGGACCCCATCCCCCGGGGCCTGACCTTGTTTCTTTTTAAAAAAAATGTTTTTTAATTATGGGAAGGGGGCTGCGTGGACCCCCTTCCCTGGGCCACTTCTGGCCCCGGGGACCCAATCCCCCGGGGCTTGGCCAGCCTTTATTTTTAATTTTAGAGGGAGGCAGCGTGGCCCCCCTCCTGAGGCCAATTATGGCCCCGGGGACCCCATCCCCGTGGCCGGCCTTCCGTTTAAAAAAAAAAAAAAAAAATGAAAGGGAGGGGGCCGAGTGGCCCCCCTCCAGGCTACTTCTGGCCCCGGGGACCCCATCCCCAGGGCCGGCCCTCACATTGGGGACTGCGGGGGAGCCCTAATGCCCCCGCGGTCCATGCCAGCTCCCCGCCTCCTGTGGGAGCCGGCATTGCTTTTGGACAAGGGAGCTGCTGACATGCAGCTCCACTTGTCCAAAGCAATCTGCTTGCTCGTGGAAGCGAGAGCAGGTTTCCTGCTCCCGCTTCCACGAAGCAAAGCAGTGTTTGCAATGACAGGGCAGGAGCCGTGCTCCTGCCCTGTCATTGCAAACTGCAATGTCCTGGGGGTAGGCACCCTGGGACATTGCTGGAGCCGGCCCTGGGGGGTGGCGGTCCCCAGGGCCATCTAAGGCTCCAGGAGGAGGGCCCCGTGGCCCCCCTCCCAATGTGAAAATAGCCCCAGGAGGTGGTGGTCCCTGGGGCCAGGGGTCTGCAACGGACCCCCGTATTTAAATAAAGTGTGCCCCCGGGAGGTGGTGTGCCCCAGGGCAGTGTGGGGGGGGGCAGGAGCCCCCCCACACTTCTTAATTTAAATTGAAACCCCAGGGAGGTGGTGGTTCCCGGGGCAGCGTGGGGGAGCAGAAGCCCCCCCAAACATTTTATTGCAAAGCCCCAGGAGGTGGCAGTCCCCGGGGCTGCGGGGGCCCATGCGGCCCCCGCATATATTATGCGCTTTGCCCGACGGGACCTGGCCCACCCGGGGGGCTCATTAAAACGAAGCGTGGGAGCCCGCGCTTTGTTTTTATTTCGGCGGGATTCGCAATACCCTCGCCGAATTTTGTTTTTTAAAAATGCTTTTTTGGGCCCTGGGGGTCCCTGTGGGACCCCCTGACCAGGCCTAGGGGGTCAGGGTGTTTCTAGCCTGCCCCCTTTTCCTTCTTTTTAATAATTTTGTTCCCTTTTTGCTTGTGACTCGGTTTTACCGTGTAACAAGATGGCTGCCAACACTTCTTGGTTTGAAATGTTGGCAGCCAATCAGAATGAAGCTCGTGATCGGGAGGGTTCGTAGATCCACAGCGATCACCAGATATCGATATTTTTTATTTTTAAATTTCTCAGGAACTACTGAACGGATTCACACCATTTAAAGCAAAGAGTGCACTCTGGACCAAGAGCTACCTTTCTGTAACCCTGGGCGGAGTTCGCGGAATTGCACGCGGAACACCACGAAGTGCATAAAAACCTCCGTCACACTACGCAGAGCTCTGCGAGCGGCGGAGTATGATAGAAAAATGCAGTTCGCAGTGATTGCAGAGTGCCGGATGCTTGTCCGCACTGTGCAATCATTGCGAACGGCACCATGCACAGCGCAAGCTTTCCTTTTCTGCCGCTCAAGTAGATTTTTACTCGAGCGGCAGCTTTCTCAATGCGAACGGTCAGTTTCTCAACCCGAGCGGTCGCGAGCATACGCGACCACTCGCAATGAGAAACCTGACCCCCCCCGCGTTGAGAAATCTCACCGGGATTGTGAGATGTTGGCCTGGTATATGCTGTCCACTAATTATAGTGGGCACCTTGCACCAGTCCAAACAACCCCTTATTGGAGATAGGTTAAAGACAACCTTTATTGAAAGCTATCCTAGTGGTAGCTATGGAGAGCAGCCTTCAGGCTAAGTCTTGAAGGAATGTAAAGCAGCTTGTTTTACCAGTCTATAATCTCTTGAGTGACCAAATGAAAGAGGACCACACCAGGTATATATTCAAAATATATGTATTTATTGCTAAACACACCCCTCTAGTCTCTTTATGAGGCTAGAGTTCGAAGTACATAAGTTATAAGTTAGTTATCAACAGTAATAGCACAAATACACGTAGGGGCGTACCAAACCATATACCAATAAAGTGGTATAAGAACCACGACTGAGCTAGACACAAGGCCTAGAGCCTGTAGAAGTGCTTGGACCACAAGGAACCACCCAAGGTAGTGACACAGGGGACCCACGGGGGACGCGTGCAGTGTTTGAACACAGCCGCGAATCGCCGTTGACTTCTATGGGGAAAGTCGCGGTTGGAATTTTAAGGAAAAGGGACACTTAGAGGAGGACTTGGAGCAAACCCCTTTAGAACTGGGTTGTTCTAGAGTCTAAACCCATGGGAGCACCGGAGTCCTCGAGTTACCTCACCCAGGGAAGCCGGGTGCATAGGTGTCTTTCGGGGTCGGGTTTCGTCGTCGTTTTCAATGGTGATCTGCTGCAAAGTGCTGCTGGCGGCCAAGTCGAAAGTGTTCGGGTGGATCCAAAGGTGGATCGAAGATCTGAAGAACCTGAAAGCAGAGGGGACAGAGTCTGGGTCACTAGCCAGTGACCAGGAAGGCGATGAGCGGATGCCCACCGATGTCGAGTGCTTCAGGTAGGTTGACAATTGTCTTGACTCTTCAGCCACAAGGTCCAGAAGGCGTCGACGATGACCAGGAGCTGGATTCGAGCTGCCCCAAAAAGTCTGTCGATTACTGAGGTGTCGGCGACCGGATTGGACCCAACAAGCCTTGGCAACTGCAAGTCTTGTGGAAATAGAAGAAGGACGGTGGTGCAGACCAGCAAGGTCTGAGGGACTCACTCAGCGAAGGTAAGTCAGGGCACGCCTGGAGCAACCAGGGAAGCCCAAGCAGAAGAAGATTGGCCTTCAGGAGGGCATACTAGCCAACGGACTAGCGACTGCAAAGGAGCCTCAAGTGGACGCACTTAGAGCTGGCTCACGGGACACTCGTGGAGTGGAGGCCAGTGATCTTCGGTGCAGTTGGTGCAGGAGGCAGGGGCTACTCGGAGCCCAAAGCACAACTTTGTGGAAGACCAGGAAGAGGATGCACTTGCAAATGTGCTCGGTGTCCAGGGGTCACGGTTCCACGTTACCCACGACAGCTATGGGCCTCAGCTTTGCTGGAGACTCAGGGCAGCCTCGGGGAAGTCTGGAAATCTACCTCTGGTGATGCAAAGACTTCGGCCTCCGGCGGGAGCTTCAGCGATGCAGACCGGACAATTGCTTTGTTGGTGCCTGCCAAGCAGGGGAGTCACTCCTTGACCCCAAGGGAGATTCTTCAGTCCTCTAATCTTAAAGTAGAGCGTCGAAGGTCCAGGAACTGTGTCAGAGTTTTGTCCAGGTAAATCTAAAGTCCTAAGGACTGGGGTCCCATACTTATACTAAGTTAGGGGGTTGGACATACTCTGGGGACCCACCTATGGGAGGGTCAGGGAAGAGGGGTGGTTACACCCATTCCCTTTGTCCAGTTTCGCGCCAGAGCAGGGGCTGGAAGCCCCTGAACCAGTTTGAACTGGGGTATGCACAGGGACACCAAGTGTGCCCCCAGTGCAGGACTTCAAAGCACCAGAGAGGGCTCCCGCCCAGCCCCAATACACATTATCCTGTCTGGGGAGGGACAGGAAACCTATTGTCCAGGCCTCCCCTGCCGGAGTTTCAGTTAGCAGAAGGAGGCCAGACACGTGTCTGTGGCAGCGGCATCCATTTTGTGATGCCAGGGCTTGGAAAGAAGTTACCGGGCAGGCCGTTGTGTACATGTCTCTCCCTCTAGAAGGGTGGAATGCTACCCCCGCTGCCAGAACTGGCGGGGGGGTAGTATTCCAAGATGTTTGACACCAAACACAACATGTTTCCGTGCAGCCATCCCAAAGTTAGCTTTTAACGCGAGGTTATAATGCGCTTAAGAGTATATGGTCAGGCTGCACTACAAACAGCATCAGAGAAGGGTCTCCGAACGCTGCAGAGGGGCTCTGCTCATGCAGGGGCCCCCTCTCACATAGGAACCAAGCACTCTGCCTTCAGGATTGACAAGGCCTGCCATAGGAGTGACTTATAGGTTTATATGTGTGTAGGTATGTAGTGCTATAGGTAACCTATATCACAGTAAGGGGTGCATGCACCACCTTACCCAGGCTGCAGTAGCAGACCTGTGGTGTCCTTTTGGCTGGCCTTTCAGGGGTGGCACAATACATGCGTCAGCCCCTGGCAGGCCTCTGAGGTACCTAGGCCCTGGGTACATAATATACCATATACTAGGGACTTACAAGGGCACTCCAGATTCCAATCAGAGATGTGCCTAAAGCACATGGAAACCATTTAAGAGAGGAAGCAGCTAGGCTGGGGTTCTGATTAGCAGGGCCCCAGCCAGACTAAAGTCGAAAAACAGTGAAGCATCAGCAAAAAGTGGGGGTACCCATGTGAAGCAGATCCTACTCTCCTACACAACCCCCCCCAAACGTAGGGACATTAAACTAACCTTGCCCAGTTAAGTCTTCATGTTCTAAGTGGAAGTACCTAGAGAGTCCATCTGCATTGGCATGGTTACTCCCAGGTCTATGTTCCACTGTGAAGTCCATCCCCTGTAGGGAAATGGACCACCTAAGCAGTTTGGGGTTTTCACCCTTCATTTGTTTTAGCCATAAGAGGGGCTTATGGTCTGTTTGAACAAGGAAGTGAGTACCAAACAAGTATGGCCTCAGCTTCTTCAGAGCCCAGACCACAGCAAAGGCCTCCCTCTCAATGGCTGACCAACGTTTCTCTCTAGGGGTCAGCCTTCTGCTAATAAAAGCTACTGGCTGATCCTGACCTTCATCATTCAATTGTGACAGTACAGCCCCTACCCCCAATTCAGATGCATCTGTTTGGACAATGAACTTCTTGGAGTAGTCAGGACTCTGTAGAATGGGAGCAGTGCAGATTGCCTGCTTTAGGTCATCAAATGCCCTTTGACAGCTAACTGTCCACTGAACCTTTTTGGGCATTTTCTTGGAAGTTAAGTCATTCAGGGGTGTCACTATTGATCCATACCCCTTGACAAATCTCCTATAATACCCAGTCAGGCCTAAAAAGGCTCTCACCTGAGTCTGGGTGGTGGGAGCAGTCCAGTCCATGATGGTCTGGATCTTGCTCTGCAGTGGTTGAACCTGGCCTCCACCCACAAGGTGGCCCAGGTACACAACCTGACTCTGCCCTATCTGGCACTTGGTGGCCTTGATAGTCAGGCCTGCTTTCTGCAGGGCCTGCAAAACATTTCTGAGGTGGACCAGGTGATCCTCCCAGGTAGAGCTAAAGACAGCAATATCATCTAGATATGCTGCACTATAGGCTTCCAGACCTGTAAGGACTGTATTCACCAACCTCTGAAAAGTGGCAGGTGCATTCTTCAGACCAAAGGGCATTACCACAAATTGATAATGCCCACTAGGGGTTGAGAATGCTGTCTTTGGCTTTGCATCATCAGCTAGTCTGATCTGCCAGTAGCCAGCTGTCAGGTCAAATGTTCTTAGATACTTGGCTGAGGCCAAAGTGTCTATTAGCTCATCTGCCCTATGTATTGGATGGGCATCAGTCCTAGTGACTGCATTGAGACCCCTGTAGTCCACACAAAACCTCATCTCTCTTTTCCCACCATTGGTGTGAGGTTTTGGCACAAGGACCACTGGACTAGCCCAAGGGCTATCTGAGGGTTCAATAACTCCCAAATCCAACATCTTCTGGACTTCTGTCCTGATACAGTCTCTCACATGGTCAGGTTGCCTATACATCTTATTTTTAATAGGCAGACTGTCCCCAGTGTCCACTTCATGAGTGCACCAGGTGGTCTGACTGGGTGTCAGTGAGAATATGTGCCTGAACTGATTGAGCACCTGTCTGCAATCAGTTTGCTGCTGGGCAGTGAGGCTACCTGCCAAGGATACACCATCCACTGACCCATCATCAGGGTTCTGTGAGAGCAGGTCAGGGAGTGGGTCACTCTCTTCCTCCTGTCCCTCATCAGTAGCCATGAGCAAGCCCATGTCTGCCCTGTCCACATATGGTTTTAATCTGTTGACATGGAGAACCCTGTGGGGACTCCTGGGTGTTCCTAGGTCTACTAAGTAGGTAACCTCACCCTTCTGTTCAACAATGGTATGGGGTCCACTACATTTGTCTTGGAGAGCTGCTGGGGCCACTGGCTCCAACACCCACACCTTCTGTCCTGGCTGGTAAACAGTCAGTACAGCCTTTGGTCATGCCAGGCTTTTTGAAGTTCCTGGCTAGCCTCAAGGTTTTTAGTTGCCTTTTTCATGTACTCAGCCATCCTGGAGCGGAGACCAAGTACATAGTCCACTATGTCTTGCTTTGGGGGCTTGAGAGGTAACTCCCATCCTTCCTTCACCAAGCACAATGGACCCCTGACAGGGTGACCAAACAAAAGTTCAAAAGGGCCGTAGCCAACCCCCTTTTGAGGCACCTCCCTGTATGCAAATAAAAGGCAGGACAAGAGTATGTCCCATCTTCGCCTAAGCTTCTCTGGGAGCCCTTTAATCATGCCCTTCAGGGTTTTGTTGAATCTCTCCACTAAACCATTGCATTGTGGGTGATAGGGTGTGGTGAACTTGTAAGTCACTCCACACTCCTTCCACATTGCTTTCAAGTATCCAGACATAAAGTTAGCACCCCTGTCTGATACAACCTCCTTAGGGAAGCCCACTCTGGAGAAAATCCCCAGGAGGGCTCTTGCCACCACAGGTGCTGTAGTGGTCCTAAGGGGAATAGCCTCTGGGTACCTGGTGGCATGATCCACTACCACCAGGATAAACCTGTGCCCAGTTGCTGTTTGGGGATCCATGGGACCAACAATGTCAATCCCCACCCTTTCAAAGGGAACCCCCACCACAGGTAGTGGTATCAGGGGGGCCTTTGTAGTTCCACCTGCCTTGCCACTGGCCTGTCAGGTTACACAGGAGCGACAAAACTCCTTGGTGCCTTCAGACATGTGGGGCCAGTGAAAGTGAGGGACAATTCTGTCCCAAGTCTTGTTCTGGCCCAGGTGACCTGCTAAGGGAATGTCATGGGCTAGGGTAAATAGGAAGCCCCTGAACTTCAGAGGTATAACCAACCTCCTGGTGGCACCAGGCTTGGGGTCTCTACACTCTGAGTACAAGAGTCCATCATCCCAATACACTGTATGGGGACCACTAGCTTTCCCAGCAGCCTCAGCAGCAGCTTGCTGTCTGAGGGGTTCAAGAGAGGGGCAGCTCTGCTGCTCCTGGCTCAGATCTGCCCTGGAAGGGCCCCCTGTCCCCAAGAACTCAACCTGGTCAGGTTCAAGCTCCTCTGGGACAGTTCCTTCCTCAGGACTGAGATCATCCCCCTCAAGAGACTGATCTTCCTTCTGAGCCAAGGGGGAAGGCACCGCCTTTACCCTACTACTCCTATTCTTGGAGGGCACTTGGTCCATTATTCCAGAATCCAAGGCCTGTTCAGTGTTAGACATTTTGGCTTGTGACCTGGTCACAGCAAACACATCTGCAGGGATGCCCAGCATTTCTGCATGGGTCCTGAGCTCCACTTCTGCCCAAGCTGAAGTTTCTAGATCATTGCCAAGCAAGCATTCAACTAGTAGGTCTGCACTTACCACAACCTTCTTAAGGCCAGTTACCCCTCCCCAGGAGAAGTTAACAACTGCCAGAGTATGGTCTGTTCTGACATTGCTAGCATTGGTCACTTGGTACATTTCACCAAGTATAATCTGCCCAGGATCCACAAGGTCTTGTGTCACCATCGTGACACTTGCCCCTGTGTCCCTAAATGCCAAAGCCTCTTTTCCATTGATTAAGGGCTGTTGCCTGTACTTGCCCAGATTACTGGGACTCACAGAGGAGGTCACATCCATGCCTCCATCACAGACTAGGACAGCCTGAGTGAGTTCTCTGACTAGGTCAGAGCTCATCTCCTTACCCAGGGTCAACCCTACTAAACCCTTGGCTTGTGTAGTCCCACCACCAACAGTAACTGCACTAGGGGGAGCAGGTGCCTTAGGGGCATTGGTGGGGGCTGGAGTAGTCTTTGGACTTGGTGCAATCACTGGTCCAGTGGGTCTTTTTCTTACAGACCTTGCACCATGGTTTCTTTTGGCCTTTCCCTTTGTTAGACTGTGAATCCCCACCTGAAGAAGATTTTTGGGGGCCTTGTGAAGACTTCTGGTCTTTACCCTTCTCCCCACCCTTATCAGAGTTCTTAGAATCTTGCTTCTTTGGGTCACCACCTTGGTTCTGTACCTTCTGCCTCACCCTGGTTCTGACCCATTTGTCTGCCTTCTTTCCCAATTCTTGTGGAGAGGTCAGATCAGAGTCCACCAGGTACTGATGCAACAGCTGATTTTGACAGTTATTAAGAATCTGCTCCCTCATGATAAGATTGTACAATCCTGTGAAGTCACATACCTTACTGCCCATCAACCAACCTTCCAGAGCCTTAGCAGAACAATCCACATAGTCTACCCAGTCTTGAGTCTGTGATTTTTGGGTATCTCTGAACTTTAACCTGTATTGTTCAGTTGTTAGGCCAAACCCATCAATCAGAGCACTCTTCAAGACTTTGTAATTGTCAGCATCCTCTTCTCTTACAGTGAGGAGCTTGTCTCTACCTTTGTCTGCAAAGGAGAGCCACAACATTGCTGCCCACTGCTCCTGAGGGACCCTCTGTACTTTACAGGCCCTCTCCAGTGCAGTTATCCATTTGTGGATGTCATCCCCACTCTGGTAGGGAGGGACAATCTTGCTCAGGTTTCTATGGTCATAAGACCTTTCCCTATCTCTGGGGAAACTGCTGCCACCATGGGACTCTAGTCCCAACTTTTTCTCTCTCTATAGAGATCTAGGGACTCCCTGTCTATAGCCAATTGCTGTTTTCTGAGTTCAAGCTGGGCTTGCTCATACTGAATCAGTCTCTTCCTCCTCTCATGAGAGGATTCCCTTCCATGAGAGGAGACAGAGGTCCCTACTGAGGTGTCAGAGTGGTTGGACTCCTGAGAAGGAGATCTAGTCCTTCTGGGCACACTCACAACTCTTCCTGGGGGGGCAAAGGGGAGGTCATTCTGATCCTCCTCCTCCTCCACAGGAGGAATTGGGTTTTCCAGGTCAAGGTCATTTTCACCTTCCTGGCCAGTTTCAGAGGGGGGCCCTGGGTTTCTTCACCCCTGACCCCTTCCTCATTTTCTGCCCCACCCTCTCTGCCTACCCCTTCAGACCCTAGGGGCCTGCTGAGATCATCAGCTAGTAGCACCTCTCTGAGTTGTTGGGTGCTGGCACTTTTGCCTGCCTTCAGCTTCCTAGTATTGCACAATGCTCTCAATTCCAAGAATGGGAGATTATCATACTTGGAGGGAAGAAGCCCACTGGCTTCTGGCAAGGACTCACTGGGTCCTGGCTTTGAAGACATTACTAGTGAGGTGTGGTGTATGCACTACCTACTCTAGTGTGGCCTACTAAACTCTCTTGAGTTGTAGAAAGGGTGTGCTATCCCTTAACACACAACTCTAAGTTCAGTAGAACTTACTGTATACTAAGCTTGATTTATATGTACCTAAGGTACCCTTAGTGGTTTTCAGTTGATCAATTCAATTGAGATTATCTGGTAAAACAATAGCAAGCTGGAATCCCACCGCTGCCACCAATGTGAGAATTTGGCCTGGTATATGCTGTCCACTAATTATAGTGGGCACCTTGCACCAGTCCAAACAACCCCTTATTGGAGATAGGTTAAAGACAACCTTTATTGAAAGCTATCCTAGTGGTAGCTATCGAGAGCAGCATTCAGGCTAAGTCTTGAAGGAATGTAAAGCAGCTTGTTTTACCAGTCTATAATCTCTTGAGTGACCAAATGAAAGAGGACCACACCAGGTATATATTCAAAATATATGTATTTATTGCTAAACACTCCCCTCTAGTCTCTTTATGAGGCTAGAGTTCGAAGTACATAAGTTATAAGTTAGTTATCAACAGTAATAGCACAAATACACGTTTGAGCCCTAGGGGCGTACCAAACCATATACCAATAAAGTGGTATAAGAACCACGACTGAGCTAGACACAAGGCCTAGAGCCTGTAGAAGTGCTTGGACCACAAGGAACCACCCAAGGTAGTGACAGAGCGGACCCACGGGGGACGCGTGCAGTGTTTGAACACAGCCGCGAATCGCCATTGACTTCTATGGGGAAAGTCGCGGTTGGAATTTTAAGGAAAAGGGACACTTAGAGGAGGACTTGGAGCAAACCCCTTTAGAACTGGGTTGTGCTAGAGTCTATACCCACGGGAGCACCGGAGTACTCGAGTTACCTCACCCAGGGAAGCCGGGTGCATAGGTGTCTTTCGGGGTCGGGTTTCGTCGTCGTTTTCAATGGCGATCTGCTGCAAAGTGCTGCTGGCGGCCAAGTCGAAAGTGTTCGGGTGGATCCAAAGGTGGATCGAAGATCTGAAGAACCTGAAAGCAGAGGGGACAGAGTCTGGGTCACTAGCCAGTGACCAGGAAGGCGATGAGCGGATGCCCACCGATGTCGAGTGCTTCAGGTAGGTTGATGGTTGTCTTGACTCTTCAGCCATGAGGTCCAGGAGGTGTTGACGACAACCAGGAGCTGGATTCGAGCTGTCCCACAACGTTTGTCGATTACTAAGGTGATGGCGACTGGATTGGACCCAACAAGCCTTGGCAACGGCAAGTCTTGTGGAAATAGAAGAAGGATGATGGTACAGACCAGCAAGGTCTGAGGGGCTCACCCAGCAAAGATAAGTCAGGGCACGCCTGGAGCAACCAGGGAAGCCCAAGCAGAAGAATATTGGCCTTCGGGAGGGCCTACTAGCCAATGGACTAGCGACCGCGAAGGAGCCTCGAGTGGACGCACTTAGAGCTGGCTCACGGGACACTCGTGGAGAGGAGGCCGGTGATCTTCGGTGCAGTCGGTGCTGGAGGCGGGAGCTACTATGAGCCCAAAGCACAACTTTGTGGAATACCAGGAAGAGGATGCACTTGCAAATGTGCTTGGTGTCCAGGGGTCACGGTTCCACATTACCCATGACAGCTACGGGCCTCAGCTTTGCTGGGGACTCAGGGCAGCCTCGGGGAAGTCTGGAAATCTACCTCTGGTGATGCAAAGACTTCGGCGTCCAGCGGGAGCTTCAGCGATGCAGACCAGACAATTGCTTCGTTGGTGCCTGCCAAGCAGGGGAGTCACTCCTTGACCCCAAGGGAGATTCTTCAGTCCTCTAATCTTAAAGTAGAGCATCGAAGGTCCAGGATTCTGTGTCAGAGTTTCGTCCAGGTAAATCAAAAGGACTGGGGTCCCATACTTATACTAAGTTAGGGGGTTGGACATACTCTGGGACCCACCTATGGGAGGGTCAGGGAAGAGGGGTGGTTACACCCATTCCCTTTGTCCAGTTTCACGCCAGAGCAGGGGCTGGAAGCCCCTGAACCAGTTTGAACTGGGGTATGCACAGGGACACAAAGTGTGCCCCCAGTGCAGGACTTCAAAGCACCAGAGAGGGCTCCCGCCCAGCCCCAATACACATTATCCTGTCTGGGGAGGTGGTTACACCTCCCTGGGACAGGACACCTATTGTCCAGGCCTCCCTTGCCGGAGTTTCAGTCAGCAGCAGGAGGCCAGACTCGTGTCTGTGGCAGCGGCATCCATTTTGTGATGCCAGGGCTTGGAAAGAAGTTACCGGGCAGGCCGGTGTGTACATGTCTCTCCCTCTAGAAGGGTGGAATGCTACCCCCGCCACCAGAACTGGCGGGGAGGGGTAGTATTCCAAGATGTTTGACACCAAACACGACATGTTTCCGTGCAGCCATCCCAAAGTTAGCATTTAACGCGAGGTTATAATGCACTTAAGAGTATATGGTCAGGCTGCACTACAAACAGCATCAGAGAAGGGTCTCCGAATGCTGCAGAGGGGCTCTGCTCATGCAGGGGCCCCCTCTCACATAGGAACCAATCACTCTGCCTTCAAGATTGACAAGGCCTGCCATAGGAGTGACTTATAGGTTTATATGTGTGTAGGTATGTAGTGATATAGGTAACCTATATCACAGTAAGGGGTGCATGCACCACCTTACCCAGGCTGCAGTAGCAGACCTGTGGTGTCCTTTTGGCTGGCCTTCCAGGGGTGGCACAATACATGCTTCAGCCCCTGGCAGGCCTCTGAGGTACCTAGGCCCTGGGTACATAGTATACCATATACTAGGGACTTACAAGGGCACTCCAGATTCCAATCAGAGATGTGCTTAAGGCACATGGAAACCATTTTAGAGAGGAAGCAGCTAGGCTGGGGTTCTGATTAGCAGGGCCCCAGCCAGACTAAAGTCGAAAAACAGTGAAGCATCAGCAAAAAGTGGGGGTACCCATGTGAAGCAGATCCTACTCTCCTACAGGGATGTTGATTTTCCACGCTCGCCAACTTGGTGTTGACGATCGCGAACGAGGAAAAATCTCGCTGGGAGGTTGATTTTCCTCGCTCGCGGTTGCCAACTTGACGTTGACGAATGCGAGCGAGGAAAAAAACTCCGCTCCGCACCGCGAAGCAGAGTTTTTCGGAACTCCGCAATCTCCGCGTAACGCAGAGTGCAGAAAACTCCGCAAACTCCGCAAGCGGAGTGGAGAGCACCGCCCAGGCCTACCTTTCTGCCAAACTTGGTGTAATTCCGTTCAGCAGTTCGGGCTGTAGCCGTGACAAAAGTTCCTATGGAAATTGACATGGTGAAACCATGTTTTGGGACACCCCTTTTTTCTCGGCCCCCGCTTGACAAATCACCCCAAAACTTTCAAGACAGGAGCTGACCGGAGCGCCTCATTAATTTTGAAAATTTCGCGAAGATTCATCAAACGGCACCAAAGATATTGGCAAATCAAAAAATGCTTTTCCTATGGAAACTAGGTCCATCAAGTGGGAGGTAGATTGGGTATTGATTTCCCTTGATGTCACCTCCTTATACACCAGCATTCACCATCAGGACGGTATCAAAGCCATCGAACATTTCCTGTATACCAGACCGATTTACATGTATATGCATAATAAGATGCTGATCACCATGATTTTAACCTGTTTAGAAAATATTTTTTTCTTTTCAACAACCAGGTTTTTAGCCAGATTAGGGGCGTGGCCATGGGGGCCTGTTTCTCTCCTAGTTATGCTTGCTTGTATATGGGATTGTGGGAGGAACGGGTCCTCATGGCGGCCCATGGTGACATTATGAGTAATCAGGTTGTATGTTGGTATAGATATATCGACGATATATTTATGATTTGGAAGGGTACAAATGAAAGTGCATATGACTTTGTAAAACAACTTAACTGCAATAGTTTGAACCTACAGGTTACAGCTCAGATGAGTAGGGAATTGATCTGTTTCCTTGATGTTGAAGTTTTTATTGTGGAAGGGAAACTACAAACAAAACTACATAGGAAAGCAACAGCGGGCAACACGGTGTTACATGCTTACAGCCACCATCCTAGACACCTAATAAATAGCATTCCCTATGGAGAAATGCTACGCATTCGCCGTATATGCAGCTCTGATAGTGATTGCATATCAGCGCAACAACAAAGCAAGGACAGGTTCTTGGATAGGGGTTACTCTCTGGAGGTGGTCAATAAAGCTATAAACAAAACTACTAACATCAACAGGTTGGAAGCACTCACTTATAAAACTGGTAACAGAAAAAAGATTTTACACCAGAACCAGTTGGAGGCACCAACCAGACTGATCTTAACGTATAATTTACAACACAAAGCTATACGTAAAATCGTCAATAAAAACTGGGCTCTGGTACAAAGTGACCCAGTACTAAGTAGTCTGACTACTAGATCTCCTAAAATCACCTTTAGAAAGTCAAGATCTATGAGTAATTCCCTGGTAAAAAGCAGCCCTGAGGTGAAATCTAATAAAACATGGCTAAGCTCTAGGAGGGGTTTTAGGAGGTGTACCAGCTGTAAGGCATGCAGATATGGGGTTAATACTACCGCTTACTGCACACCCTTTTCTCCCAAACCCATACCAATCACCAAGAGCCTGAACTGTAAAACTGACCATGCTGTATATGTGCTGGGGTGTTCATGCGGCCTGCGGTGTGTGGGTAGCACCAAGCTGCAGGCGCATATTCGAATACTCCAGCATTTAAGGGCCATTTCAAACAAAGATGATACTTACCCGGTTGCCAGACATTTCAGGGAACATCACGGTAGTAAACTAGATGATCTTAAATATTTTGTAGTGGATACGATCCTGCCCCTCAGACGAGGTGGAAACCGTGAACAGATGCTAAGGAGGCTTGAGACCAAATACATTCTAGAATTAGATAGTAAGATGCCTCAAGGTCTCAACTCAAGTGAGGACTTCCACACATGGCTATGAATATTCTGTATATTTCTTTAAACATTTGTATTAATTTTTATTACCGCTACCTCAAATGATCAAATTTTAGCTTTCACTTTCATTTTATTTATATTTACACTGTAGCACTTTAGTAAGTCACGGACGTGATTTCTAAAGGTGACTATTTTGCACTATTAGCACTTTGCACTTTATTGATGACTTGTCGTAGACTATATGGTAACGCCCACTGGGGCAGGACGTGTTTAGTAGACTGTGCAATATGATTTTTAAGCAATTGGATGGTATAAGACCTGACCTAGTATCATATAAAGGTCGATCTGCATATTCATTGGGACTACCATTAGTTAATTGTTGACTGGGTTTTAAGGATGAAACATTGATGGTTTTACCGTCTGTAATGTCTCATACTCAATGGTTTGTTTCAATAGTACAATTAGTAGTATCATTTTATGATTGTCTCAAAAATGCACTAGGCTTGGTGTGTTCTTAATTAAGAAAATTTTGTTAACATTATATGCATATTTTACCATCAGAGGATTTTATTTATATGTATATATAGTTGATATTTTACACAGGTATTTATCTATTATGATATATATGTATTGAAAATTAATTGCAATGATCTTGTATAGTCGACTAATGTTTCTTTTATGTCTATGCAACAAAGTTTTCAAATTTAGTCACGTGTATGCACTAGCACTTTAAATTGGTGAAAGTACTCCACATGCGCGTCATGTGATCAAGGGCATTGAGTTGCCCGAAACGTGTCATGGCGGTGGTGCTGGGCATCTTTGAATAAACTTAACAATGCATCATCAACGGGTCTGCATTTCGTCTTCTTTGGGACTGAGTGGTCTTCGTGGCGAAGCTAGCAGATATATATATATATATATATATATATATATATATATATATATATATATATACATATATATATATATATATATATATATATATATATATATATATATATATTAAATCAGCCATTGCTTGGATCCTCGTGTACGTGCTCCCTTTTCTTTGGTGAAAGTGGAATTTTGGTGGATATCTTTAGGTGGTTGCGGCAACACCTTCGCACGTAACACCAGCGGAATCTGGGCTTGCCATTTTGACCGCGTCAAACTTTGTTTTCTCTGGGATACCGGATTTTGGCAAGCCTCCAGGAACTAACCGGGACGAGTAATATGAGGCAGGGCTCCTGTGGAGGGTGCGACCGAGAGCGAGGAAATCCACGAGATTTTCAGCACGGAGTCTGTTCCTCCCGCTACGAGTTCACTGCCTCACTCAGAATGCTGAGAAAGGACCTGGTGCTGGGCACCGCGCAACATTTGTTGCTATGCGGTGAGGATCTTGTGGCTTTATTTTGTGTAGGGAGTATGCCTCTGGGCCCGACATCTTTGAGGATTTTAAATGTGCTTCTTTCTGGCTGGCTATGCGATATATAATGTTGTCCTCCCACAGTTTGAGACTATGTCACTGCAATTTTTGAGTTGGAGCATTGGCTCTGTTATACAGTGATACTCATAGCATGACTTTCGCATAGAGTTTACACTCATTTGAGAGACATATAGCAGCCCGCAATGGGAGACAACGTGAATGGCGGTATGAGACGATGCTATTCATTGTGAAAGAGGCGTTCCTTTGTATTGAACTTGAAATACTTTTTTATGTTGTGCGAAGCCCCAAACATGAATGCTGTGAAGAGACATTTCTCCGCTTAAATTCTTTTAATGTACCATTTTGGCTGGGGAAACAACCTTCACAACGCATGCATTACATCGCATGCCGTTAGATCGCGGTTTTTACAACGCAAGTCGTTACAACGACTTGCGCTGAGGGCGCTTATAGGACAAGGAATAGTTTAATTTACTATCCAACACCTTCCCTACTGTACGTAGGCTGGAGTTGGAATAGTAAATTAAACTACTCCTAAGTCCAGCACCCTCCAACGAAAGTCGTTGTAACGACTTGCGTTGGAAAAACCGCGATCTAATGGCATGCGATGTGAATGCATGCGTTGTATCGTCATACATTCTTTTGGCTGTGAATATGTGCAGGCTTAAAACATTTTAACTTTCGTGCAGCGTGAACAGTGCACACATTACGCTTGAATGTCACTTTGGCTTAAGACTTATATAATGTTTGCATAGTTCTACACATGTATTGCACACACAAAAATGTTATATGGTTATTAAGTCCTGCATGTATAAATTTGAATTGCGGGGAAGTACCATTTTTATGTCTATGAATGAAGGGGTTTTTAAACTGTCAAACAACATGGTGATTTACTGATTGAGAAAGGCTGTGCGCAGCCGAAACACGTCTCAGTTGACTGTTGGTGCCGGGTCCGGAGTGACCTTACCTCATTAAATCAGCCATTGCTTGGATCCTCGTGTACGTGCTCCCTTTTCTTTGTTGAAAGTGGAATTTTGGTGGATATATATATATATATATATATATATATATATATATATATATATATATAAATATATATATATATGAAAAAAAGAAGCAGAGAACTCTGGGTAGTTCTCAAGTTTAGGTGGAAAGCAGCTCCTGTATAGAGCACTCTCAACACCAGCGACACTCTAAATTTGCTCACCTCAAATGTCTGCTTTTCTATCAAAGTCTTTTAGCATTGGATTAGCACAGTGCCATCCACGCCGAGATAGAAAGGGACAAAGTCTTTTACCATGTCTACAGCAAAGTCTTTAAGCATAAGATTAGCACAGTGCTATCCTTGCCGAGCTGTAAAATGGCCAAAGCCTTTACCACTCCAGGCACAGTATTACAGCTTTGGATTGATAAAATACCATCCAAGCCAACCTGAAATGAATAAAAGCAACCCCTGACACCTGTTTCGCTCTCATTAGAGCTCTTCAGAGAGGTATAGCTTTGTCCAGACACAAGGGAGCACCCAGTATAAGTCAAAACATGCAAATCCCTTAAGATGGCAGCCAGTTTAACATTGAAAGAGAACTGTGTTGTGCCGATGGAGATTGTAGTCCTTCGTTAATGTCTTTAGTTGTAATGACTATTTTAATGTTAAGTAAATGGCGTTTTTGCATCGTGACCAAGGCAGCGTGAGGCTGCCAAAATGCATAGATGTAATCGTCACGAATAAAGAAAGCCGAGTGACCAATACCTTTTGGAGTGCTGGATGATTATTGAATGAGTGCGGTAATCCTATGGATATATATATATATATATATATATATATATATATATGTATATATGTATATCTATATATATATATATATATATATATATATATATATATATATATATTTATATTCACTGAAAAAAACAAAGGTTCAAGAGATGTTATAGTAAGGTCAAAATGTTGCATAAAACATACCAGTTGAAACTAACAAAACCAATTAAATTAACCAGTTATAGTTATCTCAAGTAACTATAGCTTGTACCCTAAAATAGCTATAACTTGTGCCCCACCATGCACAGTATTATCAACGATGATGGCATTTCAGATGTGATTAGGGATGTTATACAAGAAGTCAATGAATATGTCATAAGTGATTTAATATGCAAGGGTAAACGTAGTGCATGGCGAGGGCGCAAGTTCTAGCTACTTTAGGGTATGAATTATAGTTACAAGGGATAACTATAACTGGTGTATTTCAGTGGTTTTGTTAGTTTCAAGTGGTATGTTTTACGTGACATTAGAGCTGAGACAGTGGTGCTGCGGTGGGAGGAGGCACAAGGATTGAGTAAGACACCCATTGAGTAGGATTGGGAAGGCTTGTTGGATGATTTATATGCGCCCAGGTAGGAGCCCCTTGTGCGGAAGTAAGGCACTAGACTGGCTAATTAAAAGGTATTGCGCTATGGGACGCCACATCTCTCTCCTCTTCTTGTGTTTGCTTGGCTGGGGTGGGAGGCATGGTGTAGGGGAGTGGCAGGGAGTGGGATCGTGCTCGTCAGGTGCAGAGATTTCTGAGTGAAGGGGTGGGCATGTGGGTGTGGTGGGTCTGGGAGCAGGAGGGGCTGTTTCTTTGTTTATGGGCCCTTTTCTGTACGGCTGTATTTGTCATGGCTTATTGTTTCCATGTTCTTTTTATTCATTTAATGAACCAATGACTCCTGATAATCCTGGTGTTGTATGACATATGTACAGTGATTATTGTGGGATAATGCTGTCTTGATATGTACAAATTGTATGCATAAACTATACTATAATGCCACGAAATTCAAATAAGATGGTTAAAAAATGTTTTTGTGACATTTTCACCTAACTATAACATCCTTTTAAGCTTTGTTTTTTCAGTGAACTAAGGTTTTTTTAATGTAAAGTTAGACATTCTTACAATTCATAACTATAACGTCATGTTAACCTTTGTTATTTTCAATTACTAGTTTTTTTTAATGTAAAGTAAGATGACAATTGTAATGCATGGCGGGGGCTGAACGAAGTATCTGGCCTGGCATTGTCTGTCATGCTGTCCTAGTCCAAGCTTGCTGACCCTAACCCCCCTCCTCCTTTCCCTTTATTGTTCAAGCCCATACCCCTTCCCCTCATCCAGCCCTGTGTGACAGTTGTTCTGTCACTGCCCTTCCCTCCTGCCTTACACAGTTAGCTTGCTGCCCCTACCCACCTCCTCCCTTTTCTCTGTTGTCCAACTCCATGCACCTGCCCCCACCCTCCTGCTCTGGATGGTCTGATGTGCTGCCACTGCCCACCAGTTAGCTTGATGACCCGGTCTACTCCTCCTGCCCTCAGTTGCCTAAGGCAATGCCCTATAATTGCCTTTCTACTTAGCCTCTGTGCTTAGTTTGCTGCCCCTACCCACCTCCCCCTGTCCTCCTATGTCTGTGTGCAGACCCTCCTCCCCCTGTTCCCTCCAATTTGCCCACTGCATTCCATGGACCTGCCGCTGCCTCTACTGTCTACTCTGAGTGTTCCGTTGAGCTGCCACTGCCCCTCCTGCCTGCTCAGCATGGTCAGATGACTGCCCCCTGTCCTTACCCCCTCCACCTTGCCTTCCTGTGTCTGAGTACCATGACCCTATCCCCTCCCTCTTGTCCTACATGGTCAATTTTACTGCCACTCCCTTCTGCCCTCCATGCTCTGTTGTGCTGCAACTGCTCCTCCTGCCCACCCTCTGTGGTCTGTTGGGAAGCCCATGCCTCCAAGGGAGATTTTGATAAAACAGATCTGGGAAATTGATTTTCCCCATTGATTTATATTGAAAAAGAGAAGATTTTAGGTGGGAGAAGGCGAAAATAAACCCTTTTGGACTTAAAAACATGGGGAGTCTTCTGCCTGATTCGGGTCTGGTAGCAGGTATGGTTGTACTGCCCCTGTCTCTCCCTTCTGCCCTCAGTGGTCTGTTGTATTGTCACAGCCTTTCTTGCCTGTCCTGCATGGTTGGTTTGTTGCCCCTGTTCCCCTTCCCCCTGCCCTCCATGGTCCATTGTGCTGCAGCTGCCACCTGCCCAGCATGATCAACTTGCTGCCTCTGCCCCCTCCTCCCAGTCCTCAATTGTCTGAGTCCATGCCCCTGACCTCTGTCTCCCCACAGTGTTCTAATGAAGAACTAGATTGCTAATATGCTATATTTATTATAAAAGTGTGGCAAGCCTGAAGTCATCTTGATGTAATCAAAACTGTAATACCTAAACATTTCCTTTAGAAAATATAAACATGAGGGGGTCTTTTTCCCATAGAATTTATGGTTAGTAGCCCAAAAAACTAAAATGAGGACACATTTTCTAGTTTCTCTAATAGCGCCAAAGCACTACATTTATGTTTTTTTATCCAGATGATCAGTTGATTATTTGTTGCACTTAGGGGAGAAGATGTGGTGTTATGGCCAGAGCTGCCAACTTTGCAACTGGAGACTGTTCAACATCCTATGATTCTTGGCAAATCACTTAATCTACCCATGCCTAAAACCAAAATGAATGCGTCCGTGTGTAATGTAACTGATGATCATGTAAAGCACTCCAATACTTTCGGGTCAAGTCCGTGCTATATAGAACTGCAACTTCTGTCATTGGGCTGTACTTGGGCAATATTTGTTCTACATTTGGGCTCTTTTGCCCCTGGTGGCCATCTTGGGAAACTTTTTTTAACTTAGCTCCCTAATTTCATCATTTACTAAAATATCCTCAGTAAAAAATACTTTCCGTTTTCCAGTTCAATTTCATCAAGATGGCTTCAGATGTGCCGCACTTTTGGCATAAATGCAAAATGTTAGCACTCTAGTTGCTCATTAGAGCACTGTGGTGAAGCTACTGATCACCAGGGAACCAGCTGTCTGCCTACTGCTGGTGTTGAAAGTACATGTTTCAATCTGCATGTAAGAATGTTTTAATGAAATAGAAGAGGAAGATATTTGAGAATTCATTTAAAACGTGCCCTAATATTGATTTCTACAGCACTAACTATAATTTCTATGACAAAATGAACCCCCTCATTTTGTTCCTTTCTAAATTAAATATTTTAAGTTTTACCACTTTGATTCCATCAGGATGCCTTCAGCTGTGATACACTTTTGTCATAAGTAAGACTGGTAGCGCTCTAGTTGTTCTTTAGAACACTCTGGGAGGCTGCAGTAGAACACAGGGGAATGTAGATTCTCATAGCTTTAGGGAACAGAGAATCGTGATTTTATTAAAGTCAAGGAGGCTAGCATTATGCATTAACATTTATTTACTAGCTCCAACTAGCAAACACTTCAAAGATCCAAAGTAAAACAATATTTGAGTCATAATAAAACTCTAGAACACATAGTCCATAAATCACAGCAACATTTCATCTTCTCCCTCGTTTGGCGCAGATGTAATATAACCAATGTTCCTCCGCATCCATGAAAACAAACATTGCTCCTCATGCTTCTGAAACTAACAAAACCAGTAAAGTATCTTACTTATTTCATACACAAAAAATATATCTCCTTAATACAACTCCTATTAACAGTAAGTTTTGCATATCTTATAATATTTAATCATTCCTTATTTATGTACAAATGTATACTGTTTTCCAAACTCATCCACTTTCTCCCTTTTTTTCCTTCTGAATAGGGAGGGTGGGATACCGCTATCCCCCTTGTCTTTAATAAAATCATGATTCTCTATTCACTAAAGCTATGAGAATCAACATTTTATGGCAAGACAGGAGGCTAGCATTATGCATATTCAAAATCTCTATATGAGTAATTTGAAACATGCTCCACAGGCTTAAAATTAAAATTTCCTGAAAACCTCAGCATTTGACCAATCATTTGCTTTCATCACTCCCTCCAAGCACGCACCTGCTGTGAAGACATTAGACAACATAGTGCCTCTCACCGAATATGATTTAACCCTTTCAATGTTCACCACAGACTCGTTCACACTGCCATAAAAGGTTTTACATATGATATTAACAATTGATTTACACCATCACCCCTGAACTCTCACACTCTAGACTCTTACTCTTTCAAGCATTCCACCACACAAAATTTCAGATAACTCTCAAATTTAAGATAAAAATTGAATCTGACATAGTCTTTGCTCTTCTCCACACTGCAAAAACGACTCCTTCTGGTTGGTAAAATCTACTTGTGACAGCTAAAGTACGAACATCAGACACTCTCCTAAAGGGAATTAAACAAAGTAAAGTTGCTAACTTCCATGTCAGTTCCTTTATTGCTAAATAGCGATTCAATGGCCAAGATACAAACATCCTCGGAACCACGTTAACATCCCAAACACTTTCATAATGAAATCTTGGTGGTCTCTTCAGACGAATCCTCTTAATACTCTGCAAATCAAAGGACTTTTCCCAATAGAGGAACCATGCAAAAGCCAATGACCTGCTGCAACTGCTGACCTGTAACAATTTACAGTGCTGTATGGAAAACCTTTAGAAAAAAATCCTGCCAAATCCTGCTTCCCCAGAAAGACCTTGGAATCTTCCTGATCCCCTGATATCTCAGAGATTAGAAGTTTGAGCAATACTGACTCTAACATAGGATGCTCCTCTTCATCGGAACCTATCAACATTCCTTTGTGTGACTGAATCAACAGAGGTTCTTCTGCAACCAACTCCAACATTGATGGAAACCAAACTTGTATTACCCAAAAAGGAGTCACCAACACAATCTGACACTTCTGTCTCCTCACTTGGACTAACACCCTCAGTATCATGACAAATGGCGAGAAAGTGTATCCTCTCAGATCCTTCTAATTCTGAGTGAACTCATCCACTGCCATTGCTCCTGGATCTGGGCACAAGCTGAAATCCTTCTCCTTTTGAAATGTCAAATGGGATGCAGATAAATCCCCTTCCATTGGACATAAACATGACTCTATCCTTTGAAAACATTCTCTCTATAATATCCAATTGCTGGATTCTCTCAAAATGTGAGAATTACAATCCACCACTGCATTCTCCTTCCCTGGCAAGTACAGGGATAACACATATATTGTTCTCCTGACAAAAGTGCCATAACTCATTCGCAATCACTGACAATGTCTTTAACCTACTTCCTCCCAACTCGTTTATATAAGTTACTGCTCTTACATAGTCCATCTTCAAAAAAAGGTACTTCCCTGAATTTTGTCCTTGAAACTGTACAGAGCAAACAGAGCTGCCATCAACTCCAAAGAATTATATGTAACATCTTTTCCTTCCCACTCCACTTTCCTACAGTTTCCTGATCTAGACACATTGCTCCTCATCCAAGATTGATTGCATCTGATTCCACAACAAAATCAGGAGCAGTCCCAAAACCTATTTGACCATTCCAAGTGTACAGGTTTGCCAACAATCAGGATGATTCCAACTTCACTTCCTCCGTCATCCATATCTTGTCTGCATTCCACAGACCTCATGCTAACCCATTCGCTTTACAGCGCTGCAAAGCCCTGTAATGTAATGGACATGGAAAAACTGCCTGAATTGAAGAAGACGGAAGCCCAATTACACTAGAAAGGTTTCTCAAAGCCCCCTCCTCCATTCTCATTAACTGACATACCTCCTTCTTTATCATACCTAGCTTCCTCTCTGGCAACTGAAATTGAACTTTCACTGTGTCTATTACAAACCCTCAAAACTCCATAGTTTGAGCTGGTAGTAGAATTGATTTGTCCTGGTTGACCAAAAACCCAATCTCTCTAGTAAACCTTTCACCATAGGCAAATGATTTTGCAACATCTCCATACACTGATTTATGATATAAATGTCATCCAAGTAGATAATTGTCCTCACATCCTCCTCTCGTAAAAAACCTATCACAGATTTCAAAATCTTTGTGAAGCACCAAGGTGCTGACAAAAGCCCAAAACTGAAGACATTTGAACTGGTACAATTGACCTTCCCACCTGAACTGCAGAAAATGTTGACTCTTCTTTTCTACTAGAACTGTAAAATAAGCATCTTTTAGATCTAGCTTCACCATCCAATCCGATTCCTGTAAAATGTCTCCCAACATTGGACTCCCTTGATTTTGATATGTCTGTACGTTACATAGTGAATTAGATCTCTTAAATTTGTCACCGGTTTCCAACCCTTGTCTTTCTGCTCTACCAAACAAAGGGTACTTGCAAACCTTTTTTCCTTTTCGATTATTTTCACAATAGCTTATTTGGCTAATAAAAGACCTTTTTCTTTTGCTACAACTTTTTTTGAGTTTGATTGAATACCAACTCCTTTGGTTCTCTTCCTTGAAAAGTGTCCTTGTCGATCTCTTTCACATATCCCCCTATTGCAGCAACCACCCAAGAATCTTGGGTGAGTAAGTTCCTCTCCTCTGAGAGGTGTTGTAACTTTCCTACCACCTTTCCCTGGATAAAACCAGCAATAATCTTCATACTCACCTTGCGTACTTGTCGTTTGTTGATCTCTCTCTCTCTCTCTCTTTCTCTCTCTCTCTCTCTTTCTCTCTCTCTCTTTTGGTTTTCATTCTCCCTCCTCTCCCCCTTTGAGGGTAGAAACCTTCTCCTGACTGACTTCCTCTGTACAGTCCCCTTTCTTGATTATATTGAGTTCTGTAATTTGTCCAGCCAAAAGTTTGCCCTCTCCTTCTGGCCCTACCATAGAAATTTTCTCCACTAAACACTTTTCTCATTGATGTTTGCGCTTTGTTTAAAGCTGTAAAAGTAGATACATAATTGCCCAGGAATTTTACCATCTCATCTCCAAATAGCAAACCTTCAGCCTCTTGAGAGGACACTTTTGTGTAACTCTCCCAACTTTGGGCTGATGTCCATCAAAATTGCACTTCCGCAATCAAGCCTGCATTGGCATTCCCAAGGAAACAGACCACCCTCTGACTCCAACCCCTTAGGAGTTTATATTCATGTCACTTACATTGACATACCCCTCCTCTACCAAATCACATATACACACCAATGGACCCAAAACATCCAATCACTTTACTTCGCGTTGTTTCAATGCATGCTCTACCAAGATTAGAAATATATGTTATTAATTCTGGGTCTGGATTAGGGGTCATGGTTTCGTTTTCTCTAATTACAGGGGCCTCAAGCATTCCACCCGCATCACATTTCTCTCTTCTTTTTCCAGTTGCCTCCTGATTCTATACTTTATATAGTCTGCCACATGTTTCATTGGCCACCAATCCGAACTTCTCGGATGTCATACCTCTCTTGGGTCAAATAATTTCTAACCTAATGAGTCCTTTACTGCTTTTTCTGAGTCTAACTCTAAACCATCCAAATCTCCAAGGGGCATATTAGCAAGAAGAGGCGATAATCATCGCTAACCCTGCTTAGCGTGATTTTTTTTATCGCCGGCTATCGCTGGAATATATCGCCGCGCTAACGCTGTATTAGCAACGATTAGCGCTATGGCGATGAATATTCCAGCGATAGCGGGGGAAATGGGCCAACATCTCTGAAAAACCAGCGATGTTGCATGGAGAAGGGAGAACACCTTGCTGATACGACCCTGTGGTCGTATCAGCATAATCCCCCCCCCATGTTAGGTATGGCTAACACCTGCTAATTGCAGGTATTAAATAAATGGCGATGACCCCGGTTAGCGCGACTTTTCACGTCGCTAACTGGGGCCATGGCCACCTTGCTAATAGGCGATAGGCCTGTTAGCGAGTATTTCCCAGGTTTGTTCGTCGGGAATGCCCACTTTGCATGTCATTAGCGATAAATATCGCTGACATGCAAAGCGGTAAAAACGGGCGCTAATGCCCGCAAACTGTCGCTAACTGCTGTTAGAGACAGTTTGCTGATAGGGCGATATAAATATCGCCGCTTTAGCGGCAGTAGTGCCGCTAAAGCGGCGATAGTGCCCTTGCTAATATGCCCCCAAATTCCTTACCCGATAAATTATTGGTTTCCAAATCAAAATATACTCATCCTACTCTCTGGTACTTCCATCTGTGTTGGTATGTTACAATACCCCATCATTTGAAGGAATATCCTGCCTTCTTGAAGTGCCGCTAAAGACACCCTTTCTTTGTGAGTCACATTGTACTCCTTTCCCTGAACTCTCAGCTTCCTCCTTCACTGCCAAGTGTCATTTTCTCTTTAGACACTTACCTCCTGGACCCTTATTCTTTAATTCCTCCTTCTCAGAAAAAGATCAAAATTCTTCCTCATCATTTCCTATTTCTTCTTTTTCTACTCTTAAATGTGGATTTTATTGTTTCCTCCATAGAATCCTTAATCTCTTTCCTCACAATCTCCCTTAACCTACCTTCCTCACTTATTCCCTGCTCATCAACCACCCTGACTACACTGTATCCAAACCTATTCTCCTTATTCACAAATAGCTTTTGAAATATTTTCAGGGCTCAGATAAAATACTTTGCTACTCCTAGTTCATAAATGGCACACCATGCAGCTCTCACTATTTTCACCACAAAAACAGGCTCCTCAACACTTCAAATCCACTGTTTAATGATCACTCAATCACTTTTCCAGAGCTTAATATTCTTTCCTCTAACGTGTGAGCATTACAAGGCCGAATTTCTTTAGAAATAGGGACTAAGGCTGTGTGTGCCCACATTAAAAATGGCCACCCACTTTAAATCCTATAGAAAGTTATTTTCTGGGTATTTGCCCTCACTCCACGCGATTCGAGGTAGCGTGAGAAACACCTTTCAGATATCGCCTGAAACGGAGTCACTTTTATCTTCCAATCACCACCACACGATTCTGACCCTTTTATCTCCCAAATCCAAGGTAATAATTGCCAATAATAATTAATAATAATCTCTGAATTGTTTTTGAAAAAAGCTTGTATAGATGTAAACATTTACTTTTTTTAATCTAAAACGAGAAATATATCCTTACTTACCTCAAATCACTACCTAATCCATAAAATTAAGCCTAAATACTTTAACAAAATCCATTAATTGGATTTACACCCTTCACAAACTTCAAATAATACCATTCCTTCATTAACACATATACAAATGAATATACTTATCTGCTCAGAAGCAGCAAACAAAAGTGGGAGAATATGGAATGTTGCTGTGCTTTATGGACTATGTGTTCCAGAGTATTATTATGACTCAAGCATTTGTCCTACTTTGGATCTTTGAAGTGTTTGCTGTTTTGAGGTAGTAAATACAAGTGAATGCTTAATGCTAGCCTCCTGTCTTGCCATAAAACCAACTGACAGGCTGTTCCTGAAGTAAGTACATGTTTTACTGAGAATCTCAAACTTTAGTGTCACTTGGCTGAGAAAGAAAGTGTGAATTTACGCAAAATATGCTGTCATTTTAGCGTCTGAAGCACTTTCCTTAACTTCTATAAGAAAATCATGAGATAACAGTTTTCTCTCAAACATGATTCATGAAATCCCAGCAGAAGGTCAGCATTTTTTTACAGTGTAGAATCACCTTAGAACACACCACAATTCCTAAAATTAGTATGGTAATACAAACAAATGATTTATATTGTAACTAATCACCCTTTAAACGTGCTCCTTGTTGTGACTCTCAAAACATGCCATTCATCACGATGCATTTCAAAGCATGCAGTCCATGTTATGGCTAGCCAATAAAGGGGAGGTCCCATTGAGACCCCACACATGCCCATTGGTGTCTGGATGTGCTCACTCTGACCCTTACATGTTTTTTTATTCATCTACAGGACACTAGATCCAAGTCCCCGAGTGTTGTAATGGCTGCCAAACATATTGTTAAGGTTGAAACCAACCACTCAGGATTGACTAGTCCCCTTTAAATTGGCCAATCAGAGCATAGCTGTACACCAACTGTCCAGATATACAATTAATTTTTACCTTTAAATTCTCAAAAACTACTGAACAGAATTACACAAAATCACAAAAAGCACAAATTGCATACCAAGATCTAGCTACCTGCCATACCTTGTGTAATTCCGTTCAGCAGTTTTTGCTGTAGCCTTGTGTGAGAAGTTGGCCTGGTATATGCTGTCCACTAATTATAGTGGGCACCTTGAACCAGTCCAAACAACCCCTTATTGGAGATAGGTTAAAGACAACCTTTATTGAAAGCCATCCTAGTGGTAGCTATGGAGAGCAGCCTTCAGGCTAAGTCTTGAAGGAATGTAAAGCAGCTTGTTTTACCAGTCTATAATCTCTTGAGTGACCAAATGAAAGAGGACCACACCAGGTATATATTTAAAATATATGTATTTAGTCTTAGACACACCCCTCTAGTCTCTTTATGAGGCTAGAGTTCGAAGTACATAAGTTACAAGTCGAATATCAACAGTAATAGCACAAATACACGTTTGAGCCCTAGGGGCGTACCAAACCATATACCAATAAAGTGGTATAAGAACCACGACTGAGCTAGACACAAGGCCTAGAGCCTGTAGAAATGCTTGGACCACAAGGAACCACCCAAGGTAGTGACACAGGGGACCCACGGGGACGCGTGCAGTGTGAGAACACAGCCGCGAGCCGCCGTTGACTTCTATGGGGAATGTCACGGTTGGAGTTTTAAAGAAAAAGGACACTTAGAGGAGGACTTGGAGCAAACCCCTTTAGAACTAGGTGGTTCTAGAGTCTATACCCACGGGAGCACTGGAGTACTCGAGTTACCTCACCCAGGGGAGCCGGGTGCATAGGTGTCTTTCGGGGTCGGGTTTCGTCGTCGTTTTCAATGGCGATCTGCTATAAAGTGCTGCTGGTGACCAAGTCGAAAGTGTTCGGGTGGATCCAAAGGTGGATCGAAGATGTGAGGAACCTGAAAGCAGAGGGGACAGAGTCTGGGTCACTAGCCAGTGACCAGGAAGGCGATGAGCAGATGCCCACCGATGTCGGGTGCTTCAGGTAGGTTGTTGGTCAACTTGACTCTTCAGCCACGAGGTCCAGGAGGTGTCAACGACAACCAGGAGCTGGATTGGAGCTTTCCCACAAGGTTTGTCGATTGCTGCGGTGTCGGCGACCGGATTGGACCCAACAAGCCTTGGCAACGGCAAGTCTCATAGAAACAAAGAAAGGACGATGTTGCAGACCAGCAAGGTCTGGGGGACTCACCCAGCAAGGGTAAGTCAGGGCACCTCTGGAGCAACCAGGAAAACCCAAGCAGAAGAAGAGTTGCCTTCGGGAGGGCCCACTAGCCAACAGACTAGCGACCGCAAAGGAGCCTCAAGTGGACACACTTGGAGCTGGCTTGCAGGACACTCATGAAGTGGAGGCCAGTGATCTTCGGTGCAGTCGGTGCTGGAGGCGGGGGCTACTAGGAGCCCAAAGCACAACTTCGTGGGAGACCAGGAAGAGGATGTACTTACAAAAGTACTCAGTGTACAGGGGTCATGGTCCCACATTATCCACGAGAGCTACGGGCCTTAGCTTTGCTGGGGACTCAGGGCAGCCTCTGGGAAGTCTGGAAATCCACCTCTGGTGATGCAAAGACTTCGGCGTCCGGCGGGAGCTTCAGCGATGCAGACTGGACAATTGCTTCTTAGGTGCCTGCCAAGCAGGGGAGTCACTCCTTGACCCTAAGGGAGATTCTTCAGTCCTCTAATCTTGAAGTAGAGCGTCGAAGGTCCAGGATTCGGTGTCAGAGTTTCATCCAGGGTAATCTAAAGTCCTAAGGACTGGGGTCCCATACTTATACTAAGTTAGGGGGTTGGACATACTCTGGGGACCCACCTATGGGAGGGTCAGGGAAGAGGGGTGGTTACACCCATTCCCTTTGTCCAGTTTCGTGCCAGAGCAGGGGCAGGTAGCCCCTGCAAACGGTTTGAACTGGCATATGCACAGGGACACCAAATGTCCACCAGTGCAGGACTTCAAAGCACCAGAGGGTGCTCCTGCCCAGCCCCAATACACACTATCCTGTCTGGGGAGGTGGTTACACCTCCCTGTGACAGGAAACCTATTGTCCAAGCCTCCCCTGCCGGAGTTTCAGTCAGCAGCAGGAGGCCAGACCCATGTCTGTGGCAGCGGCATCCATTTTGTGATGCCAGGGCTCTGGAAAGAAGTTACCGGGTAGCCCGGTTTGTACATGTCTCTCCCTCTAGAAGGGTGGAATGCTACCCCCGCCGCCAGAATTGGCGGGGTAGTATTCCAAGATGTTTGACACCAAACACTACATGTTTCTGTGCAGCCATCCCAAAGTTAGCATTTACCGCGTGGATATAATGCACTTAAGAGTATATGGTCAGGCTGCACCACAAACAGCATCAGAGGATTGACTCCAAACGCTGCAGAGGGGCCTTGCTCATGCAGGGGTACCCTCTCACATAAAAACCAAGCACTCTGCCTTCAGGATTGTAAAGGCCTGCCATAGGAGTGACATATAGGTTTATATGTGTGTGCAATGGCAGTGATATAGGTAGCCTATATCACAGTAAGGGGTGCATGCACCACCTTACCCAGGCTGCAGTAGCAGACCTGTGGTGTCATTTTGGCTGGCCTTCCAGGGGTGGCATAATACATGCTTCAGCCCCTGGCAGGCCTCTGAGGTACCTATGCCCTGGGTACATAGTATACCATATACTAGGGACTTATAAGGGCACTCCAGATTCCAATCAAAGATGTACCTAAGGTACATGGAAACCATTTTAGAGAGGAAGCAGCTAGGCTGGGGTTCTGATTAGCAGGGCCCCAGCCAGACTAAAGTCGAAAAACAGTGAAGCATCAGCAAAAAGTGGGGGTACCCATGTGAAGCAGATCCTTCTCTCCTACACAACCCCCCCCCCCAAAAGCAGGGACATTAAACTAACCGTGACCAGTTGAGTCTTCATGTTCTAAGTGGAAATACCTAGAGAGTCCATGTGCATTGGCATGGTTACGCCCAGGTCTATGTTCCACTGTAAAGTCCATCCCCTGTAGGGAACTGGACCACCTAAGCAGTTTGGGGTTTTCACCCTGCATTTGTTTTAGTCATAGGAGGGGCTTGTGGTCTGTTTGAACAAGGAAGTGAGTACCAAACAAGTATGGCCTCAACTTCTTCAGAGCCAAAACCACAGCAAAGGCCTCCCTCTCTATGGCTGACCAACGTTTCTCTCTAGGGGTCAGCCTTCTGCTAATAAAAGCTACTGGCTGATCCTGACCTTCATCATTCAATTGTGACAGTACAGCCCCTACCCCCAATTCAGATGCATCTGTTTGGACAATGAACTTCTTGGAGTAATCAGGACTCTGGAGAATGGGAGCAGTGCACCTGGCCTGCTTCAGGTCATCAAATGCCTTTTGACAGCTAGCTGTCCACTGAACCTTTTTTGGCATTTTCTTGGAAGTTAAGTCATTCAGGGGTGTCACTATTGATCCATACCCCTTGACAAATCTCCTATAGTACCCAGTCAGGCCTAAGAAGGCTCTCACCTGAGTCTGGGTGGTTGGAGCAACCCAGTCCATGATGGTCTGGATTTTGCTCTGCAGTGGTTGAACCTGGCCTCCACCCACAAGGTGGCCCAGGTACACAACCTGACTCTGCCCTATCTGGCACTTAGTGGCCTTGATAGTGAGGCCTGCCGTTTGCAGGGCCTCCGAAACATTTCTGAGGTGGACGAGGTGATCCTCCCAGGTGGAGCTAAAGACAGCAATATCATCTAGATATGCTGCACTGTAGGCCTCCAGACCTGTAAAGACTGTATTCACCAACCTCTGAAAAGTGGCAGGTGCATTCTTCAGACCAAAGGGCATTACCACAAATTGATAATGCCCACTAGGGGTTGAGAATGCTGTTTTTGGCTTTGCATCATCATCTAGTCTGATCTGCCAGTAGCCAGCTGTCAGGTCAAATGTGCTTAGATACTTGGCTGAGGCCAAAGTGTCTATTAGCTCATCTGCCCTAGGTATTGGATGGGCATCAGTCCTAGTGACTGCATTGAGACCCCTGTAGTCCACACAAAACCTCATCTCTCTTTTCCCACCACTGGTGTGAGGTTTTGGCACAAGGACCACTGGACTAGCCCAAGGGCTATCTGAGGGTTCAATAACTCCAAAATCCAACATTTTCTGGACTTCTGTCCTGATACAGTCCCTGACATGGTCAGGTTGCCTATAAATCTTATTTTTAATAGGCAGACTGTCCCCAGTGTCCACTTCATGAGTGCACCAGGTGGTCTGACTTGGAGTCAGAGAGAACATATGTCTGTACTGATTGAGCACTTGTCTGCAATCAGTTTGCTGCTGAGCAGTGAGGCTGCCTGCCAAGGCTACACCATCCACTAACCCATCATCAGGGTTCTGTGAGAGCAGGTCAGGGAGTGGGTCACTCTCTTCCTCCTGTCCCTCATCAGTAGCCATGAGAAAGCCCATGTCTGCCCTGTCCACATATGGTTTCAATCTGTTGACATGGAGAACCCTGTGGGGACTCCTGAGTGTTCCTAGGTCTACCAAATAGGTAACCTCACCCTTCTGTTCAACAATGGTATGTGGTCCACTCCACTTGTCTTGGAGAGGTGCTGGGGCCACTGGCTCCAGCATCCACACCTTCTGTCCTGGCTGGTAAACAGTAAGTACAGCCTTTTGGTCATGCCAGGCTTTTTGCAGTTCCTGGCTAGCCTCAAAGTTTTTAGTTGCCTTTTTCATGTATTCAGCCATCCGGGAGCGGAGACCAAGCACATAGTCCACTATGTCTTGCTTTGGGGGCTTGAGAGGTAACTCCCATCCTTCCTTCACCAAGCACAAGGGACCCCTGACAGGGTGACCAAACAAAAGTTCAAAAGGGCTGTAGCCAACCCCCTTTTGAGGCACCTCCCTGTATGCAAACAAAAGTCAGGGCAAGAGTATGTCCCATCTTCGCCTAAGCTTTTCTGGGAGCCCTTTGATCATGCCCTTTAAGGTTTTGTTGAATCTCTCAACTAAACCATTGCATTGTGGGTGATAGGGTGTGGTGAACTTGTAAGTCACTCCACACTCCTTCCACATTGCCTTCAAGTATCCAGACATAAAGTTTGCATCCCTGTCTGATACAACCTCCTTAGGGAAGCCCACTCTTAAGAAAATTCCCAGGAGGGCTCTTGCCACCACAGGTGCTGTAGTGGTCCTAAGAGGAATAGCCTCTGGGTACCTAGTGGTATGGTCCACCACCACTAGGATAAACCTGTGCCCAGATGCTGTTTGGGGATCCATGGGACCAACAATATCAATCCTCACTCTTTCAAAGGGAACCCCTACTACAGGTAGTGGTATCAGGGGGGCCTTTGTGGTGCCACCTGCCTTCCCACTGGCTTGGCAGGTTACACAGGAGCGACAAAACTCCTTGGTGTCTTCAGACATGTGGGGCCAGTGAAAGTGAGGGACAATTCTGTCCCAAGTCTTGTTCTGGCCAAAGTGACCTGCTAAAGGAATGTCATGGGCTAGGGTCAATAGGAAGCCCCTGAACTTCAGAGGTACAACCAACCTCCTGGTGGCACTAGGCTTGGGGTCTCTACACTCTGAGTACAAGAGTCCATCATCCCAATACACTTTATGGGGACCACTAGCATTCCCAGCAGCCTCAGCAGCAGCTTGCTGTCTGAGGCGTTCAAGAGAGGGGCAGCTCTGCTGCTCCTGGCTCATATCTGCCCTGGAAGGGCCCCCTGTCCCCAAGAACTCAACCTGTTCAGGTTCAAGCTCCTCTGGGACAGTTCCTTCCTCAGGACTGAGATCAACCCCCTCAAGAGACTGATCTTCCTTCTGAGCCAAGGGGGAAGGCACTACCTTAACCCTACTACTCCTCTTCTTGGATGGCACTTGGTCCATTGTTCCAGGATCCAAGGCCTGTTCAGTGTTAGACATTTTGCTCTGTGACCTGGTCACAGCAAACACATCTGCAGGGATCCCCAGCATTTCTGCATGGGTCCTGAGCTCCACTTCTGCCCAAGCTGAAGTTTCAAGATCATTGCCAAGAAAGCATTCCACTGATAGGTTTGCACTCACCACAACCTTCTTAAGGCCAGTTACCCCTCCCCAGGAGAAGTTAACAACTGCCAGAGTATGGTCTGTTCTGACATTGCTAGAATTTGGTCACTTGGTACATCTCACCAAGTATAATCTGCCCAGGATCCACAAGGTCTTGTGTCACCATGGTGACACTCGCCCCTGTGTCCCTAAATGCCAAAGCCTCTTTTCCATTGATTAATGGCTGTTGCCTGTACTTGCCCAGATTACTGGGACTCACAGAGGAGGTCACATCCATGCCTCCATCACAGACTAGGACAGCCTGAGTGAGTTCTCTGACTAGGCCAGAGCTCATCTCATTACCCAGGGTCAACCCTACTAAACCCTTGGCCTGTGTACTCCCACCACCAATTGTAACTGCACTAGGGGGAACAGGTGCCTTAGGGGCATTGGTGGGGGCTGGAATAGAGTCTTTGGACTTGGTGCAATCACTGGTCCAGTGTGTCTTTTGCTTACAGACTTTGCACCATGGTTTCTTTTGGCCTTTTCCCTTGTTAGACTGTGAATCCCCACCTGAAGAAGATTTTTGGGGGCTTTGTGAAGACTTCTGGTCTTTACCCTTCTCCCCACCCTTATCAGAGTTTTTAGAATCTTGCTTCTTAGGGTCACCACCTTGGTTCTGTACCTTCTGCCTCACCCTGGTTCTGACACATTTGTCTGCCTTCTTTCCCAATTCTTGGGGAGAGGTCAGATCAGAGTCCACCAGGTACTGATGCAACAGCTGATTTTGACAGTTATTAAGAATCTGCTCCCTCATGATAAGATTGTACAATCCTGTGAAGTCACATACCTTACTGCCCATCAACCAACCTTCCAGAGCCTTAGCAGAACAATCAACAAAATCCACCCAGTCTTGAGTCTGTGCTTTTTGGGTATCTCTGAACTTCAACCTGTATTGTTCAGTTGTTAGGCCAAACCCATCAATCAGAGAACTCTTCAAGACTTTGTAATTGTCAGCATCCTCTTCTCTAACAGTGAGGAGCTTATCTCTACCTTTGTCTGCAAAGGAGAGCCACAAGATTGCTGCCCACTGCTCCTGGGGGACCCTCTGTACTTTACAGGCCCTCTCCAGTGCAGTTGTCCATTTGTGGATGTCATCCCCACTCTGGTAGGGAGGGACAACCTTGCTCAGGTTTCTATGGTCATAAGACCTTTCCCTATCTCTGGGGAAATTGCTGCCACCATGGGACTCTAGTCCCATCTTTTTTCTCTGTCTGTAGAGATCTAGGGACTCCCTGTCTATAGCCAACTGCTGTTTTCTGAGCTCAAGCTGGGCCTGTTCATACTGAAGCAGTCTCTTTCTCCTCTCATGAGAGGATTCCCTCCTATGAGAGGAGACAGAGGTCCCTACTGAGGTGTCAGAGTGGTTAGACTCCTGAGAAGGAGATCTAGACCTTCTGGGCACACTCACAACTCTTTCTGGGGGACAAAGGGGAGGTCATTCTGGGCCTCCTCCTCATCCTCAGGAGTAGCTGCACTTTCCAGGTCAGGATCATTGTCATCCCCCTGGCCAGTTTCAGAGGTCAGGTCCTGGGCATTTTCATCCCTGGCCCCTCCCTCATCTTCTGCCCCACCCTCTCTGCCTACCCTTTCAGACCTTAGGGGTCTTCTAAGATCATCTAGCAGAAGCATCTCCAGGAGACGTTGGGTGTTGGCACTTTTGCCTGTCTTCAACTTCCTAACTTTGCACAACTCTCTTAATTCCAAGAATGAGAGGTTGTCATATCTGGATGGCAGGAGCTCACTGGTTCCTGGCAGTGAAAACATTACTAGTGTAGTGTGGTGTATGCACTACCTACTCTAGTGTGGCCTACTAAACTCTCTTGAGTTGTAGAAAGGATGTGCTATCCCTTAACACACAACTCTAAGTTCAGTAGAACTTACTGTATCCTAAGCTTGAATTATATGTACCTAAGGTACCCTTAGTGGTTTTCAGTTGATCAATTCAATTGAGATTATCTGGTAAAACAATAGCAAGCTGGAATCCCACACGCTGCACACCAATGTGAGAAGTTGGCCTGGTATTTGCTGTCCACTAATTATAGTGGGCACCTTGCACCAGTCCAAACAACCCCTTATTGGAGATAGGTTAAAGACAACCTTTATTGAAAGCTATCCTAGTGGTAGCTATGGAGAGCAGCCTTCAGGATAAGTCTTGAAGGAATGTAAAGCAGCCTGTTTTACCAGTCTATAATCTCTTGAGTGACCAAATGAAAGAGGACCACACCAGGTATATATTTAAAATATATGTATTTAGTCTCAGACACACCCCTCTAGTCTCTTTATGAGGCTAGAGTTCGAAGTACATAAGTTACAAGTCGAATTATCAACAGTAATAGCACAAATACACGTTTGAGCCCTAGGGGCGTACTCAAACCATATACCAATAAAGTGGTATAAGAACCACGACTGAGCTAGACACAAGGCCTAGAGCCTGTAGAAATGCTTGGACCACAAGGAACCACCCAAGGTAGTGACACAGGGGACCCACGGGGGACGCGTGCAGTGTGAGAACACAGCCGCGAGCCGCCGTTGACTTCTTTGGGGAATGTCACGGTTGGAGTTTTAAAGAAAAAGGACACTTAGAGGAGGACTTGGAGCAAACCCCTTTAGAACTAGGTGGTTCTAGAGTCTATACCCACGGGAGCACCGGAGTACTCGAGTTACCTCACCCAGGGGAGCCGGGTGCATAGGTGTCTTTCGGGGTCGGGTTTCGTCGTCGTTTTCAATGGCGATCTGCTACAAAGTGCTGCTGGCGACCAAGTCGAAAGTGTTCGGGTGGATCCAAAGGTGGATCGAAGATGTGAGGAACCTGAAAGCAGAGGGGACAGAGTCTGGGTCACTAGCCAGTGACCAGGAAGGCGATGAGCAGATGCCCACCGATGTTGGGTGCTTCAGGTAGGTTGACTGTTGTCTTGACTCTTCAGCCACGAGGTCCAGGAGGTGTCGACGACAACCAGGAGCTGGATTAGAGCTGTCCCACAACGTTTGTCGATTGTTGCGGTGTCGGTGACCGGATTGGACCCAACAAGCCTTGGCAACGGCAAGTCTTGTAGAAACAAAGAAAGGACGATGTTGCAGACCAGCAAGGTCTGGGGGACTCACCCAGTGAAGGTAAGTCAGGGCACCTCTGGAGCAACCCGGAAAGTCCAAGCAGAAGAAGAGTTGACTTCGGGAGGGCCCAATAGCCAATGGACTAGCGACCACAAAGGAGCCTTGAGTGGACGCACTTGAAGCTAACTTGCAGGACACTCGTGGAGTGGAGGCCAGTGATCTTCGGTGCAGTCAGTGCTGGAAGCGGGGGCTACTTGGAGCCCAAAGCACAACTTCATGGGAGACCAGGAAAAGGATGCACTTACAAAAGTACTTAGTGTCCAGGGGTCATGGTCCCAAGTTACCCACGAAAGCTACAGGCCTCAGCTTTGCTGGGGACTCAGGGCAGCCTCGGGGAAGTCTGGAAATCTACCTCTGGTGATGCAAAGACTTCGGCGTCCGGCGGGAGCTTCAGCGATGCAGACCGGACAATTGCTTCTTAGGTGCCTGCCAAGCAGGGGAGTCACTCCTTGACCCCAAGGGAGATTCTTCAGTCCTCTAATCTTGAAGTAGAGCATTGAAGGTCCAGGATTCGGCATCAGAGTTTCGTCCAGTGTAATCTAAAGTCCTAAGGACTGGGGTCCCATACTTATACTAAGTTAGGGGGTTGGACATACTCTGGGGACCCACCTATGGGAGGGTCAGGGAAGAGGGGTGGTTACACCCATTCCCTTTGTCCAGTTTTGCACCAGAGCAGGGGCAGGTAGCCCCTGCAACCGGTTTGAACTGGCATATGCACAGGGACACCAAATGCGCCCCCAGTGCAGGACTTCAAAGCACCAGAGGGTGCTCCCGCCCAGCCCCAATACACACTATCCTGTCTGGGGAGGTGGCTACACCTCCCTGTGACAGGAAACCTATTGTCCAGGCCTCCCCTGCCGGAGTTTCAGTCAGCAGCAGGAGGCCTGACCTGTGTCTGTGGCAGCGGCATCCATTTTGTGATGCCAGGGCTCTGGAAAGAAGTTACCGGGTAGCCCGGTTTGTATATGTCTCTCCCTCTAGAAGGGTGGAATGCTACCTCCGCCACCAGAATTGGCGGGGGGGGGGTAGTATTCCAAGATGTTTGACACCAAACACGACATGTTTCTGTGCAGCCATCCCAAAGTTAGCATTTACCGCGTGGATATAATGCACTTAAGAGTATATGGTCAGGCTGCACCACAAACAGCATCAGAGGATTGACTCCGAACGCTGCAGAGGGGCCCTGCTCATGCAGGGGCACCCTCTCACATAAAAACCAAGCACTCTGCCTTCAGGATTGTAAAGGCCTGCCATAGGAGTGACTTATAGGTTTATATGTGTGTGCAATGGTAGTGATATAGGTAGCCTATATCACAGTAAGGGGTGCATGCACCACCTTACCCAGGCTGCAGTAGCAGACCTGTGGTGTCATTTTGGCTGGCCTTCCAGGGGTGGCATAATACATGCTTCAGCCCCTGGCAGGCCTCTGAGGTACCTATGCCCTGGGTACATAGTATACCATATACTAGGGACTTATAAGGGCACTCCAGATTTCAATCAAAGATGTACCTAAGGTACATGGAAACCATTTTAGAGAGATAGCAGCTAGGCTGGGGTTCTGATTAGCAGGGCCCCAGCCAGACTAAAGTCGAAAAACAGTGAAGCATCAGCAAAAGGTGGGGGTACCCATGTGAAGCAGATCCTACTCTCCTACACCTTGTCTAAAGAAGTCTACGGAAAATGTATGCTGATTTTGCATTTCAGGACCTCCACATTTGTTGCAGCCAGTGCTTGACAGATCACCCCAAAACTTTACAAGCACAAACTAGTCAAAAGTAGTACTTGTCTGCAAAGTGTTGTGGTGATTTGTCAAACGGTGGCAAAGTTATTAGCAACACAAAAAATGCTTTTCCTATGGACAAGCAATCCTAACTATAACTACCAAATGGCGGCAGCTCTAGGTAATATATATATGTGGCTTGCCTTATTGACCTAATATTGTAAATGCTATCATTTCTTCCTTTTAGAACTTTCAGGTTTGCACACCTACAGTCTGAAAATGTAAATCTGTGAGAGGCATATTTTGGATTAACTGCTGATCAATTACTTACTGTATGGAAAACTCTTCCTGGAGTTTCAAAGCATGCATGCCAGAGTGCAATGAAGCTCGTTTTCATCCACTGCAGTTTGAAAGGCATCTTTGAATGCATAACAGCAAGATTCCACTTGGGGAATTGCCTCTATGCTATTATAGTAAAAGGCACAGCACATTGGCACTTCCCCATGACAGCATCACATAATAACAGATTCCGTTTTTATGTTAGCCATTATAAAAGTTAAGCATGTAAGCAAAAAAGCTGTTTCACAAATTAAATCACAGAGGCAAATAATAGTCAAAATGATTTGTTTCAGGCCCTTAATATGTTCCTCGAATCAATGGTGTTGAAATTCATTGCACCCTCAGTCAAACACTTTGTGATAAACCTAGCACTTTCCTAAAAACTAAAATTGATCCAATGTGTTGTGAAATTGCCGCTAAATTTGTGGAGAATAGAGGCAACGTCTCATTTCTCAAAACAAAACCAGCATGTAGACTTTATGTAGCCTAATGTTTTTTAGTTGTGTTGCCAACTCAAGCAGAGGATCTATTTAAAATCTGTAGAAACTGTAGTATTCAAGAATGTCTGTGTATGATCATCACTGCCTCTGTGATGAACAAATAGTTCATAGAGCTATAAATAAAGCAGTGATTGCGCCATTGTGAAAAACTGACTTGGGATTCAAGCAATCCCACAAGTTACAGACCAATTTTATTCCTACTGTTTCCTTTCAAGCAACTGGAGAGGTTGCAGTCAATACTTTATATAGAACAATTCAATTATAGGCAGCTTAAGTCATGTGTCAGACAGTTACAAAGCAACAAACCTCTTTTAGACAATGTTGTGGTTTCCTGAGAAAAGTGCTGAATAGGGGTAGTACTGAGTACTGATTTTCTCAGCTCTTTGAGTAGCATTTGACACCAACAGTCATAAAATCCTGCTTTCTATGATGATTTCAAGCAGAATACAAATGCGCAGTTTTGGAATGAATTTGGGCCTCCTTAAATTTACCTTGGCTCCAGTTCATCCAGATGGATGAAGTGTTTTTATTTCGGCAGAGTGGCATAAGGTTCAGCATGATCATCTCTTTCATCAAATAAGGAGGTGACAATATCGAACCATATGCGACTCCGTAGTTGATCTGAACTGAATCAATCATAAGAGATTCAAGCAGTAATCTCTTGGGTACTGTTCAAATTATATTACATCAGTGGCATTTTTCTCTCAAGCTCCAGACTACCTGTTGAAGGGGCTGCAGTGCCCTTCAAAATGGATTTGGCTATTGTGCATTAAAAAGTAGAAATGCCACTAAAGGTGGTGTGCATATGTTTGCAAAAAAGTAAGGGCCTTATTATTAAGTCTGGGCGGTGAACTCCGCGCCGCTCACGGAGTTTGCGGAGATTTCCACACTCCGCATTACACAGAGCTCTTGGAGTTCCAAAAAACTCCGCTCCACGGAGCAGAGTTTTTTCCCTCGCTCGCGTTTATCAACGTCAAGTTGGCGAGCGCGAGCGAGGAAAATCCACCTCCCGGCGAGATTTTTCCTCGTTCACGATTGTCAACATCAAGTTGGCAAGCGCAAGCGTGGAAGATCAACCTCCCGGCGAGATTTCTCAACGCAGTCGGTCAGATTTCTCATTGCGAGTGGTCTCGTATGCTCCCGACTGCTCGCGTTGAGTAACTGTCCGTTCGCGTTGAGAAAGCTGCCGCTCGAGTAAAAATCTACTTGAGCAGCAGAAAGGAAGGAGGGCCCGCTTGCGCTGTGCATGGTGCCATTTGCGATGATTGCACAGTGCAGACAAGCACCTGGCACCGAAAATCATCGCAAACAGCATTTATCCAACGCACTCCGCCGCTTGTGGAGTACCGCGTAGCGCGTCAGAGTTTTTTTTTTGCACTTTGCGTAGTTCCACGTAGCAGAACTCCGCGAACTCCGCCCAGGCTTACTTATTATGAGTATGGCGGTCCCAGGACTGCCGAACCCATGGTGGTGGTCTGACTGCCTGATTACAAGTTTGGCGGTCGGACCACCACCAGCCCACAACAACACAGCTGGCACTACTAGGATCTTGTATCCCGACGGTGACGCAGAGACGAAGGCTGCTGTGGATGGAAGTGGTGCCAAGGCAGGCACCGCCATTGGGATTATGACTTCCCTTTCCAAAAGCCTTTTCATGGCTGGAACCCCACCATGAAAAGGATGGCGGAAAGGAAAGGAAGGGGTCTCAAATAGGACCCCGGGGCAATTTCTCCCTGGGAAGTAGTGCATGGGGGCACTTTTTGTGCCCCTCCTCTACATGCACTGTCGCATGTGCACTGTGTGCCATGCATGACATGGCACATGGCACACAGTGCACGGATGTGCAGAAGGCGCTGCACTGTGGCGCCATCTGCAGCGGCCATTTCAATGGCGGAGCCATGCTGCCACGTGGGGCCGCCGACTACGCCACTCGGAATAATGCAGTCTGAACACCGTGGGCTTTGCGGTGTTCTCCCGGCGGCGGCATCGGTGGTCCAGCGGATGGACCACCGATGTGGTAATCAGGCCTTAAGTAAAACAAATGACCCGAAATTAAATTGAAAAAGAACATAAAATGAAAGCAGCGATTGTCCTATCAGCCCTTGCGCTAAAGTGGGTTATTTTCTATGGTCATGTGCACATGTGCAAGATAAAAATGCTGTCACTCACAGGGAAGAAAACCAATGGGTGAAGTGGCTGGCCCTCTGTCCCATCCTAAAGGCTTTGGTGAGTGGTAGCTAAATGTGATTGACACTTGAAAAGACCAATGGTTGAAGAAGGCTGACTAAAAGTCCCCCAGTGTGTATATATATAGGCATGTATATTTGTTATGATTTTTTTGGAAACATAAGGCTGGTGAGACAGCTAAAGTTGTTTCTAGGTGAGACCTCAAAGCAATCTCAAGTGCTGATCCCCTAGTGTGGATGCTTTCGCTTAATGAAATATATATTTTACGTTTTGTTTGTGTGCCTCTATTTTCGATGTTGCATTCTTTTTTACTTAGTAATGTTGTTTAGCTATACCTTTTTAATCCTTCATCCTATTCTTTTTTAATTATTTGCTTTTGAAATATTTATTTTTTACTATTCTTGGTTGGCCCTTTTCCATCTTTCTTAACGGTATAGTTGTCAAATGTTTCACCGTCCACATTTTCTCTAAGGATTGCAAAGCCATTGTGGCCTATCTACCAAAGGTGAGCTAAAGAAACATAAAGGAAATCTTGTTATCTCCGTGGACTGGGTGGTGGAAGTTGGAACACAGCCCACCAAGGTAGTATTTTACAATGTGACCTGTTTAATTTTTAAATTATACCATGCTTTCACATTCTCGAAAGCTAAGTCTTGTTTAGATGTTTTATTCATTGGGTAGTTCTTCAAACACCTTATTGTGTATTTGCATCACATCGTCCATTACATGTGTGCGTTTCCATATTTGCATCTTGTACTACAAGTCAGTATTAGGCACGTTGCTGTCAACCATGAAGCATGCGTAACATCCACAAAAAGAGCATGGAATCACGCGCATTACTAATTACGGTGTTTATGACAGGGACATTGTTGCCTTTACTGTCTGAAGGATGGCAGTGTCTTTGGGCTGCTTTGAAGAAGTCTGACCTCTGTAAGTATCGCAGAGAATTTTAATTAAATAAACAGGCTCACGCAATATCTTTTGCACAAGAGCCATAAAGAGAGCTTGATGAGTACAGTAAAACAGCCAGCCTTTCCTTTTCGATTTGGAAAATAGATGGTTGTATAAAGCCTCAGGAACTATTAAATATTTGCACCTATAAAACAAAATTTGGTTGAAGTAGTTTCATTAACTTTGTTCTGCATCCTTCTGGCAATGCAATTTTCAGTTGTTTTGTTTATTATTGGTGCAGTCCACACAGTTCTGAATGCATCAAGCTTCAAGGAACTGAAGTGACCTTTACGCACAAGTACACACTTACTGTAAAAGGGCTAGACATGCACTGCAAGCCAAAGCTTGCTACAAAAATGACAAAGTGAAAACATGAGATAAAGGGTTTGGACTAATTTTAAAAGACTAGAGCTATAGTGCTTATTTCTCCTTTCAAAAATAAGCTGTGTGATCTAAGTAAAAAAAAAATCCTCAGTCTCATTTCTGGTATTTATCATCACTGGTAGTGCTTTAGGACAGGCTACCACCAGCATTATGTGCTACACATGAACTGCGTTTTTACTCCTTCGATTTAAGAAATGCAACAGTAGCATATTAACAGGGAACACGTGCCAGTGGTATTTCAATTTCTAGAACCATAGCTTATATCGCATTTACTGTCAACAACAACAAAAAAACTTGCAACTACACCATTCAGGAGAAATTAACTTGGCGATATATATGAACATCTCCAAGTGCATGAAAAAATTCTCCTCTGTTAGAAATGAGAAAATAGGACATAGCATTATCCATAGGCAGATAATAGATGCGCACAAAAAGAAGCAAACTTTGTAAAATACTCATGGGTCATTTTGGCATTTGCACTAGTGAAAATAATTGTAGCAAAGTGTGGGGCATATTTACAAGAAACTGACGCATTTGTAGAGATGCGTCAGTTTCCCTGCGCCAGCCTGCGATACCCTTGCGCCACCAAGGACGCGTCGTACTTACAATATGGCGCACCATGGCGCAAGGATTGACAGACCCGTCAGAAATTCTGATGCATCTGTTGGCCCAAAAGTCACGCATTGCTGAAGTCGTGCCGCAAGCACGACGCAACTCCAGCAATGCATTTTGAGGCCTATTCTCCCTACACTGCGTCACTGCAGGCGTAAGGTTTTGACGCAGTGGCATCCTAGAAGTGACGCAGTGAAATCTTGTAAATTTCACTGCGTCACTTTTACAAGGCTTTCCTGCGCGGGAACGCCCACTCTGCATACATTATACCTGACGCCGGTATAATGTGACGCAGGGCTTTACAACGTGACACATCTTCCTAGATGCGTCACGTTGTAAATTGGCCGCATTTTTTATGCTGCCGCTGTGTCACAAAAGTGACGCAACGGCGCCGCAAAAGTGTCACAAGGGGCTTGTAAATCTGCCCCTTGTTTACAGTTGCTCATAAAAGTAGCTTGTTTGCCCTTACTTTTGCAAGGCAACAACACTTGCAGAAGCATACTCATGCCATGCAATAGATATAAAAAGCAGGGCCCTTCATCGAGTGCCGTGTGAAGCGTTCAGCTGAGCTGAGGAAACGGACGCTACACCATGACCTACTTGTCAACAAAAACAGAGCTTAGCCCTTGAATGGGCGGAGATTTCCTTAACTTTACCCCTCGGGCCTAACTGCCTGGCTTGACTTTCAGCCTTTGCCCTGCCTCTCGTGCAGCCACGCGGAGCGCCATGTTGGGAATGAAACAAGCGTGGCCTGCTTAGACGCTGTTGTGTCACCTGTGTGGTGTGAAGGGACACTTTTTCACCGGCGAGCGCCTAGGCGCGTTTTTCGTCGGCTTTGCGGCATTTGCTAAAGGCCAAATCTCGTTAGCTTCCTGGGTACTGTGTGCTGATGCACGGTGACCCTCAAGGGGCCCAGAGGTCTCTTTAGTCAGCCAAATGCTAAATATATTTGCAGTAAGTCGCACAAAAATGATGGTTCGCTGTTTATTGCAAGTTATTTGCATGATGTGAAGAGGAAAGAGATGTCTGGGTTTTCAGGGAACCCTGAACGCGGGAGGTAAAGCTTTCCTCACCCAGCTCCGCACAGACGACTTTTCGTGCAGCTTATATAAACAATGGTGCTTCTTTCTAGGGGATAGCATGCAGTCTCCCTCTGAAAACTGCGCCTGAAAGCGGTGATATACTAATAAATGAAGCATTCTCCGGGAACAAAGACCATCGGCAGTTTGGGAAGTCTGTTTGTAGGCGCCTCCTTTCTGCCGCTCTTCAGTTACAAGGTAAAGGCCCCTTTTACTCCTCTGAAAAATGACATGCTGAAAAGCACTCCGAAGCGTGACAGCTGTCCATAAGTACCGGCGAGAGCTCCATTGTCCAACCCGTCCCTGGATAAAACGCGCACTTCGCGGCAGAGGCTGTTCAGTTGGCGAAAGAGGACGGGGAGGGGGGAGAGGAGGTCGCTGGAGATTTCGCACACTAATTTAATCTGGGAGAAGGACGGGCTCTGCATCTCACTCGAACAGACTGCCGGCAATCTGGGCTCCCGCAGAACTATCTGCTTTTGCCTGCGCTCTATTTACTCCTTATCTCTGTTTACCAACCGCTAGGCCGCTTTCATTCCCGCCACCAGGCCGTCCTCTCCGACTATCAGTCAGCAGCTGACACTGTGGGAAGAGCCTCAAAGGCATGGACAAAATAGGATCAGGACTGAACCAAAGCTGGATAAACAATGCAAACGTACAAGGGGAAAACATAAATCCTAGTTCCCAGCCCTGCCCACAGGATATGAGGAGACCTTCAGTAGCAAATCCAAGAAAGCCACCGCAGAGAGCGGCTGAGGGCACTGGAAGCGCCACAGACTCGGCCACAGTCCACAACTAGGAAAGGGGAAAAGAGCGCAAGCTGCTCTCCCGAACTCACACTTTGAGGAAACTGAGCTTCGCAGATACCTTTTCAAATGTTCCAATTAATGTTTTTTGTGAGCATTGATTACAGGGGATTATCATGCTCCAGCAGGTTATCATCTATATGGGTGAACTGTGATGCCTTTTTAAAGAGTTTTGGTGCAAATACATTTGCATACTTGGATGTTTCATCTGAGCACTTTCATTTTCTACCTGGAACAGTTATTTGCTTTGATTTTGAAAAACAGCATGTTATATTTGTTTATTCTGATTCCACCCAATTTTATTTCCCCAAAGCCTGTCTTTAAACTAATTTGAACACAATGTGGCAAAAGTTTAACACATGAATGAGGACTGTTATCACTGTTTGACAGTAAAGATTTACTTACTTTCACCCAAACCACCTCATGTCCACAACCCTGAATTTAACTTACTATACGCAAATGGAGACCAAGAAGCGAGCACTACTTTACAAAGGTGAAGGAATAGGACTACTGCTAACCTTGAATTTTATAAGCAAGTTCTGGGTGCACTACCCTCTACCTTAAACAAAGAAAAGCAACTTGGTTTCAAAATATCATGACTTCACATTCACCCCGAAAAGCCAAAACGCAAATTCAATAACTTACTTTGTCACCATTCACACAGATACCACATTTAAAACTATCACCAAGAAATTTTGCATCACACCTGCAAGAAAATGCCTGTTTTTACATGGTCACCCCCATTTTTTAGGTCGAGGCTGAGCCAACGCGCATGCGCTGCTCGGCGAGAATTGTTGTGGTGGAGTAGCGAATAGAAGCCCCGCCCACTCTCCGCCCATATTTGCCATTGGCTTGTGTCATTGTCTGACCGAAATGCTGGCTTCTGATTCGAAAATAGGCTTGTTAGTCCCTCCTTAGTACAGCCTCCTCTTCAATTGTCACCTCCCATGGCGACAGGCCCCTTTACATTGGTTGGTTTACGGTACGTGTTATTTAGACTGTGAGCACTATTTTCTTTATTCAGTTTCTCTACCTGCAGGCACAACGTGCTTTGGTGCCTTCTATACCTCCCTCCCGTTGTCATGCCTTGTTTACCCCCCGCACTCCTTCCCGTTGTCCATGCCTTCTCCCTCCCCCCGCCCGCTGTCCGTGCCTTCTCCCTCCCCGTTCCCCACCGCCGCCGCTTGCCCTCCCGTTGTCCATGATGCCTTGTATTTGCAATGCAATAGGTCTCGCATTTACGCGAGTTTGAGCTATTGGCATTGTAAATGACAATGCCTTTTATTTATGTTTTGGTTTTTAAAACATAAATGAAACGCATTGTCATTTACAATGCCAATAGCTTAAACTCGCGTAAATGAAATGCGAGACCTATTGCATTGCATATGCTTGTTTGGTATGATGCTGCTTGTGTTTTTGACTGTGCACTGGGACTCGGTTAACGAGGTCCCTGTGCATGAGCTCTGACCCCTAAAAATATCAAAATTGGCTATACTCCTAATTGGCATATTTAGCTTACCTACAAGTCCTTAACACATGTCACCAACTGTACCTAGCGCCCATAAGTTAAATGTCACTAGTGAACTGCAGCATATTGTGCCACCACTAAAGTGGCAATGCAAAACGTGACAGCAGGCCTGCCACCAGTTGTAGAAGTTTAAACTACGGATTCGACCAGTCAAAATGACACCTTTTGACAGGCCCTCCTACCCTCCATTTAAATATTAATAGACCACCCCTAAGTAGACTTTAAATGCCCATAAGACAGGGTGCATGATATTTAAAAGCAGGACATGTAAATGCATAATGTTAAACAAGCCCTTACAGTGACAATGTCCTAAAAGCTATTTTCACTGTAATAGGGTTAGCTGTGCTATTGGAAAGCAATGGAATACATTATTAATAGTGAACAATGTTACCTTCGCATAGGAACTAGAAAAAAAGTTCACTCTTGGTCTTTTAAAAATATTTATTACATATCCAATTCACTGATAAAGTCAGATCTGCCCTAAATATTTTCAAAAAGGCAATTTTAAAAAGGCACCTTTAATCGGCCTCAAGCCTATAGAAGCACAATTGCCTGAGCTTCAAACTGTCACCCAGGAGCTGAATAGCTTCTTGATGAGGAGTGAATTGGCTTCCAGAACTGAGACAAAGGAAGGCCTTGGGTGAGGGGAGAGGTTGACCTTCCTTTTGAACAGGATAGCCTTGGGGCTGTGCTAAACCCCTTACATATCTTCAAAGGTTGCCCACACTGTCATTGGTAGATGTAGGTCACACCTGTTCCTGCCTCACTTTTGTCTTCCTAGCTAGCCAGGATCCAATCCCAGGGACTATTTCCCATGCCCAAACTGCAAGAAGTGAGACTTTGAAACTTTTTACCAACCACTTGCCTAGAGAACCATCGATGTTGAATCACCGGTCGGCCTCAACTTACCAGCTTGTCCCATGGAAGGAGATCCAACTTCCAGTAAAGTTTTTAAGTCCAAACATACAGGGCTTCACCAGGACTGAAGCCGAGCATCAACTGATCAATTTTGAGGTCTTCCTCGGCAAGTACTTCTGACTTCACCCACTGAGACCTTTCCCACCTTCATTGATGATCGCACGGGGACCCCAATCTTCAGCAACCTGCTCTCCTAGTGCCCCGCTTCAGATCTAGCTTGCAGCTTAACCCACTGATGACTCGTCGACAGCCACTTTTTGTCCCTAAATGTTTCTAAGTCAGAAGATAAACTTTGCACTGGGACGAACCTGGCCCCTATATGTGACTGGTGACCCATAATGGTTGGCGTTAACTTTTGACTTTGACCCGGTCTAGCTTGACTAGTTGCCCCTGTTTGGCACTTTGAATTTTTTGTCGCTATTCTTATTTAAAACTTTAATAATTCATATCTCCAATTGCCCTTATTGGGTTTTTGTCTTTTTGGTGTAATTTTGTTCATTAAAATACTCTCTAATTTTATAAATTAGAGTGGGGTTTGAAGTGTGTTTTTGACTTTTTAAATGTTTTAGTACTTCTAAATGCTTCAAATATTTTCTTACATTAAGCCTGTCTGCTCTATGTCACAACTATCAGAGTTAGAGCTCAGGTTTAAATGACTGAAATCCTTACTGGACTTAACAAGAATAGTGACATTACTTGTGGTGTGCTACTGTCCACCCCAACTAATAATCTACTTTCTTACACTGCTTCTTCTAGAAAATCATAACCACTACAATTTACTACTGCTTCACCATCCTCTTACACAACACCATAAGCTCAACCTATATTCTAACATTCTCATCCCTTCTCTAGTCATGCATCGCTATCTCTCTGATATTCGTTACTGTATGAACTTTTGGATGAGCCTGTCAACAGTATTCAAATATTTTTCAGCATACAGCACTGTATCTATTGTAATGACATGTTCTCCTTATGATGGCTAACAGAATGCACCTACCATTCACTAGGCTGGAGTAACTTGGCTTCCCTTTACGACCTGTCTCTAAGCCAGTGATCTTCAAGCTTTGTTATGCCAACCCCCCCGAGTAACATATTTCGGTAGCAGCCCTCCCATACTTTCCAAGGGGGTGGATCAAGCCAATGGGCCGGAGGTTTACTAAATCATTAGCATTTGGAAATGCACTGTGGACAAGCCACATCCAGGACCCTCATCAAAATGGCATCAAGAATTTCTCTACAAAGTCTGATCCAGACCCTCTGCAATCTACCTCTCTTCTTCCCAGGAGCGGCCGGTGCAGGTAAGCGTGGTGGGGAGGGGGGAGGCAGGGTGGTGGGGAGTCGACAGGCGATTACGAGGGAAAATAACATAAAAAAAGAAAAACACTTACCTTGTGCTCTCCGCATCACCGAGTCTGCGATACGGTGAGCGCAAGGTAAGTGTTTTTCTTTTTTTAATGCTATTTTCCCTTGTCGTCGTCTGTCGACTACCCCCATTCTGCCCTCCCGCCCCACCACGCTTACCTGCACCAGCCACTCCTGCTTCTTCTGCTAGGTGCCTCCCAGACCCCAATTGCAAAGACCTAGCCAGATCCACTTATCCAAAGAACAATTCAGACATACTTTACAAAGGCCATCCAGGAACCTCTCTACAATACACTCTTTAGGCCACCTTTTTAATACTTCATCCAGAACCCTTTTTAGGGTAGAGCCTGTGAGAGCATGTACTAGTGCATGCATCTCTCTTGTGAGACACTCTTGTCTACAGAAAAGGGCTTGGAGCCCGCCCGTTGCTCATCATTTTTTAGCTTGCGTAGCACTTTTCTTTACAGCCTCGTATTTCGTCAACATCATTTTTGTTTCTCTCTTTGGAACAGGGACCAAGCACTTATTCATTCAACTTAATCAGTGCCTGACTGCTGCTCCTGACGTGATGGAGGAACTATTTTGTTCTTTTTAATTTGTAGTGCCCTGCAAACAGAAGGTGTATGACTGGCAAAAATGTGCCCAGCAGGACATACAAAATTGCAAAGATTTATTTTCTATAGTTAACGTTCTTTTATTTTGGCAAGTCTTCTTTTCTCACTTTGCACTCATTATTTCTTTTGTTTTTGATCCTGGGCGCTGTTCTGAAAAGATGAGGATTATGTTATTGCAAAGCGTCATTGTTTCCTATGTGTAATTTCTGAAATAATGCTTTAACACATAATCGTGCAGTACACCCCAATCCACCCCACTCCAATCTGCCCCACACCAATCCGCCCCACTCAATCTAATCCACCCCAGACCAATCCAATCCTCGCCACTCCAATCCAAACCACTCATCCCAGTCCAATCCACTCCGACCCACCACACTCCAATCCTCCCAACCCACCCCACTTCAATTCACCCCAGTCCAGTCTGCCCCACTCCAATTTGCTCCATTCCAATCCAAAACAATCTGCCCCACTCCAATCCAAAACAATCTGCCCCACTCCAATCTTCCACACTCCAATTTGCCCAACTCCAATCCAAAGCAATCTGCCCCACTCCAATACTAAACAATTTGCCCCAATCAAAAACAATCTGTCCCACTCCAATCTGCATGTTAGAAATGGGATTTCTGGTTGGCTAGGGCATGCTCCTAAGGCAGGCAGAAACCACCACTCTAGTCAGGGCAAGGGAGTTACACGCTGAAGATAACCTCTGCTCACCCCCTTGGTAGCTTGGCAGAGCAGTCAGGCTTATCCCAGAGGCAATGTGTAAAGCGTTGGCGCAACACACTCACACAGCAGGGACACACTAGGCACACCACAAAAGAAACTCCACACAAGGTTATATAAAAATAGCCTTTGTATTAGCCATAAAACACATTAGAACATACTCACATATATATACTGTGCCACCAGGCACTTGTCATGACTTCACAGGTATTACATAAATTACCTTGCCAATCGGGCCATTGTCATAACATTACATATATCACAAGGCCAATCGGGCCAGTGTAATGACCATTACAGTTAGTTAGGACAACCAGTAACTACTGGTAAGAGTGCAGTTAGCCCAAACACATTAGGCATAAACCATCAGTAGCAGTGCACATGTCGTAGTCATAAACGTTACAGTTGTCCCCACCCAGTAACTACTGGTAGGAGTACACTTAGTATAGCGAACACATGATTAGCAGTGCACCATAGGCAAACACTTTGTAAAGTGCACACACTCGAAAATCACCATCACTGAACACATAGGTGCACTTCAATACACCTGTCGCAGTGTACACAGGCAAAAGCTTTAGGTAAACAAACCCTAACCACAGTGCCCACCCCCAGCGCGACACCTATGTTCTCCTTTAGGGTATCTGGTGTCCTTCGCATAGTTTTCTGGGCCACGTGCCGGCCTATACCATAACATGCAATTCTCATCCCAGGGGGCCTCCGTTGAGGTCTCACCCTGCTCTGGGGCACAACACCACAAGCAAGGGGGCAGGGTGCAACTCACCCTTGTCTCTTGATGAACAATGAATGCCCGGTGCTGCAGCTGCCCGCGACCATGTGGTGCAGCTGTGACAATGTCAGGCATGCAGAGCAGTCCTCATCAGGAGCATCCGTTGAGTTCTCTCTCTGAGCCCCGCCTCTGCTATACAAGGAGCTTGCGAGACTCCGGCTCGAGCTCGCTGCTAGCCCCGCCCACAACCAGGCTCAGGAAACGTGCAGGGCTCTCCACCTCCTCACAGGAGCCCCACCTATGGTCAGGCATCCTCTGCCTGACTTCCAGCATTCCAAATGACGTAGTGCTGCTGCCTGCAGGGGATCCTCATGCCTGCTCACGGCGCTGCAGTGCCTCGGGGCACAACGAGCAGGGAGAGTTTCAGAGTTTCCTGCTGTGCAGCGCGACACCAATGCTGCAAAACCGGGAGTGCCGGCTGCTCTCCTGAGACTCCCCTTTTCCTAAATAGGCAGCGGAGCCAAGTCTCCATCGGTGCTGGACAGAGGAAGGCAGAGTGCCCACCACGCTGGCCAGAAGGTGCACTGACCCGCGCCCAGGCTGCTTCCCTTTTCCTCAAGAAACTCAGCATTTCTGGTGTGCAGGCACAGCGCTCCACATGCTGGACTGCAGTATGAGCCCACACCTTGGGCTAAGGCAAATAAACTCCAGCGCACCCAGCCCAGGCTCAGGGCCACAAGCCTCACGAGAACCAAGCACCCAGGTCTGCCCAGACCGGGGGCACAGCAGCACTCCTGGAAAAGTGCAGGGGGACACGCAGGCAGGACGCAGCCAGGCAGGCCAGCACAAGGGGCCTCAGAACAGAGGGGCAGTCCTTCCCACAGCCCCCAGAATAGTCCAGTCCATAGGCGGTTCCTCCTGGCATTCCCACGCAGTGTCTTCTTCAGTTCCAAGCAAGCTTCTCTTCCAAAGTAAGCACACCAGACATGGGGTCACAGCCCCAGTACTTATAGTCCTACAGTCTTTGCTCTCCCCCTGGCACAGGCTCTGAGCCCAGTCCAAACCAGTTCGGGGGGGCACTTTGTAAGTGCACAAAAACCTCCATTGTCAGTGTAAGCCCTAACACAGACACACCACAGGGGGGTGAAGCCATCATTGTGGAAGGCAGGCACAGCCCTATTCAGGTGCAGGTGCTACTCCTCCCACCACTCCAAATGCAGACCAGGCCAATTCAGCCTAGCGCTGACTCATCCAGGCTCTCTTGAGCCACTGCACCTCCCCAGCCCCTATCACTCCAGGGCCAGACAGTCAATACACAACAGGGAGGCACAAAGACACATAGCACACAGAAATGCCTACTTCTAAAAGTAGCATTTCTAAAATAGTGATAATAAATCCGCGAACACCAATACGCAGCATTTTGTCACCACTATTCCAAACATACCAAACTTGATCACGCTACCCCTCTCATGTCAGGAATTACCACTGAAGCACATATCAGGGAGTCCCCAATGCATCCCTATGAGAGGGCAGCCTCACAGCAGTGAGAAAGCAAATAGGCTGTTTGTCACTACCAGGACATGCCACACATGTCCTACCTTTTACCGACACCGCACCCTGCCCATAGGGTTAGCTAGGGCCTACCTTAGGGGTGACTGATATGTAGTAAAAGGGAAGTCACAGGTGTGGCAACCATTTTATGTGCCACATCACAGCAGCAGTAAACTGTGCGTGCAGGCCCTGCAGTGGCAGAGGCCTGAGACAGGTTTTAAAGGCTACTTTGGTGGGTGGTGCACGCAGAGCTGCAAGCCCACCAGTAGCATTTAATTTACTGACACTCTAAGTGTATGAGATACCACTGTACAAGGGACTGATAGGTAAATTAAATATGCCTAATAGGTGTAGACCAATATTACCAAGTTTACAATAGAGAGCGCATGCACTTTAGCACTGATCAGCAGTGATAAAGTGCCCAGAGTCATAAAACCAACAACAACAGGTCAGAAAAAATACAGGAGTAGGCAAAAAGTTCTGGGATTACCCTGCAAAAAGGGCCAAGTCCAACACTGCCCCACGCCAATCTAAAACAATCAGCCCCACTCCAATCTGGCCCACATCAATCCAAAAGAGTGTGCCTAACTCCAATCCAAAACAATCTGCCCCACTCCAATCTGCCCCACTCCAATCCAAAACAATCTGTCTCACTTCAATCTGCCCCACTCTATTTCAAAACAATCTGCCGCACTCAATCCTAAAGAATCTGCCCCACTCCAGTCTGCCCCATTCCAATCCACCCTACTCCAATCTGCTCCACTCCAATCCAATCAATCTGCCCACTACAATTCACCCCACTCCAATCCAAAACAATCTACCTAACTCCAATCTGAGCCCCTCCAGTCGGACCCACTCCAGTCTGCTCCATTCCAGTCTGCCCCACTCCAATCTGCCCCAATCCAGTCTGCTCTACTCCAAACCATCCACTCCAATCCAAAACAGCCTGGCCAACTCTAATCCACCCCACTCCAATCTACCCCACTCCTATTCAAAAACAATTTGTCTACTCCAATCTACCATAATCCACCCCTTCCAATCCAATCCACCCCATACCAATCCAATCACCTCAATCCACCCACCCCACTCCCTCCCCACTCCACCCCGCTCCAATCCAATCCATCACAATCCACCCCACTCCAATCCATAAGAATCTGCCCCACTCCAATCTGCCCACACCAATCTGTTCCACTTCAATCCAAACCAATCCACCCTACTCCAATCTGCCCCACTCCAAACCAATCCACCACAATTCAATCTAATCCACCCCAATCTAATCCACCCCAATCCAGCCAAATCCAATCTACCTGACTCCAATCCACCCCACCCCACTTGAGTCCACCACACCCCAGTCCAATCCACCTCAATCCAATCCATCCCACTCACACCAATCCCACTCACCCCACCCAATCCACCTCAGTCCAATCTAATCCAATCCAATCCACCCCACTCAAATCCAATCTACTCCACTCCAATCCACCCCACCCCACCCCATGCCAATCCAATTCACCCACCACATTCCACCTCACTCCATTCAGCCCCACTCCAGTCCACCCCACTCCACTCCACTCCAGTCCACCCTAATCCAACCCAACCCAATCCACTCCACTCCAATCTACCCCACTCCACCACAATCCAATCCATCTCACTCCAATCTAATCCACCTCATCTAGTCCTGCCACTCCAATCCACCCTACTCCACTGCAGTCCAATCCACCCAACACTACTCCAATCCAGCCCACTCTATAACAATTCAATCCACCCACCCTAGTTCAGTCCATTCCACTCAAACCAATCCATCCAGCACACCACACTCCAATCCACCCACTCCACTCTAATCCACCCCACTCCAAATCACCCTACTGTAATCCAATACACCCCACCCCACCCCTATCCAATCCACCCCACCTAAAACCAATCTAACCCACCCCACTCAAATCCACCCCAATCCAATCCACCTCACCCCTTTTCAACCACTGCACCCCACTTCAATCTAATCCACCCTATCCAGTCCACCCACTCCAATCCACCTCACTCCACTCAATCCAACCCACTCTACCTTCAATCCAATCCACCCCAATCTACTTCAGTCCAATTTACCCCACTATCTCAATCCCCTACTCCACCCTACTTCACTCTACGCCACTCCACTCTATGCCACTCCACACTACGGCACTGCACTCTATGACACTGCACTCTACGACACTCTTGGCCACTGAACCACTGAGCTTTACTCTCCTCTACTCAATTCTACGACACTCTACTCCCCCTACTCAACTCTACAACACTCTACTCCCCCTACTCCACTATACTCCAACAAATCCAGTCTACGACACTCTGCTCTCCCCACTCTACTCTAGGACACTCCACGCCACTAACTTTTAGCCATGCTGAACAGCAGGCACACTGGTGTAAGACATGGCAAAACCACATTGCCAAAGCCAATAGCACTTGTATAGGAGAGATCTATTGGTTTTGCCAGTGCTTGTTCAAAATCCCATCCAGATTTCTTGTTAATAGCCCTGTATAAAAAGCCCTCTGATTCTGGTGAATATAACGAGGCAGCAGGGAACCCCTTTCGTGTTCACAGGTTAGTCCCATGCTAATTACTTCACAGTAGTGACTGGCCTCTAAACAAATGTAAAAGAAACAATTGATGGACGGAATGCTGAACAATGCAAACATCCACCCCCAGTCACAAGGATCTGGGTTTAATCCATCATTATTTTGCTCACCACGCCACCCCAGTTTGGACCCAGCTATATGCAAATCAGTCTTGACCCAGTTCCTTATGGGAACAGTCCAGCACAAACTGCCAAGCCAAGCCCTCCCTGGACCGGAAACAACCATCCTGGGACCGGTTTCAGGGCATCACCTTGGTTTAATCCATCATTATTTTGCTCACCACGCCACACCAGTTTGGAACCAAGCCATATGCAAATCAGTCTTGACCCTGTTCCTTATGGGAACAGTCCAGCCCGAACTTCCAAGCCAGGCCCTCCCTGGACCGGAAACAAGCATCCTTGGACCAGTTTCGAGCCATCACCCTTCATCAGCCAGGCTAGCTTGAATCCAGTGGTGGAGTGAGCACAGGACCCACGGCTGGGCATACCCTTCCCATTTAAGGCGACAAATGCAAAAGAAACAATTGATGGACGGAATGCTGAACAATGCAAAAATTCACCCCCAGTCACAAGCATCTGGGTTTAATCCATCATTCTTTTGCTCACCACGCTACCCCAGTTTGGACCCAGCCATATGCAAATCAGTCTTGACCATGTTCCTTATGGGAACAGTCCAGCCTGAACTGCCAAGCCAGGCCCTCCCTGGACCGGAAACAATCATCCTGGGACCGGTTTCAGGGCATCAGCCAGGCTAGCTTGAATCCAGTGGCGCAGTGAGCAGAGGACCCACATCTGGGCATACCCTTCCCACTTAGGGTGACAAATGCAAAAGAAACAAGAGCCACTTGAGTCAATCTTTCCTGGCTGATGAGGGGTGAAACCCCGAAACCGTTCCTAGGATGCTTGTTTCCAGTCCAGGGGGTACCTGGCCTGGCAGTTCGGGCTAAACTGTGTCCATTGGGCGCAGGGTCAAGACTGATTTGCATATGGCTGGGTTCAAACTGGAATGGCATGGTGTGCAAAAAGACGATGGATTTAGGCCCAGATCTCTGTACTGGGGTGAGTGTATGACATTGTTCTGCATTCTGTCCATCAATTGTTCTTTTTGCATTTGTCACCTCGAGTGGGACGGGTATGCCCAGACGTGGGTCCGTGCTCTCCATGCCACTGGAGTCAAGCTATCCTGGCTGATGAGGGGTGAAACCCCGAAACCGGTCCTAGAATTCTTGTTTCCAGTCCAAGAAGTACCTGGCCTGGCATTTCGGGCTGGACTGTTGCCATTGGGTGCAGGGTCAAGACTGATTTGCATATGGCTGGGTTCAAACTGGAATGGCATGGGGAGCAAAAAAACAACAGATTTAGGCCCAGATCTCTGTACTGGGGTGAGTGTATGACATTGTTCTGCATTCTGTCCATCAATTGTTCTTTTTGCATTTGGCCTCTAAACAAAAACATTTCAGCTCAATCCCCAACTCACGCACAGCCCAGCTCTGTCATGCTGGTGCCAAGTTGTTGGTGGGAGGAATTGATTGTTGCTGCATAAAGGCAGAGTGTGAGAGGGAGATGGGAAGGAAAGGAATGGGGTTTGAGTGGTAATAAAAATGGTGCCTCCAGCATCTAACAAATGAGTCAAAGTAGTTTGAACAGGAGTGAAGAGAGAGGGGTGCTACTGTTTGGAGGTCTTATCACAGACTGCTTCTTGTGCCCTTGTGAAGGTTGGCATCCTGGGAGTGGGCCCAGCTTATCCATGCCACAGGCGGGCCCTGATAATCAGTCTCTTCCTTCAAAGCGCACATTGGTATCTCCTTACTGAAATCTCCATCCACTCTTCCATCTGGAAATCCCCATCCACCCCATATAGAAAAACTGGTGCATCTCCTATTGTTGAAAGACAAGTTCAGTTCCCCGCTTTACATGCCTGTACCCTTTAAAAATATCCACCCAGTCCTGAAAGATTAATCTATATGTCCTCTTGATATTTCCAACCACCTACTGATACAAATTCTTATACAGTATCTTCCTTTAAAGCCATAGCGAGTGTCCCTTTTTCAAAGCATAGATGGTAAGTTTCCCAGGTCCATGCAAAACTAGCTGGCTCCAGTCCAGGTTTTTCATCTGCATTCTCAGACGTATTGTCCCAGTTTTATAGTGAACCAAACAAGACTACAATCCCAGAATGCAAATAAAATTCTTCGGACCAGTTACAGGGGTACTATCAATGGTGCAGCAGTTGCAGTAACACCTGGGTCCAGAGGCCTCAGCGTCCCATTAAACTTTGAATATCGCAGTTATTTTTTTGGGACAAACATTGCAGTCAGGGTGGTGAGGGGATTATTTTCCTTGCTTGCCTAATGGTCCCTGGTACCCTTACTATGCAACTGACCAGTTAAAATGCATAGATTTGGTAAACTCGACAGTATTGCAAAGCACCCTCCAGATCACCCAGTAAAAATTCACTTGTACTCCACTTCAAAGAATAATTCCCCTTCAAGCACCATCCATAGCGGCCACCCTCCCTCTCAATCTATGCAGACTGCAGCGGTCAGTACATTAACACGGATGCAAAATCCCCAAAATGCCACAGTGTATCTGTAAGTACTGAAAATTCTGCAGACAGCTACAAAAATATTGGAAAGTAATTTCAAAGCACAATGCTTCAGCCTCACTGCCCACCTTCACTTGCTTGCCGATTTTCCATTGATTTTTCTACAACAAGCTCTCGAGAGCAAAATAGAGAACAAGCCTCACTTCCTTTTAAAAATAACCCAAAAACCTACAATGACAACAACAAACTAAAAGATGCATCAGTGAAACCCACGTTGTGAGATTCAAATGCCATTTGGGGCATGTACTTGCGCCCTCCTACAGATAAATCCACAACCCCCCACAGTCGGCGGGCCCCACAGTTTGAAAACCTCTGCTTTAAACCCCAAAACCTGGAAATTATGTTTATCAGTGAGCTTTCTTTCCTATCCCAAATTAATGCACTCACAAAATCTGCTTGCCATCACCTTACTGAGAGGCATCCTTCCTCTCCTAAAAGCATTATGCCAAATAATTTCTATGATTCCTGCTGTTGTGATCTCTAGCTATGACTATTAACCAGGTTGTACATCGGACTGTCCAATAAATTGTCAAACTTCAAAAATTTAAAAATCATGGTTCTTGTGTTCTATTTGGCTTGAGTGCTATGACCATATCACACTTAATTTAAAATCCTTCCACTGGCTTCTTATAAACAATAGAGCAATCGTCAAAGCCCTTTGTAGAGCATATAGCTCTACAGAGCAGATCACCTGACTACCTTTCCAAGCTATTGCCTCCCTGCCTTCCATCCAAAGTTTAAGGTCCATGAACCACAACTTTCTTTTGCCTGTTCATTCCACCACTAGAAGTTTGGAGGAAGGCCCTTTCACACACTGGAAATGTAGGAAGCTTTAAAAAGCATATAAAAGAGGAGAGATCCCATGGATAATAAATTGAAAATTAATGTCACAGGAACGTGATAGGTGACAGAAATAAGGAATGAACAGGAATTTAGAGTGACAGATAATATGGGAATTGCCTAGATGTTTGCAACACATTTGGAGCTGCAATATACCACCCACATTAATGGACGCGGGGAGGAGTGGGAAAGATTTGTGAGACAGATGCCGGCCCCAGGGTTGCAAATGGAAGACAGGGCTGGTTTGGAGGAGGACATCTCCGTGGAGAAAGTGGAGATGGCGATCTCACAGCTAAGCAGTGGTAAAACTCTGGGCCAGAACAGGTCCCCATGAACATTTATAAAAGGCTGCTGGAGTGACTGGCTGGACTACCCTTCATATTCTTTAAACATCCAAAAAGGAAGGCACTCTACCCCCCAACCTGAGCATGGATACTATTTTTGTGCTGCACAAGGGAAGGAAACTGCTTGAGGACCAATCATGCAACTGAATTCAGAGGTGTAAATCTTGTTAAAAATGTTAGCAAATACATTGTGCAGAGTGGTCTCCACACATATGGAGCTTTTCCAGTCTGGCTTTATGCCCAATAGATCAATGAGGCTAGATCTATGATTCCAGCATAGCTTCATATGCATTGCTGGGAAGGATGTGGAACTCCTTCTGTTTGAGAAGCTTCTGTTTGAGAAGCAAAACTCCTTCTGTTTGTCCAAATCTGTTTGACTCTATTGAATGGCATTTCCTATTCACAATATTGGAAGAAATGTGGTTTTGTTCTGTCTTTTTCAAATGGATTAGACTCCTATACAATGCACCATTAGTGGGAGCGAGGGTGACTGGGATCAGATCCCTAGCCATTCCGATTTGGTAGGGGCACAAGACAGGGTAGTCCCCTGTTCCCAATTTGATTTGCCCTGGCCATCGAGCCACTGGCATGTTCCATAAGAAACGACTCTGTAATAAGAGGACTTAGATGGCATGAAAGGGTGAAAAGATTGTATCTCTTTATATGCCGATAACCTACTTCTGTATTTGACAGATCTGGAGGTCTCACTGGGTAGGGTGTTAGCTATTGTTTGGTAGTACAGGAGATGCTCTGGGTTCAAAGTGAATAGGTCAAAGTCTGTCATTTAATCTCTTATCAATTGGACACCAATGCTGAGCTATCACATTCTTCGTAGCATTTGATAACAAGAGCTTAAATACTTGGGGATATAAGTAACTAATGAGAGGTATACATTTACAGAAAATAATTTAATTGCTACTCTCCCTACATTTAAGTATGAGGTAGGTCACTGGATGACACTACCGCTGTCATTGTTCGGCCTGGCAGCATTGTTTTAACTGATTAACCAACATGATTCCACTACATATTACAAAAAGTACCATTCTAGGTTTCAGATAATTTTTTCAATAGTCTTGAAGGGCAGATCTGCTTCTTACTGTGGGATGGAGGATCTACTAGGATTTCCCTCATGAAATTATGCATAGGGATACATGATGGGATATTAAGCTACAGAATATTTTGATGTATTTTTGGGTGTCACGGGCCTTAGTAATAAATGACTGGGCTTTGCAGCAGAGGTGGGGGAGCCCACATAGACAGACGTGATAGGAGTTAGGAGGTTCCAGAGTATTTTATATGGGAATGGGGAGAAGAGAGATATGCTAGAAACCAAGTGGATAGTATAGGAAGTATAGAAAGATTGGAAGGTGACCCCATAATGAATAGGGCAAGAATGAAAATTGATGTACAAAACTCCTCTATATGATAGCGATGTCAGAAGTTATTGGACTGAAGGGATTTGGCAAGTGGGATTTAATATGGAGATCAAAGTTTGGTGGAAAAGGAGGAGCGTGAAAAGGCTTGAAGTGTTTCACGCAGTGTATGAGTTGGCGAACTCTCAGATGCTTCTGCACATTCAATTACGGCATGCTGTTGTAAAAGTGAGGACCTGAGATGAATCCAGTGTAGCTCTCCCCTTGAATGCAGACTATTGTTGACCAAACTCCAGAGCAAAAGAAATATCACAAAGATATAAAACGTCAATATTCTCCCAGATGACCTAGTTAAACTGTAAAAGAAATGGGAGACAGATGTGGGACTGCAGGAAAGTATGAAATGGGAGGAGGCTTGTGGGTTTTCCTACATGTTGGCAAGGTCAGAGATTTAATTGGATCAACATAAAAAATGACATCAAGTCTACTATGCAAGTGCAGAAATGGCCACATTTGGTAAGGGACAGGACACACAGTGCCTTTGAGGATTGTGGACTAGAGGGCACTTTTTTCACATACTGAGGCATTTTCACCCACTAAAGAGGTTCTAGAGGGAAGTACTGGAGCAACAGGCAGTGGTATAGAACAGGCCCCAGAAATGGGTCCTAAAATGCTTTTGTTGGTTATATGGGGAGAATTCTGTGGTGAATGAAGAGGTCGAAGACTGCTGGTAAGTTGAAGCTTTATTCACAATCACTCGCCCACCACTGGCAATGACAGGCCGGCTCGATCCCAGGATGAACTGACACGTTCACTGGACTCTTTGCCTGTCACTCAGCTTGGCAGCACGGGCCCATTACAAACCATAACAATATTCAAATAACTACAAGGTTGAAGAAGAGGTGCAGCTTGAGCGTGGAACATAACGCACAAGCTGCACCAACACACATAAGCACTGCAATACACTGCATCACCTTCCCCCCTGTTAGACTTGGCATCTTTTGGTGTGGTTCCCCTGAGTTTTTGCTTTCTGACCTCCCGGTTTTGACTCTGTTTTTGCTGGCTTAGTGTTTTTGCGCACTTTTCTCACTGCTGATCATTGGTAAAGTGCAAGTGCTCCTGTGGTAAAATGTGTTATGGATTGGTGTTTCCATGATTGGCCTATTTGATTTATGTGTCAGTCCCTAGTAAAGTGCACTGAGTGTGCCAGGGCCTGTAAATCAAATGCTGTTAGTGGGCTGCAGCACTGGATTGTGCCACCCACACCAACAGCCCATAAATGTAACTCAGGCCTGCCATTGCAGAGCCTGTGTGCAGTCTAATACTGCCATGTCGACTCGGCAAGTGCACCCACTTGCCAGGCCCTAACCTTCCCTTTTCTTACATGTCAGTCACCCCTAAGGTAGGCCCAAGATACCCCTGTGGGCAGGGCGCAGTGTATGTGAAAGGTAGGACATGCCCTAGTGTGTGTGGCATGTCCTGATAGTGAATTACTGCCAATTTCGTTTTTCACTATTGCAAGGCTACCTGTTCCCCATAGGACAGAATGGGGAGTTTGTTTATAACATCTTATAAACATAACTGGCACTGGGAACTAGGTAGGAAAATAAAGTTTAGTATGCCTGAACTCAGAATCTAAAGATGCATCTTTTAGTGAAGATGATTTTTACATTCTGTGTTTGAAAATACCACTTTTAGAAAGTAGGTATTTTCTTGCTCAGCAATCCAGCAGGCCTCTGCTGGGTTTGTGGATTGACTGTCTGGGTTTTGGATGACAGGGGCTGGGGAGCAGCAGAGGCTCCAGATAGTCTAGGTGGGTCAGGAAAGGGCTGAATAGACCTGGGCTGCATTTAGAGTAGGGGGAGGAAATTTCCTTGCACCTGAATGGGCCTGGTCTACCTCTGACAATGCCGTCTCCACCTCCTGCGAGGAAGCCACACCAGAGAGGGCAGAACTGGTTCTGGCTGGGCACAGACACTCTCTGCCTGAGAGGACAAAGGATTTTGGGCTATAAAAAGTGGAGCCCAAACCCCTGAACTTTAGATCTCGCTGGAATCAAGGAACCTGCCAAGAAGAAGAGCTGGAAGAGCTGCCAGGAGGAGTACTGCCCCTTTGCTGTGTTGTTGCTTTGTTGGGTTGGCCTGCAGTTGCTGCTTGTGCCTTGGGCTGTGAAAGGACTGGACTGAACTTTCTTTACTTGTGCTGAGTATCTCCAAGGGCCTGAAATTGAGCTGGTCTCTTGTTCTGAAGTCTCAGGGACTGCAAAGACTTCACCAACCTCTGGGTACCGCTTCTGGAGCCGCTGTTTCAGTTGCCACAGAGAAGGGAACCGCAACTGACTCCGTCACCGACTCCATCGCTGGCTCTGTGTCCTGACGGCATCGCAGACCGTCCCGTCCTCATCTCGCACCGCAACCCTGGTCTCACCGACAACGATGACTGCCGCCGCCACAGAGCCGCTGCTTGCACTGTGACCTGTGGGCACCGCAGTCCGCACCGCCTCGTTTCACTTCGCCATCCTGGTCTCACTGATGCTGTTGCTGCTGCTAACTCGACACCCGTGACCGCATCGTGATTGGGGGCACCGGTCGTAAAGTTTCACGACGCACCGCCTCGTCCCACATAGCTGTCTGGGCCAACCGACGCCAGCTCCCGCAAACTGGCGCTGTTGTCTGCACCGCAACCTGCCAGCACCGCATCGCGCACCGTCTCGCCCTGCACCGTAATCCTTGGTCTCACCGACGCCGTCTGGACGATCGTCACCGAGCCGTTGCCTGCACTGCATCGAGAGGACACCGCGCCCTGCACTGCTTCCATTTTGCAACACAACCGCGACGGTTGCCACGACCGGCTCGCACCCTTGTGTAAGCCACAACGAGAAAGGTACTGTTACAGAGTTTGTTCACGCTTTTGCTGGCCCGTATCGATGCGGTCGGCTGGATCTGTTCGAATCTGTTGTTTTCAGCCTTGCGGTAGCCCCGGACGGAGCTACCGACTCGTACAAACTGTGTTTTTGAGGTATTTCTGCAGTTTAGAAGACATCTTGCAAAGTATCTATTTTTCAAGTACTGCATTGTGGATTCTTTATCGTTTTTAGTCTTGTCTTAAGTATATAAAAATATTGGATATTTTTCTAAACTGGTGTGGTGTCCTTTTGTGGTGCTTACACTGTATTACTGCTGGTTATGTGCAAATGGTTTACACACTGCCTCTAAGATAAGCCTGACTGCTAATGCCAAGCTACCAAGGGGATGAGCAGCGGTTATTTTAGGAGTGTAACTCCCTTATCCTGACTAGAAGGAAGGGTCCCTACTTGAACAAGGTGCAAACCATTGCCAACTAGAGACCCCCATTTCTAACACCACCAAAATTAAAAAAATTAAAAAAAAACTTTAAAAGAAATAAAATCCTGCAAGCAGGAACAAAGCATGTTACCCATTCCATTACACAATCCTTATACTTAGTGGGTCTCCTGACAACATGTGACCTTGTGCAATCTGCATTGTGTTGAACATCTGGACCCTGGAGAACCCAGTTTCTGCTTTTAACCTGAAGCTGGACACCAGGCATATCTTCCCTGGTGTCCTTATCACACTGTACCCAATGCGTCCAATCTGACACAGACCTAGAATCTTTCCTGCATTTAAAGACTAGCTTGTTGCAGTGTGAGTTTTATGTTTATTCAACCAACCTCTACTTTCTAAAAGGGCTGAAACCTTACCGACTCTCGAAATTCTTGCAGGAGAAGAAAAGGTAGACTCCCCTTTCTTGACCATTCCTGATTTTTGATCAGTACCTGATCTCCAGCAGCAAAACCAAATTCAATATTATTGTTCTTATCAAAAATTTGTTTCATCCTTGACTGTTAACTGTTGACTCGCCTGGACCTTCTCTTGCAAAGCGGAACCCTCTCCCACATCCTCTGGAACACAGTCTCTCAGCCACGTAGGGAACAGAGCTGAATGATCTTTATGCCCTCTTAACCAAAAAAATGGAGTGACACCCGTGATACAATGAGGTGCTGTGTTGTACTCCAGACTTATTGCTTTAAAAATGGTTTCACATCCACTCTTGCTGCAAGAGCTGTCTGCACCCCTAACTTAATTATTTTATTTCCTCTTTCCACCAAGCCATTAGATGATGGTGAGTACAACACAACTCCTAATTGCTTAATATCATGTTTGCTCAAAAATGTGAACATTTGACCAGAAACAAAATGTGAGCCATTATACGTGAGAAGAGACCTGGGTGACCCCTCAATGGTAAACACTTGTTCCAGAAATTTGATTGCAGCCCTGACGAAGGGGAATTGATGAATGAAAAGTACAATCACTAAGAAAAGTAGTCGACTAATAAAATGACATACGTCATGTCACCAGGAAGTGAGACAAATAGTCCTGAAAAATCCATTCCCAATTTGTCCCACGGTGCTTCAGGGTATGGAACAGGGTGCAAAAGCGTCTTGCTTGTCTTCCAATGTTTGTCAGAGAGAAGACACTCTGGGCACCTGTCAATCATTTGTCTTACCTGGGAATCTAAAGCAGGCCACCAGTAATGTTGCTTGATATGCATACAAGTCTTGGTGGTGTCCAAATGCCCTTGATGTGCTTTGGCAATGATGGACTCACATGACCTGAGAGGAGGGATGTATAAATCCCCTATTAAGACCACACCATTAACTAACGACAGTTCCCCAGCCACCCGGGGGGAATAACTCTTCAAATCACCTGCAGACATCTGATTTCTGGCCAACCTTAAGTTATTTACACAGTGACCTGCTTCAGAACTTCATCCTCTTGGAACACATTCATCCAATCCTCATTCATAAAAGTGGACTTACCATCTACACAGGCTTGAACTGCATCAATATTAGTAACACATACCATCATCCATTTCAATTTTCTTATCCAGTTCTGGCAAAGGCATGCGAGAAAGGCAATCTGCCTGAACATTTTTCCCTCCTGCCACATGACTTATGTCAAATGTTTATTCATGTAACTTTGATACCAAACAAGTTAGTCTTGCAGATACGTTATTATGAACCCCGCCTGTGAAAATGTAAACCAAGGCTTTGTGATCAGTATGTAATTCAAAGTGATGTCCCCAGACATACATTTGAAACTCTTAAACAGCCCAAATGCAGGCCAGTGCCTCCCGTTCAATTTTGCTATACTGTTGCTCATATTTTTTTAATAACCTGGAAGCAAATGCGACAGTCTGTTCTCTGATACCTACTCTCTTGCTTAAGATCGCTTCTAACCCTCGGAGACTAGCATCCACAGGGATCACGGACATGCACTCATGCCTGATAGCAGACAGAGTTAGAGCCTTCACAATCAAGTCCTTTACTTTATCAAACGGAGTCTGCATTTCCTCCGTCCAAATGAACTTCTGCCCCGTAGGCAACAGAGATCTGAGAGGTTCTACTGCTAGTGCATAACCCAACACAAACCGTGCGCAGTACTCTGCAAGACCTAAAAAGGAACGCAGAGCACCACCATCAGTTGGCACAGTGGCATCTTTGATAGCCTTACCCAGCGCGAACTTGGGTTTGATTCCCGAAACAGTGATGGTATGACCCAAGTAATCTAACTTCTTGGTAGCAAACTTGCACTTGTCGTTCCTGACAGTCATACCCCTTCGCGTGAGAATGGATAAAACCTTGTCCAGAATACAATTATGTTGTTCCAGAGTTTCTCCAAAGACAAGAATACCATCTTGGTATGCTTGTACCCCTTTGAGATCAGCAAAAAGGACATCCATTAGCTTCTGAAAGATCCTGACAGCTGATGCCAACCCAAACGGTAGCCTCAAATACATATAGGCACCGAATGGGGTCACAAGAGCCGTCAATTCTTGTGATTCTTTGTCCAAGGGAATTTGGTGGTATGCCGATCTCAAATCAATAATGTAATACCATTTATCACTCCCCAGGTTGGCCAGCATTTCATTTATCCTGGTTAGCGGATGACAGTCAATCAAAATATTGGCATTCAATGTGCACAAGTCAGCACACAACCTAATATCACATGACTTTTTGCATGCAATGGCAATAGGTGTGAACCATTGAGATGATCCCACTGTTCAATGATCCCTTGTTCACATAAGTCTTTTACCATGAGCTTGAGTTCCTCTCTAACTGACAATGAAACTTGCCTCACCTTGTGTACGAAGGGCTGAGCGAGAGGTTTAAGTCTGATGTGATGAACAAAACCCTTTACCATGCCAACCTGATCACAAAATAGTTCCTTATGTCTGGCTAGAATTGTGACAATCGGTTCCTCTAAACTACACACTGAACTCACTGGAATCTCACCCACAACTACCAGAGTGCTGGATCTGGGAACAAGCTACAAACCCATCTTAGTGAGATCTTGCCAACCAATGATATCCTTACCTTTGATTGCGACATAAATCTTGGTATCAGTTTCTCTACCCATGCACTGAACCTTTCCCATGAAGAAACCAAATAAATCAATGAGCTTTTCACCAGAAGTAACTTATCATTACTCCACCTGTCATGAAAAGTGGTATCTCTCAAGGCAGTAACTGGCGAACCAGAGTCCGCCATGACCTGCAATAAAACACTGTCAATAATAGCATCACATTTGGAGCCTTTAACAGGTGTACTAATAGCATTTCACTCAATAGTTAACACTACATTGTTTACAGAATCTATACAAGAGTTAAGTTCCACATTCACATTACTTATGCGAACAGGGGTCCTACTACTCCTGCATACGCTTTGGAAATGTCCTAGTTTCTTGCACCCAAGACAACGCTTGTTTATAGCTGGACACCCTGGAAAATTGCTCAAATGGTTCTTTCATCCACATCTGTAGCTGTAGGATTTCTCCCTACGTTTCCTTTAGGTGTCTGGGGTTTCCCTTTGGCCTGCACTGCGCATAACGAGTCAATCTCATACCCAGCGGTGGATTCAGTAAGGAAGCTGACTGTGGCATCAGGGTTCAATGCTTTAGATGAGATTAAGGAGCATTCAATGCGCTTAGCTAAATCCAAAACTTTACTAAGAGTGAGGTTGCGACAGCTTAACAACCGTTCCTGGATTTTCTTAGATGCACAATTAAAAACAAAATAATTTCTGCTGTAGATATCGGCTACTTGCTGTTGAGACTTGATAGACCGGTAAAAAGAGGCGGAGGCCTCGCTCTAATATACCGCAGTTGGAATACTGCTAACTGCACTGCTGTTCCCTCTACCGACTGTGAGGCCTTTTTTATCAAATCAGGCTGCCATAAGCAGAGGACTTTTAAAGGCATACTATTATATCGCCCCCTGGGTGCAAAAACCAAATTTCTGCATAACTTTCAGTGCCAGGTAGGTCGCTCCCCCGCCACACAGCTCCACCTGTGTTGTCCTGCCCGCTGCTGCTGCTGGTAAGCTCGCCCCTCTGCTGTTGCCTCGGTGCCCGTTTTGCTTCTGTTTCCCCTCGTGCCCCCATTTCTTGTGTCCATTTTTTGCCTTCTGTTCCCCTCGTGCCCCCATTTCTTGTGTCCATTTTTTGCCTTCTGTTCCCTTCGTGCCCCCATTTCTTGTGTCCATTTTTTGCCTTCTGTTCCCCTCGTGCCCCCATTTCTTGTGTCCATTTTTTGCCTTCTGTTCCCCTCGTGCCCCCATTTCTTGTGTCCATTTTTTGCCTTCTGTTCCCCTCGTGCCCCCATTTCTTGTGTCCATTTTTTGCCTTCTGTTTCACTCGTGCCCCCATTTCTTGTGTCCATTTCTGCCTTCTGTTTCCCCTCGTGCCCCCATTTTGCTGTGCCCAACTTTGCCTTCTGTACCCCCCGCCGCTGCGTCCCCTGCAGCCCCGCCCTCCTGACTGCCCACTCGCTGCCCCTGCCTCCCGCCTCCCAGCTGCTCCTCCCTCCCAGCTCCCCATATATGGCGGCCGCTGCGCGGTGAGGAGAGCGACCCTTGTCCTTGCCAGGTAGGTCGCTCCCCCGCCACACAGCTCCGCCTGTGTTGTCCTGCCCGCTGCTGCTGCTGGTAAGCTCGCCCCTCTGCTGTTGCCTCGGTGCCCATTTTGCTTCTGTTTCCCCTCGTGCCCCCATTTCTTGTGTCCATTTTTTGCCTTCTGTTCCCCTCGTGCCCCCATTTCTTGTGTCCATTTTTTGCCTTCTGTTCCCCTCGTGCCCCCATTTCTTGTGTCCATTTTTTGCCTTCTGTTCCCCTCGTGCCCCCATTTCTTGTGCCCATTTTTTGCCTTCTGTTCCCCTCGTGCCCCCATTTCTTGTGTCCATTTTTTGCCTTCTGTTACCCTCGTGCCCCCATTTCTTGTGTCCATTTTTTGCCTTCTGTTCCCCTCGTGCCCCCATTTCTTGTGTCCATTTTTTGCCTTCTGTTCCCCTCGTGCCCCCATTTCTTGTGTCCATTTTTTGCCTTCTGTTCCCCTCGTGCCCCCATTTCTTGTGTCCATTTTTTGCCTTCTGTTCCCCTCGTGCCCCCATTTCTTGTGTCCATTTCTGCCTTCTGTTTCCCCTCGTGCCCCCATTTTGCTGTGCCCAACTTTGCCTTCTGTACCCCCCGCCGCTGCGTCCCCTGCGGCCCCGCCCCCCTGACTGCCCATTCGCTGCCCCTGCCTCCCGCCTCCCAGCTGCTCCTCCCTCCCAGCTCCCCATATATGGCGGCCGCTGCGCGGTGAGGAGAGCGACCCTTGACATTGCCAGGTAGGTCGCTCCCCCGCCACACAGCTCCGCCTGTGTTGTCCTGCCCGCTGCTGCTGCTGGTAAGCTCGCCCCTCTGCTGTTGCCTCGGTGCCCGTTTTGCTTCTGTTTCCCTCGTGCCCCCATTTCTTGTGTCCATTTTTTGCCTTTTGTTCCCCTCGTGCCCCCATTTCTTGTGTCCATTTTTTGCCTTCTGTTCCCCTCGTGCCCCCATTTCTTGTGCCCATTTTTTGCCTTCTGTTCCCCTCGTGCCCCCATTTCTTGTGTCCATTTTTTTGCCTTCTGTTCCCCTCGTGCCCCCATTTCTTGTGTCCATTTTTTGCCTTCTGTTCCCCTCGTGCCCCCATTTTCTGTGTCCATTTTTGCCTTCTGTTCCCCTCGTGCCCCCATTTCTTGTGTCCATTTTTTGCCTTCTGTTCCCCTCGTGCCCCCATTTCTTGTGTCCATTTTTTGCCTTCTGTTCCCCTCGTGCCCCCATTTCTTGGGTCCATTTCTGCCTTCTGTTTCCCCTCGTGCCCCCATTTCTTGTGTCCATTTTTTTGCCTTCTGTTCCCCTCGTGCCCCCATTTCTTGTGTCCATTTTTTGCCTTCTGTTCCCCTCGTGCCCCCATTTCTTGTGTCCATTTTTTGCCTTCTGTTCCCCTCGTGCCCCCATTTCTTGTGTCCATTTTTTGCCTTCTGTTCCCCTCGTGCCCCCATTTCTTGTGTCCATTTTTTGCCTTCTGTTCCCCTCGTGCCCCCATTTCTTGTGTCCATTTCTGCCTTCTATTTCCCCTCGTGCCCCCATTTCTTGTGTCCATTTTTTTGCCTTCTGTTCCCCTCGTGCCCCCATTTCTTGTGTCAATTTTTTGCCTTCTGTTCCCCTCGTGCCCCCATTTCTTGTGTCCATTTTTTGCCTTCTGTTCCCCTCGTGCCCCCATTTCTTGTGTCCATTTTTTGCCTTCTGTTCCCCTCGTGCCCCAATTTCTTGTGTCCATTTTTTGCCTTCTGTTCCCCTCGTGCCCCCATTTCTTGTGTCCATTTCTGCCTTCTGTTTCCCCTCGTGCCCCCATTTTGCTGTGCCCAACTTTGCCTTCTGTACCCCCCGCCGCTGCGTCCCCTGCGGCCCCGCCCCCCTGACTGCCCATTTGCTGCCCCTGCCTCCTCCCTCCCAGCTCCCCACATGTCTGCGCCCGTCCGCGCCTGGACTGCACCCAGCGCCAGAACCCCTGGGCCGCGCGCCCCCGCTCCAGCCTTGAGGACCGACGCCGTTACGATGCCACCACACTCCACGCTCTCAACCCCTGACGGACACACAACTGCTTCAAGGCCGCCCCGAAACGCACACATGGCCCCTTCACCTGCCGGAACTGCAGCTACACCAGCCTCAGAGCCACCGAAGCGCCCGCCAAGAAGGACCTCAACCACCTCCGATGCATCCTACTGAACACCCGCTCCGCACGCAAACATGCCGTCGAGCTCTGGGACCTGCTCGACACATCATCACCAGACGTCGCCTTCCTGACAGAGACCTGGATGAACGACTCCTCCGCACCCGACATCGCCATAGCCATCCCAGACGGCTATAAGATCACCCGCAGAGACCGCGTCAACGGAGTAGGAGGAGGAATCGCCATCGTCCACAAGAACTCCATCAGGGTCTCGACCAGCACCGACGACTTTCTCTGCACCGCCGAACACATGCACTTCCAGATCCACACGGACCCCAACACCACCCTTAGAGGCACCCTTGTCTACAGACCCCCTGGGCCCCGACCCCAGTTCAGCGACTCCATCGCCGACTTCATCAGCACGCACGCCCTGACATCTACCGACTACATCCTCCTCAGAGACCTGAACTTTCACCTGGAGAACAACAACGACAGCAACTCCACCACCCTGATCGACAACCTCGCCAACCTCGGACTGAGACAGCTCGTCACAACACCGACTCATTCCGCCGGCCACACGCTCGACCCCGTCTTCTCCTCAAGCTCCCACGTCTCCTTCAGCCACACCACGGAACTCCTCTGGACCGACCACCGCTGCATCCACTTCACCTTCCAGAAACCCACCACACACCACCGCACCCAACAGATCCCACGCCGCTGCTGGAGCAAAGTCACCGAAGACCAACTACGGGCAAACCTCGCTCTCAGCCCTCCCTCCGACCCATCCAACACCGACGACGCTGCCTGCAACCTCAGACGATGGATAGACGACTGTGCCAACACCCTCGCCCCGCTGAAAAACTCACCTACAGCAACACCACCAAAAGAGCCAGCTGGTTCACCCCAGAACTCCTAGCTTCCAAGCGTACCTGCCGGAAACTTGAGAAGAAATGGCACAGTGATAAGACACCAAACAGCCACGCAGCCCATAAAGACGCCATCCGTAACCACCACCACCTCATCAGGTCCGCCAAGAGAATCTCCTTCAAAGACTGCCTCGACAACAACGCACAAAACAGCAAGGAGCTCTTCAACATCGTGAAGGAACTCTCCATCCCCAGCTCCAACACCAACGACATCCCGCCGTCGCAAGCCATGTGCGATTCCCTCGCCACCTTCTTCCACCGCAAGATCGCCGACATGCACGACAGCTTCAACACCCAGACAGGCCCCACTAAGATAGATACACCAGACCCGCCGCACACCATCGACCATGACCCCTTGCCAGCCTGGGCCAGCGTGAACATCGATGTCACCATCAAGACCATGGGCACAATACACTCCGGCTCCCCGTCAGACCCTTTCCCGCACCACATCTTCAACAAAGCCAGCAGCTCCATCACACCCCACCTGTGCAACGTTATCAATCTCTCCTTCGAGACCACGACCTTCCCAGAGAGCTGGAAACACGCAGAGATCAACGCCCTACTCAAAAAACCCAAGGCGGACCCAAGAGACCTCAAGAACTTCCGGCCCATCTCCCTACTTCCGTTCCCAGCCAAGGTCATCGAGAAGATCGTCAACAAACAGCTAACCCGATACCTCGAAGAAAACAGCATCCTGGACCCATCCCAATCGGGGTTCCGCAGCAACCACAGCACTGAGACTGCCCTCATCGCCGCCACCGACGACATCAGGACCCTGCTGGACAATGGTGAGACCGCAGCCCTCATCCTGCTGGACCTCTCCGCCGCCTTTGACACTGTCTGCCACTGCACTCTACGCGCACGCCTCCACGACGCAGGGATCCAAGACAAGGCCCTGGAATGGACCACCTCCTTCCTCGACGGCAGAACCCAGAGAGTCCGCCTCCCACCTTTCCGATCCGAAGCCTCCGAGATCATCTGCGGCGTACCCCAGGGATCTTCCCTCAGCCCAACACTGTTCAACATCTACATGGCCCCGCTCGCACGCATCGCCAGACAGCATGACCTCAACATTATCTCCTACGCCAACGACACTCAACTGATCCTCTCCCTCACCAAGGACCACCTCGCCGCCAAATCCAATCTCCATGAAGGAATGAAGGCGGTCGCCGATTGGATGAAGATCAGCCGACTAAAGCTGAACACGGACAAGACAGAGGTCCTCATCCTCGGCTCCAACCCCTCAGCATGGGACGACTCCTGGTGGCCAACGACGCTGGGAGCAGCCCCGACACCCACCGACCACGCACGCAACCTGGGAGTCATCCTCGACTAAACGCTCTCCATGGCCAAGCAAGTCAACGCAGTCTCCTCCTCCTGCTTCAACACCCTCCGCATGCTTCGCAAGATTTACAGGTGGATCCCGACAGACACAAGAAGGACAGTCACCCAGGCCCTCGTCAGTAGCAGACTTGACTATGGGAACGCCCTCTACGCGGGAGCCCCGGCCAAGCTCATCAAGCGACTACAACGCATACAAAACGCCTCCGCACGCCTGATCCTCAACATACCACGCCACAGCCACATCACCCCCCACCTGAGGAACCTGCACTGGCTCCCCGTCGACAGGAGGATCTCCTTCAAACTCCTCATCCACGCACACAAGGCACTCCACAAGCCTGGCCCAGCCTACCTCAACAGACGACTCTTCTTCTACGTCCCCAACCGCCAGCTCCGCTCTTCCGACCTCTCCCTCGCCACCCTTTCTCGCATTCGAAGAACAACCACCGGCGGCAGATCCTTCTCACACCTCGCCGCCAAGACCTGGAACACCCTTCCACTAAGCCTACGACAGACCCAAGACCTGCTGACCTTCAGGAGGCTACTCAAGACCTGGCTGTTTGACCAGTAGCAGCACCCCCCCCCTCTTTTCTCTCCCCAGCGCCTTGAGACCCTCGCGGGTAGGTAGTGCATTCTACAAATTCTGTGATTGATTGACTACTGGAGTTTGGTCTCCAATCCGACAACTTCACCATTCTTGGACAAAGACACAAAAGCCCTCATGGAAATTTCTCCAGCGTTTGGACTTAGTCAACTCATTAAGGACCCTACACACTTGACTGGTCACACCCTTGATGGCCTTTTTACCAGCAATACTTTTATTACAGTCAAAACAATTCTCCCCCTTAGTTGGTCTGACCATCAAAACATAATTGTTAAACTCATTATGCCTTTTAAAACATACAACTTTTCTGAGTCAGTTGAGTCCACTACTCGCAGAGCCTGGCACAAGCTAGGCACTGTCTTACTACCTCAACTCTTGGCACAGAATCATCCTGTCCTCCCTCCTGACGCAGACCTAGATCTACCTACCACACTAACTGGCTTAATACCACCTTCCTTAAATTAGCTCCACCCATTTCCTCGCACTCCAACAGAAAGACTCCATCCGCTCCCTGGTTCCCCGAAGCCCTGAGACTGGAGAAACAAGCCTGCAGAAGGCAAGAAAGGTGCTGGTGAAAGCATTACGAGGCCCAAGAAAAACACTCATATACAAAAACCTTCTCATCAAAGAAAAAAGTCAGTTTTACACATAGATGATTGAAAATGCATCCAATTCCAATAAGGAATTGTTTCAGGTGGTCAGTAAGCTCACCTCTGCCCCAAAAAACAACACAACCACACATAGCCAACACTTTTGTGATACCCTGGCCTTCACCTTCAAAGACAAGGTTGACCAAATCTTCAATAGATTTGATATTTCGCAGTCTGAGGCCACCAAAGAGCTGAGACCTCAGAAAGACCAGGGCCACCCCCTCTCTCTGAATTTTCTCCCACTTCTCCTAATCAAGTGGCCTCTCCTGCTTGGAGCAAAGTTAGGGTCCCCTGATGACCCATGCCCCCAGAACTTATCTCCACCAACCTATCGGCGTTCTTAAACACGATGTTCACGTCGGGGGTGTTCCCAACCAGATGTGAACAAGCCTCCATTCTCCCACTAATAAAATAGCTGAATCTTGGACCTACAGATCCAATTATTAGCGTCCCATCTCCTGTATTCCCCTCTCCCACGTAAATTGCTGAAAAGTTCATGAACCGAGATTTGTCAAAGTTTATCCAAGATAACCATCTGCAGGACCCCACCCAGTTCGGCTTTAGAGCAGGACACAGCACAGAAACAGCCCTCATCAAAACCACAGAAGAAATTAGAGCTGCCTTAGACAGAGGGGGATCGGCCACCCTCATTCTTCTTGATCTATCTGCCGCCTTTGATACGGTGGATCATAAGACCCTGATCCACCGTTTGACCACCATAGGGGTAAAAGACAAGGCCCTCTTCCTGCTATCGTCCTTCTTTTCAGGCAGGAACCAAACGCTGGCCTTGGGCCAGTTTGAATCCTCACCTTTCACACTACCATGCAGGATCCCAAAGGATCCTCACTGAGCCCCACCCTTTTTAATATTTATGTATCGGAACTGGCTCCCCAAATCAAAAGTTTAAACCTGAATCTTACATCTTTTGCTGATGATACCCAACTGGTAGTCACAGCCATTGACAAAGACTCCTCAGGTCCCCTACGTTTCCAGGACTGTATGGGAGCAATCAGTCTATGGATGAATAAACACCATCTAAAACTCAACTCAGGTAAAACTGAAGTAGTTTTGTTCGGAAATCTCTTCCCCCACCTCGTCCCCAGCCTGGTGGCCTGACACACTCGGCCCACCACCCATACCTGTGACCAAAGCCAAAAACCTGGGCTTCATTATTGATTATAAACTCAAATAAGGAGCACAAGTCTCCACAGTGGTTTCGTCCTCCTTTCATACCCTAAGGATGATCAGGAAAATTCTCCCCTACATTCCTGATAAGACCAGGAAAGATGTGTTTATGGCCTTAGTCCTCTCATAATTGGACTATTGCAATGGCCTTTACATGAACCTGCAAGAAAAACTGGTTAGAAGGCTCCAGCTAGTCCAGAACGCAGCAGCCAGAATGATCCTTGACCTGCCAAAATTTCACACAATTGCTCCCTGAATCTGAAAGCTGCATTGGCTTCCAGTCCACAAGCGGGCTAAATTCAAGGCCCTCTGCTTGGCTCACAAAGCCCTGCACTATGTTGGACCTGAATTCCTATGGCACCACTTCCGGTGGTACATCCCCAACAGACCCCTGCGGTCTTCTATGTCCAGAGCACTTACCATCCCCAGAGACAGAAAAGTGAACTGGGTAGGAAGGAGCTTTGTCGCCAGTACAGCCAAGCTATGGAAAAGTCTCCCTACATACCTCAGAGCTATTCCATTCCTTCTTACATTTAGGAAGGAGCTCAAAATGTGCCTCTTTAATAACTAAGATGGTCATAATTCAGCATGCTTAAGTTCGGACAGTGCCAAGATATCTATGGGTATACGCGTGCTTTATAAATTATTTTAACATAACATAACAAATTTACACCAAATTCTTAAGTGGCAGTGAGAATCCTAAGTGCGGCTATAGATTCTTCCACCCCTTCATCAAGTTGTTGTTTACGTCTTACAAAGATGTGCCTTTCAAGCATGCAAATGTTTTTAAACCTTTCAATTGCCTCCACATATACATTGCAATTATCACCAGCAGGAGCTCTAGGAGCAGCAATAGTTGATAAATAATCAAATATTTGCTGTGCATTAAGCCCCAAACTGCCAAATAAGACTGCCAATTCCCTTTGAGGGCTGTAACCCCCAGCATCTATGGAAATAAGATGATTCTCAAAAAGGTGAAACTACTGAGCCCATTTGATGGTGGGTTTCCCGGGATGAGCCAAGAAAGGAGGTGGATGTGTGATCTGTTGTGGGGTGGCCATAATAACACAGGTGAAAAGTAGAGAAATGCCAAGGAAATTCAAACAAAATATATAAATAGATAAATAAACTGAAGAATGTATAGTATTTGCAGCTGTTGCAAAAACAGTTAATCTAGAAATCTCCTCTCAACCTCCTTTTTCAACAGTACCTTAAATTGCTGGAACAAGATGTCAGATCTGTATAATCGAAGTGATGGGCTTAAGAAGAGGGCTTCCGCTCAAACTGTAACTTTAACGCTTGTCTGTAGGCATTTGGATACAAAAATGCCCAATCCAATATGGCCGCTGCTTGTGACGTCATCCCAAGCAGTGCCACCCCACTATTTGGGGGACAAGACTCACAGAAGTCTCACAGGTGCTGGGTTCAAGATGATGGAGGCCTGTCATGTCCCTGAGGCTTCTGTTCAGGAGGCCCCAGTCTTGGACCCTTGGAAGGTGCTCTGCCAGCTAGCTGTGGTCCCCATTGGAATCAACATGAAACGATGTGAAGCAATGCAAAGCCTCGCAAAGCCTCACCACACAGCTACCAGCCTCATCGGAATTGACGCCGAGCAGTGTAAAGCCCCGCAAAGCTTTGCCGCACAGCTGCATAGCTGCCAGCTCCATCTAAACCAATGCAAAGAAACGCAATCCCCGCCAAACTTCACAGCACAGATCACCGGAACTGATGCAAATCCCTGCAAAGCCTCACTGCAAAGCTTCATTGGAACCAACACTGAACAATGCGAAGCCTCCCAAAGCAACGTCGCACAGACTGAGTACCAGAATTGAAGGTACTTTGTTCAATGGGCCTAACTTGGCCACTGTAGCCAGCCCATGCCTGAACTTGTGACTTTGTTCCATTCCAGTGCAACCAGATATCCAAAGTTGGCGCTTTGTGCTGTAAGGTGCTATTTGCACTTTAAAATTGCTTATGTCTGGTTCAACTGATTGGAATTTCTGTCATTTTGGTGTCATATAATTTATTCCATTTTTAAATGTTACTCTATTTTTCTAAATTGGTATGGGAGTTTTCTTGGTTTGTGTTTTCACTTTATTACTGTTTTAAGAGCTGCATAAATACTTTACACATTGCCTCTAAGTTAAGCCTGACTGCTCTGTGCCAATCTACCAGAGGGTTGAGTACAGGTATTTTGGGGGTTAAACTTCCATAAAAGCGACTAAGTCAGAATGTAGAACTCTTCACTGGGGCTTCGACCTAATGCCTCCTGATGATGACCCTCCCTCTTGGATACCACCTGCAGCCTTGCCCCGCTGAACTTTACCTTCTCAAAACATTTTTCTTGAAAATTCTTCCAGGTCGAAAAGTAAGTGCTTTTTACATCCGAACCGTGCGTCATCACGGTCAGACATATTTTCAACTTTGACCCAATCTTGCGTTACTTGATGTTTGCAGTTGGCGCTCTGAATTTTTAGGTGCTAGTTTTTGCTAAGGGCTTAAAAATGAATAACTCTCATTCTACTGATTGGATTTGAGTCATTTTGGTGTCAAATAATTGTTTTAAATGTACTCTTTTTTTGTAAATTGGTGTGGAATTTTTCGTGAGTTGTCTTTTCACTTTATTACTATTTGAAGTACTGCATAAATACTTTACACATTGCCTCTAAGTTAAGCCTGACTGCTTTTTGTGCCAAGCTACCCAGGGGTAAGCACAGGTTAATTTGGGGTTTGCTTGTGTTTCTCCCTGAGAGAGATTGTCGTTGCTGCTTGAGTAGGGTTTCACCTCCTACCCCAACCAGTTGCCCAACTTCTTACACCAAATGTCAAAAATCCAATAAGGGAAAACAGTAATAAGAATTTTAAAAGTTTTAAGTAGGAATAGCGTCATGAAGAACATAGCGCCAATGATAGTTAATTGTTGCAGTACAGCGGAACCTAGGTGCATTTTGAGACTGACTGTAATAGAGCGCGGGTCAGATAAACCAGTCAGGTTCTTTTTGGTCAAAGATTTTACTTTCTGATTTAGTCCTTTAACTCCCAATCCATCACAGGAATACTCTTCTAAAGCCCCGCTGGACTTCAGGGCAGGTACTTAGAGACTCGCAGGGTGTCAGACAGAGGCCAACAGCAAGGCCCAGTCCAGGGCTAGTTGCCAATGGTCAACTGGGCACTTGTAGCTTGTTGTACCCCTGTAGCTTGAACAGGGATGTCAGCCTTATGACCATTGGAGTCCACTTCTTGGTCCTGGGTACAAGAGGGAGTAGGTCCAATCCTACAGGGCTCCTCTCAAGTCACAGACAGAAGGTCCAGTCTTCTTCTGTTCATCCTCAGACCCATATAGTGTTCTGAAGTGATTGCCTGGAGAGGTTACATTTACAAATGGCAAGAGCTAGTCTGGGGTAAAGACTCCTGGGCACATCCTAAGCAATGCGGTTAAAGTTCCTGGGGTCAACCCTACCTATTTTGGGCATTTTCAATATTGAGAACCTTCCGCCATACTATACTCTGCTCTGAAAGCTAGAGGGTGTGTGTGGTGAGTGCACTATAACAATTCTAGTGTCCTCCCATATCTAACATCAAAATCTGATTTGAAGCAGCCACTGTCCCCCCAGTAAACTCGGAGACAGAAGTATGGTCAGGCAAAAGCTTGGTGTTCTAGCAACCAGACAGTAGATACACAAGAATTGTCTGATCATCCTGTTTTCTACCTTTCACCTGCGTCCCAGTGTTATATGTAAAACCCAAAGACAGAATCCTGTTACGAAAAAGCAGGGATTTCCAGCAACAAGAGAGTGGATACACACGAATTGTCTTGGTATCCTGCTCTGTGCTTTTTCAATGTGCCCCTAGGGTTATATGTAAACTCAGCAGACCTGTCAAGCAGGATTTGACACTGTAATGTCCAAATGGATGCTCACAGCCCCAACCAAAAGGAGGAGTCCTTTCCCATTCCATTGGCCATGTGGCTTATAGTCTGTCAACCAAAGGTTATGTATAGCAGACACAATTGAGGCTCCTCTGGCAGAAACGTGACGGGTTAGCAACCTCTAAATGGGGTAACAAACCACAAGTGTGGTGGAGAGAGCAACCACTGATTTTTGGCCAATGCTCTTCATGTGCCAAACTCTAAATTGCTCCCTTTTTCTGCTATTCACTTTCCTTATAACATAAATGTAAAACAAGGTTGTTTGAACAAAATATTGAGTTTACAATTTTGGAACACATAAATAACAGAACAAAAATATTGTGATTCAAACACATCATAGTATAGAATATTGTTGTCAAGATTATCAATTATTTTTGGTAAATAATATAATTTTCAGGAATATTGGGGCACATGCATCAAGCTAGGCAATTGCGATTCCTTAATAGCGATTATTAAGGAATCGCTATTAAGGAATTGCAATTGCCTATGCATGTAGGTTTCGCTAAAATATTAGCGATTCCTACACATTCCTTAATTGTGAATCGCAAATTGCAATTCGCACTTAAGGAATGGCTTCCCATTCATTCATATGGGCCTAGAGGCCCATAGGAATGAATGGGATGGTATTCGCAATTTGCGAGCACCAAATAGGTACTCGCAAATTGCACATGCAATTTGCAAGGGTGATAGGGGGCCAAAAGGTCACCCTGATGCACCCCAATACAGGTAAGTGTGCACATGTGGCGCACATACATGCCCTAAGCGCATGTGTGTGTGCCACATGGCACTTAGAAAAATGCCAAAAAGTGCATTTTTCTAAGGATTTGCAAATTACCACCAACTTGAAGTTGGTGGTAATTTGCGAATCCTTAAAGCAGGGCCGCAATTTTTTTGAGGCTTCCTGCATTGCATTTAGGGAATCGCAAAATGCAATTCCCTAAATGAATTCGCAAAATAGGTAATCGCATAAATTGCGATTCTCTATTTTGTGATTTGCTTTGGGCTTGATGCATCCCAAATAGCTCAATAGCGGTGGCAAACGGGCCGATTCTGTGAATCAGCCCGTTTGCGACCGGTATTTTGCTTCATGCATGTGCCCCGTTTTTTTAAATATTGTTTTCAGCAATTTAGTTGTTCAAAATATACTTTTTAAATGATTTTAATGTGTTTTTAGTTAATATATCAATTTTAGGTGTTAGTATTGTTGGTATAATTATTATTAATTTTATAAAATATAGTTTGCAATTTTAAGTGATTTTATGTTTTAAAAAAATGTTAGTAGTTTATAGTGTCATAGCGGGTTATTGGGTTTGTATGATGATAGGAAGGGCTGATATGTAAAATAAAAATATTTTAAACTTAATGTTAATTTGTTTTTATTGTTAATTATATTTTTAATTGATTACAATTAAGTAACTTTTTAAGTGTTGTATTACATTTTGAATTTAAACTTAAATTGACATTTTATTTTTATTATTAGTAATACTTAAGTTATAGTTTAGAAGTGGGTTGTTGGGCTTGCTTGGGTATAGTGGGAAGAGTGGGAAGTTAAGTTATACATAATTAAAAAAATATTGTTAATTAGTTTTTAAGTGTTAATTAATTATGTAATTGATTGTTAATTATTTTGAATTTTGTAAATTGTTAAATAAAATTTTGTTTAAGTTATATTTTAGTTTTGGGCTGCTGGATTCTTAGGGGAATAGGTGGGGAGTTAAATAAAATGAAATGCATCTTAATTTATTGATAATTTTTTATTTAAATATTATTTAATTTTAATAATGTAAATTACTTAGGGTTCTATTACAATGTCGGTCTTACGAGCATCCGACCGACACCGTAGCAGGAATGGAACCACCCGACTATTAGTAGGCGGTTCCACCCGCAGCATTAAGATGTGACCGCCCTATGGGCAGTCGGAAATATAAATGTTTCTATTGCAGCTTGTGCAGCAGCCGTAAAAGGGCCACAGCACAAGCTGCAATAGAAAAAAGGATGTTTTCAAACATCCCTTCATGTGTGGCAGGCACCATGTGGTGCCTGCCACATGGTGCAGGGATGTTTAGGCGGGCACTATAGGTGCCCCCCAGGTTCCCTGCTAGGGGCCCCCAAAGTCACTTTCAACCTACCTTTTCATGGCGTGCGGACCGCCATGAAAGGGCGGGCGGAAAGTGACATCGTAATCCCAATGGCGAAGCCTAGGCTGGCTCCGCTGTAATTTTGGGATTACAATTCCGCCCGCTGCCCTGACAGGCTCTGTGAGCCCGTCGGAAGCGGAGCGGAATTCCCCCGTGGGTTTTCCTTCAACTGCCAGTATCATAATACGCCGGTCGAACGAAAACCTATGACCCCAACTCTCCTGTTGATTATGGGCCTTCTCAATGCCTCTTTACAGGAAGGTTATGTTCCTCCGGAAAGGAAACAGGCCATGGTGCTCCCTCTGTTAAAAAAAACCCAACGCAGATCCTACTATGCCATCAAACTTCCGGCCCATTTCGCTGCTCCCAGTCTTCTCTAAGATCCTCGAAAAACATGTTAATTCCCAGTTGACATCTCTTGTTGAGTCCCAGAACCTTCTTCACCCCTCCCAGTTGGGTTTTTGAGCAGGATTCTCTATGGAATCTGCTCTTCTTGGAGTCACCGAAATGCTGTGGCATCAACTAGATCAAGGCGACACGGTGGCACTTATTTTACTTGACCTCAGTGCAGCATTTGATACGGTGTCTCATGCTGTTCTACTGAGAGTTTTGCAGTCCTTGTGCCTTGGGGGCTCAGCCCTACAGTGGTTCCGCTCTTCCCTAACCGTCCACACTTTTCAGGTTTTCTCTGTCTCGGCTAGTTCTAAACTCCATCTCTCACCCTATCGAGTTCCACAAGGCTCGGTGTTGAGTCCTTTGTTGTTTAATGTTTATATTCGACCTCTGGCAGATGTTGCAGAGGAAAGCGGGGCTGTCCCTATTCTCCTATGCTGATGACACGCAGATAATCTTTTCCCTCACTTCATCCAAGGGATCTGACTCATCTGTTCTTCAGGCTGGCCTGGAAAAAATTGCGTCTTGGATGCAAATCAATTTACTCAAATTAAATGGAGATAAAACCGAAGTCATGAGAACAAGAACAAGATCTCTGGGGATCGCAACACTGGCCCTCCGAAATGGGTACCCTACCTCAGCCTGTACATCAAGTTCATAACCTGGGATTCATCATTGACGACCACCTGTCAATGAAACAACAAGTCACGAAGGTGGCCTCAACTTGTTTTACCATCCTAAAATGGTTAAAGAAATTTTATGGATGATACTCCTCTCCGCTCAAAAAATGGTAGTCCATGCCTTGATCACATCCAGGCTGGACTACGGCAATGTTCTATATTTAGGCGCCAACAAGGCTACTGTTCAAAGAGTGCAGGTGGTGCAAAATGCGGCTGCCAGACTGCTTTGTCAGATTCCGAAGACTATGTCAGTCGCCGGCTTTCTCCGCGATCTTCAATGGCTAAAAGTGGAGAATTGGGTTAAATTTAAAGCCTTGAGCTATATGTTCAGAATTAAATCTGGAGCAGCCCCTCAATACTTGAAATCTTTAGTCCAACTGTATATACCTTCTCGTCCTCTGCCCTCTGCTGGACAGTCGAAATTGACTATTCCTAGAATTAAACTCATTCGGATGCGCGGTAGGTCCTTCTCCTTCCTTGGACCCTCCCTATGGAACTCTCTTCCTAGCTCAATTCGGGAAGAAACCGTTTTCGGCAGTTTCCGTAGAAGAGTGAAGACGTGGCTATTTAATCAGTAATTTTTCTCTTTTCCCCCTTCCCTGCCATGCTGGCGCCGGGAAACCCCTTGGGGTAGCTGTGCGCCTTACAAATTAAAATAACATAACATAACATGTCAGGTGGAAAGCCCCCAACGAGCTGTTGGATGGCTTTCCAACTCACATCATAATAAGGGCCTTAATTGATCAATTTTTGTGCAATGGTTGTACAGTTTCATTACTTTTAATATGTATTTTAGTTTTTATATTAATTGATATGTATGCCCAATGTATTTATTGGTAATTAACTATGGATAATTATTTGTCTTTATTATTGTGCACAAAATGTTTAATTTATTTAATGGTAAGTGTTTGCGAAATGTTGCTTGTGCAATTATATTTGTTACTTTAGTAATATTTGTTTTTTTATGTATTTGTTTATTTGACTGTTAGGGAAGTTGATATTATTACATGCAATTTTTTTTTCCTTCCTTTTTTAACTTAGATGATGTCTATTTTTGTTACATATGTATATATATATATATATATATATATATATATATATACATATATATATATATATATATATATATATATATATACACACACACATATATATATGTATACATACATATATACAGCTATATTATCTACTGGCGGTCGCCAGTAGATAGTTATAGTTAGGACCTATTTTCCATAGGAAATCCGCAACATTCTATTTGAAATAACGTTGGCGCCGGTTGACGAATCTTCGCGAAAGTTTCCAACTTGTTGGGGCGCTCCGGTCCGCTCCTATCCTGAAAGTCTCGGTGTGATTCGTGAAGCGGGGGCCGAGAAAAAAGGGGGGTCCCAAAACGCGTTTTCCCCATTCATTTTTCCATAGGAACCTTTAGTCGCAGCTACAGCCCGAACTGCTGAACGGAATTACACCAAATTTGGCAAAGAGGTAGCCCTTGGTTCAGTGTCGTGCCTTTTGCTTAAATGGTGTAAATCCATTCAGTAGTTCCTGAGAAAATCAAAAGTAAAGTCACATATATATCTATGGCCGAGTAGGGTCCGCGTACCCTCCCGATCACGAGCTGCATGCTAATTGGTTGTCAAGTGGCTGTCAACACTCCAAATCAGGAAGTGTTGGCAGCCATTTTGTCCCTCGGTAGAACCGAGGGACAGAAACAAGTGTGCAAAGCGCAAAAGGGGGCAGGGTAGAAACACCCTGACTCCCTAGGTCTGCTCAGGGGTCCCACAAGGACCCCCTGGGCAGAAAAACATTTTTTTTTTAAACGGCGGGATGCGCTTATGGTGCGCGGATCCCGCCGAATAAAAAAACAACACAAGAAACAAGTGCGCAAAACGCACAAAGGGGGCAGGGTAGAAACACCCTGACCCCCTAGGTCTGCTCAGGGGGTCCCACAAGGACCCCCTGGGCAGAAAAAAGCATTTTATTTTTTAAGGAATCGGCGGGATGCGCTCAGGGTGCGCAGTTCCCGCCGATAAAAAAAAAAATCGAAGCGTGGTCTCCCGCGCTTCGATTGTATTTTGCCCCCGGGTGGCCCAAGTCCCGGGGGCATGCGGGGGTGGGTTTATGTTTTATATGGGGGGCCTCTAAGGCCCCCCAAGCCCCGGTGACCACCACCCCCCGGGGCTTTGTAAAAAAAATGGTGCGGGAGGGCTCTCCGCCCTCCCGCAGCCCCGGGGACCACCACCTCCCCGGGGCACTTAGAAAATAAATGTGGGGGTCCGTTACGGACCCCCAGAGCCCCGGGGACCACCACCTCCCCGGGGCTGTGCAATTGAAGGGAGGGGGGCCGCGCGGCCCCCCTCCTGGAGCCCTTAATGGCCCTGGGGACCGCCACCCCCCAGGGCCAGCTCCTGCAGTGTCCCGGGGTGCCTACCCCCGGGACACTGTAGTTTGCTATGGCAGGGCGGTAGCCTCGCGGCTCCCGTCCTGTCATAGCAAACTGCTTTGGATTTTGGAAGAGCGAGCAGGAAACCTACTCTCTCTTCCAAAATTCAAAGCAGATTGCTTTTCCACACGGGGAGCCTCATCTTAGCAGCTCCCCATGTGGAAATGGCCTGAGGAGGGGGGCCACGCAGCCCCCCTCCAAATATTTAAAATTTTAAAAAAAGAGGGCCGGCCCTGGGGGATGGGGTCCCCAGGGCCAATATAGGCCCAGGGAAGGGGGGCCACGCGGCCCCCTTCCCGTTTTATTTTAATTAAAAAAAAAAAATGAAAATCCTCATGCCCCGGGGGATGGGGTCCCCGGGGCCAAAAGAGGCTAAAAATAGAATAAAACCCATGTGGGTAGATGCAAAGTCTCGTATTGCACCCTGTCATGCTTTCCAGTTGTTGCCAGTGAAAACTGCCTCCCACAATGCGCTGACACCACTTGGCGCCAACATGGGCCCGCTCACATGCGGTGGGCCTCCCTTCACGGCTGGGCTCAGCCGCTCAATATCACCAAACAGAAGGATAGCCCGATGAAAGGAAGCCAGCCGGCAGGTACGTATTTCATCTTTTTATTGGAACAACTTGCCAACAGGTAGCAGCGTAGAAAAAGCCTCCCACAATGCGCTGACACCACTTGGCACCAACGTGGGCCCGCTCACAAGCGGTGGGCCTCCCTTCGCGGCTGGGCTATATATATACAAACATAATGTAATTTAACAAGGTTTTATATTAAGTGTTCAAATATTTTTACTAGATTAATAGGACTTGTAGTCTTATATGTAATCCTTTTGACGTCAGACACCTTCCCTACTGTTCCTTAGACTGCAGTGGGAATAGTAAATCTAACCCTTCCAAAGTCCAACACTTTCCTACTGCTGCTTAAACTGGAGTGGCAATAGTAAATCTAACCTCTCGATAGTCCAACAATTTCCCTAATGGTGGTTAGACAGGATTGTGACTACAAAATATAACCCTTCGAAGTCCAATGCTTTCCCTACTGTTGCTTAGACTGGAGTGGGAATAGTAAATATAGCCCCCTCCCCCGAAGTGAAGTCCAACACTTTCTCTACTGCTGCTTAGACCAGAGTAGGAATACTAAATATAAACACTCTAAAATCCAACGCTTTCCCTACTGTACTTAGACTGGAGTGGGAGTAGTAAATCTAACTCCACTGAAGTCCAACTCTCTCCCTACTGTTGCTCTGAACGAGGTGGGAATAGTAAATCTAAACACTCTGAAATTCAACTCTTTCCCTGCTGTTGCTTAGACTGGAGTGGAAATAGTAAATGTAATCACTCCACAGTCCAGTGCTTTCCCTACTGTTGATTAGACTGGAGTGGGAATAGGAAATCTAACCCCTCCGAAGTTCAACACTTTCCCTACAGTTGTTTAGAATGGAATGAGAATGGTAGCTCTAACTCCTCCAAAGTCCAACACTTTCCCTGCTGTTGCTTAAACTGGAGAAGGAACAGTAAACCTAAGTCCACTGAAGTCCAACATTTTCCCTACTGTTATTTAGACTGGTGGTAATAGTGAATCTAACTCCACCGAAGTCCAATATTTTCCCTACTGTTGTTTAGACTAGAGTGTGAATAGTAAATCTAACTCCTCGAAGACCAAAGCTCTCCCTACTGTTGCTCTGTCTGAGGTGGGAATAGTAAATCTAAACATTCTGAAATCCAACTCTTTCCATGCTGTTGCTTAGACTGGAGTGGAAATAGTAAATGTAACCACTCCGAAATCCAGCGCTTTCCCTACTGTTGATTAGACAGCAGTAGGAATAGGAAATCTAAGCCCATCGGAAGTCCAACACTTCCCTACTGTTGCTTGGACTGAAGTGTAAATAGTGAATGTAAACCCTCTGAAATCCAACACTTTTCCAACTATTTCTGAGGCTGGAGTGGGAATAATAAATGTAACCCCTCCAAAGTCCAACACTTTCATTACTGTTGCTTAAATTGGATTGGGAATAGTACTTCTAATCTTGCCAGAGACCAACACTTTTCCCAATATTGGTGAAATAGTCATTATAATATTATTTGTTTATTGTTTTTATTTTATATTGTTTGTTTTTATTTTTTTATTGTTTTAATGTTTATATTATTTTTAGTAAATGTGTTTTTGATGTTTATATATATTATATATTAATAATTCACTATGCATTGGTGAAATCAATTAATATATTTTGTTATTGAATTGTTTATATGAATTTGTGTATATTAATATGCATGCTTTTTATAGTACTACATTTTAGTTATTCAAACATGAAAATGAATACAATGTAAAATTATTATTTTTCATTGAATAGGTGATAACATATATATGTATATAGATATATAAATACACACACTTATATATGAGTGTTTACATAGACATTTATTTATATGTATGATTACATAATTAGTGGAATCTACTTACTTTCCATTACCTTAATGTTACATATAATAATATTTAACATTTACTACTTTAAACTGTGTATATATATTAGAAAAACATTATTTTTGTATGTTTTTGGATGATATTACTATCCATAATATTTTTCTTCGATATTTCTGTCTTTTACATTATAAGTACAGGAACACATTAGTGTGGTAAACAATATTTTTGGCAACAATATTGTTTAGCACAATAATGTGCCATTTAACCAATGCAACCACTGGCAGGTATAGGCTAAACTAGAAGCTTTTAACTTGGCCTCTTAACTTATTCTAGCAACTCCTGCAGCACTTGCAGAATGGAACGTCTAGATAGAGTTAGTACATGCTGGGTGTGTCTCCAGCCATGTATAGTGTTCAAAAACCTTTGTTCCACTCCAAAAGTGTGGTACAACTTGCCACTACACATAAGAACCTGTTCCTCACTTCTTGAAATCTGCAAGAAGCTAATGGCCTTGCTTTTCGAGTAGTCCCACTAGGCCTTTGGTGATAGTGCACTCTACAGATCTTCACCTAATGTAACATAACATAACAAGTCATGACATGACATGACATAACATAACAACATAATACAGTTAATAATCAAGGAACACTATTTGTGCTCACAAATTTCAGATGTCTTGTCACTTATGTAATCTTGACTTGTCTCATTTTTTGTTGGTGGTAGATCCTAGGCGGGGAAGTAAAGACATAGGCAGTTCATTCTCTAGGAAAGAAAACACTGTCTGATACGTTGTGCCAACTGAGCTCAGACATCAGACAGACTATGCTGATTTTCAGTGAAAATTAAATACACACTGATTTGCAACATATTGATGCACTATGGAAGTATTACGCACTGAAAATTCTGGTATGTGTAAAGTGGTCAAGTGTTTTTAGGTTATTCTGTTAGAGTGAAGGGGCAAAGTGAAATAGCTACATCTGGTGACAAAGCACTTAAAAAAAACAAATAACAAAGCATAACATAGCATAGCATAACATAACACAACATAACATGATACAACATGATATTACATAGTGCAACCACCACCCATATATCACTTCTGATGCCCTACAGAGCTAAACTTTAATCACTTCTTGAAGCCTTGGGGTGTCCTACTAGATACCTGGTGATTCATCACCCATCAAAATACCAATGACACACAATTCTCACGCAACATTTCATCCACCAGAAACATAGAAACCTCAAAATTGATCCTTATCCAGTCACAGGCATGTCACAGGCTTTTGCAGCGCTTTTGTTAAATGTTTCCTGTAAGGTCCACTTGCCACATAGCGTGAGTGGCTATTTCTAAGTTGAAAAAAAACATCTTCCAAGGAAAGGGAAAACACAGCATCCCTAAAATCTGGTATCATCTAGTGGTATATCAGTGTTAGCCGCCTCATCTAAAGTAACCAGGCCAGGCTTGCGTCAAACCTATAAATACTGACTTCACCTACTTACAAACTGTGCTTAGTCACTAGTAGTCCATGTTAATTTACAGGTATTTTTTTAAAGCCCACATCATGAATACAGCACAAACACCCTTGCTGCAACCAAGCAACGTAAAAATGTGAAACCTTTATTCCCACATTCTAACTTTTAAGCAACTCTAGCGTCTCTCGTTTTAGTGCACAATGATGAAGGCACTATGGGCCTCGTTGGCATCAATCCAGCCCTTCTAAAAGTGGCAAACCATTTTTTTCTTAGATAATCAATTAGATAAAAAATTCTTATAACCACACTTGCACGTTTGTGTGCTTAGTCAGCATTACTATTTAAAATATTATGCATTACCTACATAGAAGTCATATCTAAGAAACCAGACCCTGATTCATTTTAGGCTAACACAATCACTCCTGCATTTCAGACATCTAAATATCCACCTACTCTGACCTCTAGTCATCCGATTACCCATCAGTTGCCCCCGTCACACTCATGCCATAAACTGATTAATTCCCTTTCCTTCTATCATTCTTCAGTCTAACGAACACACTGCGTCACCAGCCACCTATATTATTTAATAATGTACAATTTATTAGGCCTGGGCGTGAAATGATGCTCCTCTCACGGAGTTTGCAGAGATTTTCCCACTCTGCATAGCGCGTAGAGTTCTAAAAACCTCTGTGGAGTGGAGCGGAGTTTTTTCCTTGCTCTCGCTCACCAACGTTAAGTTGGCAAGCCCGAGTGAGGAAAATCTTTCTCCATACCACCTCCCAGCGAGATTTCTCAACGCGGGCGGTCGCGGATGGTCACTACTACTCGGATTGAGAAACCGGCCATTCGCATTGAGGAAGGTGCCACTCAAGCAGAACATCTACTTGAGCGGTTGAAAGAAGCAGCACCCTCTTGTGTGGTGCCGTTTGCGCTGATTTTACAGCACGGGACATACACCTGGTGCTAAAAATCTGCGCGAGCGGCGCGATGTAACACACTCTGCTGCTTGGGGAACGCCGCGTAGCATGGTGGAGTTTTTTGGTCACTTCAAAGAGTTTCGCTTACCAGAACTCTGAGAACTCCGCCCAGGCCTCCATTTTATACAATGATTTGTGCTAAACTGTCCTGAGCTAGCAAATACTTCTTTTTCTGTTTATGCTCTAAATTTTCTTAAATGTAATGCACCCCTTGAAATAAGTAAATTGCTAAAATATCACAAATTAAAAATACACAAAAATTTAGAAAAAGAAAAAAGGCAGAGTAGTGGACTTTTTAAAGGAGTGCGGTGGGTGGTGTTACATCATTATAGAAAGTAAGACAACAAAGAAACCCCTTCCATTTTCTGCACTTTATCAAAATGAGATTTTTACAATGACAAAACAGCTTCAATAAATTAATACCTTTTCCTTCATACATTTGTTTAGATTAAAAACATTTCTCAGGGCAGACTTTACATAAACACAGCAAATATTATAGTTATTTTTTGTTTTTATAACCTTTGGTTATATTCAATACCAAATACCTGCACACTGTGAATTAGAGCAGACAGTGCACCTTTTTTCTCACTGAATTGAGAAACAATTATTTTAACATTAGATTAAAAAACTTTCTCGAATGCGATTTACAGAGAAGAGAGAATGACTTGAAGGTAATGGAGTCGCAGATTTCCTGTGACTTTGACTCAGAATTTAAGTCTCTACAACAAGTTATATGGATAAGACTAAAACAAAAACAAAATCAGATTACATTTTATTATTTAATTTTCATTTGTCTCTAAATGTTCATGGACCAAGGTAACGGTGCCACAGGGATCTGCACTAACCACAACCATTATTTAATCATGTTTTTCTTCATGGTGGTACAAATGATCAAATCGTTCAGCATTCAGTAATACAACTGTAGCAATTACATGCAACGTCTGGTTATATTGTTCTGCATAAACAAACGTCTTTTCAAATTTGCTTCCATAGGGTCACTCTTGTTTTTGGACGAAAATTTCAGACTTTTTAGGATTTCACAAAGAGTTTTAGGACTACTCCATGAAATCCAGGATGCTCCTAGACTACCGAAAGTACCTACATCCGCAGGTATTTGTGCACGTGGAAATGTAACTGGTTTAAATTTGACCATAAATACATTTCAACCAAAGGGTGATTGCAACTGAAAAATTATTATTTCTTGTATTATTTATCCATGGGAAAATATTCCCTTTCTCAGGAAACCCATCAGTTTGGGGATGACAGTTTTCCATTATCACTTTGAAAAACACATTCACTCATGTCCATAAAAGGAGTCAGTTTGCAAACATCTTTGGGCTGGTAATCTACCTACAGCTTGTTGGCAGTGGCGGCTCGCAGAGGGAGTGCTGCGGGGCGGTGAGGCGGGGCGGGGAAGGGGCAGGGTGGGGGGGTAGTGGACTCCGACATACGGTGGAACGGAGTAAAGTAAGTAAATAAATAAATAAAACAATTTACCTTGCGCGCGCTGCATCGCCGAGTTGGCGATGCAGCACGCGCAAGGTAAATTGTTTTATTTATTTATTTACTTACTTTACTCCGTTCTGCCGTATGTCGGAGTCCACTACCCCCCCCACACTGCCCTTCCCTCGCCCCGCCACACCACCCCGCAGCACTCCCTCTGCGAGCTGCCACTGCTTATTGGTACGTACCCAGAAACCTTTCTGGTGACCCAATCCAGGTATGCTCACAAAGCTGTCCTACTAGATGTACTTGCATAGAAACTCCAACAGGATGGCCTAAACCCAGTATGACCAAGGCCGAGTACCACTATTTCTGATTCTGTGAACTTGCCCCTGAAAATAAAAATGTGTGGCCCTTGGAGGTACGAAGGTGTGAAAAACCTGTTTTGAATTTAACCCTCAGTGTCACTTGAGCATGGCCAAAATCACTTTCTCTACACTTCTGTCAATGTACACATCAAGAACTGCCGAAGGAGGGAATGCGCAAGAGTGCAAGTGGGTGTGAGAAAAACTGGTGAAAAACCTGTTTTGACTTGAACCCTCAGTGTCACTTGAGCATGGCCAAAATCACTTTCTCTACCCTTCTGTCAATGCACACATCAAGAACTGCCGAAGGAGGGAATGCGCAAGAGTCCAAGTTGGTGTGAGAAAAACTGGTCAGCCCATCACTCTATTAATTCCTTTGTCACATAGAGATATGTTACCACATGTGCAGCCTCAGAGCTAGCTCCTCCTTTTCCTTGCCTGGCCCAGTGCGAGAAAATGTGCACAGTAGGCAGGGGGAAATTGTGACATCTGCTTCCTTAGACTGTGCCCGAGGTGGCAATGCTCATGCTAAACGCAAGATTTGCTACATATAGTAACCTAATACCCAGAAATGCTGAAATACAATGCTATAATGTAAGCTTTCTTTATCAGATGTGGAAATAGATGGGGCTTCTAGTGTCGGCATGTCAGAGGAAAATCCTTTGAGGCCCAGCGTCTGAAATGCTTGGTGATTTGGCATTTAGAGCAATGCACTTCCTAACCTTTTCCACCACTTGGTACACACTTTGCATGTCCCTCTAGTGAATGTGTTCTTGCTATGCCTGGGTGTCCATCAGCTGTTTGGATTTTGCACAGTTCAGATGTGCACTGTGGGCTTTGAAAATCAGCCCCTTATTGTATTTAATAACACACCGCATTGTTGAAATTTGTCCTGTATTGCTTGAGAATAACTGCCTTTAATTTTCAACGAATCAGTTGTAGATATTTATGAGAACACACATTGAAAATCCAATACATGCCATCTGCACTAAAAAACAACAGGGAAGGTAACTTTATTACCTCTTGTAGCTGGGGTGCCAATCGATAATCCAACCTGTTTCTACCTCATGGAAATAGGGAATATCTAAGACGACTCTTGAGGGCCTCACTGTTAGGATTCTCCAGACTTTAATCTATATTTCATCCACCACGAGCAATTGCGAATATGTTAGGTAAATCCTTCTATCTTCAATCAAGTGCCTTGATATGTTATATTATTGTTTGTTCTATAGGAATGCCTCTCTTCCCAAGAAGAGTGGTGGATCTCCTCATTTATATTTAAAGGCTTTTGCCTTACAACTTATATAGTTGATCAGATGTATTTTCAGCCCTATCAGTATTGACATATTGCATTTGCAATTTCTTAAACAACCACATTAGAATTTGTCTTCTCTGTTTCTCATCCCATGTACTGGGATGAAGGTATTGCACACAGAATAGTATGCCATGGAAAATTAGTAAATGGTTAGTCTGCTCAGGGGCCTAATTTGAACGTTAAAGCATTCCTTGACCTCCACAGAGGTCAAATGTATCAGAGCCACCTCCATACCTCTCTAGGATCTTTGCCAAAGATCAAGGCAAGAATTATTTACTTACTTACTTATGCCTAATGTCTACTTATGTCGATCAACCAGGACTCTCCAGCTATCTCTGTACTGGGCTTTTCTTTAAATCTGACTCCAGGTGTAACCCATCTCCTTGCTGTCAGCCTCTAGGCCTCAGTGCCAGGTGTTTCGTGACTTTCCTCTTTTCCCTTTCCCTGAAGGGTTCCAGGTCAGGGCTCACTTTGTGGTGTTTGATGCAGGCTTGTGGAGGGTGTGACCTATCCAGTGCCAGCGTCTTTTCATGATTTCTTCATGAGCAGGGAGTTGGAAAGTCTGCTGCCATAGGCAATTGTTGCTTATGGTGTTTGGCCAGCAGATTTGGAAGATTTTCCTCTGACAGGTGTTGATGAAGGTCTGGACTTTGTTAGTGGTGGTCACTGATATCCTCCAAGTTTCTGCTCCATACAGAAGGACCGATTTTATGTTGGTGTTAAAAAGCCTGATCTTGGTTTGCAGTGTTAGGTTCTTGGTAAGAATTGTGAAGTTGTTATTATTTTTCTGTGTCCTTTTTGGGATATCTATACATTCCCAACTCAAGATTTGTGTTTGTGTATTCAGAAACATTCCATATTTTACCCAGTGAAGTTTCACTGAAGAGCAAATCCAGTTTAGTTATCGTGCTTTAAAAGGTGCTCATTTTTTGGTCTTGCCTAAGAAAGCTCATGCGCTATCTGTTGCAAGACATATTGTTAGCTAATAGTGGGCATACAGCCAGCCCATTACTTACCAGTGGTTGGCTTCATTCTCACTCTCATTTTTTTGCTTCTAATTTGTTAGTGTGTGTAGGCTTCAGTGCCTCTTCTTGTGTTTGTCCCTCCCCTGAAGCATGGACCTAATATTTGCCAATTTCAAGTGCTACTTTTATCTTTTGAATTTAGCACTCTATAAGAGTGCATGTGTTTTCCAGTTGTCTCCCTTGTTAAGTTTCCCTCTCTGCTGCGCTTGCTCCTGCTGTGCTTTTACTGCCTGTGTGCTTCCCCCTGCCCTCATGTGTTTATCGAACCCTTCACGTTGCTTTTTCGCTCGTATGTTTCTCCCCACAATTCTACGTTGCGCTCTCTCTCATCCATTTGCTCCCCATCGTCCTCTTTCTCTGCATTTGCTCCCCATACATGTACCTACCCATGCTCTCCTCATTGCTCCCCAACACCTGCGTCCCTGTGTTGCTTTACACACCCCCCACACCCGCGCAACTATTTTTCCAATGCAACTCGGATAGGCAAACAGCAAAAAAGCACTTGTGACATTTTGTAGGCACCAGTATGCTTGGTGTGCGTGCCTACAAAATGACATCGCTGGCTGTGTATGGCTTTTTTACTTGTTTAAAAGCCACGCTGCTCTCCATTGGGGATGCTGTACAGATTGGCTAGAACCATTGGCAAACCCAATAGGTCCCAAAGGGGTGACCTATTGGTTTTGCAAAGCTTGTTGGATTTCAAACTAGGGTGATGTGTTCTGACTCTTTGTTCATTGCTTGACATATGTGTCCTTATTGATCGGGCCATTATTTACTATTGGTATTTACTTTCCAACTAAAAATGTATTTTGCACTGGAAAAGTGCCATTTTCTTCATGCAAATTAGTGCTTTGCACTGCTTTGTATCACTTTATAACAAGGGGCATTATTCATGCATTTCCTGAGTGGCTCGGCACAAATACCCATAGGTATTAAAGCAAATCCTGATGTAGCAAGAAAGCCTGGCTGGCTTTGTGTTAAAAACTATCACCTCCTTACGTAGGTGGAGTAAGGAATAGTAATCTATAGTTACCTAGTGGCACTTACCTTCTCGATATTTTGGTCCTCGATATTTTTGACACACTATTCTGTCCACACAATATTTTTGGATCCAATATTCTGTCAGTGATCCTAGTATTTGATGAAGAAGCACACCCATGGGATGAAAAGTTAAATGTCACCTGCGGACTGCAACACTTATTGTACCATCCACTTATGACACAGGAAAACATTACAAAATGCCAAAGGATGTCTAGATCTGTGACCCTGCTAAGACAACCTGTTAAGGTTATAAAGGGGCTCTCACCCACGATTAACCTGTGGCATGCTTCATCATTGGGCCCCTCACCCAGTATGACAATATGTCTAGGAGGGCTCAACCAGGTTTTGCGAGCTCTTGGGAGCACTTGATATTGTAGACATGAATTATATATAAAAATATTTAGGGTGAAACCACATAATCTAAGTTTAATGATGGCCAGCCTGATAAGATTAAAACACCTTAGTACTGCTTAGTACTATTTCTGAATGCTGGTGACTTATGGCCTTTGAGTCTCTGATCTGGTCTACATGTAATGGCCATCCGTATTTTGCCCATGTGGGTCAGGTGGCCTTCCTCAGGACCAAATATTCTTAAACAATATATCTGGAATCCTATAGTGATTCACAATTTGTGATCTTACCAAACATATACATACACACCCTCATGCAAGCTTACGTACATGGTCATCTGTAAGGCATGGTAAAAGTCATTAGTACATTTTACAGTGATCCTAGTTCATAAAGGGAGGCGAATTAATGTGAGGTACATAATGTGACTGCACTGCAAACGTTCAAACATGATTGTGTTGCAAATGGAGCATGTCACTCGAACACAGAGGGACTAGACAAGAACACAGCAAACAGAAAACAAGCTTGAGGTTACATGAAATATTGTATTCTTAGTTTTTCCACTTACCCCTAATAGGGTAAAAGAAGACCCATAGGGTGCATAGTAGGACTGGCTCTGTGATCAAACTCTAAAGAAAATTCAAAAAGTGAAATAAGCGTTTATTTAAAAAAATTAAACTATAGCCAGGGGAGTGGCACAGTAATGCCTTAATATTAGCTAAGTATTTGTAACAAAACAACAGTGTCTCAACTGGAAATCATTTAACAAGGGCAGTTAAAGACGGTAGTGTACATCATGAGGGACAAAGGGGAAAAGAAGGAGACCACAACGGAAATGGTAAAGAGAAACAATTATTATTTGTAGGTAGTTATAGCAGCACTACAATACAATTAATTGTATGGTGACCATAACACACGAGTGAGCACTGTGCGTGCTGGTGATGAGTGACGGCGCAGTGACACAAGAGTGAGAAGAGAACAGCGTGAACTGCGAAAAAATTAGGAACAACTAACAAAGTGGTCAATGAAAACATAAAATTATGTACAATTGTTGTTTTTAAATTATGACCTAATTTCCACCCCCAGTGACTGAGCTTCCACCATTGATTGCGCTCTCTCTTGCCTGGACTTTGGCCGCCATACTTGACGTAATTCTTGCCTCTTCCAGCACTATTGTTCAAACCAGTGAACATTGTCCTGATGATGGCCTGAAATCAATCAGGTCGAAACGCCGTCGACGACCCAGCACAGAACTTTGGCGCTGTTGTGGTCAATTCATTCATCCCATAATTTAAAAACAACAATTGTTAAATGATTTCCAGTTGAGACACTGTTGTTTTGTTACAAACCTTACCCGGTCTCTCCTTGGGTTAACGGGTCCACTCCTGTAATTGTTTCCTTCATATTAGCTAAATCAAGAGAAAATCACATTATCCCAGAAATAAGGGACCGTCATCAAATGTACGACTCCAAGAGCCCTTGTCTGTGGTGATGCCTAGCTCGCCATCCACTACCCCTGCATCTTAACGGTACCAAAGTGACCGCCAAATAAGTACCTGATTATACATCTGGTGTCACATGTATGACATTATGAGAGAAGATGTATGTCTTCCATTTTTTCAGACAGCGGTCATTGTGTGCTATTTGTGTTCTTTATTCTGGAAAAAACTGGAAATTAATTGTGGCAATAGGTCATCATCATTTATTTGTAAAAGGAGGCAAGATCTATTGAAGTGATGTTACGTATTGCAAATAAAGGTGCTTATGTGTATCATATTTGAATGATTATACAACATAAAACATTATTAAATGAGTGTTTGATGTGTCAAATTCATCATATTTCAAGGTATGCAAAATACTTGCAGTGTGGCCTGTTAACAGGTAAAAGTCTCTTTTTTTAAATATTAGTAAGTCAGCCCTATAGAAGCCTTGCAGCCCACAAGGTAGGGTGCATGGTATTTAAAAGTTGGACACGTAGAAAGTTAATGTTATCATGTCCCTATAATGACAAGGCCCTAAAAGCTATTTTAGTGTGTCAGACCTAGCTTTCCTATGTAGAAATCCAGAGTGCAGAATAAAATACTAATATAGTCGTCTCAGGAATGGGGCAAGTTGGAAAAATTATTTAACCGCTATTTTTAATAGTTATTAAAAATCCAATTCAATGGTGAAGTTGGATTTTTAGTACTTATTAAGGACAAGTAGTTTTTGAAAGCTACCCTTTACCTGCCTAAACTGTCAGAAGCATCTGCCAGCTCCCAGCCTATTCTCAAGCCTGAGAATAAGTGTGAAAATGGTGTGCAATGCCTCTCAGAATCAAATCAAAGGATGTCCTGAATGGGGAGAGAGAACTCCTCTGAACTCTACAGAATATTCTGGGTGGTGGCTGTGGGAACCCTGTTGATACCTCACTGTCAAATCCTGCGTGACAGGTCTGTTGAGGCATATATAACACTTGGGGCACACTTGAGAGGGAGAGACCAGGATGCCAAGACAATTCTTGTGTATTCCCTGTCTGGTTGCTGAAGGGCCCTGCTTTTTTTCTACTGGACTTCTGTCTTTGGGTTTGTTGTAGGTACAGTTTATGCTTCAAACTGGATTTTTTGTTAGATGTGGGAGGACACTGGTGATTTCTTTATGACACTCTCACACCCCCCACCAGCCGTCAGAACCCAAGTTGAGTGCGGTTGTAGACTTTTGTCACCTTTAATATGCCCTGACCCAAGGCATTTTGGGCCTGTTTAAAGTAAGAGAAACAGAAACTACTGAATAAGTGTGTAGGGCTGCCTCAAGAACTTAGCCCAGGAGTCGCACCTACCCACTAGCTATAAATGTGACACCCAAAGGCGCCTTCATCAGAACACTACAGGACTTACGAAAGAATACCAGATGGACTGAACCTGCTGCACTTGGTATCTGTGACCTTTGAGAAGGGCCTGAGGAGGTTGGGCCCTTTTCCACTTAAAATCCAAAGATACAAAGATCTCCAAGGATCATAAGTGTGATCACCTGGGTTACTTCAGAAACATAGAAAACGGAAGAGAACATTCCTGTGAATAATCCCAGCTGACCAGCGGCACTGGACCTGGACTGGACTTTGTTGTTAAACTCTGTCTGACAGCCTGAGAGTCTTTAACTGATTTCCTGAGATCCTGAGGGCATTGGAAGTATACTCCTGTGGTTGTTTGGGCACCAAAAAAAGTTTGGGAACTTTTTGAACCCTTTGTTCCAGAGATCCAGAGCTTCCTTGGGACTGACTGTAAAAAGTCTCCAACAAATGGTTCCATGGTATCAGAGTGAATTTAAAGTGTGTCTCGTGTGCAGAAGAGTTTTTCCTCAGAAACACAACAAAGATCCTTTTCAGATTGGGACTTAGAAACTTTTTCGAAGTTTCCTATTTCCAGACCCTAGCAAAGCCAATCTACTTAGTGTGTCCGACCTATGCTCAATCATGGTCGACCTCAAATCATTCTTAGGTCCTTGTGTACCACAACTATTGACTACTATTGGTGCTTTGCACTTTTTGGTGCTATTTTCACATAAATCTTTAAAAATTCATATCTCTGGTTACACTTATTGGATTATTGTCATTTTGAAGAAATTTTACTTATGAGATTTTTCTCAAAATGTTAAAATAGGAGAGGGATTTTTATTGTGTTGTGTTTTTGACTTTTTAACTTTTTTGATACTTCTAAACTCTTTACACACTTTCTCAAAGTTACGACTGTCTCTGTGCCACAGCTACCAGGGGTTAAGCTCAGGTTTAAATTAATGAAATCTTTGACTTGCCTTAACAAGATAGTGACTTTTTTACTTGTGGTGGCCACTAATCCTCCCAAACTAATAAACCACTCTCTCACTGTTTGCTCTTGCTTCCTTGAGGTAACTGTGGGCCATGTGCAGTGGTAATCATATATGGATGTAAGAAATGGTTGAGTTTGTGGTTAAGTATTTAAGCATGTCATTATCAGCAAGTCTATAGGAGGAGGAGACCTACTATCTCTAGTTTCTCCGTGAACAGCATGTTATTCTGGACACTATGAGCCTTTTTAGTAAGGCCTGACTTTAGAGAAGCTTTAAGCAGCAGACATAAATCGAGTCTTGGGTGACAAGGAAGATTATACAGGCTAGACAGTGCCTATACTGACATTTTTTTGTTGTTGAGTTCTTTCTGTTCCATGCTGCGATTAGACTGTTTCTCCAAGGCCTGAAATCCTTTGAAAGCAAAGCAACACTATAAGAAATATAGTGCAATATAACGAAAAAATATATACAAAAAGTCTCACGTTGAGAATGCCATGGCACCCCCTGGCCTTGGGAGTGCCATGCCTATGGCGGGGTGCCGGTCCCCACCGGAAGGGGCGGGGCTGGTGATGGTGGCGAGTGATGACGCTGGCACCAGCCCATAATGCGCACGGGCATTGGTCCGCCCGGTGCTGGGACCTGGAAGTGCATTAAGCAATTACGGGTCGGGGGAACCAGTTTGCGCCGGACCCTGTCCCTTTAAAAGGGGTGGCGTAGCGGTGTACCGGGGTAGCGGTCTCTTTAACTGTTCACCACTCCGAAAATGCGCTGCCAGCTGCCCCAGCTGGGGCTTGATGTTTTAAACTGCTAACGGTATAGGTGTGTGATCTGTGCCACGAGGGGGGATGCTGGTGGTGGAAACCCCACGGGGGTGGGGAGATCCCGGGGGTGGATGGTCTGCGGTCTGCTTTCAAATCAGGGTGTTGGGGACGGGGACTCGGCAATACTTGCTCATAGAATTTAAACTGCCTTATAAGTTGCAAACAATTTGCTCTCATCGTGAATCAGGTGACTTCACCGCCTCTAGCACTGAATGCGACCATGTACCCCCCCATTGCAACCTAGATTTTGCCAGTACCCCTTCCTACTTTGTTCATTTTGTTTGTTATACTGTGTGATTGTGCTATGAAGTGTCAGTAAGGGGACAGACTTTCTACATAAAACTCAATATTCAAAAACACAAATAAAGCAGAACACGTTTAATTCCATCAGGGAGTTATATTATTTTTAGAAGCTTTCAGTATGACGAAAATGGGTTTGTTTATTTTGTGAGCTGTACAATGCCACATGCCACGGTAAAGACCATTTGGGGACACAACAACGTCTTTACCTGTGCTTGGGTGCTAATGAACTGGCGTAGCACCGGTATACTGATAACACAAGTGGTGTGAAAGTATTTCAAACGCAGGACATGGGTGACGGCCCGGATTGAAGAAACAGTTACGCGTCATAAGTTTACAATAAATAATGTTTCTGTAAGTTAGAGGTCTAGTCAGAGATTTCGTAGTTGTTTGGAAAGTTTTTCATGGCCTGGAGTCAGGTGCACTTGCTTATTCAAGAGGCTGGTGGAAAAGAGTGGATGTGAGCATCTTAAGGAAATTTAGGGTCAGGACCAGAAATAATGTGCTCAACAGTCCCCTTTCTTAATATCAGAGGCTGTCGGTAAAAATGTATAAACTAATCTCAGAAACGAAAACAGAATTAAATGCATCCATGTCTGCACACAAAACTACGGCACTCTGGGAGTGATTTAAAGTTGAAGGGTGTCCCCTGTGCCCTATTTTGAGTGTGCACCTATATACATGTATAGTGCAGAAAGGGCGGACCAACTCTGTTTCCATGTATGTTACAAGGTCGAAAAATGCCGAAAGCCTCAGTTTCCAAACACTTCTGCTGCTCAGTAACAGACATACACACACAGCACAGTGTGAATAATCACTTATGCAAACTTAAGTTTCACCCAGAACCCCATCGGACGTATAGCCACTAAACGTTTACATTAAGCAGCCAAACGAAGCTCCTAGAAGGGAAGCGCAACCAGTCACCAAACAGAGCCCCTTTCAACTTTGCCTGAATGACTGCAGTACAAAAAGCGCTGGCTGCAGGCTGGGAAGCCTGGCTTGGCCCTCATTATGCCGTCAAGGGCTTCACAAAAACAGAACCTGCGCTGAAAACGCCGCTCATTATCACAGATGATCGCTTGGACCCGGCTTTAGTGTTGATTTCAACCTATGCGAATTATGAGCAATGAAGTCTTTACTACTTGGAGCCTTTTTTTTCCAAATGAATTAATGAATTAAATTTATCCTTTCACCAGCTGCTCCGCAGCAGATGGAACCATTTCTGAAGCCTTGTTGAATACAATCCATAAAACTCATTTCCTAGGATTAGCAGTCCAAAGTTTCTTCTAATGTTTATATACCGCTTGGGATTTTGAATTTCATGATGTTAAACTTTGAGGTGAACTATTCGTTTTTTTTACAGATTAATATCCAACAACCATGTTGTTTGGTTTGTTTTATGACTTGCTAACCACAGCGTTCAGGTCGCCTAAGGACACTTCAGCTGAAGCACTGAGACCAGCTCTTTTTATTTTATTTTTTGGGCTGAATTATATTACACCGCAGAAGCAATTCGAATAGAAAAATAGAGACCTCATGTAGTTTTCTTTAGAGGCCAGAATGGTAAACATGTCAAATCTGAACTATGGCCTATGGATTAGTAAACTAAGAAAAATGCACCGTGAATTTAAAAGTGCTTTGTTTAAAATTGCGAGTAGTTTGTTGTGCTTGTTTTTTTTTTGGTTAAACCAATGACATCACAAGAGTGCCTTTGATTTGAATATTTAGGAGAGTGCTCCGTTTCCCTTTACCATGACTTTCAAATGTTAGGCTAGCAAGGCATTGAGCTGAAATTCAGTCAGTGCTGCAATGAGTGAAAAGTTATATTCTCTTTTGTGCAATAATGTATATGCTTTTATGCTGCATAGATCGCCAGCACCGCTAGCTGACAATATCAAAACAAAGAGATAAAAAAAATGCATAAATAAACAGCATTGGAAAGCATGAAGGGTTGCAGCGTGATCCCTGCACCAGCTCATGTGTAACAACAGTGCAGCATTAAACACTGGGAAACCCATGAAGGACCTTGGACAGCTCCGGCCATGGCACCGGCTGCTGCAGTCATCTCACAGAGCCAGTGAAAACCGGAGACATGCAGAGCACCCTTGCACAAGCTCAAAGCACTTTCACTTTTCTTTCCAATTACAGCAGTGTAGCTTGAAATGTTCCATTACTTGCTAATAAAGCAGCTTCCGGGGAAAAATAACTAAAGCTAGTTACAAACTATAAAGTTGTGGTTGGGTGGTGCATCGTCCTGTCATCAGAACTATTTCTTTAAGGGCTCTAAACAAGCTTACCAACTATCCTAGATCGAAGATCTATCATCTATGTTAGATTTTAGGACTGGACTCATTTATAAGGGGGACACATAAATGAGTCTCTGGAACTAGAAAAGCGAGTTATAATCACAGCTTCCTTTTTTATGCATATTGTGTGAATCTGACCAATAACTTCATCTTTCTGCTCCTCAATTTCCTTATCTGCTCCATTGGAAGTTTGTAGAAGACAGTTTAACATATGTATTACAAGCTGTATGGCAAGCGGTGTCACTTATGTAGGGAAGAACTTAAATAGTCTTTCGCTTAAGCGTGAGTTGGACACCGTTTAATGACCGGACACTTTGTCCATACCTGGTTAGATTTACAAATTATTTTGCAGACATAATTTGAACTTATGTTGCAAAAAGTTTAATTTGCAAATTGAAACTTCTAGTTCTGATTCAAAGAATCAGGATTCTTGGTTTTTTCAACATGCAAAGTTCATTTGTGAAATGTGGAAATTGCATCAGTGTGTGTGGGGGAACTTCCACCTCAGCACATTTAGTTGCAGGGGCAGAGTGATGGGTGTTCCTGGGTGGCTTCATCTGTGAAAGGTGGTGGAAGCTCACAATGGGAAATTATCAATAGTTTACAGGTCATTTTCACACCCTGGAAACACTCACACATTTACAGCTGTCAAGGTCATGAGTAAGTCCATTTCCAGGGGTGAACTGAGGGGAACACCCCCATATGTAAAGAGAGGGTCAGGGACGAGGTTCCTCCAAATAGAAAATGACTGCTCTTAAAGAGAAGCATAAAACTTACAAGAACTGTTGAACTTAGCAGTACTTGTCAGTATCTGACAATTTCCACCTGTGGATATCCCAAATACATAAATATCCTGCATGCAAATATTTTTGGGAAGCTATGAATGTTAGAGTTTTCCAAGATTACTGCCGGATTTGTTTCGAGAGTTTAAAAAAACTTGTACATTTGTTCCAAGCATAAGAGTAATCATAGAAGAGCGCATTTCCATCGTTTGACTCTGATTTTTGTGAAGCGGGTCCTACAGAGTAATATTCATTGCCTACTGGTACCCATGTCTACCAGGCCAGGGTGCTGTACATAGCAAAAAAGAATTGATGAAATGTGCTATAAGACTGTCTCGATTACAGCATTTACCTGTGTACATGCATTCTGAGACATATTTCAAGAATGGCAAGAATGTGGTTGTTAACACATGTGCACTGGAGTGCACGTGCACAAGTAGACAACAGACACACATGCACACACACACACACACACACATTCCAGCCCCATAAAAAGGATGTAGGCCAGGCGAAGCTAAACATTAGAAAGTAGCAAGCAATTGAATATGTCAAAAATGACACCAATTCAGAACAATGTTTGTCTTTAGCTGTTCTTCTTTTCATGCAGGAAAACAGCTACAAATAATATCAACAGGACGCAAAGGTACATGTTCGCAACTTGTGACTGTACATCTTAGTGTGCAGAGTGATGAGAGACATGGAGCACATGGGATGCACTGATTCCTGAGAGAGGGTCTTTTCTTCAGTTATTTTATCACCAACAATTATAAAACCATCAGGGACCCGAAAATACAGACACAGTCGGACATTACCAGGGGGATAATTATCACGACAGTTTCGTGATGTGTTTACTTGTTTGTTTATCAAAAAGCAAATACAATTCCTTTCGTTCCCAAAGTGGCATTTGGACAGGTGGTAATGGTGACTTTCCCTGGACAGTGTGCAGCAGCAGAGCAACCTGTCCGTCAAAGGAGTAAGACAAGAAAAGTTCTGGGCATACCTATTCTAGCAGCCAGACAACTCTGGGGCTGGCCTCTCTGGGCTAGAGACGACTGGGAGTGCAAGAGGGACAGTGAAAGGAAACGAAGGGCAGATCGGTTCAGAAAGAGAGAACATTGGAAAACAAAACAACACCAGCGAACGCTGATTCGGGGCACACAACCTCATTGGAGATGACGCCCCAAACAGATCTGGCACGGCAAAAGAAGAGTCCATTCTTCACCGTCCCCAAAACGTCCTCAAATGATAATGGAATTGGCCAGAACTTTATAAAATGGCGTGGTTGTCCCCGAACATGCTCACGCGTTTTTAAATCCAATAGGGGACTCAACACAATGCTCTGCGTGATGTGGTGCTCTAGTTTCTGTCAAGCACATCTGGGCCATGGAGTTGCTTTCAAAAGCCAAGGGGCATGTAATTCTCCGTTCCATTTAATGGTGGAGTGAGCATGGTGACAGCATTAGAGCCCACGCAAGCCTCCCACAAATTTGGCAGGGGGAGGCAGAAAACACCAAAATATTGCCCTACACTATCCTTTGTTTATAAATCCCACCCCAGCAGAGCCTTTCAAACATGCCAGACCCACACACCTGATCTAAATATGTATGTATATGTATGCAACATGTGTATGCACACACACGTGGCATTCACAAAAGCACAAGCATTTAGCGTTCTTAAAGATCAAGAAATAAACATTACCTAAACACAAAACGTCTAAAAAATACAATCCAACCGAGTCGGTAGAAGAGCGCCATTTAAGTTCAGTAAGTTTGCCAACAAATTCAAACATGTCTCCGATGAACGCGCAAATCAAATATCCTGGTTTGCAAATTACCACATCTTAAATTCAGAATCACAAAAGCTTAGCTGATGCATTGGAAAAGCAATTACACTCTGACCTTTCGTTTTCAAAGCGTTCTAGCGCTGATGCAGAAACAAAACCATCATTCACTCACCCAGCGCCCCCCAGCCCTCAAAAGCACCAAATGTTAAACAAAGAGGATTATTTTACTAAAATGTAACTAAGGCTTTTTTGCATTTCAGTTTGAAAACATACGCACTCTGCAAGCTGCAAGCACTTAAAACAAACAAAAAAAAGCCCTGCGATGAGCATCACTTTCTTCACAGGCATCGCGAATCAAAGCGTTTGCCCCGAAGGGAGCACAATAACAACAACAACAACACGGGAAGGACGTGTTGCTAAAAGCGCGTGTGCGTGAAGCAGGGAGACCTGAAGTTAGTGAACTTACTTTGGTGCGCGCACGAGTCCTGCATTGCCGGTCCCTGGTGAGCTGCTCTGCGCGCTAGGGCTGTGTCTTTGAAAGGTAGTTCCCATGATATGACATCCAGCGCCTTTGGCTGCCTGGAGATAAGCACCTGCCCGTGGGTCCCCTCTTTACGTCACACCTCCCTATTCAGAGCTCTTCAATATGATTCACATTTGCACATCAACAGCCTCGCGCGCGTACACAGATTTTTTTTTTCTCTCCCCCCTTTTTCGGCTCTGGGCCCAAAACTTTCACTTTAATTTTCATCACATGATTGCTGTGGCATATGTCCTTCCAAGCCTCCCATATATCAGTCATCATGCAAATGAGATGGAATATCACTCCTCTGCAGCAGATGGCCAGGGATGATAACAATGGCTCAACAGAGGAGATTCAATGTCCCTGACTTTATCGCCACGGCAACAACAGCCTAAAATATATGTAATGGAAGTGGTGCTTATTAATTTTGCAGGCTCAAGTGTTCTGATTTTGTGACTGAATGGGCTGAGTTAAAAAGGGGGCTGTGTCCTTCTGCCTCTGGAAGACTATCTATAAAAGCCAGAGACCTGGAAATTATTTTCAGTGACTAAGAAGGCAACAGCCTAGCAATTATTTGAGTAATTAGGTGTAATTCCTCCCTGTGGGCCTTGTACCCTCCTGTGCTTGCTTCACAGAAGCTCGTGAATTAGGCAGACAGGGATACTGAGGAGGGGAGGCTCGCCTGAAGACACGGGGAGAGAGCTCGCAGGAACTAAGCCTCGGTGATATGTCACTTGGCCTCCAGCAGACTTGGTAAACATAAGCTCCAAGCCATAAGTAAACACAGGCCCCACTTCACAAACACGGGCCAATTACAATCACAAAGGCGGCCACACTTCTGGGTGGGGTTAGGAAGCGAGGGCGGGGGAGGGGCGAGAGGGAGGTGACTGCTGCTTCCTGCTAGGCCCCGTATGACGCGCACGCGCCACGGCCTCAGCTAAAAGCGCCCCCGCGTTATCTCATTGGGTCCCTGCCACTCTCAGCAGCCTGTCATCGCTTTGTGTATTATTATCCCCCAGGGATTCAAGCTGGGCGCTCGCGCTTCATCCCACAGGGACCCCTCTGAATTTGATATGTGTTTAGAAACCTTATTTGGACGCTCAATTGTAACGCTCGGCTGCTGATCATGTGCGCGCCCCGTGTTTTCTCAAATGTTAAATATGAACCAAATGGAGTTTGGCAATAACTAAATGAGGACTCATTATCATTCCCAATTCACGTTCTAATTTTCAACCGTCCCTAGGATGTACGATAATCAGAAAAAAAAGCATTAAACCATATTAAATTAAGCTTAAAGCTAAACATTGTTCTGAATAATCTTTTCTCTCTATCCTTCAGCCAAGCTTCAAATCCATGCCATTTTTCCCAAATTGCGAAACTCCCTTTCATTTTCAAACAGCTTGGGCGTTTCACACATGACCTGTGTGTGGTTAAAGCAGAACGTAAGTGGAAATCTGATTCTAAATGTCATGCTTGTTTGGAGCAGCTTAGATCTACTTCATCCTCAGCTCACTCAAAACATAACTTTGTAAAAGGTTCGGTGCCTGCCCTAGGTGTGATTCCACACTGCCGAAAGTCCACCGCACTATGAATGACGTAAAACAAAGCAAAATGGGCTCCTGCAAAGACTTGCGTCATTACCCGGGTAAATAATGCCAAAAGAGAAACATGCCACACCCCAAAAAAAGTCATGTCTTTAAATGGCAGCAAAGTCCTGATCTGCATTGTTTGGGGACCCCAGTTTTAAAAGCAATAGGATATTCTGAATTGTTCTTCTAGATCTGGATCCACCACACTTTTTGCACAAATAAGGGGAAAAAATAAATGCGGGTGCTAGTGGTAAGTCTTGAGTCACGAAATCAGAACCCGTGGACAATTACGCTTGTAGATGGAAATTACAACTGGGAAAAATCCCAATGGTATGACAGATTTTATGCTGTCATACATATCGAGTTAGTGGTGGAAACATGGGCGTTCCCGGGGAACTGGCAGAAAGTTGCAACTTTGTGTGTCTTCACAAACCTCCTCAAAGGTTGCTGACACCAAATTTCACACAAAGAATTAATACAAAAAGTAAGCAGTACTTATGCCATTTGAGAGTGAAAACACCCAAATACGCTCAAAATTTTTGAGGACATAAGGGACGGAGTCTCCCCACTTGAGACACAATTTCTGTATTACAAAAAAAACTGAAAAAAGTTTTGGTGCTCTTGTACCTTAGCGATAACAGGAAAATGGCAGATTGTCTACTGCCAGAAAAGCTGTCAATTTAATTGACGACATATACATCCATAATTTTCATATAATTCCCTGTACGGTAGGTCGCTTCCCCGCCACACAGCTCCGCCTGTGGTGTCCTGCCCGCTGCTGCTGCTGGTAAGCTCGCCCCTCTGCTTGTGGCCTCGGTGCCCGTTTTGCCTTCTGTTTCCCCTCGTTGCCCACATTTCTCTGTGTCCTTTTTGCCTTCTGTTCCCCTCGTTGCTCCCATTTCTCTGTGTCCTTTTTGCCTTCTGTTCCCCTCGCTGCCCCCATTTCCCTGTGTCCATTTTGCCTTCTGTTTCCCCTCGTTGCCCCCATTTCTCTGTGTCCATTTTGCCTTCTGTTTCCCCTCGTTGCCCCCATTTCTCTGTGTCCATTTTGCCTTCTGTTTCCCCTCATTGCCCCCATTTCTCTGTGTCCATTTTGCCTTCTGTTTCCCCTCGTTGCCCCGATTTCTCTGTGTCCATTTTGCATTCTGTTCCCCTCGCTGCCCCCATTTCACTGTGTCCATTTTGCATTCTGTTCCCCTCGCTGCCCCCATTTCACTGTGTCCATTTTGCCTTCTGTTCCCCTCGTTGCCCCATTTATCTGTGTCCATTTTGCCTTCTGTTCCCCTCGCTGCCACCATTTCCTGTGTCCTTCTTGCCTTCTGTTTCCCCTCGTTGCCCCCATTTCCCTGTGCCCATTTTGCCTTCTGTTCCCCTCGTTGCCCCATTTATCTGTGTCCATTTTGCCTTCTGTTCCCCTCGCTGCCACCATTTTCTGTGTCCTTCTTGCCTTCTGTTTCCCCTCGTTGCCCCCATTTCCCTGTGCCCATTTTGCCTTCTGTACCCCTCGTTGCCTCTCTCCACTCCCGCCGCTGTGTCCCCTGCAGCCCCGCCCCCCTGACTGCCCATTCGCTTCCCCTGCCTCCCGCCTCCCAGCTGCTCCTCCCTCCCACCTCCCCATATATGGCAACCGCTGAGCGGCCGCGCCGCTGGCGCGCCAAAGGCGCGCCTAAGGCAAGCCCGTCTGCGCCCGTCCGCGCCTGGACCGCGCCCGGCGCCAGAACCCCTGGGCCGTGCGCCCCCCGCTCCAGCCTCGAGGACCGACGCTGATACGATGCCACCACACTCCACGCTCTCAACCCCGGACGGACGCACAACTGCTTCAAGGCCGCCCCGAAACGCACCCATGGTCCCTTCACCTGCCAGAACTGCAGCTACACCAGCCTCACAGCCACCGAGGCGCCCACCAAGAAGTACCTCAACCACCTCCGATGCATCCTACTGAACCCGCTCCGCACGCAAACACGCCGTCGAGCTCTGGGACCTGCTCGACACATCATCACCAGACGTCGCCTTCCTGACAGAGACCTGGATGAACGACTCCTCCGCCCCCGACATCGCCATAGCCATCCCAGACGGCTATAAGATCACCCGTAGAGACCGCATCAACGCAGTAGGAGGAGGAATCGCCATCGTCCACAAGAACACCATCAGGGTCTCGACCAGCACCGACAACACTCTCAGCACCGCCGAACACATGCACTTCCAGATCCACACGGACCCCAACACCACCCTTAGAGGCACCCTTGTCTACAGACCCCCTGGGCCCCGACCCCAGTTCAGCGACTCCATCGCCGACTTCATCAGCACGCACGCCCTGACCTCTACCGACTACATCCTCCTCGGAGACCTGAACTTTCACCTGGAGAACAACAACGACAGCAACTCCACCACCCTGATCGACAACCTCGCCAACCTCGGTCTGAGCCAGCTCGTCACAACACCGACCCATTCCGCCGGCCACACGCTTGACCCCATCTTCTCCTCAAGCTCCCACGTCTCCTTCAGCCACACCACGGAACTCTTCTGGACCGACCACCGCTGCATCCATTTCACCTTCCAGAAACCCACCACACACCACCGCACCCAACAGATCCCACGCCGCTGCTGGAGCAAAGTCACCGAAGACCAACTACGGGCAAACCTCGCTCTCAGCCCTCCCTCCGACCCATCCAACACCGACGACGCTGCCTGCAACCTCAGACGATGGATGGACGACTGTGCCAACACCCTCGCCCCGCTGAAAAAACTCACCTACAGTGACACCACCAAAAGAGCCAGCTGGTTCACCTCGGAACTCCTAGCTTCCAAGCGTACCTGCCGGAAACTAGAGAAGAAATGGCACAGTGATAAGACACCGGACAGCCACGCAGCCCACAAAGACGCCATCCGTAACCACCACCACCTCATCAAGTCCGCCAAGAGAATCTCCTTCAAAGACCGCCTCAACAACAACGCACACAACAGCAAGGAGCTCTTCAACATCGTGAAGGAACTCTCCAACCCCAGCTCCAACACCAACGACATCCCGCCGTCGCAAGCCCTGTGCGATTCCCTCGCCACCTTCTTCCACCGCAAGATCGCCGACATCCACGACAGCTTCAACACCCAGACAGCCCCAACTAAGATCGATGCACCAGACCCGCCGCACACCATCGACCACGACCCCCTGCCAGCCTGGGCCAGCGTGAACATCGATGACACCATCAAGACCATGAGCACAATACACTCCGGCTCCCCGTCAGACCCTTTCCCGCACCACATCTTCAACAAAGCCAGCAGCTCCATCGCACCCCACCTGTGCAACGTCATCAATCTCTCCTTCGAGACCGCGACCTTCCCAGAGAGCTGGAAACATGCAGAGATCAACGCCCTACTCAAAAATCCCAAGGTGGACCCGAGAGACCTCAAGAACTTCCGGCCCATCTCCCTGCTTCCGTTCCCAGCGAAGGTCATCGAGAAGATCGTCAACAAACAGCTAACCCGATACCTCGAAGAAAACAGCATCCTGGACCCATCCCAATCGGGGTTCCGCAGCAACCACAGCACTGAGACTGCCCTCATCGCCGCCACCGACGACATCAGGATCCTGCTGGACAACGGTGAGACCGCAGCCCTCATCCTGCTGGACCTCTCCGCCGCCTTCGACACTGTCTGCCACCGCACTCTACGCGCACGCCTCCACGACGCAGGGATCCGAGACAAGGCCCTGGAATGGGCCACCTCCTTCCTCGCTGGCAGAACCCAGAGAGTCCGCCTCCCACCATTCCGATCCGAAGCCTCCGAGATCATCTGCGGCGTACCCCAGGGATCATCCCTCAGCCCAACACTGTTCAACATCTACATGGCCCCGCTCGCACGCATCGCCAGACAGCACGACCTCAACATAATCTCCTATGCCGACGACACTCAACTGATCCTCTCCCTCACCAAGGACCCCCTTGCCGCCAAATCCAACCTCCATGAAGGAATGAAGGCCGTCGCCGATTGGATGAAGATCAGCCGACTAAAACTGAACACGGACAAGACAGAGGTCCTCATCCTCGGCTCCAACCCCTCAGCCTGGGACGACTCCTGGTGGCCAACGACACTAGGAGCAGCCCCGACACCCACCGACCACGCACGCAACCTGGGAGTCATCCTCGACTCAACGCTCTCCATGGCCAAGCAAGTCAATGCAGTCTCCTCCTCCTGCTTCAACACCCTCCGCATGCTTCGCAAGATCTACAGGTGGATCCCGACAGATACAAGAAGAACAGTCACCCAGGCCCTCGTCAGTAGCAGACTTGACTATGGGAACGCCCTCTACGCGGGAGCCCCGGCCAAGCTCATCAAGCGACTGCAACGCATACAAAACGCCTCCGCACGCCTGATCCTCGATGTACCACGCCACAGCCACATCACCCCCCACCTGAGGAACCTGCACTGGCTCCCCGTCGACAGGAGAATCTCCTTCAAACTCCTCATCCACGCACACAAGGCACTCCACAAGACTGGCCCAGCCTACCTCAACAGACGACTCCTCTTCTACGTCCCCAACCGCCAGCTCCGCTCCGCCGACCTCTCCCTCGCCACCGTCCCTCGCATTCGAAGAACTACCACCGGCGGCAGATCCTTCTCCCACCTCGCCGCCAAGACCTGGAACACCCTTCCACTAAGCCTACGACAGACCCAAGACCTGCTGACCTTCAGGAGGCTACTCAAGAACTGGTTGTTCGACCAGTAGCAGCACCCCCCCTTTTTTCTCCCCAGCGCCTTGAGACCCTCGCGGGTAAGTAGTGTGCTCTACAAATTCTGTGATTGATTGATTGATTGATTACGGGCAAAGGATTTCTATGAATCTCAAGATGTGCAAAAATCACAGGTGTAACTACTCCCTACGTTGTTCATTCCATTGTGAATGAATCCCTTTCCCTCAGGCCCTTAAGAGCGTTGGCCTAGTCAGGGCTTACGATGGAGGTGAGGTATGCTGGATTCTGAAGAATATTCGCGTGATCCTATTATATTTCACCACCCAACAACATGAAGCAGTTTTGTATTGTAAAATAGTGAAATATTTATTGGGGTGGATGGCAATCCAGCACAAGTAATAAAGTCACTGACTTCTTAAATCCAGTCAAAGGTATCTGTAATTTAAGCCTGCGCTCAGTTATGGTACACAGCAGTCAGATTTTAATTTAGGGAAAAAGTTTAAAGCATTTAGAAGTACCAAAACAGTTAGAAAGCTGAAAACAACACAATAAAAATCAAACTCCAATTTATAAATAAATTAATAATCATAAGCAAAATGACTATAAAATGACAAATCCAATAAGGGAAACCGGAGATATGAAACTTTAAAGAATTAGGTGAAAATAGCACCAAAAAGCTCAGACCACCTATGGTATTATATGGCCATGGTTTTTGCTCATGGTAGACTGGGACCTAGGTGCAATTTGAAGTTGACTGCAATGGAACATGAGACAGATATACCAAATAGATTGGATCCACTAGGGCCTGGAAGTAAGGACATTTGGAAAAAAATGTAAATTTTAATCTGAAAAGGGACTTGTTGTTTTTCTGAGGAGAAACTCTTATTCATGTGGGAAAACCTGGATCTCTATCCGATGCCATAGAACTGCTGGTCGGATACTTTTTGTGGCAGGTCCCCTTGCAGTTCTGCAGCTCAAGAGTATACATTTTGAAAAAGTTCCCAAACTTATTTTTAGAGCCCAAACAACCACATGAGTATTTTTCCAAACCCCTGAGGACCTCAGGGGGAGCATTTAGAGACTCTCATGGTGTCAGGCAGAGGGCAACAGTAAAGCCCAATCCAGGTCCAGTGCCACTGATCAGTTGGGATTCTTCTTCGAGTGTCCTTTTCAACTTTGTTATGTCCCTGTGTCTACCCCGGGGATCTGCCTTATGATCCATGGAAATATTTCTATCCTTGGATTTCAAGTTGCATGAGGTCAAACCACCTCAGGTCCTTCTCACAGATCACAAATGCCAAGCACTCCAGGTTCAGTCTGTTGGTATCCTTTCTCAAGCACAACAGTGTTCTGAGAAAGGGTCAATGAGTTTTCAGCTTTGTAGGGTTCACCAGCCCATTCCTGGGGGGCACCCTATGATCCTTCTAGTTCCTCTCTGACCAATGGAGTAAAGGTTACCAGGCCCTGGCCTCATTACTTTTGCAGTAGTTCCTGTTTGTTTTTCCACAATTAGGCCCAAAATGTAATGTGTCAGGGCAAATCTAAGATGGCGAAGGTCTTTGTCCATACTATACTTGGGCTCTGAGGCTGGTTGTGTAAGTGAGGAGTGTATTATGGCCATACTAATGTCCACCCACATCTAATACTAAAATCCAATTTGAAGCAGGCACTGTACCCACAAGATACCCAGAGACAGAAGTCTGGTAGGACAGATGTAGGGTCCTTCTGCAACTAGACAGAGGATAAATAAGACTTGTCTTGAAATCCTCTTTGCGCCCTTTGAAGGGCTCAAAATGTTAACATATGCTTCAGTCAGACCAGTCATGAAGGATTAGACACTGTGGTGTCAACAGGAGGCGCACAGCCCCACCTTGCATATTTCATTGTGCTCATAGGAGTCATCTCTTCCCATTCAGGTCAGCCTATTTTGCGGTCGTGGGAGGAATTTTGCACCTCTTTATGGGCTGAGCACAGACTGGTAGCTTGAAGAGGTTAAAGCTAATTAGCATTGGAACAGTTCAGGCAAGTAAAAGGTAGCTTCTAAATGTTCCTTAATATTTATTAAAAATCAGACTTCATCATTTAATTTGGATTTTTAATAACTATTAAGGAATGTGGTTTAATTATTTTCTAGCTGATCCCATTTCCAAGATATAATATTAGTAATTTAATCTATACTTTAGTTTTCTACACAGGACAGCTATAAATATTAGCTTTATGGCATTTTCACTATTGAGACATGGTAACATTACATTTCTACATGTCCCACCTTGAAATACCACACACTGTACATTGTAGACTAGAAGGCTTATACAAGAAACTGGATTATTATTTTGGGTGGAAGACTGACAAATTCAAGGAATAATCACAACCCTTGTCAGGGTGAAGCCTTAAAGTTACTAAATTAGCCTGAGCTCAACCCCAGGGTAGCTATGGCACAGAACAGACAGGATTAACTCAGGGTGATGGGTAAAGTATCAATGCAGTACAAAAACAGAAATAAGGTAAAAATGCAAATCAATAAAAATCTCAAACCCAATTTGGAAAATAAAGTAAAATTTAATTTAAAAAAATGACACAAAAATGGCAAAAATCCAATAAGGGGAACCAGAGCTTTTAAGAATAAACTGAGCACTCAATCTGTCATAATGTCAGAACTAGATGAGCTGCGCTGGGATGGGGATGAAGGACAGACATCAGCATTGGTCTTATTAGACCTGTCAGCAGCCTTCGACACGGTCGACCATGACATGTTAGTCAGATTTCTGGAGGTTGCTGGCCTATGGGGCCATGCACTTAGTTGGATAAAATCATTTTTTGAACACTGCATTCAAGCAATCCACCTTACCACTTTTAAGGCTATAGCGGTTCAAGTGAACTATCGTGTCCCCTAGGGATCATTGTTTTCACCTTACTTATTCCACCTATACATCAGGTCTCTCTCATCAAGGAACTGGGCAATAGAGACTGTACACTCTGCGACCATGTTGATGACTCCCAGTTCCTCATTCATTAGGATGGTACCACCACCTCCCAACAGAACTTTCCTAACATCAAGCAATGTATTTGGGATTGGAAATGTGGATAAAACAGAAATTGTGAAGCTGAATAAAAAAGTAAGCCTTTGGAACCATATGCCCTGGCATATTGAGATGGGTCCTGCTCCTGTCCCCAAGACATAAACCAAAAGCAAAGATGGCAATCTATCCTTAATTCCTCGAGTTGGAGCAGTGATCTTTAAAACTATCCACATACAGAAAACAATTAAAAATATTACCCAACTCTATACATAGGATGCTTTAAAAACTGTCACACTGGCATTAGTCTTATCAAGAATGGATTATGCACACTCAAATTATATTGATTTGCTTAACATGCTGATACATAGAATACAGGTCATTCAAAATCAAGCAGTACAATTGATTTATAAACTTCCAAGAAACTTACATGTTACTCTGGTCCTGAAACACCTACACTGACTCCCTATGGAGCTTGCTATCTCAACTTTAAAGGTCTTAAGAGCAATGTGGAGAGGTGTGGTGCAGCGGCCAGGGCAGCTGACTTCGGAGCACAGGGTTCACGGTTCGATCCCCGGCTCCGGCGGCAGCTCAGCACCATGTGACTCTGGGCAATAGCTCACTTAATTTCCACTACGGCCCCCAGCGCCTTGAGACCCGTAAGGGTGAGTAGCTGCGCTATATAAAAACAGACTTACATATGGCCCCCACGTTATAACCAAAAGGGTTAAAAAATACTATGGAAGGGGAAATGTCGATGCCCTCAGCCCCCATCTCCCCTTGGAAACCCCACCTTCCCAACCGATAACAAAAATGAAATCCTGTGACTAGAAAACTGTCTGGTTAGAGACAAAACAATTTCATTCCGTATATAAATTAGTAAGCAAGGAGCAAACATTTCATGGAAAGGTATGCACTAAAACAATAAAATATGCCTATTTACAAGGTATTACTATAATTTTCCCCAGATTACAGAGTATACTATACATCGAGTTACCTACAACCCTATACCTCCAAATGCATCAAAAGACATTCTGTGGGCTCATAGTTGGCTCTTCAACCCAGTGTCTGTGGAATCCTTGACCTTAGTAGAGCCCTCTAAGGGCCCCTCCCAGGAACTTAAACCAGACAAACACTCTTAAGTGAAATCCTCGCTCCTGTAAAGAAGTCATGCTGGAGGCCTGCTCACTCCAGAGCAACCCTGCACGGGTCACCCCCAGCATGCACCAGAAAGCCAGTCTGGTCAACTGAGCCATGTCTTGATCTCCTGTGCAGACCACATCCTCCAACCCCGAAGAGGCCCAGGCCACAAAAACATTGTGTGAATATGTGAACGGTGGGTAAAGGGCAGAGAGAGTGACCACCCCACCCCCTCGCAGAAAAATTGCAGATCCCTTGCCGAATGCTGCAAGCACCCCTTTGAGTTTCCATAACACTGGTGTCCTGTTTGTTTAGTTCCTGCAAGATGCAAAGGGGACTTGAAATGTCCCCACCAACCATGAGCTCACCCTGCCCCAATATGACAAAAAGCAAAAAGTTACACAACATTACTCCTACAAGAAAAGGAAGAAATTAGAGACAATGCACCACCTAACAACATCTTTGCAACCACAAAACACCTAAACATACCTACTTCATGACAAACCATATGTCCTAAACCCAAGCACAAGCTAAAAGAATGGGGGGGGGGGAACTGCCAATCCCACCCACAGCATTCCTGATAATTGCTGCACGCCTCTGTTTGGGCAAAGAAGTGAGGATGCAGTGCTTGTGACGAGATGGGCAGGAACCCAGAGCTAGATCCTAGCATTGTCATACTTTTTGGTGATGTGGCCATTGTCCATGCCCATTGCCTTCTTGTGCTTTTGCAAGAATTCCCCACTTCAGTGCAAGTGCGGTGTCCCCAACCCAATGGCGGGTCATGCCCCAAGGTCCATGGTATTGTTTGGCGACCTGCTATCTAGAAGGGTTCACCGGACCAACCATGCCCTTCATAAATGTAGGCTCTCCCCATTAGTTAGAGCCTGTAGATAAGTTCCGCTCCTCATAATCTAATCTTCTAAGAATTTCCCAATTCAAGAAAAAAAGAATAGAAGGACACAGTATTTCAGTACTAGAACCAGCCCTATGGAAGTTTTTGTCGTCACGCTTACCTTCGGAACTGTGATTTCAGATCAATTAGATAAAAATCTATAAACATGGGTTTTGAAAAAAGTGTGTTACTCATTCTGTCCTCTTTTTGTCTGATCTTAGTCTGAGCATTAAGAAAACACTGGTGAACGTGTTCTATATGAACTCGATTAACATAACACAACACAATATAAATAGTGCAGGAAATCACAAAGCTTCAATGACAGACAATGGTCTTTGTAGACCGGTATCTAGGTACAATTGATGCTGACCACAATAAAGTGCGGGTCTGATAAACCAAACAGGTTCATCCTGGTTAAAGAATTTACCTTCTGACTTAGACCTTTAAGTTCAAATCCTCCTCAGTAGCACACTTCTAAAAACCCCAGGATTTCAGGGGAGGTCCTCATGGTATGAGGCAGAAGCACAGGGTCCAGTCCTGTTGCAGCTTGTTGTATCCCTGTAGCCACACAGGAGGTCAGCCAACTGACCCCTGGAGTCCACTTCTTTGTCCTGGGTACAAGAGAGAGCAGGTCCAGTCATTCATGGTTCCTCTCAGGTCACAGACAACAGGTCCAGTTCTATTCTGATCTTCCGCAGGCACAGAAAGTGTTCTGCAGTGAGTGCCTGGAGATGCCACTCTGAGGAATTGGGTTTTGATTGATGGGGTGGAAGACCCTTCTAAAAGAAAATCACAATCCCTATCAGGGTGGACCCCAAAAGTCACTTAACTAACCTGTGCTTAACCCTCTGGTAGCCTGGTACAAAAGCAGTCAGGCTTAACTAAGAGGCAATGTGAGTGGTCTTCCCTCAAACTTTTTACCTTCTTGCCTCCAATTTTGCTGATCTTATTTTGTTCGTTTTAGGACTCTGGACACTTTATCAATCAATCATGTGCTTGTTAAGCGCGACTACTCACCCGTAAGGGTCTCAAGGCGCTGGGGGCGGGGGGGTGCAGGTTCTCGTCCCTCAAGGAGGGGGTCTGTCGAAGAGCCAGGTTTGGAGGTTCCTTGCGAAGATGGGGAGCGATGTTACCTGTCTGAGGTGGAGCGGAAGGGTGTTCCAGGCTTTGGCCGCGAGGAAGGAGAAGGAGCGGCCTCCCGATCTGGTCTTTCTGGTGTGTGGAACGACGGCGTAGGAGAGCTGGGCTGATCGTAGGGTTCTTTGGGGTGCTTGGAATTTGAGTCGGCTGTTTAGGTATGCTGGTCCGGTGTCGTGGAGGCCTTGTGTGCGTGGGTGAGCATCTTGAAGGTGACTCTAGCCTCGATGGGGAGCCAGTGGAGTGTGCGCAGGTGCTGGGAGATGTGGCAGTGTCTTGGCAGGTTAGGACCAGTCTTGCGCCGGCGTTCTGAATGTTCTGTAGCTTGCGGGTGAGGTTTTTGTTTATTCTGGCGTAGAGTGCGTTGCCGTAGTCGAGTCTGCTGGTGACCAGGGCGCGAGTGACGGTCTTTCTGTGTTCAAGGGGGAGCCATTTGAAGGTCTTACGCAGGAGGCGGAGGGTGTGAAAGCAGGAGGACGAGACGGAGTTGATCTGGTGGTCCATCTTGAGCTCGGAGTCCAGGATGATTCCCAGGTTGCGTGCGTGGTCCGTGGGGGTGGGTGGGCTTCCGAGGGCGGGGGGCCACCAGGTGTCGTTCCAGGCATCGGGGTTTGGGCCCATGATGAGTACTTCTGTTTTGTTGGTGTTTAGTTGTAGGCAGCTGTTTGTCATCCATTTAGCGACAGCTTCCATGCCTTCTCGAAAGTTGTGTCTGGCGGTGTTGGGCTCGTTGGATAGGGACAGGATGAGTTGGGTGTCGTCTGCGTATGACACAATGTTGAGTCCGTAGGTTCTGGCGATGGGGGCGAATGGAGCCATATAGACGTTGAAGAGCGTAGGGTTGAGGGAGGATCCCTGGGGGACTCCGCAGGTGGTTGGTGTAAGGTCCGAGAGGAAAGGGGGGAGTCTGACCCACTGCGTTCTGCCAGAGAGGAAGGAGCGGATCCAGTCGAGGGCCTTGTCCTGTATCCCTGCGTTGTGGAGACCGTGTATTAGTGTGCGGTGCGAGACTGTGTCGAACGCTGCTGAGAGGTTGAGGAGAATGAGGGCTACTGTTTCTCCTTTGTCCAGTAGGGTGCGGATGTCGTCTGTCACGGCGAGGAGGGCGGTTTCCGTACTGTGGTTTTTTCTGAAGCCGGATTGCGAGGAGTCGAGGATGTCGTGCTCTTCGATGAATGTGGCGAGTTGGCTGTTTATGGCTTTCTCGATGACTTTCGCTGGGAACGGAAGCAGGGAGATGGGTCTGTAGTTTTTGAGGTCGGTGGGGTCAGCCGAGGGTTTCTTCAGGAGGGGGTTGATCTCGGCGTGTTTCCAGTCGTCGGGGAACGAGGCGGTCGCCAGGGAGCGGTTGATGATGTGGCGTAGCATGGGTGCGATGGTGTCGGCGGCTCCGTTGATGATGTGGTGGGGGCAGGGGTCCGTGGGGGCCCCGGAGTGGATTGACTTCATTGTCTTCAGTGTATCTTCGGTGGTGAGGGCTGTCCAGTTGTCAATTGCTGGCTTTATGGTGTCGGGGTGGTAGGTGAGGGTTCCGTGTGTTGGTTATCTTTGTCAAAGTTGTCGTAGATGCTCTTGATTTTGTGGTGGAAAAAGGTGCTGAGTTTGTCACAGAGGTCCTGTGAGGGGGGATGTCAGTAGATTCGCTGGTGGGTTGGGCGAACTCCTTGATGATGTTGAAGAGTTCTTTGCTGTTGTGCGCGTGTGTGGAGATTCTGTCTTCAATCGCTTTTTTCCTCGTTTTTCTGATGAGCTGGTGGTGGGCGTTGGTGGCGGCTCTGAAGTTGTTGTGGGCTGCTGTGGATTTGGTGTTCCTCCGGGACTTTTCAAGTCGGTGGCAAGTGCGTCTGGAGTCTCGAAGTTCGGTGGTATGGTGTTGGCGCTGTCGGAGATCCATCTGTGCAGGGTTTGGGCTGCGGTGTTGGGGTCGTCGTTTTCCATGATGGTTGGGGTGGAGTTGCTGAGTTGGGAGGTGATCTGGTCGTCGGTGATTCTGGTCCAGTTTCTTTGTCGTAGCGGGAGCTGGTGTCTGTGGATGGTGGGTGTTCTGAAGGTGAAGTGGATACATTGATGGTCAGTCCATGGGAGTTCGGAGGTGTGGTTGAAGGTGATGGAGGTTCCTGTTGTGAAGAGGGGGTCGAGGGTGTGTCCTGCTGAGTGCGTGGGTTCGGTCACGATCTGGCGGAGTCTGATGTTGTGGAGGTTGTCCAGGAGGGGTGTGGTGTTTGGTTCCAGTTGGTTGTCGAGGTGGAAGTTGAGGTCTCCCAGCAGGGTGTAGTTGGTGGATGCGATGGCATGTGGGGAGATGATGTCCGTGATGGAGTTGGCGAAAGGTCCGCGGGGTCCAGGGGGTTGGTAGATGAGGGTTCCTTGGAGGGTGGTGGTAGGGCTGGCCAGTATCTTGAAGTGAAGGTGTTCCATCAGGTCTGTGGGCTCATCGGGGAGTGTGCTCAGGCGGAGGGTGGATTAGTGGACGATGGTGATTTTTCCTCCCGGGCGGTTGGGGCGGTCCTTCCTGGAGATCTTGTATCCTTGGGGAATGGCAATGGCGATGTCCGGTCCCGAGGTGGTGTGGGTCCAGGTTTCGGTGAAGAACGCTACATCAGGGGTGGTGCTGTCGAAGAGGTCCCAGATTTCGGTGGTGTGTTTGTGGAGGGATCGGACGTTGAGGAGGATGCATAGCAGGGTCTTCGGTTCGGTTGTGTTCTTGCAGGTGGGTTGTGCTGGGTCCGTGGTCTTGGCGGTGCTGAAGGTGTGCCAGCAGTGGTGACAGCTGAAGGGTCCATGGGTGTCTGCCGGTGATGCTAGCTTGCAGTTGTTGTTGCGGCCTGTGTTGAGTTCGTGGAGTGCCGCTGGGTCGTAGCATTGGCAGTGAGGAGGTCCAGGGTTCCTGGTGCTGGTCGCGGTCAAGTCGCAGACGGGCTTGCCTTTGGCGCGCCGAGCGGCGTGGCCACGCAGCGGCCTCCATTATGTAGGGGAGAGGGGAGGCGGAGGGGCGGGAAGGCTGTGATCGGGATGTGGGCGTGGCTTAGCGGGCACCAAAAAGGCGAGAGGACAGAGAGGGAAAGCAATATGGTAGCAAAAGGCTCCAGTGGGACAAAATTAGGGAAAAACGCTGAGGCAGAGAGGGGCACAGAGATGCCAAAAGTCAGATAAGTTTACCAATACCACTTGCCCGGGGACAGGAAAAAAATGCTGCCCAGGCAATCCGGCGCAGAGAGCGGGTCAAGAGCGGTCTCGAACCCTGTTCTCCTGGGTCAGGGGCGGTGGTGGGCAGACAGAGCTGCGTGGAGGGAGAGCGGTTCCCAGGCCAAGAGTTCAGGGCACTGTTAACCAGTGCTGAAGTGCACATGCTCTCCCCCTAAACATGGGTTGATTGACTCATCCACCATTGTCATATTTAATTTGCTTATAAGTCCCTAGTAATGTGAGCTGCCTGTGTTTAGGGCCTGTAAATTAAATGACAATAAGTGGGCCTGCAATACTGATTGTGCCACCCACTTAAGTAGCCCTTTAAAACATGTCTCAGGACGGCTCCATGCAGGTCCTGTGCGTATATGTTACACTGCCATGTCGACTTGGCATCTAAAACCCCTTACCAAGCCTTAAACTCTCCTTTTACTACATGTAAGTCACTCCTAAGGTAGGCTCTTGGTAGGCCATAGGGCAGGGTGCTGTGTAAGTAAAAGGCAGGACATATACGCTTAGGTTTTACATGTCTTGATAGTGAAAAACTCCCAAATGTATTTTTCACTACTGTGAGACCTACCCTTCCCATAGGTTAACATTGGGGATCCCTTGTTACATCTAATAAGTGTAATTCCCAATTGAAAGGTGGTAGAGCTGTCATGTTTAGCACCTATGGGATTGTAATGATAAATCCTCTATAATGGTAAAGTTGAATTTATCATTCCAATTTCAAAAATGACACTTTTAGAGAGATGGCATTTTTCTGCTCTTAGCCCTGTGTGCTTGCTGCCTGTTGCCTGCCTGGGGTGGGTGACAGCTGGGCCTTGTGCATTCCCTATAAACAGCCACACACAGCGGGAGCTTAGGTATGACTGATGGGCCATCCACATCCTGATGGGCCATCATCGCAGGGTGAGAAAGAGGAACTGGGCACGGTCTCACACTTACACCTGAATAGGCTGTGTCCTGTCCCCACACAAAGGACTGATTAACCTCCTGTAGTGAGTCTGGAGCCAGGGCAAGAAGGGAGGACCTCTCTGCACTTCAAAGCCCCTCTTTGAAGTCTTCCCCACTTCAAAGGTACCACTGGGTAAAAATACTGGACTTCTGACCTTACCAACTTAGTGTACTTCTGGCCTGTGGATACTCTGCCAGGACAAAGTACTGCTGTGCTAATGAAGGACTGCCGCTCTGCTAGACTGCTGCTCTGGAAGAATTGCTTTTCTGCTCTGGTGATCTGCCTGCTTCCCTCCTTGACTGGGTGAGAAGGACTGGACCTGCACCACTTGAACCCAGAGTGACTCCAAGGGCTTGCTAGCTTGCCTTTTTTTCTGAGGACTCAGGGGCATCAAAAACTTCCAACCACGCTCCCACTGCGATGTAGCATGGGCTGGAAACATGGACCAGGTTAGTCCCACTGAAAAAGTTACCTTCTCAAAGTCCAGTACAAAGAGTCCAGCTGGCCGTGGAGAAGACTGCGAGGAGCAGGGGGAATTTCACGGATGGTCATCATTGTAGCATGAAGAGCAGGCCAGGCATCACAGATGGTCATCACTGTATTGCGTGGACAGTTGTGGCTGATGCTTCGAGTTGATGGTCACCGCATTCTGATGATGCTGTAGCATGAAGTGCAGTCTCGCATTGACGTTCATTGCCGTTGGTCGCTGGAGCTGGGTCCACCAGAGCGTCACAATGACGGGTGTGGCAGGCAGCGAGATCACTGCGCGAATGAGCCCGTTCTTGGTTGCAAAGAGCATAACATTTCAGGAGTTTCTCCTGTTCACAGCAGAAGCTCAACTGAAGCCAGCCAAACGTCCAAGACCTGGGTAGGCACCTCTTCTAGGGTCAGGAACTCACTCCAGCAGAGACAAGCAGGGCTCAAGCAGTTCCAGTTGCAGATCCAGGCAGGAGGTCAGTAAGCAGACCCTTGGAGTCACTCTATCTGGGATGAAGGGAGCAGGTCCAGGCTTCCTTCTCAAAGAGCAGGACAAGCCTCCAGCAGCAGGGCACTCCTCCTCTGGCAGCTGAGATGTACTTCTGTAGTATCTACAGATCCAGGAGTGTACAGTGGAGTTGGTCTGAGGGTCCTAGTTTTATGTCTGGTGCCAGCTTTGAATTGGAAGAAACATCTGGAGTTTTACCCCCACAGATGGTTCTGGAATTTCTGTCATCCCTGCCCTGGTCCCAGGATGTCTGGGCTGACAAAAGGCTGGTGTAGAGTCCTTCATGGATGTGCTCTTGCAGCTCCTTTGAATTGTAAGTGGGGCTGAGTACAGTTCCACCCCTGCCATCCTGGCAGAGTGGCCCATCCTGCCAACATCTAGTCCCCCTCTGTGTCCCTTTCTTGAAGAAATACACAAAGGCTAACTGCAAACTACACCTAGTCATGTCACCCAAGCTAAAGACTACAGGCACCAAATGGTTAGGGCAAGAAAATGGCAATTTATTTAAATTGGCATTTTCAGAATTGTGAAATTACCCCTAGTCATGTCACCCAGGATACAGGTTGCAGGCACCCACTGGATAGGACAAGAAAACGCCAATTTGCTAAAAGTAGCATTTTCAGAATTGGACTTAAAATCCAACTTTACTATTAAAGAGGTTCTTAAATTACAATTCATTTTAGTGTAAACAAGACATTTCTTCCTGTTCCCAAACAAAAGTTATGTTATGTTATGTAATAAGGTAACCCAATGTTATCATATGGAAGAGGTAGGCCATGCAGTAGTGAAAAACAGATATAAGATTTTTTTCACAACCATGACATGTAAAACTTAAAAGTACATGTCCAACTTTTTAAATACACTGCACTCTGCCCAGAGTGCTGTTTATGGCCTATCCTACGGGCTACATATATGTATTAAAAAGGAAGGTTTGGCCTGACAAAAGGTTTATTTTTCCAGGCCAAACATTGGATACACATGAATTATCATCCTTTTCTCTCCCTTTCAAGTATGCTCCACGTGTTATATGTATACCCAGAGACAGAAGTCTGGTAGAACAAAAGGTGGGTCTATCAACAACTAGACAGTGGATACATAAGAATTGTCTTGGCATCATGTTCTCTCCCTTTCAAGCGTTCCCCACATGTAATATGCGAATCCAGCAGACCTGTCATGCAAGATATGACACTCAAGCAGTATTTGACACTGTACGGTGAAAAAAGATGCCCACAGCCCCCACCCAGCAAATTCTGTAGAGTTCAGAAATGCAATTTCTGACCATTCAGGTCAGCCAATTGTTTGCTTCTGGGAGGCAATCCACACCCTTTTCACATTTATTCAAGAATGATCACTGAAATGTTGAAGCTGGAGATCCAATGCAAGTTAGTCTACAGGAATCTAAGTCAGCGAAAAGTAAACTTTCTAAAAGTTACTTTTCCTTAATATTTATTACAAATCAGATTTCACCACTTAATTGGATTTTTAATAAATATTTAATATAATTGTTTAATTAGTTTGCTAGCTGCTCCCATTCCTGAGATACAGCATTAGTATTTTAATCTGTACTCTGGTTTTGTACATAGGACAGCTAGGCCTGCCACCAAAAAAATAGCTTTGGGATACTTGTCACTGTAACAACATTTTGATGTTAAATTTCTACGTCTCACTTTTAAATGGACACTACTATGTGGGCTACTAGGCCTATTTAGGAGGGACTTACTAAAATTTAAAAGAGAGTTTAATTTCCCTGTCCATTAGCGTTTTTTTAACAGGTCGCCCTGCAGAATGGCACTATAAGTGTTTCACTCCACAGGTGACATTTACATTTCTATGCCATGGGTGCAGTTTCTACACCATGTAGTATGGCATTATAAAAAAGTTAAATAAGCAAATCAGGGATGAGATAAATCTACATGTATTAAGAGATGATAGCACAGATACTGTGGATTGTACTGCAGTGCCCCTGTGTGCACAGTCTAAAAGCCAGCAATAAGATCCAGCTATAAATGTGGGTAATTTCACAAAAAGGGGCATTTCTCACAAAGTATCATGAAATTGTAAGTGCCACATTGAGTCTGAAAATGTATGTTCAAAGAGTGTGTATTTTGACAAATCTGGTTGGTTTCTCAAAAGAAAATGTAGTTTATATGTTGAAATAAGCTTGTTACATGGATGTTAACTTTTGGAACCTTTATAGGTATTCGTAGAAGGTCAGAGCAGCGGTTATGTGCCAAGATCTTTTAAGATATGGTTTACTTAACTGCCATAATAATTTGCTTTCAGTTCCATATGCAAGGCACTGTCAAACAAGGTAAAAAAATATTTTGCAATATGTAATTATTTTTCAAAATTATGAACACCCAAGCAAATTTTTGTTGTTTTTGATTTGGGATTAGAACTGGTACGTTTTGGATTTCAGGCATGCTGCTCCCTTATTTCTACTGACTGCAGGATAGGCCTAGACTCCATGTACCCTTAGTTCTCTGCTCCCATTCTCAATTTCACAAATGAGCAAAAATGTGATTTGTGTAATACCTCCATACCACATGAGTGTTGCAGAAAGAAATGTAGCTGTTAGAGATCAGATTTGGTAACATTTATTTTCTGGCAGGCTGTTTCAACCATATATTCATCTGTAAATTACAAAAGAAGTTCAGTTGACTTCTGCTATAGTACAACCTGTTTTGTATAGCACAATGAATCCACAGGAATGTCCCATTAGCCACTACAGTAAGAACAAGTAATATTACTAGTACTGCAACAACTATTAATGGTAATAGTTATACTAAAAACATAGCAACAAAAACACTAATCAATTATTGTCATTATGATCATTATTTGTTTCTGTATCTTCCTTCCGAATTATGGAAAACATAACATAACATAACGTAGCAGAACAGAACAGAACATAACATAGCATCACTTCACATAACATAACATAATATAGCTGTATTTTATTCCATTATAATTGTAATGTACTCTTTCATCTTTGTGCTGTTTTGTTCATCTCCCTATATTTCAAATGTACTATATCTTATTTGCGCTATTTTGTTATCCTCCTACATTGCAATGTACTTTTTAATATTTTCAGTATTTTGTTACCACTATCTTCCCCCTACAATAATAGAATAGTTCGAGATTTTAAGTGTTACTGCAGGTTTGGCATTTACTTGAAAATTAATGATTTTGTTTAAAAAAAACTTGGGGCCATATTACAATGTCGGGCAGGCTTTCGTCTTCCCAACACCATTGCAGAAAGAAAAATGTGGACACCATCAGGGTAGGTTTCATGTTAGTGTATGCTCTTAGTGCAAAAATGTCAATGAAGACTCGCATAACACCTTCATTACAATGTTATTTATAAGCTGACAACTATATAATTCGAAGGCATCCTGATGTGTTTTAACATCACAGTAAAGGAAGTTTCTAGGTGATAATGTAAATAGCCCTGTATATCTTGAATAAATCTGAGATGGCAATGTCTTCAGAACACTCATAGATTTACCCATCATTAGGATCTCGAACAGAAACATATTTTTAATCTTTAAAAGGCTATATTTGGTGAAGCAAACACAAGGGCTTGGAAAACAAGAATTAGATATTCCAAATATATTTCAACAGCTAACTTAAAAAAGGAGAACTGATAAATGAAACCTATTGATCAAGCACAGCTCAGCAGAACAGTTTGACACAGAAACTTTAACAAATTCAATATATGAAGCATAATAGTGATTACAATATCATGCAGAAAAGAATGAACACTCTGTTGACAGGACTGATGTAGCTTCCTCTCTTATGTCTTGACAATATATCTCTAAGGCATCAATGCCCTATACGACAACTGAAAATGGATGAGCACAACTTTCTGTGCAGATATAATTAAAGAATGTTGAAATGTTCCTAACAATATATGATACATAGGAAAATTATGGCCTGTTTTCTGAGGTTCTTGATGGGCATCTATATATTTATGTTGACATTGGCATCTTAAAATATGTTCTAGAGTAATAGAAGATTATGGGAAAATATGGTATATGATCAGTAAACAATACAGAATATTAAATACTTGTCATCGTCAAGGGACCTAGACCCACCAGAACATTTTCAGGGATAGGTTTTTTGATCTTCTTTAGAATTTCAGTGGGATAAATGCAGGTTATCTCTTAGGACAGAATTCAACCTCGGAGTATATGTCAGAAACCATTAGGGTTATGCCTTGTATTAAGATATATATGCAAGATACAAAAAAATATCAATAGAGAAAATAGATTTTCAAATATACAAGAAAAATATGGCAAAATTATATAACTTGTGACTGGTTTTGGAATAAGGGATTGTGATTTCACAGTGAAGTATCTGGGAAAGTGACATGCCAATTTTGGAATTATCAATTATCTTAAACTTATCTAATAATGTACTGCAAACTTTAAGTCAAAATGACCATCCAGTATAGAGGTAAAAACAATTATCTTAACCCAATCCTGCATCTCAAAAAACACCAACTATAGGCGTTCTAGAATGTTGCCTTGTTTGATTACATCTGCTTGCATTTTGAGATTTATTCTGACATTAGTTACTGGGTGGTCACTTTAATTTACTCCTCTCAAAAAGCATCATTGTTTTGTTTTATACTGATCTCCAAAGATGTTGCCATACGCATTGAAGGAGAAGAGTGGCATACACTATTGTCCAGAAGATCCTGTGGACCTTACCCAACTTCTTAAATCCTGTAAACCTTTGTGTATATTTTGGAGTTATAGTAAAAAATCTTCAGAAAGTTGCATCTACAGTGGTAAGTGAATAATTGATACTATTTGTATACTATAGCTATGTCATAAATGACCATAAACTGGGGTAAACATGTGTTATCTGCCAGTAACTTAACAATGCATACATTTGATATGAAAAAAGGACGCACCAGAAAATTATATTATACTTTAATGCAGCCAAATGAGAGACTCAGTGGGTCCCAACAGAGGAACTTTATTGGATGACCCAACAGTCTGGGTTAGAGATGAGACCCACAAAAATCCAGTCCAGCGTTTAAGACAATTACAGTCTCTAATAGTCTCCAATACCTTCACTGGGGTCTATAAAACTGATAATAAATCAGTTCCATTCAAAGTCTTTCTTTTCCCTGAAGGATGAATCATCCTGTATACATCTCCTTGGTCTCTTTCTCACAGTTCAAAATGGACTATTCTTGCCATGCATTGTTCCCTCATCCATCACAATACAAGGCAAGTTCCTGACCCAAAGGTGGAAATGAGCATTCAATAAGCCATCTTGACATCCAGTATCTCTCTCTCTCTCTCTCTCTCTCTCTCTCTCTCTCTCTCTCTCTTTCTCCACATATCCTGTGAATTTTTCCCCCATCCCCATGTGTTCCTTTAGGCAGAAATGAAGATGATTCTCTAGCCCAGCCTAGTTTCCAGCTTATCTTCCAGTATCCAAGATGATATGCTTTATATAGGTAAGCAGCCTCTAGTAGGTATCATCCCTTCCTGCCCACATTTCCCTCCTGGTATGGGGGTATGTGGTTATTTAGTTCCTCACTCCCTCCCTTCCTCATTGCTTTGTTGGAGAAATTTCAGCCTCACTCAAAAGTGGAGCCCTGCTCCTCCCCTTGGGTCGGTGCTTTTGATTGCGGGCGCCAAGTTTGTTCAAAGGAAGCAAGAACACTGCATTGTTGCATGCTTTCACAACAAAGTACTGAGTCTGGGAAAGGCGGCTTGCCTTCTTGTTCCTTCCTTCTGCTACAGAAAGTTTCATAAAGGCAAACTAATCAAATTCCATCCCATGAAGACAGGGTTCTGTCTAGAATTGTACAGATTGATCACCAGTGGCTGAGAATAATTCCATCACATTGTTTTTTTTTCAGTAGACGCCCTCAGTGCGATGGGTATGTCCAGACGTGGGTCCCCTTCTCACTGTGCCATAGGATTCAACCTATACCACACTATTGAGACCTATGTAGGTCAAAACTGATTTTGGGTTGTTTGTGTTCCCATCTAGCAGGGACCTGGCCTGGCAGTTTGGAATGGTCTGTTTCTACTGGAGCAGGACCAAGACTAATTTGCATAAGGCAGTCTCTGTCTAAAATGACACAGTGGGTGAAAAATTATGGTCTGAAATGTGACCCAGAGTGATCACTAGTGGCGGAGATTAATTCAAGCTTTCCTTATATCACCATGTTGTTTTTGCAGTAGACACTCGAAGTGTGACAGGCATGGCCAGACATGGGTCCTGTGTTCATTGTGCCGTAGGACTCAAGCTACTCCACACTGATGAACCCTATGTAGGTTAGAACCTGTCTGGGGTTGCTTTTGTTGTGTTGTCATTTCAGCTGTCGCATTGATGTTATCAATGATGTCTTAGTACATGTCATGAGCACTGTTCCCAATAGCCTGCGCGCGCGCGCGCCCGCGCACAGAAGTCACCCCAAGCGCACAGTGTGCTGTATTTAGCGCGCAAATCCTGCGAGAACGCGAGCGGCGCGAAAAACTCTGGCTGTGGCTCTGGGTTTTGGGAGGGCACAGCTGCGGGGCTGATTGTGGGCCTTTGAGTTAGTATTCATGTTAATTGCAGCCCGTGCGCTGCAATTAACATGAATACTAACTCAAATGCCCACAATCAGCCCCGCAGCTGTGCACTGTTAAGAAAAGAAAAACAGTGTCTCAAACACGGCGTGTGCTTTAGCACACGCTGTGTTTGAGACTGCTTTTCTTTTCTAATTGTGACAGCTGCGGGGCTGATTGTGACCCTTTGAGATAGTATTCTTGTGAACTGCAGCGCACACGGGCTGCAATTAACATGGATACTAACTCAAAAGCCCACAATCAGCCCCGCAGCTGTGCACTGTTAAGAAAAGAACAAGCATTGGCATAGCCAATAGGTCTTGCCTCTGGGACCTTATAAGTGTTTTGCCAGAGGTGTTTGGAAGTTTGGTAAGAGGAAACGAAAGGGTTGCAAACTTAACATAAGGGGAGGGGCGCCCAGAAGACAAGTGGCTGACTTACCAATTGCACTCTAACTGGGCCAATGCTCTTAAGAAACAAACAATGCCAAAGTCAAAAGATCTGGCCTTGGCAAGCTGTGCATTTTTTTTATTCCAAGCATATGCCACACATTTAAAAAGTAAAAAAGACAATATGCTTTCACCACCTACCATGGCTGTCTTGGGTTTGTAACAACAAATGTATACTTATAAAACATCCCCTGGTGCCGCTGTTACTAAGATTTTTTAAACAGCATTTTATTATTTGAGTCAAGGAAAAAACCACATAACTAATCAATCAAATCACAGGCAGTTACCATGTCACTTAACACTTTATAAAAAGCTTTAAAAAGTAAAGGGGCGCAGGCAAAAATAAATTGCCGGTACTTAAAAGTTATTATTAAAACTAAAACGCACTCTTGAACCAGCTGAGCAACTGAAGAGAAACGTTCAGCAGAAATGAACGTGCACAGGCTTTGTGCAGTCAAAGTGAAGGAACCCAATGGGCAAAATGGGCTGACCCACTGTTGCATGCTGTGGTCGGTAGAGCAATGGATGAAGCCCGCTGATTAACAACCCCTTTGTGTATGTAAACTATGTATGCTGTTTGGGAGGAAAAAATACTCAGGCAAGACAGAAAGTGGACAAAGACCAGACAAAAATAATCACTGGCAATATCAATACAACTAGCTTGCATTTTGAGTTCACAGCCAACACGACTAAACTTCTATGGGCTGGTCCAAGATATAATCAACACTGCAATCCAACGCTGTTCAAGTCAGACGCGGCACGGAGCAGAACCACCTCGTGAATTCAAACAGATTATGCATTATTTTTTTCGTTAGTTATCTACATCATTGCCAAGCACTGCAGAACGTACTTTATTTTCGCTAAAAAAAACTTGGGTCCTGAGGAATAGCCATGCACCGGGGTTGAAACTTCAATGGTTTAGAATATTCTTGGACGTGAAAGAGAATGTCTAGCCATAAGTAGGCTACACTAAGCATTGTATTTTCCTCTGCCCCAGCCATTAATTGTGACTGCTATTTCAATACACTGTCTTTTCTATAAACAGTTTCACTTGTGGTGCTCAATATTATTTGTCACTGGTCACACACTGTAGTTTGTTCACTTTGGGAACCTCTGTACAAACGTATTTGAATTATTGAAGATCGAAACCAATAAATGATACATTTTCGTTGTCTGTGCAATCACTTTTCACTGTGGTCCTATTCCAAACATTTAATGGTTGTTCAGTTTTTGTATTCACTCAGACGAGTCCAACTTCTCAGTTTGAGATACACGAGTGACTCTCACAGGCCCTCCACTAAGTAAAGTTTAGATATGGCCTTTAATATCTGCTGATACAATACGACAGTTTTTCCAAAAACAGGGTCAGCGGGCTTCACCCATTGATCTAGCAAAAAAAACGGGGAAATGGACCAAGCCACAGTAACCACTGGCTGCTTTCAATTTGGGGGACTGCACACAATGTTTGCATTTACCTAAAAACAGTTCCTTTCTCTACAGAGAAAGCTTGTTTTAAGTGTGCGTTTTATCATTCATATTAACTTTAAATACTGGCTATTCATTTTGCCAGCAGCTTTGGAGCCTACCTAGATGGCATTTTTCCCATTGCTTCTGTATATTTGCTGTTAGTGTTAAAGTGACATTGTAAAATGGTAGTTCCATCTAGCATGAGTGGTCATCTATTCAAGCTTGAAAAGTATCAGATAATCTTCAAGTGTCCATAAAAATGCACAATTCAAACTACATAAATTGCACGAGTTCAAACTACATTTGACTAAGCAAGGTGGACAATTAAAATTGGAACATTTACAGACTCAGTGGAAGTTTATAGGCCACTAAATGACAGCCTAAAGTCGAGATAACTAAGCCCTTTACAGTAATAGGAATGTGTCTGGGAACTGAGAATACAAATACAAACAGCTGGAATGGTCAGATTGATGAGTAGCCAAAATTTGCTGTGGCACCTACTTTAATAACACTGCCAGAACTGCCATTTTAGATCCTGAGCCAGTAATTAGCCTACCCTTTCACCTGATCAGAGGAATATAGCAACAAAAGGCCTGAAAGACACGAGAGAAGAAACGTGCATAAAGAAAACAAAGTAGGATTCGCCGATTGTTTTCCCTTCCCCATGAAGGTGCTGTCATTAAAATAACAGGCCACACCTATAATTTTCTATGACTTCAACAAGGCATAAATGGAACTGCTTCAGATGCTGCCTATGATGCGTACACCAAAAACCAAGTCACTCGCACCTCATTCCTAGCATCTGATGGCAAGGAACTAGGGATCTGAAAGCAGCACAGTAATTGTAATTTATCACTAAAATAAGGGTTCACAAAACACCAGCTTGGTACAATACCACAATAGGTGCCTTCGGGCCACTGAAATATGAGTGAGCTTAGCTTTCCAGTAAATCTAGGAAGTGCCAAAAAGTAAAGACTGCGTGTAGTGTTGGGATCTTGGCGACAGTTGCTAAAGAGTAAAATGCTATGATAAGTATGCTACAAGCAATAATGCCCATGTGAGACAGCACGATGTGCAATCAATCGGCCAGAATGGAATAACTTCCTTTAATGGGGCTTGAAGTCTGTCATTGGCACCTATTTGCAATGACTGATGCCACCGTAGGGTGCACATTCACATTAAAAAGTAAATATATTTGCTGCCCTTAAATACCCCGCACATATGATCTATGCATTAGATTGGCGTGTATGGGGAGGGTTTGGGTTAAAGGACCCAATGCACAAAATGTGTTTGCATAAATGTATTTATATAGCGCTTGACGAGGCAACAGTGATATTGTACGTCTAATCGGTAGCGCACTGCAATTGAAAACTGTTTCAAACTGGACCATGGTGTCTCCTGAGCAAGGAACGTCCGTGCCTTGCTAAAACAAGAAGCGCAAGTAAAAAGGAGATGGAGAGGGCGGAGCGAGTGAGTGGCCGGGACGTGTGGGCGAGGAGAGAGGCGCACGCGCGTGCTTGGGAGAGCAGTCTGCTCATTTTCAAGCACTGCACTCGTGCTTGTGGCGCACCCCTGCTCGCTCCCGCAAGGTGGATGCCGCCACAAGCACGAGTGTGTGCTTGAAAATGAGCAGAGCGACGGCTCAAAGCCCTCCTATGCATCGCATGCGCGCTGCGTAGGCGAGACCTAAAAACAGTGTCTCAAACACGGCGTGTGCTTTAGCACACGCTGTGTTTGAGACTGCTTTTCTTTTCTTAATTGTGCACAGCTGCGGGGCTGTTTGTGACCCTTTGAGATAGTATTCTTGTGAACTGCAGCGCACACAGGCTGCAATTAACATGAATACTAACTCAAAGGCCCACAATCAGCCCGGTAGCTGTGCACTTTGCCCAAATGTATGAAGTTAATGATACTGGCATGGGGCATGCCTCTGGCCATGAAGGGTTTTCTGAATAATCCTAGTTTGTAATGGCAGTCTGTAAGAAAGGGCAAAAGCAAGCACCACATAGGAGGTAAAGAGGGAGAAAAAGTGAGTGGAATCACGTAATAAAGTCTCAAAGGGACCACAGTTAAAGCAGTGCACATGAGGTGGACACCACTGACCTGCAGGAGGGGTTTTAGATCAATTCACTTAAAGAATCTCCTGTTGAATTATGGATGCAAGGCAAACATGGATAAGAATATAAGGCACAGCATCATGTATCTTGCATCACTTTACATGAATAGAGCACAAATTCACAACGCTGTCCTTGCCATCCCCATTTCTAAAGGTGGGCAAAAAATTCTGCTTCACAGAGCCTGGTGGACACCACAGATAGATACAGCAACTTAAAGGTGGATGAAGTCATGGAATTGTGAAACATAAGGGCGGGATATTGGTTGGAAGGCTTAGATTGGTGATACAGGGCATTTTAAGAAAGGTCAACTTGTCTCCCATCTTGGATTCTTCACAGCCAGAACTAAGTTCTAAATGGGCTTTGCAGACAGAAGTGGCAAATATTGTGAAAACCTGAAATAAAAATTTACAAAAATAAAAAAATAAAGAATTGTGCGGTAATTGGGGAAGCATCAGGCCTATAATAAGTTCAGCTGCAGCAGTGACTGGCTTCATGCCCAGTTTGCTATTGCGGTCTTATTGCAACAACTGGGCAACAAAGGCGGGGATGGATGTTATTACAGAAAGTGAGTGATGCCCCCATCTACATGCCACACTTACTAAAGCCAAAAAGGATCCATAAATAAGTGAACAAGAAGCACACACTCCATCCATGCAAGGTAAATGCCTAACCCCAAAGCATACAAAGAAGGGAAGGGACAGACTGCTTGACCACAGCGCCAGCTCTGTGAAGCTGAATTTTCAGCACAGACCTCTCATCACTGTACCCCACTCAGCAGTTATTAAATATAATAGATTGATCAATCCAAATAACTGACTAACATAGCCATCACTCAAATTACTTTCTTATTTCACTATACTAATTCAACACCAATCCTTATGGGTTTCAGAGTAGTGTGCTACTCGCCAAAAAAAGTGCTTCAAAACCCCATCAGGGATAGCAAGCGCTATATAAATACAAGCCTCTTTCCCTCTTCTATCCCGCCACCTACCCTTCTCTATCCAAATAACTGAATAACATATCCACCACTCGAATTACTTCATAGTTCACTATACTAATTTTCAACACTAATACTTTATGGGTTCGGGAGTAGCGTGCTACTCGCCAGAAAAGCGCTTCAACACCCATCAGGGGTAACAGGTGCTGTATGAATGCAAACCTTTCTTCCCCTTCTATCCCTCCGCTATCCTTCTCACTCCAAATAACTGACTAATATGTGTGGAAATGCAGCGTCTTTTCATTTTTTGAAGCAAAGGTTTGGAGGGATATTTGGCGCTGCACACACGCGCGGTCTGGTTCCTGGCACACATAGCCATGGCTGCAGCGCACAGAGACCCTACACTGCCGCACACAGAGGAAAAAAATTAGAGGGAACATTGGTCATGAGTGATGTAATACGTGAGGTAATAAGAAGTGCATGGCGAGGGCACATGCTAATTTACTTCAGTTAACTATAAATGGTCAATTTTAGTGTTATTTGAGTTTAAAATGTAATATTTTAACTGACATTTTCACCTATGAGTTTTTAAATGTAAATTAAAATATTGTAATCATACCTAACTATAATGTCACTTTAACCTTGGGTTATTCAGTGAATTTCTAGGTTTTTCTAACAAAAGTAATACTTTATTATGATACCTAACTAGGTCTGCACCGTACTGCATGTGGCATGGTATTGGGTACAGGGTCTGGCTGTTGGCTTGGCCCTGCACCAAAACCCGCAGGCAGCCAGCCCCTGCAGGGTGAAGCCTTTGGCAGAGCACAGTGTTGTGTTGGTGGCAGAGCCTGGCTGCAGGCTATGCCATGTGCCCAGCTACGCGGGTGGTCAGCCCCCCACAGTCGGGCAAGACCCCATTGCTGGCCTACCTCTCACCAAGGCTCCTTCCTCTTTTGTTTTCTGTACCGGTGTGGTACCGCTGTACTACCATGAAATTAAACAGGCGCCACACATGCTCAGTGCAGCAGTAATACACTAGTACTGCCTCAACATAGAAAAATAATCTTTTTAATTTAACCCCAAGGGGTGTCCCTCTGAAACACCCCCGTCCCCCAAAACCCACAGAACCCTTACCCTGCCTCCTTGTTGGTTAGTTTTTATTTGTTTTTGACATCACTGGGACCGAGTCCTTGACTAATAAAATGGCAGCCACAACTTCCTCTTTATGTTGCAGCAAGCCAATCAGAATGGATGTTTTGAGGTTGCTGTGCCACAGTATTCTGCATTAGTACCGCAGTAGTACCACATTGTTAGATGTTTATAAATATAGAATTTTTATTTCTCAAAAACTACTGAACAGATTTACACCAAATCACAAAAATCATGCTTTCTGGATCAAGATCTAACTTTCTGCCAAATTTGGTGTAATTCTGTTCGACATTTTAGCTGTCTCTGTCTCTAAATTTTCTGTGAAAAATTACATTGGGAAAATGTGCTTTGGGAATCCTCCTTTTTTTCAGCCCTCACTTGACATATTTCCATGAAAAATTCCAGTAGGGAAGTGAGGTGGATTAAAGTTTCTTTGGAAAGTTTTGTGAGGATTCATCATACGGGCCAAAGTTATTAGCAAGCAAAAAAAACTATTTCCTATTGATACCTGGTCCTAACTATACCTACACAGTGGTGACCGCCACTGTGTAATATCAAGTGGCCAGAGCACAGAGTGCGAATGATCCAACTGTGTTTGTGAGGCCTTGCATCACACCACTTCTCTCCTCTTACAAACAACATAGAGGAACCGGAAAAAATAAAAAGCTAGAGGCAGTAAATCAATAAGCAAATGTAGAAGAAAGGAATACCATGGAGAGATTAACAAATCTAAATGGGATGAAACAGTTACATAGCCTTTGAGTCCCATTGTTTCATGGTAACACACATTCACCTGTCATGTGTATAGGAGCAACCATATTAAGCAGCTGCTGCAGAAACATAAAAACTGCAATTGTTTTTGCCACTTCAGTTCTCTTATTGTTGATGAATATCAGAAGTAATGGCCTGAATTATATCTTGGAGGATCTGGTCTCACCGTCGCTTTTCTGTTGGTTTCTCCGTCTGCCTACTAAGCGGTCCACCCTCTCCATTTAGATGCTGATGGGTCTATGGATGATAGTCCGTCCAAGAGCCTCTGTCAGAATTTTCCTCCAGTGGCTGATGGTGCCATAGGCAAAAGTGGCTTCCAGGTAATATTTCCTCCAGGCCAATCACGATGTGCCTTCCCACTGACTTAACTGTGGAGGGCAAAACTCCACACCTGAGTTAGCAGTGCCAAAGGTATATAAGGTAGAAACTTACCTTTTTTTCTATTTGAACTTCCTTGTCCAACATGAACCCTATCGTCCAAATCCTTCCTTTGCTACTTTCACTTGACCACGAAGCAAATCAACTCAGTCGTCACCAGAATCAAAGGTAAGTTTCTCTTTTGCTTGTTTCTTTCTGAACTGTCTGTTTACATTAGCTCTGGACTCATGCATTTTTAAATCTCTCTTACAAGCAATAATTTACTAATGTGTAATGCATATGTGTGTAATGTTGTCATTTAAGAAATTAAGTGGAGCACACCTATATCATTTTATTTATTTTCAAATTTAGCACAAGCTTCCTTCATGATAATGGAGACTTACACAAAAATTGACATCAATCCAAAAATCTAAAAAGGTCCATACAGGTCTGTTTAATAATTTTTTGTTAACCATCAAATTATAAACATATGCATTACACATTATTGGAATTAATTGAATATAATGTAGAATTTGTACTAGACAAGGTGAAATATGTTTTTAAAAATAACTGTAAAATCAATGTTAGTTCTAAATTTAAATCATTTAATATATTTATAAATGTATATTTTTCCCTTCTCTAGTGCATTTTCTGCATTTAAATACATTTTAATTCTCTTTTTTTTAAGGTGTAATGCATATGTGTTTGTTTATATCACTTATCAAGTTCAAATAAACACACATGTATGAACACTTAAAAAAAAGAAAAATCTCTATTTGGTGTAAGTGTCCATTATCACGATGAATGCTTGCACCACAATTGAAATCTTATTAATACTAGTGTATGGACTTTACAAATTAGAAATTTTAAAAAACCATTGTATTACCTGTCATAACTGTAAGTAAAAATATGTAATTCACATTTTCATCTTTAACATTTCTAGGAATCAATGAATTGTAAATGAAAAATAATGTTAGGACAAACTTTGTCAAATGAAAATATTGTTTTATTAACTATTGAGAAACTTCTCTGATGTATATGTTTTTTTAATGTAATACATAAAAGGGTAACATAAAGCCTTTTCCTTCACAAAAGGCTTTTGTAGTGCCGCCTTTATATACTGCCAAAGGGTAACCTCTTCAGGAAGGGGCATCTATTGGGCAGAGAACAGGCATCTCAAGGATAATTCTTGGGACGGGTGGGTGTAGGTTTGACAGGGGTTAGGGACAGATAAGATGTGAATTTGAGAGGAGGAGTATAGGTAGGAGGGGTGGGAGAGGATTGGGATTTGGAGGTAGAGGGAGCTGGAGTGCAAGACATGCCTGTGTCTATATGTTTTGCAGTTGCATGTGGATCTGGTGTACGTTGTGTATGTTTGGATGTGTGTTTTTGGCAGGTGTTCGTGAGTGTGTGTGTTTGGTTTTCACTGGTGTTGTTTTGGGTGTAGGTGTGCATTTGTGTGAGTGTGTTGGTCTGGATGAGTACAATATTGAGGGGGTTGGTGTGTTTGTGGTGCATGTGTCTGTATGTTTTGCAGTTACATGTAGGTATGGTGTCTGTTGTGTATGTTTGGATGTGTGTGGTTTGGCTGGTGTTTGGTATTCTGGTGAGTGTGAGCATTTGGGTTTGGTTGGTGTTGTTTTGCATGTATGTGTGCTTTTATGTGAATGTGTTGGCTTGGATGAGTGTGCTATCGAGGTGGTTGGTGTGGTTGGGGTGCTTGTGGGTGTGGTGGTGGTTGTGGGTATGCTGGTGCTTGTCGATGTGCTGGTTGTTGTGGGTGTGGTGGTGATTGTGGTGGTGGGTATGGTGGTGGTTGTGGGTGTGGTGGTAGTGGTTGTGGTGGTTGTGGGTGTGGTGGTGGTTGTGGGTGTTGTGGTGGTTGTAGTAGTGGTTGTGGGTGTGGTGGTGGTTGTGGTACCTGTGAGTGTAGTGTCAATGGTGTTTGTATGTTCTGTGTGGGTTTCATTGTGTATTTCTGTTTATGTATGTATGTGATTCTGCTGCTTGTGTTTTGGAGTGGCTGCATGCAAATAAGTGAGTGTGCTTGGGATTGGGGTGGGAGTTGGGATTTGGGTTGAGGAAGGGACCTGAGTTGGGGCAGAAGGCTGAGCTGGTTGGGAAGCTGCGGTGAGTGAGGAGGCTATTTTTGCAAGTGATCTCTGCATGCCAGACATTGAACTGTGAATGACATCCAGAAATGCAACCATTTGTTACATTTGGCAACGAAGGCCCTGGATGCCATTCACTATTGCAGTCTGGCCTACAGAGATGCTGCATATGAGGTCAATAGCCTCCTCATTCAGCGCAGCAGGTGTGACAGGGGCAGGGGATAAGGTGTCTGTGGCAAAGGAGACCGCAGCCCTTTTTGGGGGATGGGTATGGCCAACTGGGGGAAGCAAGAGGGAGGGTGGAGATGGGTCTCTGTGTGGCAGACAAGGATGCAGTTGGTAGGGTTCCTGTAGGGTCCACCACCACTAGGGACTGGTCACCTGTGGAGGTCTCGAAAGATGATGATGAGGTGGCGGCCTCCGTTCCAGTCCCCTCACCCTCCATGCCACTGTGTCCATCGGTGTCCGATGTCAAGCCACCCGAAACACATTGGCCAGCTGCTTCCCTGCCTTCATGGCCAATGTCCCCTTCACCTGCTCTTGAAGATGCTGAAAAGACATATACAATAGTTTTATTGTATCTGTGTAAATAAAACTGATCATGAACTTTTTTTCTCAAAACATTTCCAAAAGCTTATATTTCACCTGCTTCAATACTGTCAGACTTTGGTTTACTTGTATAATTATCTCATGCATGCAGGGAACATCTTCAGAAACCATTTGGTCACAGTTTTGTAATTTCCCATTATTGCTCCTATCTTATCTTTTGATCATTTCTCTTAACCTCTTTCCATTCTCTCCAGGAACTGTTTAACACCTCTAAATGGTTCTGATTGGTTGTTTTCATTAGGGAACTTATGTCACAGAAATTAATATAAAACAAAACTCCCTTTGTACATTGTGTTTACAGGGCAAAAAAACGAATTTATTTTTATTTAAAAAAATAAAAATTTAAATCAGTGTGTGTTAATATTTACTGCAATGTTGTACTAATATTTGTATAAACTGAAAGACTGTTTCTTTTTTGGGGCATTTCACAATGGTAACACTTACTTCAAGCAACATTTTTCAAATGTTAAAATGTATTTTATGGATTCAGTAGTTAAGTTGCTTATTAATGTATCACACCCCATGTATCTACTTATGCTACTGAAGAAATTCAATATTAATTTTGTTGGTAAGTTAAAATTACTTCCACAACATAAGAAGATACATAGGGCTTGATACATTTCTAATCCACTTTAGTACTGAGCAAATAATTTTACATTTGACCCTAAAATATCTTTAGTTATTTTTAGTTTGTTTTACCATTGGGAAATGTTTTTAAAAATATATTCTGCCTTTCATTTTAGGCAAAAAGTGATACAACAGTAGAGTAAATTTTATATACACAGATTCAGATACATTTTTTAAAATAAAAATAAAAATGCAAACCACAATATGACAAAGATGTGATAATCAACATATATGTAATAGAACTCCATCTGCAAAAGTCCCTTTAACTAATCTATTTTTGTTCATTATTGATTTATCATCTGGACATAACAAAGGATATAAAAATACTGTTTTGGGGTATTTGCTACTCTGTCACCAATGTGTTCACATTCTTGTCTGTTTTTAAAAAAATGTATGCCTATCAAATTCATTATTCAAAAAACAGACTGGCTTACATACAGATTTCTGAATGAGTAAGACATCATGCAAAGCTGTTACTTTTAACATAAATGTAATTGTATTAGTTAGTAAAAACAGATTTGTAATATTTATATATTTGAAAATGTAGCCGTTTATTCTTATGTTTCTAGTCATTTTGGCTCACATGCTCACTATTGTTTGTTTTCAATACCAACTCACAAATGTGCCATTTGGAACATTCACTGTATCATAAGTGCATTTTATGCTATATCACCTGTAATTGGTCTCACGTAACAAACATGATGGAGGATAACACCTGACACAATTATGCTAAGGGGCGAACTGTGCTGGGAGGTCAGCAGTGTGCTCCCACCCCTTCCTGTTTGAAAAGGCTCCCTTGAGGCATTGAGCTGACGAGCTTGTGGAGATGCACCTGTGCACCTGTGAGAGGTACTGAGACCTGTAAGAATTGTGGCAGCCTGCTCAGCAACCCCAGATGAAAATCGTTTTTTGATCTCTACTGATGACGGATAAAATCCAGAAACACATGTGTCTAGAGATGTACAGCACTAACCTGCACCAACTTTGGTGGAACACTCCAGCAAAATACCAAGTGAGCGTTCACTACAAATTGCATTTACCATAATGCTAAGGGGCGAACTGTGCTGGGAGGTCCGCAGTGTGCTCCCACCCCTTCCTGTTTGAAAAGGCTCCCTTGAGCCATTGAGCTGACGAGCTTGTGGAGATGCACCTGTGCGCCTGTGAGAGGTACTGAGACCTGTAAGAATTGTGGCAGCCTGCTCAGCAACCCCAGATGAAAATCGTTTTTTGATCTCTACTGATGACGGATAAAATCCAGAAACACATGTGTCTAGAGATGTACAGCACTAACCTGCACCAACTTTGGTGGAACACTCCAGCAAAATACCAAGTGAGCGTGCACTACAAACAGCATTTACCATAATGCTAAGGGGCGAACTGTGCTGGGAGGTCAGCAGTGTGCTCCCACCCCTTCCTGTTTGAAAAGGCTCCCTTGAGCCATTGAGCTGACGAGCTTGTGGAGATGCACCTGTGCACCTGTGAGAGGTACTGAGACCTGTAAGAATTGTGGCAGCCTGCTCAGCAACCCCAGATGAAAATCGTTTTTTGATCTCTACTGATGACGGCTAAAATCCAGAAACACTTGTGTCTAGAGATGTACAGCACTAACCTGCACCAACTTTGGTGGAACACTCCAGCAAAATACCAAGTGAGCGTGCACTACAAACTGCATTTACCATAAAGCTAAGGGGCGAACTGTGCTGGGAGGTCAGCAGTGTGCTCCCACCCCTTCCTGTTTGAAAAGGCTCCCTTGAGCCATTGAGCTGACGAGCTTGTGGAGATGCACCTGTGCGCCTGTGAGAGGTACTGAGACCTGTAAGAATTGTGGCAGCCTGCTCAGCAACCCCAGATGAAAATCGTTTTTTGATGTCTACTGATGATGGATAAAATCCAGAAACACATGTGTCTAGAGATGTACAGCACTAACCTGCACCAACTTTGGTGGAACACTCCAGCAAAATACCAAGTGAGCGTGCACTACAAACTGCATTTACCATAATGCTAAGGGGCGAACTGTGCTGGGAGGTCAGCAGTGTGCTCCCACCCCTTCTTGTTTGAAAAGGCTCCCTTAAGCCATTGAGCTGACGAGCTTGTGGAGATGCAGCTGTGCGCCTCTGAGAGGTACTGAGACCTGTAAGAATTGTGGCAGCCTGCTCAGCAACCCCAGATGAAAATCGTTTTTTGATCTCTACTGATGACGGATAAAATCCAGAAACACGTGTCTAGAGATGTACAGCACTAACCTGCACCAACTTTGGTGGAACACTCCAGCAAAATACCAAGTGAGCGTGCACTACAAACTGCATTTACCATAATGCTAAGGGGCTGAACTGTGCTGGGAGGTCAGCAGTGTGCTCCCACCCCTTCCTATTTGAAAAGGCTCCCTTGAGCCATTGAGCTGACGAGCTTGTGGAGATGCACCTGTGTGCCTGTGAGAGGTACTGAGACCTGTAAGAATTGTGGCAGCCTGCTCAGCAACCCCAGATGAAAATCGTTTTTGATCTCTACTGATGACGGATAAAATCCAGAAACACATGTGTCTAGAGATGTACAGCACTAACCTGCACCAACTTTGGTGGAACACTCCAGCAAAATACCAAGTGAGCGTGCACTACAAACTGCATTTACCATAATGCTAAGGGGCGAACTGTGCTGGGAGGTCAGCAGTGTGCTCCCACCCCTTCCTGTTTGAAAAGGCTCCCTTAAGCCATTGAGCTGACGAGCTTGTGGAGATGCACCTGTGCGCCTGTGAGAGGTACTGAGACCTGTAAGAATTGTGGCAGCCTGCTCAGCAACCCCAGATGAAAATCGTTTTTTGATGTCTACTGATGATGGATAAAATCCAGAAACACATGTGTCTAGAGATGTACAGCACTAACCTGCACCAACTTTGGTGGAACACTCCAGCAAAATACCTAGTGAGCGTGCACTACAAACTGCATTTACCATAATGCTAAGGGGCGAACTGTGCTGGGAGGTCAGCAGTGTGCTCCCACCCCTTCCTGTTTGAAAAGGCTCCCTTGAGCCATTGAGCTGACAAGCTTGTGGAGATGCACCTGTGCCCCTGTGAGAGGTACTGAGACCTGTAAGAATTGTGGCAGCCTGCTCAGCAACCCCAGATGAAAATCGTTTTTTGATCTCTACTGATGACGGATAAAATCCAGAAACACATGTGTCTAGAGATGTACAGCACTAACCTGCACCAATTTTGGTGGAACACTCCAGCAAAATACCAAGTGAGCGTGCACTACAAACTGCATTTACCATAATGCTAAGGGGCGAACTGTGCTGGGAGGTCAGCAGTGTGCTCCCACCCCTTCCTGCATAAATGTAATTGTATTAGTTAGTAAAAACAGATTTGTAATATTTATATATTTGAAAATGTAGCCGTTTATTCTTATGTTTCTAGTCATTTTGGCTCACATGCTCACTATTGTTTGTTTTCAATTCCAACTCACAAATGTGCCATTTGGAACATTCACTGTATCATAAGTGCATTTTATGCTATATCACCTGTAATTGGTCTCACGTAACAAACATGACGGAGGATCACACCTGACACAATTATACATTTTGTCATATTTGGTACAACTGTCCCTTATAACATCAAACAAACTCATGTGTAATTTTTTTTAGACAGGCATGGGTCTGCTGAAAACAGTCCTTTGGTAGTGATAAGAAAGATATGGGTATCATTTTACCCAAATTAATATGCAAAACACATCATCATACATCTTGTACAAAACTTACACCTTCAAGAACTCTTCTTATGCGTTGGACATGTGTCGGCCTTTATGATGATGCCATAATTTGTTGCTGTAACAAAAAAAGTTATTTAAAATGAAAACTCAAAAAAGAACTTACCCCCTTTCTGCTGGTGTTGGGCTCTCAACTGCCCATCAAGCTGGGGATAGGCCACCACAAGTATGCGGGCCATTTGGGGTCAGGGTGCGGCGTACACACTTTGCATGTTGGGAGGACTGGCCAAGCTGGACTTCTGCTGACTTCTTGGTCCAGCATCATAGGTCCACCCATTGCTTCAAGCAGTGAAAGCTGAGCCAGGGTCCACAACTTCTTTGTGATGGTCTTCTATATGTCCTTCTTTTGATGGGAGTTGACCTGAATGGATACAAAAATGAAAAAAACAAAAACAAAGTTTTGGGAATTTTTGTTTGTATGTATTTAGTAACACAATTTTGAGAAATCAATCACAAGCATTTTTATTAAAGTTACAACAGCAGAATTCATTTTCCACAATGAAAAATATAAAGTGGTAGTAACCTGTTGAGTACCCTTATTCCTTGCTATGCCCTTATTTTTCTAATCCAGGCCAGTGACATCTTCTAGTCATTTGTGCATTAATACAAGTAGCAAAAATTATTTTTCTTTGGTATGTAAAACATATATATATATATATATGTTATTTGTTTAAAAAATATAATATATTCTCTAAATTAACATAATGTTAATTTGGTAGATTTCACCTGAAACTATGATATATATATATATATATATATATATATATATATATATATATATATATATATATATATTCCTTCACTTACTCCACACAATTGCCCTTCGCTCTTGACACATGATTTCCAGGGCGAAATGAAGCACAGCATTACCAGGAACTGGCTTCCGAAGGGCTTTATTAATTTTCGTTGTTTCAGGAGGCCCTCGCATTAGAAGCCTCTCAAAGCAAAGTGCAGGAGGTGCATACAAAAACAGAAATGACCTACGCGTTTCGGCTTACGCCTTCTACTGGGTCAACATGTGCAAAACAAAATGTGCTATTTAAAGGGGAAGCATGGCTCATTTCCCCCACCACCAATTAAAAACAAGGTCAGTTTCTTAAAGGGGACATATACATGCATTGTATTCAATTACATTATGACATTTAAACAAAAATACTTTTTCAATCTCTATTTTCATTTTTTCCAATCTGCATGTCTCTTTTCATAATATCCACTTGTAAAGTACACATATCAACTCATTATATTTATGCTAGGTGGATTGCATGGCAAAGCAAAGGTTGTCAAATTCTTATTCCAAAATTTAAATAGATAATTTACCAAGTTCAACTCTTTGTTATTATCCCAACTAATTCACAAATAGACGGCCCTGGAGTAATAATCTGACATTCAGTCATTACTGTATGATGAATCCTCCCAAGCCTCTTGGTCCCATATGGCCAATTCTTTGGTCATGTCTACTAGTCTATTTCTGATACAATTATTCATCTTTCATCCCTCCAGGAACAGACAATTAAAGTGACTCATGCTTCTAAAAAAATGCATTGTGTTATTTCTCTAACATGTATGTACAAAGTCCGGAGATAAATATGTGAAAAATAGCAGAAAGAACCTCAAAGTGCATATACATATTAAAGTGCAAAGGTGCAGCTGCCATTTGTTCTAGAAGATGGGGAATGGGTGCATAAGGACGAAATTGCTGGATATAGAAGAGAATGATGTTAGTTATCCTGACCAACTGTCACTAATCCCCTCCCAGTTACTCTCCAACTTATACTGAAGTGCTATACATTTGTTCCTATGTATTGCGCACTCCATAATAAAGTGCCGGGTGCCTATATGTTAAAAACCATATTATATATCATGGTCTAAAACCAGCCACCTCCCTTAATCCCCAAAAGATGGTCAAATTGCTTCCCAATTAGATGACTGCTGTCCTGTTTCATGTTTACGTACATTTCTAATCTGTATGGAAAGCAATCATCCATAATCTAAAATTACTACTGATAGAAATTCATCTATTCATGGCTACCCGCATCAATATTTCTGCTAAAAAAGCCCACATAAATGATCAGTTTGTTTACCACGATTCTAAAAATGGCCAATGCAAAAATTACACATGATCACAATAATTAAAAACTCTTAAACGGGATACAGCAATACAAATCATATGGACCAGACGGAGTTAATTAATCAACATTAGGCCCATTATTTGTGGTCCTATACATATCACATGCCTGGCATAAAATGCAAATAAAATCAGGACATTCCATTAAGACGAGGAGAACCAGGAATGTTTTTACAGAAAGGTGTATAATTCCGCATCAGCATTTAGTCCCCATGGTATCTCTGTTCCTAAGTTGACAATCCATCTCGATTCTGCACGTCTCAATGTCAACTCTCTATCTCCCCTCTGATATGAGCTGTTATTTGTTCAATACCAGAGTATGAAAGTTTATTCTTGTTTAAAATTCCTTCATGTTCTCTCCAGATGTGTTTGGCCATTGCATAAGTAAAGTCCTTATTTGATATGGCTCGCAAATGTTGGAGGATACGCAATTTTAATTTGTTCACAGTACTGCCAATATATTTCTGGCCGCATATACACTCCAAAAGGTAGACCACATAAGTGGATTCACACGTGATCTTATCTTTAATAACTTTTTCAGGCCTTGAATTGTTGTAATTTCTGTCCTGTTGCGGCCATAATTGCAAGCTTTACATTTGTGCATTTCACAAAGCCCTTCTGTGATATCCAAGTTGTTTTTTGCTGATATACAGTTTTGCTTGAGAAGTAGCTTTGTGTCAATAGGCCTCCCAATGAGGGTACTTTTCTGTAGGTGATATTTGCTTTTTCTTTAATGAAGGAATTTAGCTCCTGATCTTTTTTAAGCACACTCCAATGTTTGTTGATCACCTGCCTGATCCTCTGATTCGAGTTGTTAAAATCCGTGATGAATCTCACAGGTTCCTCATTTAATACAGATTCTGTTTTTATGTTTTTCGGTAGTAGTAAATCCTCTCTTTTGGCATTGGATGCTCTTATTCGCGCATCCTCTAGGATCATCAAGGGATATCCCCTTCTCTGGAAACGATCAAACATTATAGAGACCTGTTTGTTAAACTCCACCTCCTCTGAGCAGTTCCTGCGCACCCGTAGAAACTCTCCGTAGGGGATACTCCATTTTAGGGCTTTTGGGTGTGCGCTTTAGCTTGTAAAATGCTGTTACAAGATGTGGTCTTACGGAAGAGGGTGGTGCATATTTTCTCATTTTCAATGTAGACCCTGATGTCTAAGTAATCCACAGAGGTTCTGCTATATAGATAGGTAAATTGAAGGTTGAGGGAATTTGTATTCAAAGATGACAGAAAACATTTCAGCTCCTCTTCCTCCCCTTCCCAGATAAGAAACAAGTCATCTATATAACGGACCCATAGCACCACCCTCTCCAAGTCGACGTTGTTGTTCTCTGACCATAAGCACTCTGCCTCCCAAAAGCCCATGGTGAGATTGGCATATGTGGGCACAAATGATGTCCCCATAGCAGTGCCTTGGTTCTGCCTGTAGAATTTTCCATCGAATACAAACACATTGTTGTTAAGGCAAAGGGACATCATTTCGAGGAGCATGTTAGTATGGCTCAATAAACTCAGAGATCTCGATCTTAAAAAATATTCACATGCCTTCAAACCATCTGTATGGATGATGGAGATATATAATGAGACCACATCAATTGTGGCCATGATGTAGTTAGGTTTCCAGTGTATGTTGTTGATTCTATTGAGGAAATCCATTGAGTCCCGTAAATATGATGGAAGATCAGCAACATAGGGGAAGAGGAAGATATCAATAAATCTGGAGGTGTTTTCCAGCAAAGAACCACAAGAACTAACAATTGGCCGCCCAGGAGGATTTTCTAGACTCTTATGTACTTTAGGCAGCACATACAGTGTCGGCAAGATAGGGTGATCTGTCTTCAAGTAACGCAATTCGTTGTCATCAATAACGCCTATTCCCTGCCATTGTTTCAATTTTTCGTGGAAGATATATATATATATATCAAACACAGTCCAGGCTCCACACAGATTCCCACTGCGGCAAAAACAGGTACGGACCACTGAACGTTGCTCAAATTGAAAAAGTGCTTTTAATCAGGAAAAGTTTCACCGACAATATAAATATATATATATATATATCAAGCAACCAAACTCCCACCTTCCACCGCACCTCTCGTCTCGGGTGCTGCTCGTATGGTGGTGAACCGCTATCATATGTAAACACATGGCATCTCGCAGTTGCGCGGCCAATTATGAGCGCACTCCCGGGTCTTTAATCCAACAATAATTTATTGACAGGTAGCACATGTGTCTAGAGATGTACAGCACTAACCTGCACCAACTTTGGTGGAACACTCCAGCAAAATACCAAGTGAGCGTGCACTACAAACAGCATTTACCATAATGCTAAGGGGCGAACTGTGCTGGGAGGTCAGCAGTGTGCTCCCACCCCTTCCTGTTTGAAAAGGCTCCCTTGAGCCATTGAGCTGACGAGCTTGTGGAGATGCACCTGTGCACCTGTGAGAGGTACTGAGACCTGTAAGAATTGTGGCAGCCTGCTCAGCAACCCCAGATGAAAATCGTTTTTTGATCTCTACTGATGACGGCTAAAATCCAGAAACACTTGTGTCTAGAGATGTACAGCACTAACCTGCACCAACTTTAGTGGAACACTCCAGCAAAATACCAAGTGAGCGTGCACTACAAACTGCATTTACCATAAAGCTAAGGGGCGAACTGTGCTGGGAGGTCAGCAGTGTGCTCCCACCCCTTCCTGTTTGAAAAGGCTCCCTTGAGCCATTGAGCTGACGAGCTTGTGGAGAGGCACCTGTGCGCCTGTGAGAGGTACTGAGACCTGTAAGAATTGTGGCAGCCTGCTCAGCAACCCCAGATGAAAATCGTTTTTTGATGTCTACTGATGATGGATAAAATCCAGAAACACATGTGTCTAGAGATGTACAGCACTAACCTGCACCAACTTTGGTGGAACACTCCAGCAAAATACCAAGTGAGCGTGCACTACAAACTGCATTTACCATAATGCTAAGGGGCTGAACTGTGCTGGGAGGTCAGCAGTGTGCTCCCACCCCTTCCTGTTTGAAAAGGCTCCCTTAAGCCATTGAGCTGACGAGCTTGTGGAGATGCAGCTGTGCGCCTCTGAGAGGTACTGAGACCTGTAAGAATTGTGGCAGCCTGCTCAGCAACCCCAGATGAAAATCGTTTTTTGATCTCTACTGATGACGGATAAAATCCAGAAACACGTGTCTAGAGATGTACAGCACTAACCTGCACCAACTTTGGTGGAACACTCCAGCAAAATACCAAGTGAGCGTGCACTACAAACTGCATTTACCATAATGCTAAGGGGCGAACTGTGCTGGGAGGTCAGCAGTGTGCTCCCACCCCTTCCTATTTGAAAAGGCTCCCTTGAGCCATTGAGCTGACGAGCTTGTGGAGATGCACCTGTGTGCCTGTGAGAGGTACTGAGACCTGTAAGAATTGTGGCAGCCTGCTCAGCAACCCCAGATGAAAATCGTTTTTTGATCTCTACTGATGACGGATAAAATCCAGAAACACATGTGTCTAGAGATGTACAGCACTAACCTGCACCAACTTTGGTGGAACACTCCAGCAAAATACCAAGTGAGCGTGCACTACAAACTGCATTTACCATAATGCTAAGGGGCGAACTGTGCTGGGAGGTCAGCAGTGTGCTCCCACCCCTTCCTGTTTGAAAAGGCTCCCTTAAGCCATTGAGCTGACGAGCTTGTGGAGATGCACCTGTGCGCCTGTGAGAGGTACTGAGACCTGTAAGAATTGTGGCAGCCTGCTCAGCAACCCCAGATGAAAATCGTTTTTTGATGTCTACTGATGATGGATAAAATCCAGAAACACATGTGTCTAGAGATGTACAGCACTAACCTGCACCAACTTTGGTGGAACACTCCAGCAAAATACCTAGTGAGCGTGCACTACAAACTGCATTTACCATAATGCTAAGGGGCGAACTGTGCTGGGAGGTCAGCAGTGTGCTCCCACCCCTTCCTGTTTGAAAAGGCTCCCTTGAGCCATTGAGCTGACGAGCTTGTGGAGATGCACCTGTGCGCCTGTGAGAGGTACTGAGACCTGTAAGAATTGTGGCAGCCTGCTCAGCAACCCCAGATGAATATCGTTTTTTGATCTCTACTGATGACGGATAAAATCCAGAAACACATGTGTCTAGAGATGTACAGCACTAACCTGCACCAATTTTGGTGGAACACTCCAGCAAAATACCAAGTGAGCGTGCACTACAAACTGCATTTACCATAATGCTAAGGGGCGAACTGTGCTGGGAGGTCAGCAGTGTGCTCCCACCCCTTCCTGCATAAATGTAATTGTATTAGTTAGTAAAAACAGATTTGTAATATTTATATATTTGAAAATGTAGCCGTTTATTCTTATGTTTCTAGTAATTTTGGCTCACATGCTCACTATTGTTTGTTTTCAATTCCAACTCACAAATGTGCCATTTGGAACATTCACTGTATCATAAGTGCATTTTATGCTATATCACCTGTAATTGGTCTCACGTAACAAACATGACGGAGGATCACACCTGACACAATTATACATTTTGTCATATTTGGTACAACTGTCCCTTATAACATCAAACAAACTCATGTGTAATTTTTTTAGACAGGCATGGGTCTGCTGAAAACAGTCCTTTGGTAGTGATAAGAAAGATATGGGTATCATTTTACCCAAATTAATATGCAAAACACATCATCATACATCTTGTACAAAACTTACACCTTCAAGAACTCTTCTTATGCGTTGGACATGTGTCGGCCTTTATGATGATGCCATAATTTGTTGCTGTAACAAAAAAAGTTATTTAAAATGAAAACTCAAAAAAGAACTTACCCCCTTTCTGCTGGTGTTGGGCTCTCAACTGCCCATCAAGCTGGGGATAGGCCACCACAAGTATGCGGGCCATTTGGGGTCAGGGTGCGGCGTACACACTTTGCATGTTGGGAGGACTGGCCAAGCTGGACTTCTGCTGACTTCTTGGTCCAGCATCATAAGTCCACCCATTGCTTCAAGCAGTGAAAGCTGAGCCAGGGTCCACAACTTCTTTGTGATGGTCTTCTATTTGTCCTTCTTTTGATGGGAGTTGACCTGAATGGATACAAAAAATGAAAAAAACAAAAACAAAGTTTTGGGAATTTTTGTTTGTATGTATTTAGTAACACAATTTTGAGAAATCAATCACAAGCATTTTATTAAAGTTACAACAGCAGAATTCATTTTCCACAATGAAAAATATAAAGTGGTAGTAACCTGTTGAGTACCCTTATTCCTTGCTATGCCCTTATTTTTCTAATCCAGGCCAGTGACATCTTCTAGTCATTTGTGCATTAATACAAATAGCAAAAATTATTTTTCTTTGGTATGTAAAACATATATATATATATATGTTATTTGTTTAAAAAATATAATATATTCTCTAAATTAATATAATGTTAATTTGGTAGATTTCACCTGAAACTATGATATATATATATATATTATCTACTGGCGGTCGCCAGTAGATAGTTATAGTTACAACCTATTATCCATAGGAAATCCGCGACATTCTATTTGAAATAACTCTCTTGCCGGTTGACGTATCTTCGCGAAATTTTCAAACTTTGTGGCCCGCTCCGGTCCGCTCCTACCCTGAAAGTCTCGGGGATTCGTCAAGCGGGGGCCGAGAAAAAGGGGGTCCCAAAACGCGTTTTCTCCATGCACTTTTCCATAGGAAACTTTAGACACGGCTACAGCTCGAACTGCTGAACGGAATTACACCAAATTTGGCAAAGAGGTAGTTCTTGGTTCAGAAAGAACCCTTTTGTTAAATGGTGTAAATCCGTTCAGTAGTTGCTGAGAAAATGAAAAGTAAAAAGTTAGTGATATCTATGGCCGAGTAGGGTCCGCGTACCCTCAGCGCACCCTGCGCGCACCGTCCCGATCACGAGCTGCATGTTAATTGGCTGTCAGCTGGCTGTCAACATTCCGATTCAGGAAATATTGGCAGCCATTTTGTCCCTCGGTAGAACCGAGGGACAGAAACAAGTGCGCAAAGCGCACAAAGGGGGCAGGGTAGAAACACCCTGACCCCCTAGGTTTGCTCAGGGGTCCCACAAGGACCCCCTGGGCAAAAAATAATAATTTTTTAAAAAATCGGCAGGATGCGCTCAGGGTGCGCGAATCCTGCCGAAAAAAATTGAAGCGCGGTCTCCCGCGCTCGATGTTAATTGGCCCCGGGTGGCCCAAGTCCCGGGGGCATGGTGGGGGGATAATTTAATGTGTGGGGGCCTCAAAGGCCCCCAAGCCCCGGGGACCGCCACCCCCGGGGCTTTTTGAAAAATGGTGCGGGAGGGCTCTGAGCCCTCCCGCAGCCCCGGGACCACCACCTCCCCGGGGCTTTTTTAATTAAAAATAAAACCAGTGTGGGGGGCTCCAGCCCCCACACGCCCGGGGACCGCCACCTCCCCGGGCACTAAACATTTTAATATGGGGGTCCGTTACGGACCCACAGAGCCCCGGGGACCACCACCTCCCCGGGGCTGTGTACTGAATGGGAGGGGGCCGCGCGGCCCCCTCCTGGAGCCCTTGATGGCCCTGGGGACCACCACCCCCAGGGCCGGCTCCTGCAGTGTCCCGGGGTGCCTACCCCCGGGACACTGTAGTTTGCTATGGCAGGACGGGAGCCTCGCGGCTCCCGTCCTGCCATAGCAAACTGCTTTGGATATTGGAAGAGAGAGCAGGGAAACCTGCTCTCTCTTCCAATATCCAAAGCGAATGCTTTTCCACATGGGGAGCAGCATGTCAGCTGCTCCCCATGTGGAACAGCAATGCCGGCTCCCAAGGGACGTGGGGAGATTGGGGACCCCCCACAGTCCCCAACGGAGAGGGCCAGCCCCGGGGGATGGGGTCCCCGGGGCAAGTAGTGGCCCGGGAGGGGGGCCACGCGGCCCCCCTCTCCAAAAAAGAGAAAAAAATGTTAAAAAAAAATGGAAAGGCCGGCCTCGGGGATGGGGTCCCCGGGCCTTAAAATGGCCAGAGGAGGGGGGCCACGCTGCCCCCTCAAAATAATAAATATAGAGGCCATGCCCCGGGGATGGGGTCCCCGGGGCCAATACAGGCCCAGGGAAGGGGGCCACGCGGCCCCCTTCCCGTTTTTTTTTTTTTTTTGTAATTTAAAAAGGGGTAAGGCCCTGGGGGATGGGGTCCCCAGGGCCCAAAAAGAGAAAAAAGGAAGGGGGCCACACAGCCCCCCTTCAGGGGACAAAAAAAAAAAAAACGATCGGGCCCGCAGGCCCCGCCCCTTCCTTCACCACTCTGCAAACGCGCCCCTGGCGCGTTTGCAGAGGGGAACAAATTCCCCTTGAATACTGGGGGTCCCTGGGGGCCAACTAGCCCACCAGGAACCTCCAGTATGCGCCAGGGGCTGCCTTGCAGAGACGTGTAGAGAGGCCACACCCCTTTACACCTCTCTGCAACGCAGCTCTGTGGCGCTTTGGAGGTATATGGTGGGCTAGTTGGACTCCGGGGACCCTCAGGATTCAAGGGGACTTAATCCCCCAACTTAAAACGCGCCACGGGCGCGTTTGCACAGTGGTGAAGGGAGGGCGGGGCTTCAGGTGACATGTGTGCAAACAGGCCCCGTGGCGCGTTTTAAGATGGGGAATTAAATCCCCTTCAATCCTGAGGGTCCCTGAGAGCCAACTAGCCCAACAGGTACATCCAGAAAGCGCCACAGAGCTGCGTTGCAGAGAGGTGTAAAAGGGGTGTGGCCTCTCTACACGTCTCTGCAACGCAGCCCCTGGCGCATATTGGAGGTTCCTGGTGGGCTAGTTGGCCCCTAGGGACCCTCAGGGTTCAAGGGGACTTAATCCCCCAACTTAAAACGCGCCACGGGCGCGTTTGCACAGATGTCACCTCAGGCCCCGCCCCCTCCCTTCACCATTGTGCAAATATTCCTCTAAAATCAGCCGAAATAGGAATTCCGATTTACTCACCTGTTATAAGGAGAGACCTCAGTGCTGTATCTTTCAGCCCAGTACTGGTCCTGAAAAGTAATTTTAACCGTACTTACCAGTAACTTGAATTTCCTTCCATAGGCTAACATTGACTGGTTTCAATTGGAAATTCTTCCAAGTGTGGAGTTTCGGAACTTTAAAATATTCCTGTAAAATCAGCCGAAATACGAATTCCGATTTACTCACCTGTTATCAGGAGAGACCTCAGTGATGCATCTTTCAGCCCAGTACTGGTCCTGAAAAGTAATTTTAACCGTACTTACCGGTAACTTGAATTTCCTTCATAGGCTAACATTGACTGGTTTCACTTGGAAATTCTTCTAAGTGTGGAGTTTTGGAACTTTAAAATATTCCTCTAAAATCAGCCGAAATACGAATTCCGATTTACTCACCTGTTATCAGGAGAGACCTCAGTGCTGCATCTTTCAGCCCAGTACTGATCCTGAAAAGTAATTTTAACCGTACTTACCGGTAACTTGAATTTCCTTCATAGGCTAACATTGACTGGTTTCACTTGGAAATTCTTCTAAGTGTGGAGTTTTGGAACTTTAAAATATTCATCTAAAATCAGCCGAAATACGAATTCCGATTTACTCACCTGTTATCAGGAGAGACCTCAGTGCTGCATCTTTCAGCCCAGTACTGATCCTGAAAAGTAATTTTAACCGTACTTACCGGTAACTTGAATTTCCTTCATAGGCTAACATTGACTGGTTTCACTTGGAAATTCTTCTAAGTGTGGAGTTTTGGAACTTTATAATATTCCTCTAAAATCAACCAAAGTACGAATTCCAATTTACTCACCTGTTATCAGGAGAGAACCCAGTGCTGCATCTTTTAGCCCAGCACTGACCCTGAAAAGTAATTTTAACCGTACTTACCAGTAACTTATATTTTCTTCCATAGGAATCCTTTGTCTGGTTTTCAGCAGAAAAGTTTCAAAGTGTCGATTTTCACAAACTACAAATATTCCTTAAAAATCGCCTGTATGACTTAAACGCATTCTTTCAACTGTTTACAGGAGATGCACCAGTGCTGGATCCAGGATCCAACACTGAGTAACAAAAAGTAACGATAACAGTTTTTACCTCCTAAGTGAATTTCCTTCCATAGGATAACATTGGTCATTCTATGAGAAAAAGTTTCTAAGTGTCAACTTTTAAAATACAATAATATTCCTTAAAAATCACGACTGTAACCAAAACGCTTTTACTCAACTGTTTACAGGAGATGTCCCAGGACTGAATCTAGGATCCAGTCCTGTGGTTAGAAAAGTAATCCATAAAGTAACTAATTGCATTTAACTAGAAATTCACATTGAGCTGAATGTTGCATTGTGTTTGAAAATGTGTTGCCCATTGCAACAACTGTAACTACTGTACTTAAAAGTCTATTGCCTATGTGCAAAGTATTTAAACTAAAGTAATTCATTCTGAGAAAGTATTTTTGTAATGTATAATATAATTACAATGTAATTTAAAAAATAAAATATGTAAAAAAAATGTTTTCTAAAAAATTTCGAAATCAGTATGAAAAAATTTATATAACAATTAATACATTTAAAAATTGTCATTTACAAAACCTTTGAAATTCACTGAAAAAACCGTAGGTTTCAGACATGTTATAGTTACAAATTAGCATTTAAAAAACCTTTGAAATTCACTGAAAAAACCATAGGTTTTAGGGACGTTATAGTTACAAATTAGCATTTAAAAAACCTTTGAAATTCACTGAAAAAACCATAGATTTTAGGGACAGTTATAGTTTGTTGGACATTGCACTCGTACAAAACCCGTGAAATTCCCCCGTTATAGTTAGTTCAGCTAACTATAACTCGCGCCCGCAATGCACTGCTGATGACGTCACATATTACATCACTCATGACATGGTCAGTGACATCACTGATGACATCACTGATGACATCTCAAATGACATCACTGATGACATCATCCACGTGATAATCTGATGCAGCTCTTCAAACCCTAATATAACCTTTGATACACCCAATCTAAATTACAGACTGCCATTCGCAAAACCATAGACACTCCAACACCAATAACTACATACCCACTCACTGATTCTTAGGTCTACACACACACATCCACTCACTCACCCGTACAGTCCCTCATACTTATGGTCACTCAATACAGGACTATCATATGCACTCTTACTCCTATATAGACACTCAAACACCGCCACTCATCCATAGAGGTACTCACACACCTAGTCAGTCATGCAAATAATTAAACACACTGCCATTTACTCACCTATACAGTTATACACACACCAGCTCACTTAATCATACAAATACTAGCACATTGTTACGCTCTTATACAATCACTGATACAAGCACACACTCATCCATACAGCCACTATCACAATCACTCACTCTCGCTTATAGCTATTTATATACTCCAACACACATATATACTGCCTTTCACATATGTAGTTACTCACACATGTACCACTGGGACATACATTCACTCACTAACACACTCTTACACACACTTACCCACCCATACAGTCTATCACAGATGCACTCTTGAAACCATCCACCCAGTGAATCACCCACTCACACATCTATGCACAGTCGCACACACCCCATCCACACAAACACTCAGGCACCCATACAGATACTCAGACAACAAATCAATAACTCTTATAGACACTCATGTAGCTATTCACAAACCCATGCAGCCACTTACACAGCAACAGACAGATACAGACATTCACCCAGTTTAGTCACTAACCCATGCATTCAGTAAGATACGTTTAATCACTCACTTATAGAATTAGTCACGCACCTACTAAATCATCCATACAGACACTTATACACCCACTCATTCTTCAATACACCTTTCCCTATATATATAAAAAATATTTAAACTTTACAGAAACACACAGTCACTGGATGATGTCATCAGTGATGTCATTTGAGATGTCATCAGTGATGTCATCAGTGATGTCACTGACCATGTCATGAGTGATGTAATATGTGACGTCATCAGCAGTGCATTGTGGGGCGCGAGTTATAGTTAGCTGAACTAACTATAACGGGGGAATTTCACGGGTTTTGTACGAGTGCAATGTCCAACTAACTATAACTGTCCCTAAAACCTATGGTTTTTTCAGTGAATTTCAAAGGTTTTTTAAATGCTAATTTGTAACTATAACGTCCCTAAAACCTATGGTTTTTTCAGTGAATATATATATATATATATATATATATATATATATATATATATATATATATATATATATATATATTCCTTCACTTACTCCACACAATTGCCCTTCGCTCTTGACACATGATTTCCAGGGCGAAATGAAGCACAGCACTACCAGGAACTGGCTTCCGAAGGGCTTTATTAATTTTCGTTGTTTCAGGAGGCCCCTCGCATTAGAAGCCTCTCAAAGCAAAGTGCAGGAGGTGCATACAAAAACAGAAATGACCTACGCGTTTCGGCTTACGCCTTCTACTGGGTCAACATGTGCAAAACAAAATGTGCTATTTAAAGGGGAAGCATGGCTCATTTCCCCCACCACCAATTAAAAACAAGGTCAGTTTCTTAAAGGGGACATATACATGCATTGTATTCAATTACATTATGACATTTAAACAAAAATACTTTTTCAATCTCTATTTTCATTTTTTCCAATCTGCATGTCTCTTTTCATAATATCCACTTGTAAAGTACACATATCAACTCATTATATTTATGCTAGGTGGATTGCATGGCAAAGCAAAGGTTGTCAAATTCTTATTCCAAAATTTAAATAGATAATTTACCAAGTTCAACTCTTTGTTATTATCCCAACTAATTCACAAATAGACGGCCCTGGAGTAATAATCTGACATTCAGTCATTACTGTATGATGAATCCTCCCAAGCCTCTTGGTCCCATATGGCCAATTCTTTGGTCATGTCTACTAGTCTATTTCTGATACAATTATTCATCTTTCATCCCTCCAGGAACAGACAATTAAAGTGACTCATGCTTCTAAAAAAATGCATTGTGTTATTTCTCTAACATGTATGTACAAAGTCCGGAGATAAATATGTGAAAAATAGCAGAAAGAACCTCAAAGTGCATATACATATTAAAGTGCAAAGGTGCAGCTGCCATTTGTTCTAGAAGATGGGGAATGGGTGCATAAGGACGAAATTGCTGGATATAGAAGAGAATGATGTTAGTTATCCTGACCAACTGTCACTAATCCCCTCCCAGTTACTCTCCAACTTATACTGAAGTGCTATACATTTGTTCCTATGTATTGCGCACTCCATAATAAAGTGCCGGGTGCCTATATGTTAAAAACCATATTATATATCATGGTCTAAAACCAGCCACCTCCCTTAATCCCCAAAAGATGGTCAAATTGCTTCCCAATTAGATGACTGCTGTCCTGTTTCATGTTTACGTACATTTCTAATCTGTATGGAAAGCAATCATCCATAATCTAAAATTACTACTGATAGAAATTCATCTATTCATGGCTACCCCGCATCAATATTTCTGCTAAAAAAGCCCACATAAATGATCAGTTTGTTTACCACGATTCTAAAAATGGCCAATGCAAAAATTACACATGATCACAATAATTAAAAACTCTTAAACGGGATACAGCAATACAAATCATATGGACCAGACGGAGTTAATTAATCAACATTAGGCCCATTATTTGTGGTCCTATACATATCACATGCCTGGCATAAAATGCAAATAAAATCAGGACATTCCATTAAGACGAGGAGAACCAGGAATGTTTTTACAGAAAGGTGTATAATTCCGCATCAGCATTTAGTCCCCATGGTATCTCTGTTCCTAAGTTGACAATCCATCTCGATTCTGCACGTCTCAATGTCAACTCTCTATCTCCCCCTCTGATATGAGCTGTTATTTGTTCAATACCAGAGTATGAAAGTTTATTCTTGTTTAAAATTCCTTCATGTTCTCTCCAGATGTGTTTGGCCATTGCATAAGTAAAGTCCTTATTTGATATGGCTCGCAAATGTTGGAGGATACGCAATTTTAATTTGTTCACAGTACTGCCAATATATTTCTGGCCGCATATACACTCCAAAAGGTAGACCACATAAGTGGATTCACACGTGATCTTATCTTTAATAACTTTTTCAGGCCTTGAATTGTTGTAATTTCTGTCCTGTTGCGGCCATAATTGCAAGCTTTACATTTGTGCATTTCACAAAGCCCTTCTGTGATATCCAAGTTGTTTTTTGCTGATATACAGTTTTGCTTGAGAAGTAGCTTTGTGTCAATAGGCCTCCCAATGAGGGTACTTTTCTGTAGGTGATATTTGCTTTTTCTTTAATGAAGGAATTTAGCTCCTGATCTTTTTTAAGCACACTCCAATGTTTGTTGATCACCTGCCTGATCCTCTGATTCGAGTTGTTAAAATCCGTGATGAATCTCACAGGTTCCTCATTTAATACAGATTCTGTTTTGATGTTTTTCGGTAGTAGTAAATCCTCTCTTTTGGCATTGGATGCTCTTATTCGCGCATCCTCTAGGATCATCAAGGGATATCCCCTTCTCTGGAAACGATCAAACATTATAGAGACCTGTTTGTTAAACTCCACCTCCTCTGAGCAGATCCTGCTCACCCGTAGAAACTCTCCGTAGGGGATACTCCATTTTAGGGCTTTTGGGTGTGCGCTGTTAGCTTGTAAAATGCTGTTACAAGATGTGGTCTTACGGAAGAGGGTGGTGCATATTTTCTCATTTTCAATGTAGACCCTGATGTCTAAGTAATCCACAGAGGTTCTGCTATATAGATAGGTAAATTGAAGGTTGAGGGAATTTGTATTCAAAGATGACAGAAAACATTTCAGCTCCTCTTCCTCCCCTTCCCAGATAAGAAACAAGTCATCTATATAACGGACCCATAGCACCACCCTCTCCAAGTCGACGTTGTTGTTCTCTGACCATAAGCACTCTGCCTCCCAAAAGCCCATGGTGAGATTGGCATATGTGGGCACAAATGATGTCCCCATAGCAGTGCCTTGGTTCTGCCTGTAGAATTTTCCATCGAATACAAACACATTGTTGTTAAGGCAAAAGGACATCATTTCGAGGAGCATGTTAGTATGGCTCAATAAACTCAGAGATCTCGGTCTTAAAAAATATTCACATGCCTTCAAACCATCTGTATGGATGATGGAGATATATAATGAGACCACATCAATTGTGGCCATGATGTAGTTAGGTTTCCAGTGTATGTTGTTGATTCTATTGAGGAAATCCATTGAGTCCCGTAAATATGATGGAAGATCAGCAACATAGGGGAAGAGGAAGATATCAATAAATCTGGAGGTGTTTTCCAGCAAAGAACCACAAGAACTAACAATTGGCCGCCCAGGAGGATTTTCTAGACTCTTATGTACTTTAGGCAGCACATACAGTGTCGGCAAGATCGGGTGATCTGTCTTCAAGTAACGCAATTCGTTGTCATCAATAACGCCTATTCCCTGCCATTGTTTCAATTTTTCGTGGAAGATATATATATATATATATCAAACACAGTCCAGGCTCCACACAGATTCCCACTACGGCAAAAACAGGTACGGACCACTGAACGTTGCTCAAATTGAAAAAGTGCTTTTAATCAGGCAAAGTTTCACCGACAATATAAATATATATATATATATATATATATATATATAATCAAGCAACCAAACTCCCACCTTCCACCGCACCTCTCGTCTCGGGTGCTGCTCGTATGGTGGTGAACCGCTATCATATGTAAACACATGGCATCTCGCAGTTGCGCGGCCAATTATGAGCGCACTCCCGGGTCTTTAATCCAACAATAATTTATTGACAGGTAGCCAGCATTTGGAGAGGCACCCAGGCAGAAGCTGAAGCCTTTATTGACATTTTAAACCAGAAATAATCTTAATTAGGTTTTTTCAGGTGACATTAGTGACACTAAAGTTGTCTATTTAGATTTGGAAGTGTACGTCGAGGGCAATAAACTGTTGACGAAACTGTACAGAATGCCTACTGCAGGCACTACTATACTGCATGTAGGAAGCCAGCATCTGTGTAGCTTGATAAAAAATATTCCCTACGGTGAACTCATCCATATTAAACAGAATAGTACCACCGACAGGGAGTATCAGACAGCTAAAAAAGACGCACTAGTGAGACTAGCTAGGAGAGGTTATACTAGAGGTATTCTACAGGCAGCAAAAATGAAAGCAGACCTGTTGATAAGATCTAAACTCTTAGTTGCAAAAACATGCTCTAGTTCTGAGACCAATAGTAAAGAGGCCCCTACCAGAATGATCACTAGTTTCAATTCAAATTCTCATAAGATCTTTAAGAAAAATTGGAAAATTCTTGCAACTGATAACATCTTAAAAGATGTTATTACACGTAATCCACAAATTACGTATAGACGAAGCACCTCTTTAAAGGACCAATTACTCCACAGCCATTATAGGGCCAACCAAAGAAGAAAGGATCCCGTAAAAGGTTTCTTCACGTGTCTTAGATGTAAGGCATGCAAGAACAGCAAGAAAATATGTGAATTTAAGACACAATGTGATGGCAGGGAAACTGAAGATCAATAAATTACTGAATTGTAATTCAGAATTTACAGTCTATTGCTTGGAATGTCCGTGTCCCAAAAGATACATTGGGAGCACGATACATCCTGCTAAGAAAAGAATACTTGAGCATATGCGGGCGATCGTGAATAAAGATCAGAGCTATCCGGTTGCCCATCATTTTGAATTAGTACACAAGAGCAATCGGGATTTACTTAAATTCTTCTGCATTGATCAAGTGCAGAAGGAAGAAAGAGGGGGAGACAGAACAAGAAGGCTGCGGATTTTGAAGTCTAAGTATATTATTCAGCTGCACACATAAGTTCCTCAGGGTCTGAACAATGAGGAGGAAATGTTGGTACATCTAGGCTAGTTAAAGCCTAATATGTCTTGCTTCCACTAGGCTATATGGAGATATTAATCTTCCATGGGTAGCTATCTGAAACTAATTTTGACAACTGTTGGCAGCAAATGTTGCTCCATGAGGCTATGAATTGAGTCCACATGGAGACAGGTTGCCCATTCAGTGCATGATTGTTATATACGGTGACTGAGTAATACAGAGAGGGTATCAAACTGAAATAACTGTTAGCGGATAATTTATTAATGACTAAACTTTTGGTATTCACAGAAGGCATTTAGTAGTAGTAAAGTTAGGACTACTAACTTTACTACTACTAAATGCCTTCTGTGAATACCAAAAGTAGTAAGTTTAGGATATTATCTCAGATTAGTTCTGTGAATCGGCCCCAATGTGTTTAAAAATACACACCATAATTTTTCAATGTAATTTAAAAAGATTAGAAACTTCACTTCGAGCAATACTACTTAACTCAGGAACAAAAAGGGACATTCTAGCCTGTGTTTAAATAACAAAAAAATAGTCAGAATTATATTTTTAATTTAAACATGTACCTGTTTCTCTGGTGAGCCATACAGCTGGCTGTACAGGGACAGTACCTCAGTAGCCAGCAACTCCAGCTCCTCAGGCAAGAATTTTGGAGCCTTGTCTCCTGTTTTTCCTGGCATTGTGGATCCTAGAGGTTGAAACGCAAAAGTTGAGGAGGTGTTGTTGGCTGCAGTGTTAGAAAGCAAGTGAGCTTTTTTTGAAATGCCGCATACATCTACACTTTCACACATGTTAGCCTATGGCTGTGTCTGTCATGGAGTTTTACAACCTCTACCATCAACTTCTGCCGATGTCTGTCTAATTGCAAATGTCCTGGCGGTGAGGTCAGGCGCCCGCCATTTAAGATTGAGAAAAAGTGTGTTTGTGAATGTTAAGTGGGTCACCACCATTCAAAATTGTGACTGGTTTGTTTACATATACAAAATGCTAATGTTACAAATTTTTTAAACAGAATAGTATTGTGTAGTGCAGTACTCTAGTTAAATGTGATAGTTGCACCGTTTTGTTTATACTTCTGTTAACAGAAATTTTCATGAAACAAATTTAAAAAAATGTATAAATAATACATTTAAAATGTATTTTTACACATTTCTTCACAAAATAAATAGACATGTCAAAAATTTTATTTTAAAAACAAATCACTAATAAATGTGTTAAATTATGTTAAGAAATAAAATAGCTATTTGCAAAAACATGACAATTGTATAATATATTAGAAAAAGTTTGCTAATAATTCTGAAATGTTTTGTATTTTTGAATGACATATGGACACAGGGAGAGGGTGAAAATGACAATCTCAAGTCTTTAGACCATTTTCTGACCTTGCCATTATGGAAGAATGGGATATTATCAAAAAAGTCTGAATGAATAGGAAAAAGCTGGAGCCAGATCTTCTGCCTCACAATAGGAATCCCACATCAATAACACCAATAGTCAAAATCATGGCAGTACTTAATTTTTGGCCACAGGATCATTCCAATACACTGTTGCTGTATCTGGTGGAATGTCACAACCAACTTTAAGTGGTGAGCTACAGGAAGTTCTTCCTTCAATGATGAGACACATCAACAGCTACATAGAGTTAACACAAAATGTTGATTTTGCCTATGTGAAGAGAGATTTTTATGCTATTCATCTAGCACATGTGGTTGGAGCAATTGATGGCACACATATTACCTTGGTGCCACGCTACGACACAGAACAGTATAACGTAATCGGATAAACTTCCATTCAATCAATGTGCAAGTTGTGTGCTTACTAGATTTGTATATAACAAGCATGTGTGCGCGTTTTCCAAGATCAACACATGATCCCTTTGTACTACGGAACATCACCATATCCCTGCAAATGTCACTACTTGGACCTTAGACGGCCTGCCTTGTTGGTAAGTACAATCTGTGTAAACATTTGTTTGTTAATTTCAAGCTTTATGATAAAAAATAGTTTGTAAAATGATGCTTTTTTTCATTTCTTATAGGAGACTCAGCTTATCCTAACTGACCATGGTTGTTAGCACCACTGAGTAATCCAACAATACCAATGGAAGTCTGCTTCAATGAGTCCCATGGAAGAACACGGAGGCCAGTGGAGCTGGCTTGTGGGTTCCTAAAGGCCAGATTTCAATGTCTGGATATGACTGGTGGAGCACTCCTCTACTCACCTGATTTGGTGTGCAAAATCACCTCAAAATACATGAACTACCCTTACTACTCCCCAAGGTACCCATAAAAAAGGCAAAGACCCCATCCCAAAAACAAGAGCACCACTCCCGAAAACACCCCCCTCCCGTACCCAAGCCCACCCCTCCCAAAAGCACACCCCAAAGCCCAAGAGCACCCCTCCCAAAACCACATCCCCCTCACAAACCCAAGGGCAAACCTCCTATACCCAAACCCAAACACCCCATCCCAAGTAACATCTTTGAGGTGCCTGCTCTGCCCACTAGATGCCCCTTCCCGGGGAGGTCCCCCTGGCAATGCAATTGGAGGCAAGCTGAGTGCCACAGCACACCTGTGCACAGGAGTTTGTGGCCACTTCGGGACTGGCACTTGCCTTGCTTAAAACAAGTTAAGAGAGTTATCTTATTGTGAATAAATCACAATTTTCCTTTTCACCAAGTTTGTCCTGGCATTAATTTTCATTTGCAATTGTTTAATTCCTAGCACTGATCCAGTGTAAAATATGTAGTACATATTTTTGTTTAGCAAGATGGCAGGAACTACTACATACTTTTTACTATGTTAAGTGCATACACTGGTTCACATGGTACAGGATGGTCATTTGAATTAAGGTGCAGCCATTCAATATAGTAGTGGATACCTGCACCAACAAATAGATGTTGACATATTATTTAAGGATATTTTACTACAGGTGTGCTTGTCTCACCTTGATTACTGATAAGTATTTACACATATGCATTGCACCTTGTAATATAATGTGCAAATTGAACTGGTATACAATACGGGACTTGCACTAGACAACGGGAACTTTTACATGGATGATTATGTAGAGTGCTTCAAATTTGGGACTACCATTGATTTTTCAGGTAATCTATGAGGTGAGGTTTACAGCTTGTCTAGTACAATTTTTACATGATTTTACATTGCAAGTAGCCTAATGATGTGTGATGCATATGTTTTATTGTGACAATTTTCGTACTTTCTTTAAACACATCTGTATGGTGATTTTTTGATTTTTGATTTGATATCTTTTTTGTGCAAATGTCCTTTTTTTGGAAGGCAGCTAACACCAAATTTATGAACACAATGTGGTTACACAGGTGTGTAACTTTACATTTCTTAAACGTCAACATTAGAGACATATGCATTGCCAATTGATATGCTATTGCTTGTGTGAATAATTTAAAAATGTACTAGTCCTGAGCAAATGTGAACAGCAAAGTGAAAAGGTAACAGGTAATGGGGAGATTACCTTTGGTTCCGGACATGACGGTGTTGATTTGCATCATGATCAGCCAGCAGCAGCAGAGGCAGGACATGTAGGATCGGGTCAATGGCAGTACAAGAAGTGGGAAGGTTAGTTTGTGCCTTATATGCGTTCCATTCTGCCAACTCAGGTGTGGAGGTTTCCCCGTCATAGTTACATCAGTGGGAAGGCACATCGTGATAGACCAGGCAGGGAAACTGGCTGTCCTCTCTCCAACAGCCGCTTTGGCTATCCCGCTGTCAACGTGGTTGAGATTTCCTGGCGGCGATGGGAGGACCGCAGTAGTCATTCGTCTGTTCAATAGCCAACATCTAAATAGGGCAGATGGATTGCCAAGTCAGCGGGCTGGCTGACTTCCATAAAAGCGACAGTGGGCCTAGACCCGCCAAGATATAAATCAGGCCCTAAGTCAAAATGTTGTATTTTAAATCCCAGCAAGGTTGAATAACTCATCCATCCTTCTGAGGACAGTGAATTGAGTACTATCAATTGTGTTATAGTAACAGATGTACTGCGGTTAGAATTTCTAACACTTCTGGTATACAATGCTACATAAAAATAAGTTAATATTATTTTGATATTATTAAAAGGATTTAAAATCCCTTAACAGAGTCCAGATCAGGGAGGGAGTTCCCATGAAAAGTTGTGTTATTATCACCTGCAGGAAGATTAAACCCCTAAAAATGCTGGGATCCTTTTTATTTTTCAGTGTCATCAGAAGCAAATTTAGAATTTGGAGATAAACCAAGACCAACAAGCCAGTAGGTGTGGCCTTGGAAAGCTGCTGCAATGCTTAAGTTAAGTATTTCTACATTTTGTATTGCAAGCATGCCACAAAAATAAAATAAGAATAATACATGCCACCTACCCAAATTTGGTTAGCATATGAAGTCATTAATTCTTTTTACTTATGAGGCTATTTTAGTAGATAACTGCTCCAGTATTTTCAGAATCTCCTGTTCAATGTTTGGATTATTTGCCCTCTGTATGATCATGAGGTTCCTTCGAGCTATAGATACATGTTGAAAAACAACATTTCCCTCTGCCCTGACACTCCTTACTGCTGCAGACAATCAGTTAAATAGCAGGGATAATGGGCTAAAGAAAGGAGGAGAACTACAACTAAACTGGCTGGCTGCTTAAATTCTGGAAGGATGGGAGTAGTGCAGCCAGTCCCTTTTCTTGTCCAGCCTTGAAAACAGCCCAATGGCTTCTAACCCAGAAATGTTTCCCAGTATATTCCACGTAGGAAGTTTTGAGATTTCTCCTAGTCTCTCTAAATCAACCATCTACCAGATGTGTTAGTTGATCAGGGAAGAACATGCTACCTGCTTTAGATTGATCCTGACATTTTTTAAATATCTCTGCCAATGCCATTGGTTTGATTAGTGATATGTTTGAATGACTAAAGCAAACACTTTTTTCAGTTTGTGATTCCCAAATGTAGCACTGCCTACTGAAGCATTTGGCAAAGGTTTGCATTGTTTGGCATTGCTCTTAGTAAGTACGTACACTTCATAAAAACTTTACAGTCTCTACGAAACCTTATGAAACCTCAGGAGAGGTTTTTCCATATTGAGTTTCTAAACATAACATAAACCGACTTAATGTATTTCAGCAAATCAATGATTACAGGTAGTTCTAGTTTCTTAGTCAGTGTGTTCAAAATTTTGATTCTCCTGCGATCTCTTGAAAGGCCACCGTATGTCTCTAGGAGAGATGCCGACTAATTTAGGCTTTTGTGACAGTAACAAATGCAATATCTACTATCGGTGAAGGCAACACCTGCAAATGATTAGCTTAAGTGATGTAGAACTCTATTATTTCATGCTACATATAGAATGCAATATACCTACTAACAGCAGAGGGTTTTGACCCTTAATCAGTAAGGCTGAGCCAATTAATCATAAATAACAACAAAATACCGATACTGATATCCTTCTGACCAACTCTTCCTGAAGGATTCACATAGAACTATTTAATGTGACCCAAACAAATTATTCCTTAGCATTGACAGTTTTTTATTCTTTTAAGAGTTTTTCTTTTTAAATTCATATCACAAACTAATCCAATTTATACAAACATTACAATATTTACAATCTACACCCACCATTAATAAACATTATATTCTCTAATACACATTCTAAAGTCTAACAACAATTACAAATTATAATAACCAAAACACAACAAACAACATATAACAATTCATCACACCATTTATGACATTGACAATAACCTATAAATATATAAATAAAACACCAACATTCTTTAGACTTTAGCAAAAACATATAAACACATAATTGTGACAACAAACATTATAAGCAAGACTGAATTATAATAGCCTATTTGACCCTTATTACTTTAGGTCAGTAAACCAAACAGTGCACAATTTACAACATCCCCACTGTATTCCAAGCCTAGTATATCAATCTGAACATAACCAGGGGTGATTTTCCTTTTAAATTGCACTCGTTTGGATAGTTAGTGGTCGACGCGTTTCAAACCCCAATAATTAATTCCTAGGGTTCTCTTCAGGACCAAAAAGCTAAAAAAAGACAAGAATTATACTTGAATTACAAGCTGCGTGATACTTATCAAAAAATCATTACAACAATAACGCACCCTCTGTGCAAAGATAACTCCAAAGAAATACCCAAAATACCTCTTTTTTTTAGATCAGCCGATCTCATGTGTTCAATGTGAATCATGCACTCTGTTTTACAGCTAACCAGAAAAAGGGAAAGAAAAAATTAAAACTTTTTAGTCAAAATTCTGTTTTTGTCTTCAAATATATGTATATTACTCTCTTGTTCGGTCAGACACTTACTTGTATCTGTAGTGGTACTGTCTCTTGCGAAACCTTTTCTTTTAACAACTCTGTGGGCACTTATTTTTGAACAAAGACGGAGATGGACCCAATAAACATCTATTTGAACAATGAGATTCCAGATAGCAGTAACGGCCCTTGACAACTCATACCTTATAGTTCACGTACGCACTGTATGAGTCCATTTTTAATGCCTGTATAAATAAACAAAGTTGAACCAAATTATCTAATTGCCTTGTTTTCATGAAAAAGAGCATTTATAAATATGTCCAATCCGCTGTGAATTTTCACTCAAATCAACTCTCAATTTTCAAAGTGTGGTACGCAAAAATAAGCCGAATTATCCAATGCGTTATTTGTTATTTTTGTAGAAATGAGCACATGTCAAATGGGACCAAGCCGCTTTTAGTTCTCACTCAAATCAAATTAAAGTAAGGTTATCTGCCCGAAATCATCTGTCCTGCCGTGGAACAATACACGTGCAAAGGCGCCGTCTCTATTTCAATCTGATAATCCTACTCACGCTAAACTTTCCCATATCTTAAACGGGTGACTATAACATCTGCCGTTTGCACTGCTTCATTACATATGTTGCGCAGTGATATCTCATTCTTACCTTTCCATCCTCTGACTCGAATCTAACGGCTACTTTTCTGGCGGGCGTATCTCTCCTTCGTGAAAGCTCCATGGTTAATGCAGTGTGTATAAACTTCCTGGATTGGTCTGTAACTCCTCCCACTCAGTGGAGAATCTTGGGAGATGTAGTTTCCCATTGTTTTTCGTTGGTTTTTAACCACCATACCAACCAATATACCTCATTTTGTGCCTAACCTTGACTACTTCTTTATAAAACGCGACATTGATAAAATTTGATCAAAAATGAGCATAAACCCTTTTTCCAACTATTCACTCACAGCCAAATCTAAATGGTTCAACCAAATTTATAATTTGTAAATCTCAGATATCTCATTGAGGCCGTCGACGGCCGTGTTAAATTTCACGATTAGCAGGGCTTCTCTGTGAGTCAGTTTTCTTTCCAAATCACCCCCTCGTGGGTCATGTTCAATTTTAGATATTACGGTCCACCGCAAATCTTTTTCTTCATGATTGTAATTGATCCAATGGTTTACCAACGGCGCCGTCTGCACCTTTTTTCGGATTCTAGATTTATGTTGTGTTATCCTGTGACGTACCTCTTGATTGGTTTTTCCAACATAAAGTTTTGGACATGGGGACAAAACTCCATACACAATTTTTTTTGTCTTACTGTTGGTAAATGTGTCATGCTTCCAATTCACATTTTTATGTGAAAAAACAGAGCCTTCCATTGTTTGGTCGCAGCATACACAAGTACCACACTTTCGGTGGCCAGTGATTGGTGCAAGCTTAACTGCTAATGTAGTGTATTTCTCATTACTGTTCTGGGTAATGCTGCACGGACCACTTGATTGCCAATGCTGCTTTCTTTTTTTAAGGGCAAACAAAGGGGGTTGTTGAAATGCAATATCCAAATTCCGGACCAAGTGCCAATTTTGATGGATGACTTTTAAAAAAAAATTAGTATTAGGACAAAACGTGATCACACACACTAGACGATCTGTACATGCTTTCTCTTTTTTCTGTAACAGAGCCTCCCTAGGTGTCCACCAGGCTCTTTTCATTGCATTTTTTTAGTAATCTCTTAGGGTAACCACAATGTTTTAGCTTATCTAACAGATTGTTTGCATGGAGAATATATTCATCTTTAAAAGAACAGTTACGCTTAATTCTTAAAAACTGTCCAAATGGAAGGTTGTCTTTTAAACTTTGCGGATGGTGACTTGTATAATGGAGTGCTTTGTTCCTGTCTGTTGGCTTTTTATAGAGTGTTGTAACCAGACTTCCATCAGAAACATAGACTTATCATATTGAAATAGAGACTGCGCCTTTGCACGTGTATTGTTCCACGGCAGGACAAATGATTTCGGGCAGATAACCTTACTTTAATTTGATTTGAGTGAGAACTAAAAGCGGCTTGGTCCCATTTGACATGTGCTCGTTTCTACAAAAATAACAAATAACGCATTGGATAATTCGGCTTATTTTTGCGTACCACACTTTGAAAAAAAATTGAGATTTGATTTGAGTGACCAGAACGCAGCTGAGTCTCCAGAGAGCACTTGCCTCGTATATTAGTTTTATGGACAATCGAGGCTTAAAACTTAATGTAAAAAAAACATTTGTTATGACATGCAGGAGGGGGAGAAGTAAAGGTAGAACTCTGTCAGTTGGGAAAGATAGGATAGACTCAACCAGTACGTTCTCTTACCTGGGGGTTTTGTTTGAGCGTATCGGCTCCTGGGGAGCGGCGATTAAGAGTAGGAGTCTCCTTTTTAAGAGGTTAATAGCGGCAGTGGTTAGCTTTGCAAACAAATTGGGCAAAAGACCCCCGGAGATTCTTCTCAAAATTTATCAGGCTAAGTGCATGAGTGTTGCAATGTTTGGGGCAGGAATCTGGGCTTTTTATGACGTCTCCCCAATTCAATTAGTTGAAAATACCTTTTTAAGATTTATTTTAGCGGTTCCTCAGAGTTCACCAGTTTTTAATTGCCATAGTGAATTGGGAATCCCATATATTACGGATATGATTAGAATGCAACCTTTATTATTATGGTATCGAGTTTGGACATCTACCTATACAGGATTGAATAGAGATATTATCAAGGATACAATGAAATTGGACAATGCCTGTAGAATTAAATGGCTGAATTACATTAGTAAATTTTTATTGGATATTAATCGCTATGATTTTTATAACGCTCCAGAAACCATGAATTCTATATCTAGGAAAGATTTTAAACTTCTTTGTATGACACACTTAGAGTCCCTGAGAGCCGCACAGGAGATGAATAAAAGCACGGTGATCCAGCATTACTTAACATTGTCAACCTATCGTATCCAGCCTTATTTGGTTTGGTGTATTGGAGGGTATGATAGATTCCTTCTTACACGGTTTAGGTTTGACTGTTTTCACCGCCTGGTTAGTTTCCCCTCTGCTAATGACTGGTCAAGAAAATTGTGTCATTGTCCGTGTGATAATATTTCAAAGCAATCAACTATCCATGTGATTCTCTTTTGTAAAATATATTCAAAGGAAAGAGCTAGATGGATTCTGCCATTGTTAAGACAAGGGGGCTGGAGGCAATGTCGCCCGGCCTTCTTATATCTGCAATTAATGGAAAATGTTTATTGTGTGACGATCATGAGTGGCCTTTTGAAAAGTATAATGAAAAAAAGAAAGAGTCTTATTAGGTAATGATCTCTATTTTATAAATTTATAATGTGTATTTATGATCCAAATTGCTAAGGATGCATCAGAAAATTTTGTGTAAATAATAGATGGGAGTTTTATTAAAATGCAGCCGTGTAGATAATATTGTATATTGTATAGACGGATTTGTAGTGTGTACTGATATATTTTTAAGAACGTTTTTATTGTGGCTTTTATTATTTTATTAAGAATTGAAATCGAATAAAGTATATTCATTAGAGTGAAAATTCACAGCGGATTGGACATATTTATAAATGCTCTTTTTCATGAAAACAAGGCAATTAGATAATTTGGTTCAACTTTGTTTATTTATACAGGCATTAAAAACGGACTCATACAGTGCGCACATGAACTATAAGGTATGAGTTTTCAAGGGCCGTTACGGCTATCTGGAGTCTCCTTGTTCAAATAGATGTTTATTGGGTCCATCTCCCTCTTTTTTCAAAAATAGGTGCATACAGAGTTGTTAAAAGAAAAGGTTTCGCAAGAAACAGTACCACTACAGATACAAGTAAGTGTCTGACCAAACAAGAGAGTAATATACATATATTTGAAGACAAAACGGAAATTTGACTAAAAAGTTTTAATTTTTTCTTTCCCTTTTTCTGGTTAGCTGTAAAACAGAGTGCATGATTCACATTGAACACATGAGATCGGCTGATCTCAAAAAAAGAGGTATTTTTTGGTATTTCTTTGGAGTTATCTTTGCACAGAGGGTGTGCTATTGTTGTAATGATTTTTTGATAAGTATCACGCAGCTGGTAATACAAGTTTAAATCTTGTCTTTTTTAGCTTTTTGGTCCAGAAGAGAACCCTAGGAATTAATTATTGGGGTTTGAAAAGCGTCGACCACTGACTATCCAAACAAGTGCAATTTAAAAGGAAAATCACCCCTGGTTATGTTCAGATTGATATACTAGGCTTGGAATACAGTGGGGATGTTGTAAATTGTGCACTGTTTGGTTTACTGACCTAAAGTAATAAGGGTCAAATAGGCTATTATAATTCAGTCTTGCTTACAATGTTTGTTGTCACAATTATGTGTTTATAACTTTTTGCTAAAGTCTAAAGAATGTTGGTGTTTTATTTATATATTTATATGTTATTGTCAATGTCATAAATGGTGTGATGAATTGTTATATGTTGTTTGTTGTGTTTTGGTTATTATAATTTGTAATTGTTGTTAGACATTAGAATGTGTACTAGAGAATATAATGTTTATTAATGGTGGGTGTAGATTGTAAATATTGTAATGTTTGTATAAATTGGATTAGTTTGTGATATGAATTTAAAAAGAAAAAACTCTTAAAAGAATAAAAAACTGTCAATGCTAAAGAATAATTTTTTGGGTCGCATTGAATAGTTCTATGTGAATCCTTCACGAAGAGTTGGTCAGAAGGATATCAGTATTGGCATTTTGTTGTTATTTATAACATATATAGAATGCAAGCAGAAAAACACATCAAAGACATACTAGAAATCAGACAGCTATGGGTAGAACTTGTCCAAGAGTGTAATGTAAAATTCCCCACAATCTTTCATAACACTTTTTGTAGTCCCAATGAAGGAAAGATCACAATCACCATTTTGTATTTCAAATGGCAGTCCATTGTGTTTCAAATGCTGAGACTTAGATTTACTGATGGCCTTTTAGATAGGTAATGTAAAACGTATCAATAGTCTTTCCCCCAACTTGTAGCTTATGCAGTCATCATGGGCCACATCTGTCATTTATTCATGCAATGCAATCCAGCAAGACACTTTGCTGCACTGCGCTGCGCTTCGTGGAAGATAAAGGGTAGAAATGTGCCATATCTACCAAGATATGGCACATTCCTGCTCTCTCCTTGCACTGGCACACATTTGGCTGCCTCGCCCAAATGCAAGCACCCAAGCATCATGGAAGCAGAATTGTTTTCGTGCAAGAAGGGCCAGGGCAAGGGAGCACCCAGTATAAGTCAAAACAAAACCTTTTCAGGCAGGCATAGAGTGTATGCAAATAAGAAGCAGAGAACTGTGGGTAATTCCCAAGTTTAGGCGGAGAGCAGCTCCTGTACAGGGCACCTACAACTAGGCCTGGGCAGTGAACTCCACTCCGTTTGCGGAGTTTGCGGAGTTTTCTGCACTCTGAGCTAGTGGAGTGCAGAAAACTCTGCTCCGCGATGTGCAGCAGAGATTTTCCCTGTTCGCGCTCGCGAACAGTAAGTTCGCGAGTACAAGCGGTAAGTTTGCGAGCGCGAGCTGCCGCTCGGGTAGAATTTCTACCCGAGCGGCAGGAAGACCTGCGCGAACGGCAGTTCGCACTTCACTCCGCCACTTGTGGAACTTCGCGGAGTTTTTTTGTCACGAACTATGCCCAGGCCTGCCTACAACACCAGCAACACTTTTCTATAAAAGTTTTTAAGAATAAGATTAGCACAGTGCCATCCACACCGAGCTAGAAAGCTAGAAAAGTACAAAAGTATTTTGCCATTCCTACAGCAAAGTCTTTAAGCATAGGATTAGCCCAGTGTCATCCACACCGAGCTGTACATTTATAAAAGCCTTTTGCCACTCCAGGCACAGTATTACAGCTAAAGTGTAGTATTACACCTAAACTTGGGAACTACCCAGAACTCTCTGTTTCTTTTTCACATAATTTGTGCTACACTCTATGCCTGATACGGTTTTGTTTGGACTGGGTGCACCCTTGTGTCTGAACAAAGCTAAACCTCTCTGAAGAGCTATAATGATAGCAAAACACATGCCAGGGGTTGGTTTTATTTATTCCAGTTTGGCTTGGATGGTATTTTACCAATTCCCCATGCCTAATCCCTCCTGTACCATATGCAGCAGGGATTGAGCACCTGCAGACAGATTATATGTGTATGTTTTATATATATATATATATATATATATAAGGGTAATGATCGACAAATGAATTTAAATGAATTTTCATACAATGCAATATATGAAATATGATGTATTATACATTGAAAACAAGTATAGGCATACATGCTTTTGACAACTACAAAATGGCCGCTATGTTTTTCAAATATAAAGACCAGTTGCTACATGAGTCCTCTATCTATGTTTATCGCTTACAATTCGAGCACGAAAACGTCACAAGGGCTTTTATTTTGCACAATCACGATGGTACGCTGACATTGATAAAGGCCAGGGAGCCAAAACGCGTCAGCCAAGGTTACATGCAACAAATGAAATAAATAATTATTTGGAATTTTTGTGGAAATGAAAATATTGCGCGAGTCCGTCCTCGTGTGCTGTGAGCACACACTGTGCTGAGAGCGGTAGCCGTGACCGAAGTTTGCAACAAGAGATATATATATATATATATATATTCACTGAAAAAACCATAGGTTTTAGGGAAAGTTATAGTTAGTTGGACATTGCACTCGTACAAAACCCGTGAAATTCCCCCGTTATAGTTAGTTCAGCTAACTATAACTCGCGCCCCGCAATGCACTGCTGATGACGTCACATATTACATCACTCCTGACATGGTCAGTGACATCACTGATGACATCACTGATGACATCTCAAATGACATTTGAGGTGAGCAGATCTAGAGTGTCGCTGGTGTTGAGAGTGCTCTATACAGGAGCTGCTTTCCACCTAAACTTGAGAACTACCCAGAGTTCTCTGCTTCTTTTTTGCATATATATATATATATATATATATATATATATATATATATATATATATATATGTGTAAGAGTCCCTCAGTAAGTCAACGGAAGGCAGAGTCGCACTCAGGATAGTTAAAGAGAAAAACGATTTATTGACTGACGCATTTCAACCTCACGGTCTTTGTCAAAGTCACTTCCTGACCCGGAAGTGGCTGCATTTAAGTGCTCATACAAAAATTCCTCCAACATGAATGCATAGACATAAAAGACAATACAACATTGCTGAGGTCTGTTAACATCAGAAAACAGACTAGGATCACGTATAAAACACATGATTGTGACAAACAGAATTATAATTCATAACTGTTAAGACAAACTGTGTCACGTGAAAGCTCAACAAATTAAAAATAAAAAAAGATTTTAAAAAATAACGATGAAAACAATAATCATAAATATAACTGTAGTGGGATGCGGACAAATAAAGTTCATGGCGCTCTCACTAAGCCTCACTGCGCAAGTGCGCTTTCATCTAAAAAGTAACAAGAGGCTAACGGGGCTTTCAAAGAATTGCCCAGTCAAGGTGCCAAGTGGCATTAAAGGCCAAAATACTTGAATTGGTCTTGCATACAGACCGCCAGATCCCACATATCAAAATAGGGAAAAATCAATATATATAAAGAAAAAATATGATAAAACCAAAACCTTTTAACCGAAAAAGGAAAAGAGCACTAGTAATACCCCACCCTAGGTGCTGTACAGGGGAAGAGTGGGAAGGGTGAAACCACTGGTTCAAGCAGCCGCTTGAAGCTAGGTGACAGTGCGGCTGTGTCGCCGGTGTATAAATTTGGATGGAGCAGCCCAAGAGTAGAAATGAAACACATTGAAGACAGGGGAGGTATTGGGGAAGGTAAAAGGGGAACGGAGGTTTCAAATAAGGGCACATAGTGCACTGGATGGATGCTTTCCTCCATGTTAATCATGGGTAGAAGGGTCACTAAGAGGCCAAGATGGTAACATGGCCTCTATGGAAATAACCAATTGTCACAAAATCAGGTGAAAGGCTGAGGAAAGATAGCAACATATACAGTGTCCTAAAGGAGTTGCAAGGGCACCACTTGTGTATAGCATCTCTTCTACCCTAGGTGGACATGAAGGTCTTCCTCGCAGTTGAGGCCTCCGGGACTCTTACTCTGCAGGCGGATGATATATTCCGATTCCAGGCGCCTGAGGTTTCGTTCACGATCACCTCCTCGGGGGTGTACTGGAATCCTGTCAATTCCAAAAAGGATAGTTTAGAACTGATGTCACTTACATCCCCATGTTCCAATGCGCAATGCTTAGCCACTGTGTAGGACAGATCCCTGTTCCTAACTGCGCGCAGGTGCTCAAGAATATGCTTTTTCACGGGAAAAATGGTGCTGCCGACATAACGCAAGCCGCACACACAGACAATGACATACACAACAAATTCAGTGTTGCAGTTGATAAATTGCAATATTTTCTCATTATCACCGACTGGTAGTTGATACTTTTTGACATTGCGACTATTGCAACAGGCCTTACACCGGCCACATTTATGAAAACCGGGAAGTTCCTCGAGCCATGAGCCCGAGCTGCTGCCCCTGTGTGTTAAATGGCTATGTACCAGAGTGTCTTGTAAGGATTTACTCTTGCGATATGTGATGTGTGGCTTCGGGCTTACCAATTTGACAACATCCTGCCTGACTAGGTGCCAGTGTTTGTTGACTATTTTGTGAAGGGCTTGCGAAGCAGTAGAGAAAGTGGTGATAAGCCTCACTTCCTGTTTGTTCTGGCTGGTAGTCTTAGGGACCAAAAGGCTATTTCTGTCCCTCCCTGCGGCCTTCTCAATAGCTATTTTGATGGTTTTGCTAGAGTAGCCTCGTGCTTTAAAACGGCCAAACATGTTCAATTTTTCTCTGGTGTAAGCATCAGTGGTGCTGCAGTTATGCTTAGCGCGTTGTAATTCTCCATATGGGATGCTCCTCTTGAGTCCAACCGGGTGATTGCTATGTGCATGTAACACGCTGTTTCCAGCGGTGGTTTTCCTGTACAGGCTGGTATGTATACAGTCATCCCTCACCTCAACCAGAACGTCTAGGAATTCGATGGTGGTAGTATGCACCTTACTGGTAAATTTCAAGTTGAGCTCATTAACAGACAAGCCTGCAATGAAGTCATGGAGCACATCCTGTGGACCATCCCAAATCAGAAAAATGTCATCAATGTAGCGGGTCCACAGGATAACATTGTCCGTGTAACATTCATTGCCTTGGTGCCAGAGGTGCTCCGCCTCCCACCACCCCATAAAGATACAGGCATAACTGGGGGCGAAGCAACTTCCCATCGCCGTCCCAGTGTATTGCTTATACCAGGTTTCCTCAAAGAGGAAACAATTGTTGTGTAGGCAAAAGCTAAGCATGTCTAAAAGCAATATGGTGTGGTCATACATTGTGAGTGGTATGTCTCTAAAGAAATATTTACAGGCTTCAAGGCCCAGGTCATGTTCTATGCAGGTGTAAAGAGACACTACATCAATGGTAGCAAAAACATATGATTCTTTCCATGGAATGCCTTGTATTTTGGAAAGAAAATCCATAGTGTCCCTGCAATACGATGGTAAATTGAGCACATATTGGCACAGGAAATAGTCAAGGTAGATCGAGGAATTTTCCAGCAGGCTCTGGTTGGCGGCGATAATAGGTCTGCCTGGAAGGTCAGTTAGGCTTTTGTGCACTTTGGGGAGCATGTAAAAGACAGGGACCATGGGTTTCTTAGTCATAAGGAACAGGAACTCATTACGTCTCAAAGTTCCTTGTCCATGCCATGTCTCAAGTAGTTGATGGTACTGTGCAATCGTCCTGTTGTATTCCGCCTGATTAGACCTCAGATAGCTCCCTGAGTACTCTAACTGCCATCTGGCTTCCGCCCTGTATTTGCCTAAATCCCACAGGACAACATTGCCCCCTTTGTCTGAGGGCTTAATGACGAAAGAATCGGCCCGTTGTAGAGACTGTAGGCCTAATCTTTGTGCTGGTGTGAGATTACTGGTAAAGGAATTATTTTGTTTTCCCCACAGTGTGACGAGATCAAAAAGAATACTTTCGTGGTACGTGTCGATACCATCGTGTAGGGTCACCGGGTTAAACCTAGATTTGGGTTTAAAATCATTCCTAAATTTGCGATCAACCTCAATCCCCATATTGGCTAAGAGTTCCCGATCAGAGGCCCAGTCTATTCCTCCCAGCTCGATCTCTCTCAGTGTGGCAATCGTTTCTATGTCAGACATAGTTAGGGAGTTCGTATCGCTGGCCATAGGTTCACGTTGCAAGCTCTCAGCAGGGGTAACTCTGCCATGTTTGAGTGTGTGTACTTTGAGGAGCTTAAGTTTTCTTATAAATAAGAAAATGTCAATACGGGCCCGGGGAAAGTTGAAATTGGCTGTGGGGCAAAAGGATAGTCCCAGTTCGAGAACTGAGCGCTCCTCAGGGGTGATGTGATGTGAGGAAATGTTAATAATGGATAGGTTATTATTATTTTGCTCACCCATTACTTGTTGCGCTTGGATCGCCGTTGTCCTTTCCCATATGGCGTCTCGTTGTCTTTGGCTTTCACCTCCTCTCCTGGTTTGTCTTTTTCTCGTTCGCTGTTGGCGCCTCTTCCTCTTCCTCGGGGTGGTTTCTTTCTCCCACTCGTACTTTCCCGTAAAAAACGATACTAGGTATATATATATACTCGAGTCCTTCACAAAGAAGGTGGGGCACTCAAAGTTGTTCCAAGTGAATTTATTGCTCACGGGTCAACCAACAAAACAACGGTCTCACAGGACGCGTTTCTGGTTCACGCCTTCATCAACAGGTAAGTGACCATTTTGAAAGATATTTATAGCATATACATGCTGCAGGGCAGATGCTAGTAGAAATGGAAAAGTTTGCATTGCACTCTCTTTCATAATCAATGATCATAGTAAAATTACAAAAACGTCCCCAGTGGGCCTGGGCAGGAGTAGTCAATTGATCACAATATTGTCATGGAATTGTGCTCATTCCAACATAAAAACAGTACTTTACACTCCAGCCCGAGTGGGCATAGACATAGTAGAGTTACAATTTAATTCATTGCTGCTCTTGCGCACTATGTATCATAGTAAATCAAACCCCAGTGGGCAGTGAAACTAACCTCTACTGTCACAATAGAGTTGTGGGATTCATCTCCTGTCTCAACTTAAATAGAAACAAAAGGCACAAAAACTTTCCGCCCTAGTGGGCAAAGGTAAGCAGCAAGGGAGGGATCCCCTTCCCAAACCTCCCCAGTCTTTTTCTCAAATATATATATATATATATATATATATACGGAAAAAACCAAAAGTTACAGCGACGTTATAGTTAGACTGACATTTCACTCGTACAAAACCAGAGAAATTCAGCCGTTATAGTTTGCTGAGCTAACTATAACACGTGCCCCCGCAAAGCACTACTGATGACGTCACATATTACATCACTCATGACATGGTCAGTGACATCACTGATGACATCACTGATGGCAACTCAAATGACATCACTGATGACATCATGGTTCACTAACTGTGAGTGTTTTTAAAAAGTTAAAGAATTTTTTATATATATATATATATATATATAATATATATTCACTGAAAAAACCATAGGTTTCAGACACGTTATAGTTAGAAATTAGCATTTAAAAAACCTTTGAAATTCACTGAAAAAACCATAAGTTTTAGGGACAGTTATACTTAGTTGGACATTGCACTCGTACAAAACCCGTGAAATTCCCCGTTATAGTTAGTTCAGCTAACTATAACTCGCGCCCCGCAATGCACTGCTGATGACGTCACATATTACATCACTCATGACATGGTCAGTGACATCACTGATGACATCACTGATGACATCTCAAATGACATCACTGATGACATCATCCAGTGACTGTGTGTTTCTGTAAAGTTTAAATATGTTTAATATATATAGGGAAAGGCGTATTGAAGAATGAGTGGGTGTATAAGTGTCTGAATGGATGATTTAGTACGTGCGTGACTGACTCTACAAGTGAGTGATTAAACATATCTTACTGAATGCATGGGTTAGTGACTAAACTGTGTGAATGTCTGTATCCGTCTGTTGGTGTGTAAGTGGATGCATGGATTTGCGAATAGCTACATGAGTGTCTATATGGGTTATTGATTGGTTCTATGAGTATCTGTATGGGTGCCTGAGTGTTTGTGTGGATGGGGTGTGTGCGACTGTGCATAGATGTGTGAGTGGGTGATTCACTGGGTGGATGGTTTCAAGAGTGCATCTGTGATAGACTGTATGGGTGGGTAAGTGTGTGTAAGAGTGTGTTAGTGAGTGAATATATGTCCCAGTGGTACATGTGTGAGTAACTACATATGTGAAAGGCAGTATATATGTGTATTGGAGTATATAAATAGCTATAAGCGAGAGTGAGTGATTGTGATAGTGGCTGTATGGATGAGTGTGTGCTTGTATCAGTGATTGTATAAGAGCGTAACAATGTGCTAGTATTTGTATGATTAAGTGAGCTGGTGTGTGTATAACTGTATAGGTGAGTAAATGGCAGTGTGTTTAATTATTTGCATGACTGACTAGGTGTGTGAGTACCTCTATGGATGAGTGGCGGTGTTTGAGTGTCTATATAGGAGTAAGAGTGCATATGATAGTCCTGTACTGAGTGACCATAAGTATGAGTGACTGTACGGGTGAGTGAGTGGATGTGTGTGTGTAGACCTAAGAATCAGTGAGTGGGTATGTAGTTATTGGTGTTGGAGTGTCTATGGTTTTGCGAATGTGTAGGAAAGTGGGTTTCTGTTGCAGTAACCCCCCCACTTTTTGCCTGATAACTGATGCACTTTTCCTTGGTGTGCCCTGGATCCCTGCCAATCAGGTACCCAGGGCCTGTGTTCCTTCCCTAAAAACTGTACTCAGCCTAAACCCAATTGGCATCTCTGGCCACAGGTAAGCCCCTGGTAAATGGTACCCTAGGTACCCAGGGCACTGTGACCAGAGAAGACCCCTAAGGGCTGCAGCACTTATTGTGCCACCCTTAGAGGCCCTGTACCCTGACACACACACACTGCCCTTGCAGGCTGAGTGTCTTGGTGCAGAACAAAACAGAGTCGACATGGCACACATCCCTGTGTGCCATGCCCATAAACACACTGCCCTGGCATACCTCAGTCACCCCTCTAGCTGGATGCCCTATGCCAGTGGTGAGGGCACAGGTGCATGAGCCCTGTGCCCCTACAGTACCCAGGCCCATTCCTGGGCACTGTAAGTGCAGGGCTGCCATTCCGAGTATATGGTGCTGGGAGGTCGTCAGCACGTACTCCACAGCACCATGATGGCTGCACTGAAGACTGAGAAGTTTGGTATCAAACTCCTCAGCACAGTAAACCCACACTGATGCCAGTGTGGGATTTACTGTAAAATGCACGTCAGAGGGCAACTTAGAGTTACCCCTGAACCTAACCTACAATCCACGTCTTGTCTGAGGGGCTGCCTAGGCTGCCACACAGCAGACATGTTGCTGGACCCCTGGGTAGAGAGCCATCCGCTCTCCCGGGCCTGCAACAATGCACGTCCTGGGTGAGGTGCTAGGCCCCTCCCCCAGGATGGGCAGAGGGAAGCTTCAAAGGCATTCCGCCTTTGTGAGCTTCCCCAGACCACTTGCTGTACTCAGCAACTGGTCCCCACCGGTTCCTCCCCCATCCTGGTGGGAAGACTGGAGGGAAACACCAAGGGAGGAAAGGGGGTGTGCCACCCTCTGCCAACCCCACCCCTCAGGTGGGGGAGGCGAGGTGAAGCACATCTCCGGGCTCTCGCCATCTTGAAGATGGGGAGCCCTGCCCAATCAGGACTAGGCTCCTGCCCCCTCCCACAGGAGAGTGGCAGGATAGGGGTGTACCCACCCCAGGGCAGGGACCCATTGGTCCCTGCCCTTTACCTACCTGTAACGCCCCTAAATCTAGTATTTAGGGGCACCCTGAACCTTCCTTCCTTAGATTCCCGCAACCTAAGAAGAAAAAGGACAAAAGAAGACGCCCAGCAGAGGAGACTGCAGAGAACAACTGACTTGGCCCCAGCCCTACCGGCCCGTCTGCAGTTTCCAGAGATCCTGCGCCAAAAATAGTCTTGTCCTGCAGCCAGCGACCTCCAGAACCCCAGGGAGGACTGACTGCCTTCAACAAAGACCGGATCTCCTGTGAACAGCAGCTCTGTTCAAAAGAAACACCAAACAAAGACTCCGAGCCTGCTGAGGAGAAAGAAACCCGACGCCTGGAACCACCACTGCACCCGTCGCCTACAGCCCGAGTTCAAGTGGCCCACCGGTCCCAGCGAGGTCCCCCAGCTCTCCAGAGTCCGAGTCCACCGTGGGTTGACCCCTCCAGGACTCCCCGACGTCGCCTGCAGCCTCTGCACGGAGAACCCCCAACCGCGAGTGGCCCGGTAAGGTGAAATCCGACCTCAAAAGACACCCCTGCATCCAGACGCCCTGCGCCCTGGAGAAAGGAACCCGAGGTGCACCTACGTCCCCGAGCCCTCCAACTTACCTGCCCAGCTGTTGGTTCCTCCTGGAAGTCTTCCTGGACCGAGCCTGCAGCTGAAAACCAAAACCGAAAATTTCCATTGAAATCAACAGGGCACCCGACCTCAAAACAGCACTCTGCACCCGGCCGCCCTAGTGCCGCTGAGGGTGCCTCTTTGGTGCTAACTTGGTCCCCAACGTGCCCTGATCTTAACCCTAGGAGCTTTGCTCCCACAACCTCGTGGCCTGCTTGCCAGCCGCCACCAACCGGAGTCCCCCTATCCTCCATAGGATAACATTGGGCCTCAACACTCTGCACCCGGCCGCCCTAGTGCCGCTGAGGGTGCAACAACAGTGCATCACTGACCCTGGGAGACCCCTGAGTCTAACCCCAGAACCCTAACTCAAAAGACCGATTACTTACCTCGAGACCGATAACTCATTTTTCCTCATAGGATAACATGGACACTTTTTCTTCCAAAAAGTTTCTAAGTGTCGACTTTTGAAAACAAGAATATTCTTTAAAAATCGTACAGACTACCAAAACGTAATTACTTACCTGTTTTAAGTAAATGTCCCAGGGCTGAACCTAGGAGTCCAGCACTGGATTACAAAAGTAACGTTAAAAGTAACTTACCGGCGAATTGAATTTTCTTACATAGGGATCCATTGACTGGTTTTCTGTGAAATTTCTTCTAAGTGTCCACTTTTGAAATACCAAAATATTGCTTAAAAATCACAACAGTAACGAATTCCGAATTACTCACCTACTATCAGGAGAGACCTCAGTACTGCATCTTTTAGTCCAGTACCGACCATGAAAAGTAATTTTTACCGTACTTACCAGTAACTGGAAATTCCTCTCATAGGATATCATTGCCTGCTTTTTGTTGAAAAAGTTTCTAAGTGTCGATTTCTGAATCATACAAATATTCTTTAAAAATCGTACAAACTACAAAAACGTAATTACTTACCTGTTTTAAGTAAATGTCCCAGTGCTGAACCTAGGAGTCCAGCACTGGATTACAAAAGTAACGTAAACATACTTTGCTTGCAAACTGTATTTCCTTCCCTAGGATAACATTGGTAATTTTACCCAGAAAAGTTTCTAAGTGTCAACTTTTGAAATACAGTAATATTCCTCAAAAATCACTACCATAACCAAAACGCTTTTTCTCACCTGTTTACAGGAAGTGTCCCGGGACTGAATCCAAGATCCAGTCCCGTGGTTAGAAAAAGTAATCCAAAAAGTAATCTATTGCATTTAACCAGAAATTTCCATTGAGCTCAATGTATAATTGTGTTTAAAATTGTGTTGCATATTGCAACAACTGTAACTATTGCATTCAAAAGTCTATTGCCAATTGAACAGTAGTTAACTAAAGCATCTCATTCTGAGAAAGTATATTTTGACACCCATTGTTGGTTCTAAAATAAAACAACTATATTTTTATATACAAACCATTGGCCTAGAGTTCAGTTCTTGAGTGTGTGGCTTCATTTGCTGACTGAGTGTGTACAACAAATGCTTTACACTGTCCTCTGATACTGCCTTACTGCTCGACCAAGCTACCACTTTAGAGAGTAAGGTTATATCTAACTTTAGCCTCTGCCAAACCTCTGGGGACTGTGGACTCTGTGCACACTGAACCTTACTTTGGTGCAGTATATACAGAGCCACTTTCTTACATTGGTGGATCAGCGGTGGGATACAAACTTGCATTGTTGGACTACTTGGTTACCATCTGATCACACGACAGAACTCTTAAATTGCCTTTAGAATTCTGATTTTTTCAAATTGGCATTTTTTACCAAATTACTAAAAGTCTTGTTAGGGCCTTGCTTAAGTCCCTTTAAAATTGTAGAAAATAAAAAGTCACTATAGTCAAGGGTAGAGGGGTTAGAACTTTTTGTTAGAATGTCTCAAGAAAACAACCCAGCTATTAGTGAAAATAATAATGACATACAGGACATGGTTGAGGAGCTCGACCTCACCCCTTATCTTCATTTGTCTTTCAAAGAGATAAGGTCCTTATGTAAACTTAAAAATATACCAATGGGCCAGCATCCAACCAAACAAGGGCTCCAGGAGCTCCTGGCTGAGTATGCTAAGGCCCACCCCTCTGAGCATGGTGATGACCACGCAGAGGAGGAAAGGAGTGAGGAGGATGGGGATGGTAACCCACCTCCACCACTTCCTAGGGAAGACAGGGTCACTGCACCCTTATTTCCAAGAGTAAACCTCTGGGGACCTAGGGGCCACCTAGGTGGTTCAGGTCCCAGAGAGGACACGGAGGATAGCCTTAGTGAGGAGGACCACCTTTTAGCAAGGTTGGCCAAAAGACTGGACCTAGAGACCAGACTCCTGGCTCTAGAGAAGGAAAGACAGGAGATGGGTTTAGCACCCATCAATGGTGGCAACAATACTAAAACTAAGGATAGGGAGGAAACTTCTGATCCTAAAATCCCCAAAGGGATTGTCCCTAAATTTGAGGAAGGTGATGACATCACCAAATGGTTCACAGCCTTTGAGAGGGCTTGTGAAATAAGAAAAGTAAAGAAACCTCTCTGGGGGCACTCCTGTGGGAACTGTTCTCTGGTAACTGCAGAGACAGGCTTCTGACCCTCTCTGGGCCAGATGCAGGGTCCTATGACCTCATGAAGAATACTCTGATTGAGGGATTTGGGCTCACTACTGAGGAGTATAGAATTAGATTCAGGGGGCTCACAAAACCCAGACCCAGTCCTGGATTGACTTCGTAGACTACTCAGTAAAGACACTGGATGGTTGGTTAGCTGGACATAATGTGCAGGATTTTCCTGGACTTTACAATTTGTTTATGAAGGAACACATACTAAGTAATTGCACAAACGAAAAGTTGCATCAGCATTTGGTAGACCTAGGTCTAATTTCTCCCCAAGAATTGGGAAAGAAGGCAGACCACTGGGTCAGAACAAGGGTAACTAGGACATCCACTGGGGGTGACCAAAAGAAAGGGGTCACAAAGCCTCCCCAGAAGAAAGATAGTGAACCCCTTAAGGATAAAAGTAAGGAGTCCCAGGCAGCCCCCAAAAACCTGTCCAGGAGGGTGGGCCCAAAGACACCTCACAAACTAAACCAGGGTACCAAGGTAAGAATTGGGATCCCAACAGAATATGGTGTCACAACTGTCAGAAGTCAGGACACCACACCAAAGACCCTAGCTGTCCTAAAAACAAGATCCCTAGTACAGCCCCAGGGGTGACTAGTGTAGCCCCAGGAGTTGCCAGTGTAGCTCTGGAGGAAGGGTCCTCAGATGAGGAAGTCCTCCTAGCTTTCAACTGGAAAATGGGCCCAAGAGGTAAGCTGGAGATCCCAGAGGGGAGTAGACACTTCCACCGCCTACTGGTGAATGGAATCCCAGCCACTGCCCTGAGAGATACCTGTGCCAGTCACACTGTGGTGCATGACAGGTTGGTACTCCCACACCAGTATGTCCCAGGGGAATCAAGGAGAGTAAGGGCTGTCCCAGGGGAGTCACTGTTAGGCCTGTGGCTGTAGTGCCCCTAGTCATAGCTGGGTCCCTTAGATGGAGAAAGGTGGTAGTCAGTAAAGACCTCCCCCTTGATTGTCTCCTGGGGAATGACCACTTAGAGGTGGACCTGAGCCAAAGAGAGGCACTGGCCCAATGCCAGGCCTCACCCAAGAAACCTGGGGGGCTCAACCTGCAGTCAGTGCAGCTGAGCCCCAAAAGAGTAAAAAGGAACAGGGTAGGAAAGGTGGGCAACTGTTAGCCACAGTCCCAGAGGGCCAGGGAGATTCTATCCCAGTGAGGAAAACTCCAGAAGTGGCCCTGGTAAAGCCCCCTAGCCAACAAGAAGACCTGACTAGTCAGGCAACTGTCCAGCCTGAGTTGGTGGCTCCTCAGCTGGCAGAACAAAGGGTGGAGGAAGGGTGCTCACTACAAAGTTTAGTGACCCCCCACCCTAAAGCAACAGGCAGACAGCCAGGACCCAAAGAGACCTGTAAGATAGCCCCTTCACTTGCCAGACAGGAGCTAAAGGTGTGGTTCTGGGCACTGACAGCTGTCAGCAGCCTCTGCTGGGTGTTAGCCTTCATGGCAGCCCTATCCTTGGCATGGTGGCCTAACCCCCTGCCAAATAACAAGCTAGGCCCCCTGACCCTATTGGTCATTGTGGGGTTGCTCAAACTGTGGGTGACCTCTGTGGGTAAGCTGGGCTTTGCCCTGGCTAAGTTAGACTTTGCAGAGGTGGGCACCTCTGAACCCAAACTTAAAAGATGGGGTGAAGACACTAAAGAGCAAGGAGAGGAGCTTTGGGAATTAGGTCCTGAAACTGATGAGGTAGGCCAGCTCCCCAAAGGGACTGACCTGGACAGAAGGATATAAGGCGGAGTAGGCCCTGCAACTTTCAAACCACTTCCCCAACTCTTCCTCGCCTGAAAGACTAGACAGGCTCTCCCAGCGTTGGCTGAGTCTCCTGGCCTTTGGGCTGGGGGGGCTTGTGTAGGAAAGTGGGTTTCTGTTGCAGTAACCCCCACTTTTTGCCTGATAACTGATGCACTTTTCCTTGGTGTGCCCTGGATCCCTGCCAATCAGGTACCCAGGGCCTGTGTTCCTTCCCTAAAAACTGTACTCAGCCTAAACCCAATTGGCATCTCTGGCCACAGGTAAGCCCCTGGTAAATGGTACCCTAGGTACCCAGGGCACTGTGACCAGAGAAGACCCCTAAGGGCTGCAGCACTTATTGTGCCACCCTTAGAGGCCCTGTACCCTGACACACACACACTGCCCTTGCAGGCTGAGTGTCTTGGTGCAGAACAAAACAGAGTCGACATGGCACACATCCCTGTGTGCCATGCCCCTAAACACACTGCCCTGGCATACCTCAGTCACCCCTCTGGCTGGGTGCCCTATGCCAGTGGTGAGGGCACAGGTGCATGAGCCCTGTGCCCCTACAGTACCCAGGCCCATTCCTGGGCACTGTAAGTGCAGGGCTGCCATTCCGAGTATATGGTGCTGGGAGGTCGTCAGCACGTACTCCACAGCACCATGATGGCTGCACTGAAGACTGAGAAGTTTGGTATCAAACTCCTCAGCACAGTAAACCCACACTGATGCCAGTGTGGGATTTACTGTAAAATGCACGTCAGAGGGCAACTTAGAGTTACCCCCTGAACCTAACCTACAATCCACGTCTTGTCTGAGGGGCTGCCTAGGCTGCCACACAGCAGACATGTTGCTGGACCCCTGGGTAGAGAGCCATCCGCTCTCCCGGGCCTGCAACAATGCACGTCCTGGGTGAGGTGCTAGGCCCCCTCCCCCAGGATGGGCAGAGGGAAGCTTCAAAGGCATTCCGCCTTTGTGAGCTTCCCAGACCACTTGCTGTACTCAGCAACTGGTCCCCACCGGTTCCTCCCCCATCCTGGTGGGAAGACTGGAGGGAAACACCAAGGGAGGAAAGGGGGTGTGCCACCCTCTGCCAACCCCACCCCTCAGGTGGGGAGGCGAGGTGAAGCACATCTCCGGGCTCTCGCCATCTTGAAGATGGGGAGCCCTGCCCAATCAGGACTAGGCTCCTGCCCCCTCCCACAGGAGAGTGGCAGGATAGGGGGTGTACCCACCCCAGGGCAGGGACCCATTGGTCCCTGCCCTTTACCTACCTGTAACGCCCCTAAATCTAGTATTTAGGGGCACCCTGAACCTTCCTTCCTTAGATTCCCGCAACCTAAGAAGAAAAAGGACGAAAGAAGACGCCCAGCAGAGGAGACTGCAGAGAACAACTGACTTGGCCCCAGCCCTACCGGCCCGTCTGCAGTTTCCAGAGATCCTGCGCCAAAAATAGTCTTGTCCTGCAGCCAGCGACCTCCAGAACCCCAGGGAGGACTGACTGCCTTCAACAAAGACCGGATCTCCTGTGAACAGCAGCTCTGTTCAAAAGAAACACCAAACAAAGACTCCGAGCCTGCTGAGGAGAAAGAAACCCGATGCCTGGAACCACCACTGCACCCGTCGCCTACAGCCCGAGTTCAAGTGGCCCACCGGTCCCAGCGAGGTCCCCCAGCTCTCCAGAGTCCGAGTCCACCATGGGTTGACCCCTCCAGGACTCCCCGACGTCGCCTGCAGCCTCTGCACGGAGAACCCCCCAACCGCGAGTGGCCCGGTAAGGTGAAATCCGACCTCAAAGACACCCCTGCATCCAGACGCCCTGCGCCCTGGAGAAAGGAACCCGAGTGCACCTACGTCCCCGAGCCCTCCAACTTACCTGCCCAGCTGTTGGTTCCTCCTGGAAGTCTTCCTGGACCGAGCCTGCAGCTGAAAACCAAAACCGAAAATTTCCATTGAAATCAACAGGGCACCCGACCTCAAAACAGCACTCTGCACCCGGCCGCCCTAGTGCCGCTGAGGGTGCCTCTTTGGTGCTAACTTGGTCCCCAACGTGCCCTGATCTTAACCCTAGGAGCTTTGCTCCCACAACCCCGTGGCCTGCTTGCCAGCCGCCACCAACCGGAGTCCCCCTATCCTCCATAGGATAACATTGGGCCTCAACACTCTGCACCCGGCCGCCCTAGTGCCGCTGAGGGTGCAACAACAGTGCATCACTGACCCTGGGAGACCCCTGAGTCTAACCCCAGAACCCTAACTCAAAAGACCGATTACTTACCTCGAGACCGATAACTCATTTTTCCTCATAGGATAACATGGACACTTTTTCTTCCAAAAAGTTTCTAAGTGTCGACTTTTGAAAACAAGAATATTCTTTAAAAATCGTACAGACTACCAAAACGTAATTACTTACCTGTTTTAAGTAAATGTCCCAGGGCTGAACCTAGGAGTCCAGCACTGGATTACAAAAGTAACGTTAAAAGTAACTTACCGGCGAATTGAATTTTCTTACATAGGGATCCATTGACTGGTTTTCTGTGAAATTTCTTCTAAGTGTCCACTTTTGAAATACCAAAATATTGCTTAAAAATCACAACAGTAACGAATTCCGAATTACTCACCTACTATCAGGAGAGACCTCAGTACTGCATCTTTTAGTCCAGTACCGACCATGAAAAGTAATTTTTACCGTACTTACCAGTAACTGGAAATTCCTCTCATAGGATATCATTGCCTGCTTTTTGTTGAAAAAGTTTCTAAGTGTCGATTTCTGAATCATACAAATATTCTTTAAAAATCGTACAAACTACAAAAACGTAATTACTTACCTGTTTTAAGTAAATGTCCCAGTGCTGAACCTAGGAGTCCAGCACTGGATTACAAAAATAACGTAAACATACTTTGCTTGCAAACTGTATTTCCTTCCCTAGGATAACATTGGTAATTTTACCCAGAAAAGTTTCTAAGTGTCAACTTTTGAAATACAGTAATATTCCTCAAAAATCACTACCATAACCAAAACGCTTTTTCTCACCTGTTTACAGGAAGTGTCCCGGGACTGAATCCAAGATCCAGTCCCGTGGTTAGAAAAGTAATCCAAAAAGTAATCTATTGCATTTAACCAGAAATTTCCATTGAGCTCAATGTATAATTGTGTTTAAAATTGTGTTGCATATTGCAACAACTGTAACTATTGCATTCAAAAGTCTATTGCCAATTGAACAGTAGTTAACTAAAGCATCTCATTCTGAGAAAGTATATTTTGACACCCATTGTTGGTTCTAAAATAAAACAACTATATTTTTATATACAAACCATTGGCCTAGAGTTCAGTTCTTGAGTGTGTGGCTTCATTTGCTGACTGAGTGTGTACAACAAATGCTTTACACTGTCCTCTGATACTGCCTTACTGCTCGACCAAGCTACCACTTTAGAGAGTAAGGTTATATCTAACTTTAGCCTCTGCCAAACCTCTGGGGACTGTGGACTCTGTGCACACTGAACCTTACTTTGGTGCAGTATATACAGAGCCACTTTCTTACATTGGTGGATCAGCGGTGGGATACAAACTTGCATTGTTGGACTACTTGGTTACCATCTGATCACACGACAGAACTCTTAAATTGCCTTTAGAATTCTGATTTTTTCAAATTGGCATTTTTACCAAATTACTAAAAGTCTTGTTAGGGCCTTGCTTAAGTCCCTTTAAAATTGTAGAAAATAAAAAGTCACTATAGTCAAGGGTAGAGGGGTTAGAACTTTTTGTTAGAATGTCTCAAGAAAACAACCCAGCTATTAGTGAAAATAATAATGACATACAGGACATGGTTGAGGAGCTCGACCTCACCCCTTATCTTCATTTGTCTTTCAAAGAGATAAGGTCCTTATGTAAACTTAAAAATATACCAATGGGCCAGCATCCAACCAAACAAGGGCTCCAGGAGCTCCTGGCTGAGTATGCTAAGGCCCACCCCTCTGAGCATGGTGATGACCACGCAGAGGAGGAAAGGAGTGAGGAGGATGGGGATGGTAACCCACCTCCACCACTTCCTAGGGAAGACAGGGTCACTGCACCCTTATTTCCAAGAGTAAACCTCTGGGGACCTAGGGGCCACCTAGGTGGTTCAGGTCCCAGAGAGGACACTGAGGATAGCCTTAGTGAGGAGGACCACCTTTTAGCAAGGTTGGCCAAAAGACTGGACCTAGAGACCAGACTCCTGGCTCTAGAGAAGGAAAGACAGGAGATGGGTTTAGCACCCATCAATGGTGGCAACAATACTAAAACTAAGGATAGGGAGGAAACTTCTGATCCTAAAATCCCCAAAGGGATTGTCCCTAAATTTGAGGAAGGTGATGACATCACCAAATGGTTCACAGCCTTTGAGAGGGCTTGTGAAATAAGAAAAGTAAAGAAACCTCTCTGGGGGGCACTCCTGTGGGAACTGTTCTCTGGTAACTGCAGAGACAGGCTTCTGACCCTCTCTGGGCCAGATGCAGGGTCCTATGACCTCATGAAGAATACTCTGATTGAGGGATTTGGGCTCACTACTGAGGAGTATAGAATTAGATTCAGGGGGCTCACAAAACCCAGACCCAGTCCTGGATTGACTTCGTAGACTACTCAGTAAAGACACTGGATGGTTGGTTAGCTGGACATAATGTGCAGGATTTTCCTGGACTTTACAATTTGTTTATGAAGGAACACATACTAAGTAATTGCACAAACGAAAAGTTGCATCAGCATTTGGTAGACCTAGGTCTAATTTCTCCCCAAGAATTGGGAAAGAAGGCAGACCACTGGGTCAGAACAAGGGTAACTAGGACATCCACTGGGGGTGACCAAAGAAAGGGGTCACAAAGCCTCCCCAGAAGAAAGATAGTGAACCCCTTAAGGATAAAAGTAAGGAGTCCCAGGCAGCCCCCAAAAACCTGTCCAGGAGGGTGGGCCCAAAGACACCTCACAAACTAAACCAGGGTACCAAGGTAAGAATTGGGATCCCAACAGAATATGGTGTCACAACTGTCAGAAGTCAGGACACCACACCAAGGACCCTAGCTGTCCTAAAAACAAGATCCCTAGTACAGCCCCAGGGGTGACTAGTGTAGCCCCAGGAGTTGCCAGTGTAGCTCTGGAGGAAGGGTCCTCAGATGAGGAAGTCCTCCTAGCTTTCAACTGGAAAATGGGCCCAAGAGGTAAGCTGGAGATCCCAGAGGGAGTAGACACTTCCACCGCCTACTGGTGAATGGAATCCCAGCCACTGCCCTGAGAGATACCTGTGCCAGTCACACTGTGGTGCATGACAGGTTGGTACTCCCACACCAGTATGTCCCAGGGGAATCAAGGAGAGTAAGGGCTGTCCCAGGGAGTCACTGTTAGGCCTGTGGCTGTAGTGCCCCTAGTCATAGCTGGGTCCCTTAGATGGAGAAAGGTGGTAGTCAGTAAAGACCTCCCCCTTGATTGTCTCCTGGGGAATGACCACTTAGAGGTGGACCTGAGCCAAAGAGAGGCACTGGCCCAATGCCAGGCCTCACCCAAGAAACCTGGGGGGCTCAACCTGCAGTCAGTGCAGCTGAGCCCCAAAAGAGTAAAAAGGAACAGGGTAGGAAAGGTGGGCAACTGTTAGCCACAGTCCCAGAGGGCCAGGGAGATTCTATCCCAGTGAGGGAAAACTCCAGAAGTGGCCCTGGTAAAGCCCCCTAGCCAACAAGAAGACCTGACTAGTCAGGCAACTGTCCAGCCTGAGTTGGTGGCTCCTCAGCTGGCAGAACAAAGGGTGGAGGAAGGGTGCTCACTACAAAGTTTAGTGACCCCCACCCTAAAGCAACAGGCAGACAGCCAGGACCCAAAGAGACCTGTAAGATAGCCCCTTCACTTGCCAGACAGGAGCTAAAGGTGTGGTTCTGGGCACTGACAGCTGTCAGCAGCCTCTGCTGGGTGTTAGCCTTCATGGCAGCCCTATCCTTGGCATGGTGGCCTAACCCCCTGCCAAATAACAAGCTAGGCCCCTGACCCTATTGGTCATGGTGGGGTTGCTCAAACTGTGGGTGACCTCTGTGGGTAAGCTGGGCTTTGCCCTGGCTAAGTTAGACTTTGCAGAGGTGGGCACCTCTGAACCCAAACTTAAAAGATGGGGTGAAGACACTAAAGAGCAAGGAGAGGAGCTTTGGGAATTAGGTCCTGAAACTGATGAGGTAGGCCAGCTCCCCAAAGGGACTGACCTGGACAGAAGGATATAAGGCGGAGTAGGCCCTGCAACTTTCAAACCACTTCCCCAACTCTTCCTCGCCTGAAGGACTAGACAGGCTCTCCCAGCGTTGGCTGAGTCTCCTGGCCTTTGGGCTGGGGGGCTTGTGTAGGAAAGTGGGTTTCTGTTGCAGTAACCCCCCACTTTTTGCCTGATAACTGATGCACTTTTCCTTGGTGTGCCCTGGATCCCTGCCAATCAGGTACCCAGGGCCTGTGTTCCTTCCCTAAAAACTGTACTCAGCCTAAACCCAATTGGCATCTCTGGCCACAGGTAAGCCCCTGGTAAATGGTACCCTAGGTACCCAGGGCACTGTGACCAGAGAAGACCCCTAAGGGCTGCAGCACTTATTGTGCCACCCTTAGAGGCCCTGTACCCTGACACACACACACTGCCCTTGCAGGCTGAGTGTCTTGGTGCAGAACAAAACAGAGTCGACATGGCACACATCCCTGTGTGCCATGCCCCTAAACACACTGCCCTGGCATACCTCAGTCACCCCTCTAGCTGGGTGCCCTATGCCAGTGGTGAGGGCACAGGTGCATGAGCCCTGTGCCCCTACAGTACCCAGGCCCATTCCTGGGCACTGTAAGTGCAGGGCTGCCATTCCGAGTATATGGTGCTGGGAGGTCGTCAGCACGTACTCCACAGCACCATGATGGCTGCACTGAAGACTGAGAAGTTTGGTATCAAACTCCTCAGCACAGTAAACCCACACTGATGCCAGTGTGGGATTTACTGTAAAATGCACGTCAGAGGGCAACTTAGAGTTACCCCTGAACCTAACCTACAATCCACGTCTTGTCTGAGGGGCTGCCTAGGCTGCCACACAGCAGACATGTTGCTGGACCCCTGGGTAGAGAGCCATCCGCTCTCCCGGGCCTGCAACAATGCACGTCCTGGGTGAGGTGCTAGGCCCCTCCCCAGGATGGGCAGGGGAAGCTTCAAAGGCATTCCGCCTTTGTGAGCTTCCCAGACCACTTGCTGTACTCAGCAACTGGTCCCCACCGGTTCCTCCCCCATCCTGGTGGGAAGACTGGAGGGAAACACCAAGGGAGGAAAGGGGGTGTGCCACCCTCTGCCAACCCCACCCCTCAGGTGGGGGAGGCGAGGTGAAGCACATCTCCGGGCTCTCGCCATCTTGAAGATGGGGAGCCCTGCCCAATCAGGACTAGGCTCCTGCCCCCTCCCACAGGAGAGTGGCAGGATAGGGGGTGTACCCACCCCAGGGCAGGGACCCATTGGTCCCTGCCCTTTACCTACCTGTAACGCCCCTAAATCTAGTATTTAGGGGCACCCTGAACCTTCCTTCCTTAGATTCCCGCAACCTAAGAAGAAAAAGGACGAAAGAAGACGCCCAGCAGAGGAGACTGCAGAGAACAACTGACTTGGCCCCAGCCCTACCGGCCCGTCTGCAGTTTCCAGAGATCCTGCGCCAAAAATAGTCTTGTCCTGCAGCCAGCGACCTCCAGAACCCCAGGGAGGACTGACTGCCTTCAACAAAGACCGGATCTCCTGTGAACAGCAGCTCTGTTCAAAAGAAACACCAAACAAAGACTCCGAGCCTGCTGAGGAGAAAGAAACCCGACGCCTGGAACCACCACTGCACCCGTCGCCTACAGCCCGAGTTCAAGTGGCCCACCGGTCCCAGCGAGGTCCCCCAGCTCTCCAGAGTCCGAGTCCACCGTGGGTTGACCCCTCCAGGACTCCCCGGCGTCGCCTGCAGCCTCTGCACGGAGAACCCCCAACCGCGAGTGGCCCGGTAAGGTGAAATCCGACCTCAAAAGACACCCCTGCATCCAGACGCCCTGCGCCCTGGAGAAAGGAACCCGAGGTGCACCTACGTCCCCGAGCCCTCCAACTTACCTGCCCAGCTGTTGGTTCCTCCTGGAAGTCTTCCTGGACCGAGCCTGCAGCTGAAAACCAAAACCGAAAATTTCCATTGAAATCAACAGGGCACCCGACCTCAAAACAGCACTCTGCACCCGGCCGCCCTAGTGCCGCTGAGGGTGCCTCTTTGGTGCTAACTTGGTCCCCAACGTGCCCTGATCTTAACCCTAGGAGCTTTGCTCCCACAACCCCGTGGCCTGCTTGCCAGCCGCCACCAACCGGAGTCCCCCTATCCTCCATAGGATAACATTGGGCCTCAACACTCTGCACCCGGCTGCCCTAGTGCCGCTGAGGGTGCAACAACAGTGCATCACTGACCCTGGGAGACCCCTGAGTCTAACCCCAGAACCCTAACTCAAAAGACCGATTACTTACCTCGAGACCGATAACTCATTTTTCCTCATAGGATAACATGGACACTTTTTCTTCCAAAAAGTTTCTAAGTGTCGACTTTTGAAAACAAGAATATTCTTTAAAAATCGTACAGACTACCAAAACGTAATTACTTACCTGTTTTAAGTAAATGTCCCAGGGCTGAACCTAGGAGTCCAGCACTGGATTACAAAAGTAACGTTAAAAGTAACTTACCGGCGAATTGAATTTTCTTACATAGGGATCCATTGACTGGTTTTCTGTGAAATTTCTTCTAAGTGTCCACTTTTGAAATACCAAAATATTGCTTAAAAATCACAACAGTAACGAATTCCGAATTACTCACCTACTATCAGGAGAGACCTCAGTACTGCATCTTTTAGTCCAGTACCGACCATGAAAAGTAATTTTTACCGTACTTACCAGTAACTGGAAATTCCTCTCATAGGATATCATTGCCTGCTTTTTGTTGAAAAAGTTTCTAAGTGTCGATTTCTGAATCATACAAATATTCTTTAAAAATCGTACAAACTACAAAAACGTAATTACTTACCTGTTTTAAGTAAATGTCCCAGTGCTGAACCTAGGAGTCCAGCACGGGATTACAAAAATAACGTAAACATACTTTGCTTGCAAACTGTATTTCCTTCCCTAGGATAACATTGGTAATTTTACCCAGAAAAGTTTCTAAGTGTCAACTTTTGAAATACAGTAATATTCCTCAAAAATCACTACCATAACCAAAACGCTTTTTCTCACCTGTTTACAGGAAGTGTCCCGGGACTGAATCCAAGATCCAGTCCCGTGGTTAAAAAAGTAATCCAAAAAGTAATCTATTGCATTTAACCAGAAATTTCCATTGAGCTCAATGTATAATTGTGTTTAAAATTGTGTTGCATATTGCAACAACTGTAACTATTGCATTCAAAAGTCTATTGCCAATTGAACAGTAGTTAACTAAAGCATCTCATTCTGAGAAAGTATATTTTGACACCCATTGTTGGTTCTAAAATAAAACAACTATATTTTTATATACAAACCATTGGCCTAGAGTTCAGTTCTTGAGTGTGTGGCTTCATTTGCTGACTGAGTGTGTACAACAAATGCTTTACACTGTCCTCTGATACTGCCTTACTGCTCGACCAAGCTACCACTTTAGAGAGTAAGGTTATATCTAACTTTAGCCTCTGCCAAACCTCTGGGGACTGTGGACTCTGTGCACACTGAACCTTACTTTGGTGCAGTATATACAGAGCCACTTTCTTACAGAATGGCACTCTGTAATTTAGATTGGGTGTATCAAAGGTTATATTAGGGTGTGAGGAGCTGCATCAGATTATCACGTGGATGATGTCATCAGTGATGTCATTTGAGATGTCATCAGTGATGTCATCAGTGATGTCACTGACCATGTCATGAGTGATGTAATATGTGACGTCATCAGCAGTGCATTGCGGGGCGCGAGTTATAGTTAGCTGAACTAACTATAACGGGGGAATTTCACGGGTTTTGTACGAGTGCAATGTCCAACTAAGTATAACTGTCCCTAAAACTTATGGTTTTTCAGTGAATTTCAAAGGTTTTTTAAATGCTAATTTCTAACTATAACGTGTCTGAAACCTATGGTTTTTTCAGTGAATTTCAAAGGTTTTTAAAATGCTAATTTGTAACTATAACGTGCCTGAAACCTACGGTTTTTTCAGTGAATTTCAAAGGTTTTTTAAATGACAATTTTTAAATGTATTAATTTTTATATAAATTTTTTTCATACTGATTTACTACATTTTTAGAAACAATTTCTTTTACATATTTTATTTTTTAAATTACATTGTAATTACATTATACATTACATTACAAAAAATACTTTCTCAGAATGAATTACTTTAGTTTAAATACTTTGCACATAGGCAATAGACTTTTAAGTACAGTAGTTACAGTTGTTGCAATGGGCAACACATTTTCAAACACAATGCAACATTCAGCTCAATGTGAATTTCTAGTTAAATGCAATTAGTTACTTTATGGATTACTTTTCTAACCACAGGACTGGATCCTAGATTCAGTCCTGGTACATCTCCTGTAAACAGTTGAGTAAAAGCGTTTTGGTTATAGTCGTGATTTTTAAGGAATATTATTGTATTTTAAAAGTTGACACTTAGAAACTTTTTCTCATAGAATCACCAATGTTATCCTATGGAAGGAAATTCACTTAGCAGGTAAAAACTGTTATCGTTACTTTTTCTTACTCAGTGTTGGATCCTGGATCCAGCACTGGTGCATCTCCTGTAAACAGTTGAAAGAATGCGTTTAAGTCATACAGGCGATTTTTAAGGAATATTTGTAGTTTGTGAAAATCGACACTTTGAAACTTTTCTGCTGAAAACCAGACAATGGATTCCTATGGAAGAAAATATAAGTTACTGGTAAGTACGGTTAAAATTACTTTTCAGGACCAGTACTGGGCTGAAAGATACAGCACTGAGGTCTCTCCTTATAACAGGTGAGTTAATCGGAATTCGTATTTCGGCTGATTTTAGAGGAATATTTTAAAGTTCCAAAACTCCACACTTAGAAGAATTTCCAAGTGAAACCAGTCAATGTTAGCCTATGGAAGGAAATTCAAGTTACTGGTAAGTACGGTTAAAATTACTTTTCAGGACCAGTACTGGGCTGAAAGATGCAGCACTGAGGTCTCTCCTGATAACAGGTGAGTAAATCAGAATTCGGATTTCGGCTGATTTTAGAGGAATATTTGTATGTTTCAAAAATCAACACTTAGAAACTTTTTCAGATAAAGCAGGCAATGATATCCTATGGAAGGAAATTCAAGTTACTGGTAAGTACGGTTAAAATTACTTTTGAGGATCAGTACTGGGCTGAAAGATGCAGCACTGAGGTCTCTCCTGATAACAGGTGAGTAAATCGGAATTCGTATTTCGGCTGATTTTAGAGGAATATTTTAAAGTTCCAAAACTCCACACTTAGAAGAATTTCCAAGTGAAACCAGTCAATGTTAGCCTATGAAGGAAATTCAAGTTACCGGTAAGTACGGTTAAAATTACTTTTGAGGATCAGTACTGGGCTGAAAGATGCAGCACTGAGGTCTCTCCTGATAACAGGTGAGTAAATCGGAATTCGTATTTCGGCTGATTTTAGAGGAATATTTTAAAGTTCCAAAACTCCACACACAGAAGAATTTCCAAGTGAAACCAGTCAATGTTAGCCTATGGAATGAAATTCAAGTTACTGGTAAGTACGGTTAAAATTACTTTTCAGGACCAGTACTGGGCTGAAAGATGCAGCACTGAGGTCTCTCCTGATAACAGGTGAGTAAATCAGAATTCGGATTTCGGCTGATTTTAGAGGAATATTTGTATGTTTCAAAAATCAACACTTAGAAACTTTTTCAGCAAAAAGCAGGCAATGATATCCTATGGAAGGAAATTCAAGTTACTGGTAAGTACGGTTAAAATTACTTTTGAGGATCAGTACTGGGCTGAAAGATGCAGCACTGAGGTCTCTCCTGATAACAGGTGAGTAAATCGGAATTCGTATTTCGGCTGATTTTAGAGGAATATTTTAAAGTTCCAAAACTCCACACTTAGAAGAATGTCCAAGTGAAACCAGTCAATGTTAGCCTATGAAGGAAATTCAAGTTACCGGTAAGTACGGTTAAAATTACTTTTCAGGACCAGTACTGGGCTGAAAGATGCAGCACTGAGGTCTCTCCTGATAACAGGTGAGTAAATCAGAATTCGGATTTCGGCTGATTTTAGAGGAATATTTGTATGTTTCAAAAATCAACACTTAGAAACTTTTTCAGCAAAAAGCAGGCAATGATATCCTATGGAAGGAAATTCAAGTTACTGGTAAGTACGGTTAAAATTACTTTTGAGGATCAGTACTGGGCTGAAAGATGCAGCACTGAGGTCTCTCCTGATAACAGGTGAGTAAATCGGAATTCGTATTTCGGCTGATTTTAGAGGAATATTTTAAAGTTCCAAAACTCCACACTTAGAAGAATTTCCAAGTGAAACCAGTCAATGTTAGCCTATGGAAGGAAATTCAAGTTACTGGTAAGTACGGTTAAAATTACTTTTCAGGACCAGTACTGGGCTGAAAGATACAGCACTGAGGTCTCTCCTGATAACAGGTGAGTAAATCGGAATTCGTATTTCGGCTGATTTTAGAGGAATATTTTAAAGTTCCAAAACTCCACACTTAGAAGAATTTCCAAGTGAAACCAGTCAATGTTAGCCTATGGAAGGAAATTCAAGTTACTGGTAAGTACGGTTAAAATTACTTTTCAGGATTAGTACTGGGCTGAAAGATGCAGCACTGAGGTCTCTCCTGATAACAGGTGAGTAAATCAGAATTCGTATTTCGGCTGATTTTAGAGGAATATTTGCACAATGGTGAAAGGAGGGGCGGGGCCTGAGGTGACATCTGTGCAAACGCGCCCCGTGGCACGTTTTAAGTTGGGGGATTAAGTCCCCTTGAATCATGAGGGTCCCTACGGGCCAACTAGCCCACCAGGAACCTCCAGTATGCGCCAGGGGGCTGCGTTGCAGAGACAAGTACAGAGGCCACACCCCTTTTTACACCTCTCTGCAACGCAGCTCTGTGGCGCTTTCTGGACGTACCTGTTGGGCTAGTTGGCCCCCAGGTACCCTCAGGATTGAAGAGGATTTAATTCCCCATCTTAAAACGCGCCACGGGGCCTGTTTGCACACATGTCACCTGAAGCCCCGCCCCCTCCCTTCACCACTGTGCAAACGCGCCCCGTGGTGCGTTTTAAGTCAGGGGATTAACTCCCCTTGAATCCTGAGGGTCCCTGGGGTGCAACTAGCCCACCATATACCTCCAAAAAGCGCCATAGAGCTGCATTGCAGAGAGGTGTAAAAAGGGGCGTGGCCTCTGTACACCTCTCTGCAAGGCAGCCCCTGGCGCATACTGGAGGTTCCTGGTGGGCTAGTTGGCCCCAGGGACCCCAGTATTCAAGGGGATCGTTCCCCCTCTGCAAACGCGCCAGGGCGCGTTTGCAGAGTGGTGAAGGAAGGGGGTGGGGCCTACGGGCCCGATCGTTTTTTTGTTTTTTTCCCCCTGAAGGGGGGCTGTGTAGCCCCCTTCCTTTTTCCTATTTTTAGGCCCTGGGGACCCCATCCCCCAGGGCCTTACCCCTACTTAAAATTAAAATTAAAAAAAAACGGAAGGGGGCCGCTTGGCCCCCTTCCCTGGGCCTGTATTGGCCCCGGGGACCCCATCCCCGGGGCATGGCCTCTTTTTTTATTTGGAGGGGGCTGCGTGGCCCCCTCCTCAGGCCATTTAAGGCCCCGGGGACCCCATCCCGGGCCGGCCTTGCACTTTTTTTAATTTTTTTCAACTTTTTTACTTTGGGGAGGGGGCTGCGTGGCCCCCCTCCGTGGCCACCTATGGCCCCGGGGACCCCATCCCCCGGGGCCTGGCCTCTCGTTGGGGACTGTGGGGGGTCCCCAAACCCCCACAGTCCCGCCGGCTCCCCGTGTCCTACGGGAGCCGGCATTGCTTACACATGGGGAGCTGCTAAGATGCAGCTCCCCATGTGGAAAGCAATCGGCTTTGGATATTGGAAGAGAGAGCAGGTTTCCTGCTCTCTCTTCCAATATCCAAAGCAAGTTTGCAATGACAGGACGGGAGCCGCGAGGCTCCCGTCCTGTCATTGCAAACAGCAGTGTCCCGGGGGTAGGCACCCCGGGACACTGCAGGAGCCGGCCCTGGGGGTGGCGGTCCCCAGGGCCACCACAGGCTCCAGGAGGGGGCCGCGCGGCCCCCTCCCTACATTTTGAAAGCCCGGGGAGGTGGTGGTCCCCGGGGCTTGGGGGTCAAAACGGACCCCCATTGTAATTTTCTTAGTGCCCCGGGAGGTGGTGGTCCCCGGGGTGTGTGGGGGCTGGAGCCCCCACACAGGTTTTTGTTAAATAAAAAGAAGCCCCGGGGAGGTGGCGGTCCCCGGGGCTGCGGGAGGGCTCAGAGCCCTCCCGCACCATTACTACATTAAGCCCCGGGGGTGGTGGTCCCCGGGGTTTGGGAGGCCCTTAGAGGCCCCCACACATAAAATTAACCCCCCCAGCATGCCCCCGGGACTTGGCCCACCCGGGGGCCAATTAACATCGAAGCGCGGGAGACCGCGCTTCGATTTTTTTTTTTTCGGCAGGATTCGCGCACCCTGAGCGCATCCTGCCGATTTTTAAATTTTTTTTTTTATTTTTTTTTGCCCAGGGGGTCCTTGTGGGACCCCCTGAGCAAACCCAGAAGTCAGGGTGTTTCTACCCTGCCCCCTTTGTGCGCTTTGCGCACTTGTTTCTGTCCCTCGGTTCTACCGAGGGACAAAATGGCTGCCAACATTTCCTGAATCGGAATGTTGACAGCCAGCTGACAACCAATTAACATGCAGCTCGTGATCGGGACGGTGCGCGCAGGGTGCGCTCAGGGTGCGCGAATCCTCCGTGCCCATAGATATCACTATCTTTTTACTTTTGATTTTCTCAGCAACTACTGAACGGATTTACACCATTTAACAAAAGGGTTCTTTCTGAACCAAGAACTACCTCTTTGCCAAATTTGGTGTAATTCCGTTCAGCAGTTCAGGCTGTAGCCGTGTCTAAAGTTTCCTATGGAAAATTGCATGGGGAAAACGTGTTTTGGGACCCCCCTTTTTCTCGGCCCCCGCTTGACGAATCCCCCGAGACTTTCAGGGTAGGAGCAGACCGGAGCGGGCCACAAAGTTTGAAAATTTTGCGAAGATACGTCAACCGGCAAGAGAGTTATTTCAAATAGAATGTCGCGGATTTCCTATGGATAATAGGTTGTAACTATAACTATCTACTGGCGACCGCCAGTAGATAATATATATATATATATATATATATATATATATATATATATATACCAAGGTGTATTGAAGAATGAGTGGGTGTATGCCACAAGGAAGCCTGTATGTCTGCTGTTGGGGGGAGAGACCCGTGCCGGCGGTACCCCGAATCATATGATCCTCCTGGTCATTGGCGCTTAAGAGCGCATCACAGCACCACGGCCGGTGAAGCCACAAGGAAGCCTGTTTGTCTGCTGTCGGGGGGAGAGAGCCGTACCTGCTGTACCGCTGGGGACGGCAAGTCCCATGATCCACCTGGCCATTGGCGCTTAAGAGCGTGTCGCAGCCCAGCGGCCGGTGAAGCCGCAAGGAAGCTTGTTTGTCTGCTGTTGGAGGGAGAAAGTCATGCCTGCTGTATTGCTGGGGACCACGAGTCCCATGATCCTCCTGGTCATTGGCACTTAAGAGCACGTCACAGCCCCGCAGTTGGTGAAGCCGCAAGGAAGCCTGTTTGTCTGCTGTCCGGGGGAGAGAGCCATGCCTGCTGCACCACTGGGAACCACGAGTCCCATGATCCTCCTGGTCATTGGCGCTTAAGAGCGCGTCGCAGCCCCGCAGGGCGGGATGTGCCCGGGCTGCACCCGGGTGGGCCCGTCCACACCCGTCGGAGCACGAAGGAGGCTGGGCTGGGCCCCCCTTCTAACTTCCACGATCTGAAGGTTTTTTGCAGACTGAGCTAACTGAGCGATGAGAAAGCAGAGAATGAAGAATGCTGAGCAAGGTGGGGGTTCTATTAATACCTTGGATTCTTTTCTATCTAAAGCAGCAAATGCATTAGCTAAGGAGATTGAAAGTGCAGAGTGAAGACTTTCAGTTGGGGAGGTAGGACTTTTACCATCCGTTCTCGGAACTGTATCTCCTGGAGAATTGCCGGGGATGGAGACTGATCATAATGTAGCTATTGCTAATATAAGTGGTAAAAGTCAGAATATGACAAATGTACATCCCGAGGTGAGGGAACTCCAACTCCCACACGGAACCACCAACTAAGAAAAAAAAGGGGGGGCAACCAAATAAATTGGCCTCTGGAAAAGCAAAAGCTATGACCCCTTTACAACCTTATACTACTTTAAATACCCCATCTGACTGTGACATCTTATGCTTCAGAATGGAACAGACATTCAACCTATCTTTAAAACCTCTTATGGAGAGGCTAAGTTTAATTGAAGAAAAAGTAGCTACAATTCTGGCTACAATCTCATCACAAGGGGGTATAACAAGAGTGACAGAGGCAACAGCACAGGCACCTACCTCGTATATGATGAGTGAACCCTCCCCTTCCTTGGCCCTGCCTTACAGAATCAGCCAGTGTGAGAAGTTGGCCTGGTATATGCTGTTCACTAATTAAAGTGGACACCTTGCACCAGAACAATTCGACTCTTATGGTAGATAGGTTTAAGACAACCTTTATAGAAAGCTATCCTAGTGGTAGCTGTGGAGAGCAGCCTTCTGGCTAAGTCTTGAAGGAATGTAAAGCAGCTTGTTTTACCACACAATCTCTTGAATCACCAAATGAAAAGACACCACACAGGTATATATATCAAATATATATGTATTTTTTAATAAACACTCTCTACTAATCTCTTTATGAGATTAGAAGTCAGGAACATATGTACAAGTCAAATGTTATCAAAATAAGTTTAGCACAATCAAATATCACAATCTTAGTTTGGCTAGACCTAGGTCTAGGGCATCTAGATTCGAGGGACCCCCAAGAACTACCCCAGGTAGTTGTAGGAGACCCACAGGGGACGTACGCGGTGTCCTGGCACTGGTGCAAGTCCTGTACGAGTCTATGCGCACAGACGCGATTGAGATTTCAATGTTAGAGGTCCCTTGCGTGTTCGAGGCGAACACACCGATCGGTCCTTGTACGAGTCGAAGGACGCGGTTACAGATAGAGTTGCAAGGGAGATGGACGCGCTGTGTCTAACACAGACGCGAACCTGGTACGAGTCAGCGCAATGGAGATTTCAATGTTACAGGCCCCTTGTGTGTTCGAGGCGAACACCGATCGGACTCAGTACGAGTCGAAGGACACGGTTCTAGATAGGGTTACAAGGGAGGTGGACGCGATGTGTCTAACACAGACGCGAACCCTGTACGAGTCAGCGCAATTGTCGCACTTAGAAAATAAGAGTTTTAGGGCACTTCTAGGGTAGCTACAAGCAAGTCACTTACAGGGTAAGTAGTTCTAGGGCCCACACCCACAGGAGCACCGTAGTGCTGAAGTTACCTCACCCAGGGGAGCCAGGTGCATAGGTGTTCTTTGGTGTCGGGTCGCGGCGTCGTTTTCAATGGGAGCCAGTGAAGACTTGCTGCTTGCGGCGACAGGAGAAGTGTCCGGAGGAATCCAAGCCTGGATTCAGAAGATGGAAGACCTGAAAGCAGAGGGGACAGTGTTCAAAGTCACTTGGCAGTGACTCGGGGCAAGGAAGATGGATGCCCACCGTCGTCGCAAGATTCAGGTCATTCGCAGGTGCCTTGACTCTTCAGCCACGAGGTCCAGGAGGCATCGACGACGACCAGGAGCTGGATTCGGCGTGTACCACAATGTCTGCAGCGCACTGCGGTGTCGGCGACTCGATTGGAGCCAACAAGCCTTGGTAACAGCAAGTCTCGGGGAAAGTGTAAAAAGTCAATGGCGCAGACCAGCAAGGTCTGAGGGACTCACCCAGCGAAGGTAAGTTAGGGCAGGCCTGGAGCAACCAGGGGAGCCCTTTGGTTCTGTAGGAAAGCCTTCTGGGGACCCACAAGCCAGCTGGCAAGGGATCGCAAAGACGCCTCGGGAGGATTTGCTCAACAGGGGCCCACGGTCGCTCAGGACATGGTAGGCCTCTGATCTTCGGAGGAATTCCTGCTGGAGGCTAGGACCAGACGTGGTCTAAAGCACAAGTTCATAGAACGTTGTGAAGGGGTTGCACTCGACAATAGTGCACGGTACCCGGGGTCGCGGTTCCTCATCACTCTTGGGGTCCACTGGCCTCAGCTTCGCTGGGGACTCACGATGGCCTTTGAGAAGTCAGGAAATCCACTTCTGGGGCTGCAGGGACTTCGGACTCCGGCGGGAGCGGCGTAGTGTGCGACCTTTGTTTGTAGTTTTTGGTGCCTGCCAAGCAGGGGAGTCACTCCTTGACTCCAAGGGAGATTCTTCAGTCTTCCAAAGGTAGTGGAACGTCGAAGGTCCAGGATTCTTCTTCAGAGCGTCGTCCAGGGATATCTAGTTTGCAATGCACAGGTTCCCCCTCTTATACTAAAAGAAAGGGAGGGACTAGCTCTATGACCCCACCTATGGGAGGGTCAGGGGAGTTGGTGGTTACACCTACGTCCCTTTGTCCAGTTTCGCGCCAGAGCAGGGGCAGGCAGCCCCAGAGCCGGTTTGAACTGGGGTATGCACAGAGGAGCCTTCTGCTCCCCCAGTGCAGGACTTCAAAGCACTCTAAGAGTGCACCCACCCAGCCCCAATACACTAAACCCTGTCTGGGAGGTGGTCACAACCCCTTGGGACAAGATATCTATTGTTGGGCTTCCTCCACTGCGAGTGTTGGTCATCAGCAGGAGGGCAGCCCAGTGTCTGTGACTGGTGGCATCCATTTTGTGATGCCAGGGCTCTGCAGGATTCTACCGCGTTCCCACAGTAGGTACATGTCTATCCCTCTAGAAGGGTGGAATGCTACCCCCGCTGCCAGGACTGGCGGGGGGTAGTATTCCAAGATGTTTGACACCAAACACGACATGTTTTGATGCAGCCATTCCACAGTTAGCATTTTACCGTGAGGATATAATGCACTTAAAAGTATATGGTTTAACCGCATCCACAAACAGCCCCAGAGAATGGACTCTGAGAGCTGCAGAGGGGCCCTGCTCAGGCAGAGGCACCCTCTCACATAGGAACCAAGCACCCTGCCCTCAGGATTGATAGGGCCTGCCTTAGGGGTGACTGATAGGTTTAAATGTGTGTGCAGGAGAGATATAGGAAACCTATATCTCAGTGAGGGGTGCTAGCACCACCTCACCCAGGCTGCAGTAGCAGGCCTGTGGTGTCAGATTTAGTCTGCTTCCCAGGGGTGGCATAATACATGCTTCAGCCCCTGGTAGGCCTGTGAACGACTTATGCCCTTGGTACCTAAGGTACCATATACTAGGGACTCATAAGGTACCACAGTATCCAATCACTAGTGCACCTAGAGTGCACTCCAAGTCATTTAGAGAGAACAGAGAGGCTGGGGCCCTAATTAGCAGGGACCCAGCCAGACTATAGCCAGAAACCAGTGTAAACATCAGAAAAAAAGTGGGGGCAACATAAGAGGCAGATCCTACTCTCCTACACAACTCCCCCCAAACGCAGGGACACTAAACTAACCTTGACCAGTTGAGTCTTCGTGTTCTAAGTGGAAATACCTTGAGAGTCCATCTGCATTGGCATGTTGGGTCCCAGGTCTATGTTCCACTGTATAGTCCATCCCCTGTAGGGAAATGGACCACCTCAAAAGTTTTGGGTTTTCTCCTTTCATTTGTTTAAGCCATAGGAGGGGCTTGTGGTCAGTCTGAACTATGAAGTGAGTGCCAAACAAGTATGGCCTCAGCTTCTTCAGGGCCCACACCACAGCAAAGGCCTCCCTCTCTATAGCTGACCAACGTTTCTCTCTAGGGGTCAGCCTTCTGCTAATAAAAGCTATTGGCTGGTCTTGACCTTCATCATTCAGTTGAGACAGTACAGCTCCCACACCCAGCTCAGAAGCATCTGTTTGGACAATGAACTTTTTGGTGTAGTCTGGACTCTGTAAGATGGGGGCAGTGCACATGGCCTGCTTTAGGTCTTCAAATGCCTTCTGACAGCTAGCTGTCCACTGAACCTTTTTGGCATTTTCTTTGAGGTCAGATCATTCAAGGGGGTCACTATAGATCCATATCCCTTGACAAACCTCCTATAGTACCCAGTCAGGCCTAAGAAGGCTCTCACCTGTGTCTGGGTGGTTGGAGCAACCCATTCCATTATGGTTTGGATCTTGCTCTGTAGAGGCTGCTGAACCTGGCCTCCACCTACAAGGTGGCCCAGGTATACAACCTGACTCTGCCCTATCTGGCACTTAGTGGCCTTGATAGTGAGGCCTGCTTTCTGCAGAGCCTCCAAAACATTCCTGAGGTGTACCAGGTGATCCTGCCAGGAGGAACTAAAGACAGCAATATCATCTAGATAAGCTGAGCAATAAGTTTCCATCCCTGTCAGAACTTTATTCACCAAACTCTGAAAAGTGGCAGGTGCATTTTTCAATCCAAAGGGCATCACCACAAAGTGGTAGTGCCCGCCAGGGGTCGAAAATGCTCTTTTGGCTTTTGCATCATCAGCTAATCTGATCTGCCAGTAGCCAGCTGTTAGGTCAAACGTGCTTAGATACTTGGCTGAGGCCAAAGTATCAATCAGCTCATCTGCCCTTGGTATGGGATAGGCATCAGTCCTAGTGACTGCATTGAGGCCTCTGTAGTCTACACAAAACCTCATTTCTTTCTTACCACCCTGGGTATGAGGCTTGGGTACCAGGACTACTGGGCTAGCCCAAGGGCTATCTGAAGGCTCAATTACACCTAGCTCCAACATTTTCTGGACTTCAGTCCTGATACAGTCCCTGACATGGTCAGGTTGCCTGTAGATTTTATTCTTCACAGGCAGACTGTCTCCAGTGTCCACCTCATGGGTGCACCAGGAAGTCTGACTAGGGGTCAGGCTAAACATATGTCTGTACTGTTGCAGAACTTGTCTGCACTCAGTTTGCTGATGGTCAGTGAGGCTGCTTGCCAAAGCAACACCATCTACTGACCCATCATCAGGGTTCTGCGAGAGCAGGTCAGGGAGAGGGTCACTCTCCTCCTCCTGTTCCTCATCAGTTGCCATGAGCAAGCCCATGTCAGCCCTGTCAACATATGGCTTTAATCTGTTGACATGGAGCACCCTCAGGGGGCTCCTGGGAGTTCCAAGATTCACCAGATAGGTGACCTCTCCCTTCTGTTCAACTATTGTATGGGGGCCACTCCACTTGTCTTGGAGGGCTGCTGGGGCCACAGGCTCCAACACCCACACTTTCTGTCCTGGCTGATATACAGTCAGTACAGCCTTTGGTCATGCCAAGCTTTTTGTAATTCTTGGCTGGCCTCCAGGTTTTGGTTGCCTTTTTCATGTACTCAGCCATCCGGGAGCGGAGACCAAGTACATAGTCCATCACATCTTGTTTGGGGGGCTTGAGAGGTAACTCCCAGCCCTCTTTTACCAAACACAATGGACCTCTCACAGGATGCCCAAACAGAAGCTCAAATGGGCTGTAACCAACCCCCTTCTGTGGAACCTCTCTGTATGCAAACAACAGGCAAGGAAGAAGAAGGTCCCATTTCCACCTAAGCTTCTCTGGGAGTCCTTTAATCATTCCCTTCAGGGTTTTGTTGAAACGTTCAACCAACCCATTGCATTGTGGGTGATGAACTTATAAGTTACACCACACTCCTTCCACATTGCTTTCAGATATCCTGACATGAAGTTGGTACCTCTGTCAGAAATGACCTCCTTTGGGAAACCCACTCTGGAGAAAACTCCAATGAGGGCTCTTGCCACCACAGGGGCTGTGGTGGTCCTCAGAGGAATTGCTTCTGGGTACCTGGTGGCATGATCCACTACCACCAGGATAAACCTGTGCCCAGATGCAGTTTGAGGGTCAAGGGGACCAACAATGTCAATCCCTACCCTTTCAAAGGGTACCCCCACCACAGGTAGTGGTATCAGGGGGCCTTTGTTGTGCCACCTGCCTTACCACTGGCTTGGCATGTGACACAGGAGCGACAAAACTCCTTTGTGTCCTCTGACATATGTGGCCAATGAAAATGTGGAACAAGCTTGTCCCAGGTCTTGTTTTGGCCCAAGTGACCTGCCAAAGGGATATCATGTGCTAGGGTCAAGAGGAACCCCCTAAACTTCTGAGGTATTACCATCCTCCTGGTGGCTCCAGGGGCTGGATCTCTACCCTCAGAATATAGGAGTCCCTCATCCCAATAAACTTTATGGGACCCACTAGCACTCCCAGCAGCCTCAGCAGCAGCCTGCATTCTGAGGGGTTCAAGAGAGGGGCAGCCCTGTTGCTCCTTACTCAGATCTTCCCTAGAAGGGCCCCCTGCCCCCAAGAACTCAACCTGATCAGGCTCAAGTCCCTCTGGGGCAGTTCCTTCTTCAGGATCTGCTTCACCTCCCTCTGGGGGTGAATCTGTGATCTGAGACAGAGGGAAGGCACTGCCTTTACCCTACTGCTCCTCCTCTTGGGCAGCATCTGGTCCATTGTTTCAGGATCCAGAGCTGGTTCAGTGTTATGCATTCTTGCTTGTGACCTGGTCACAGCAAATACCTCTGCAGGGATGCCCAACATCTCAGCATGAGTCCATAACTCTACTTCAGACCAGGCTGAAGTCTCTAGATCATTGCCCAATAGACATTCAACAGGGAGGTCTGCACTGACTACAACCTTCTTGAGGCCAGTTACCCCTCCCCAGGAGAAATTCACAACTGCCAGACTATGGTTGGTCCTGACATTGCTTGCATTGGTCACCTGGTACATTTCGCCCAGGATGATCTGTCCAGGGTCCACAAGATCCTCTGCCACCATGGTGACACCAGCACCTGTGTCCCTAAATGCCAACGCCTGTTTGCCATTTATTACAGGCTGCTGTTTGTATTTGCCCAGATTACTGGGGCTTACTAGGAAGGACATCTCAAGGTCTCCATCACAAATCAGCATTGCCTGAGTGGGCACTCTGACTAGGTCAGAGTCCACTTCAGAACCCAGGGTCAACCCTAGTACACCCTTATTCTGAGTACCACCTCCACCAGTAGCTGAGCTTTAGGGGAACAGTTGCCTTAGGGGCAGGAGTGGTGGTGGTTTGGTCTTTGGACTTGTTACAATCAGAAGTCCAGTGCCCTTTCTGTTTACAGAATTTGCACCAGGGCTTCTTTTGGCCTTTCCCCTATTTGGATTGTGACTCCCCACCAGATGCAGATTTTTGGGGCCCTTGTGAAGACTTCTGGTCTTTTGACTTATCCCCACCTTTCTCAGAGCCCTTAGGATCTTGCTTCTTGGTGTCACCCCCTTGGTTCTGGGGTTTCTGCCTTACCCTGGTTCTGACCCATTTGTCTGCCTTCTTTCCCAATTCTTGGGGAGAGGTCAGATCTGAGTCCACCAGGTATTGATGCAACAACTGGTTCTGGCAATTATTAAGGATCTGTTCTCTCATCATCAGATTATACAATCCCTTGAAATCAGTAACCCTACTGCCAACCAGCCAACCCTCCAGAGCCTTGGTTGCACAATCTACAAAGTCAGTCCAGTCCTGAGTCTGTGCCTTCTGGGTGTCTCTGAACTTCAACCTGTACTGCTCAGTGGTTAAGCCAAACCCATCTATCAGTGCACTTTTCAGGACTTCATAATCATCAGCATCCTCTTCTCTAACAGTGAGGAGCTTGTCTCTACCTTTGTCTGAAAAGGAGAGCCACAAGATTGCTGCCCACTGCTTTTGGGGGACCTGCTGTACTCTACAGGCCCTCTCCATAGCAGTTATCCACTTGTGGATATCATCCCCACTCTGGTAGGGAGGAACAACCTTGCTCAGGTTCCTATGGTCTGGAATAGATTATCTGCCTCTAGGGACACTGTTGCTGCCACCAAGGGGTTCTAACCCCTCTCTTCTAGAAGCTCTCTGGATCTCCAGGGCTTCTCTATCTAGTGCCAACTGCTTGGTTCTGAGGTCAACTCTTGCTTCCTCATACTGCAGCAGTTTGCACATTCTGTCAGAGGAGCTCTCTCTTATGGGAAAGTATGAGTTCCTCTGCTGGACAAATTCTCTGCCAGAGTGATAAGAGTGCTCAGATTCCCTGGAAGGGGACCTATGCCTCTCATCCACTCTGTCAGTTCTCTTAGGGAGAATTCCTCTGTCCTTCTCGGGCCCCTTGGAGCCTGGCCCTTCAATCACAGAGTCTTGGTCATTCTGATTTTCATCATCTGACCCACCCCCTGATTCAGACCCATTAGCTCCCAGAGCCAATCTAAGATCATCTGCTGTCAGCAGATCTATCAGGTGTAGTGTGGAGGGACTCTGTCCTAGCTTCAGGTGTCTTTCAACACACATGGCTCTCAAGTCAGAGAAAGCCATGTCCTTATACTGAGGCTGAGTGGATCCACTGGTTCCACCCTTTAAGGACATTCTAGTGTTGTGCAGTGTTGTACTACCTACACTAGTTTGTGGCCTACTGATACTAGCTTGAGCTGTAGAAAGGGTGTGCTATCCCTTGGCACACAGCTCTAAGTTCAGTAGAACTTATTGATACTAAGCTTGACTTTATGTGTACCTTAAGTACCTATAGTGGTTTTCAGTTAGTAATTCAAATAGAGATTTTCTGGTAAAACAATAGCAAGCTGGAATCCCACACGCTGCCCACCAATGTGAGAAGTTGGCCTGGTATATGCTGTTCACTAATTAAAGTGGACACCTTGCACCAGAACAATTCGACTCTTATGGTAGATAGGTTTAAGACAACCTTTATAGAAAGCTATCCTAGTGGTAGCTGTGGAGAGCAGCCTTCAGGCTAAGTCTTGAAGGAATGTAAAGCAGCTTGTTTTACCACACAATCTCTTGAATCACCAAATGAAAAGACCCCACACAGGTATATATATATATCAAATATATATGTATTTATTAATAAACACTCTCTACTAATCTCTTTATGAGATTAGAAGTCAGGAACATATGTACAAGTCAAATGTTATCAAAATAAGTTTAGCACAATCGAATATCACAATCTTAGTTTGGCTAGACCTAGGTCTAGGGCATCTAGAATCGAGGGACCCCCAAGAACCACCCCAGGTAGTTGTAGGAGACCCACAGGGGACGGACGCGGTGTCCTGGCACCGGTGCGAGTCCGGTACGACGCGATTGAGCTTTCAATGTTAGAGGTCCCTTGCGTGTTCGAGGCGAACACACCGATCGGTCCTTGTATGAGGCGAAGGACGCGGTTATAGATAGAGTTGCAAGGGAGATGGACGCGCTGTGTCTAACACAGACGCGAACCTGGTACGAGTCAGCGCAATGGAGATTTCAATGTTACAGGCCCCTTGTGTGTTCGAGGCGAACACCGATCGGACTCAGTACGAGTCGAAGGACACGGTTCTAGATAGGGTTACAAGGGAGGTGGACGCGATGTGTCTAACACAGACGCGAACCCTGTACGAGTCAGCGCAATTGTCGCACTTAGAAAATAAGAGTTTTAGGGCACTTCTAGGGTAGCTACAAGCAAGTCACTTACAGGGTAAGTAGTTCTAGGGCCCACACCCACAGGAGCACCGTAGTGCTGAAGTTACCTCACCCAGGGGAGCCGGGTGCATAGGTGTTCTTTGGTGTCGGGACGCGGCGTCGTTTTCAATGGGAGCCAGTGAAGATTTGCTGCTTGCGGCGACAGGAGAAGTGTCCGGAGGAATCCAAGCCTGGATTCAGAAGATGGAAGACCTGAAAGCAGAGGGGACAGTGTTCAAAGTCACTTCGCAGTGACTCGGGGCAAGGAAGATGGATGCCCACCGTCGTTGCAAGATTCAGGTCGTTCGTGGGTGCCTTGACTCTTCAGCCACGAGGTCCAGGAGGCATCGACGACAACCAGGAGCTGGATTCGGCGTGTACCACAATGTCTGCAGTGTACTGCGGTATCGGCGACTCGATTGGAGCCAAGAAGCCTTGGTAACAGCAAGTCTTGGGGAAAGTGTAAAAAGTCAATGGCGCAGACCAGCAAGGTCTGATGGACTCACCCAGCAAAGGTAAGTCAGGGCAGGCCTGGAGCAACCAGGGGAGCCCTTTGGTTCTGTAGGAAAGCCTTCTGGGGACCCACAAGCTGGCTGGCAAGGGATCATGAAGACGCCTCAGGAGGATTCGCTCAACAGGGGCCCACGGTCACACGGGATGTGGTAGGCCTCTGATCTTCGGAGAGGTTCCTGCTGGAGGCTAGGACCACACGTGGTTCAAAGCACAAGTTCGTAGAACGTTGTGAAGGGGTTGCACTCGACAATAGTGCATGGTACCCAGGGGTCGCGGTTCCTCGTCACTCTTGGGGTCCACTGGCCTCAGCTTTGCTGGGGACTCACGATGGCCTTTGAGAAGTCAGGAAATCCACTTCTGGGGCTGCAGGGACTTCGGACTCCAGCGGGAGCGGCGTAGTGTGCAACCGTCGTTTGTAGTTTTTGGTGCCTGCCAAGCAGGGGAGTCACTCCTTGACTCCAAGGGAGATTCTTCAGTCTTCCAAAGGTAGTGGAACGTCGAAGGTCCAGGATTCTTCTTCAGAGCGTCGTCCAGGGATATCTAGTTTGCAATGCACAGGTTCCCCCTCTTATACTAAAAGAAAGGGAGGGACTAGCTCTATGACCCCACCTATGGGAGGGTCAGGGGAGTGGGTGGTTACACCTACTTCCCTTTGTCCAGTTTCGTGCCAGAGCAGGGGCAGGTAGCCCCTGAGCCGGTTTGAACTGGGGTTTGCACAGAGGAGCCTTCTGCTCCCCCAGTGCAGGACTTCAAAGCACTCTAAGAGTGCACCCACCCAGCCCCAATACACTAAACCCTGTCTGGGAGGTGGTCACACCCCCTTGGGACAGGATATCTATTGTTGGGCTTCCTCCACTGCGAGTGTTGGTCATCAGCAGGAGGTCAGCCCAGTGTCTGTGACTGGTGGCATCCATTTTGTGATGCCAGGGCTCTGCAGGATTCTACCGCGTTCCCACAGTAGGTACATGTCTATCCCTCTAGAAGGGTGGAATGCTACCCCTGCCGCCAGGACTGGCGGGGGGGTAGTATTCCAAGATGTTTGACACCAAACACGACATGTTTTGATGCAGCCATTCCACAGTTAGCATTTTACTGCGAGGATATAATGCACTTAAAAGTATATGGTTTAACCACATCCACAAACAGCCCCAGAGAATGGACTCTGAGAGCTGCAGAGGGGCCCTGCTCAGGCAGAGGCACCCTCTCACATAGGAACCAAGCACCCTGCCCTCAGGATTGATAGGGCCTGCCTTAGGGGTGACTGATAGGTTTAAACGTGTGTGCAGGAGAGATATAGGAAACCTATATCTCAGTGAGGGGTGCTAGCACCACCTCACCCAGGCTGCAGTAGCAGGCCTGTGGTGTCAGATTTAGTCTGCTTCCCAGGGGTGGCATAATACATGCTTCAGCCCCTGGTAGGCCTGTGAAGTACTTATGCCCTTGGTACCTAAGGTACCATATACTAGGGACTCATAAGGTACCACAGTATCCAATCACTAGTGCACCTAGAGTGCACTCCAAGTCATTTAGAGAGAACAGAGAGGCTGGGGCCCTGATTAGCAGGGACCCAGCCAGACTATAGCCAGAAACCAGTGTAAACATCAGAAAAAAAGTGGGGGCAACATAAGAGGCAGATCCTACTCTCCTACACAACTCCCCCAAACGCAGGGACACTAAACTAACCTTGACCAGTTGAGTCTTCGTGTTCTAAGTGGAAATACCTTGAGAGTCCATCTGCATTGGCATGTTGGGTCCCAGGTCTATGTTCCACTGTATAGTCCATCCCCTGTAGGGAAATGGACCACCTCAAAAGTTTTGGGTTTTCTCCTTTCATTTGTTTAAGCCATAGGAGGGGCTTGTGGTCAGTCTGAACTATGAAGTGAGTGCCAAACAAGTATGGCCTCAGCTTCTTCAGGGCCCACACCACAGCAAAGGCCTCCCTCTCTATAGCTGACCAACGTTTCTCTCTAGGGGTCAGCCTTCTGCTAATAAAAGCTACTGGCTGGTCTTGACCTTCATCATTCAGTTGAGACAGTACAGCTCCCACACCCAGCTCAGAAGCATCTGTTTGGACAATGAACTTTTTGGTGTAGTCTGGACTCTGTAAGATGGGGGCAGTGCACATGGCCTGCTTTAGGTCTTCAAATGCCTTCTGACAGCTAGCTGTCCACTGAACCTTTTTTGGCATTTTCTTTGAGGTCAGATCATTCAAGGGGGTCACTATAGATCCATATCCCTTGACAAACCTCCTATAGTACCCAGTCAGGCCTAAGAAGGCTCTCACCTGTGTCTGGGTGGTTGGAGCAACCCATTCCATTATGGTTTGGATCTTGCTCTGTAGAGGCTGAACCTGGCCTCCACCTACAAGGTGGCCCAGATATACAACCTGACTCTGCCCTATCTGGCACTTAGTGGCCTTGATAGTGAGGCCTGCTTTCTGCAGAGCCTCCAAAACATTCCTGAGGTGGACCAGGTGATCCTACCAGGAGGAACTAAAGACAGCAATATCATCTAGATGAGCTGAGCAATAAGTTTCCATCCCTGTCAGAACTTTATTCACCAACCTCTGAAAAGTGGCAGGTGCATTTTTCAATCCAAAGGGCATCACCACAAAGTGGTAGTGCCCGCCAGGGGTTGAAAATGCTGTTTTGGCTTTTGCATCATCAGCTAATCTGATCTGCCAGTAGCCAGCTGTTAGGTCAAACGTGCTTAGATACTTGGCTGAGGCCAAAGTATCAATCAGCTCATCTGCCCTTGGTATGGGATAGGCATCAGTCCTAGTGACTGCATTGAGGCCTCTGTAGTCTACACAAAACCTCATTTCTTTCTTACCACCCTGGGTATGAGGCTTGGGTACCAGGACTACTGGGCTAGCCCAAGGGCTATCTGAAGGCTCAATTACACCTAGCTCCAACATTTTCTGGACTTCAGTCCTGATACAGTCCCTGACATGGTCAGGTTGCCTGTAGATTTTATTCTTGACAGGCAGACTGTCTCCAGTGTCCACCTCATGGGTGCACCAGGAAGTCTGACTAGGGGTCAGGCTAAACATATGTCTGTACTGTTGCAGAACTTGTCTGCACTCAGTTTGCTGATGGTCAGTGAGGCTGCTTGCCAAAGCAACACCATCTACTGACCCATCATCAGGGTTCTGCGAGAGCAGGACAGGGAGAGGGTCACTCTCCTCCTCCTGTTCCTCATCAGTTGCCATGAGCAAGCCCATGTCAGCCCTGTCAACATATGGCTTTAATCTGTTGACATGGAGCACCCTCAGGGAGCTCCTGGGAGTTCCAAGATTCACCAGATAGGTGACCTCTCCCTTCTGTTCAACTATTGTATGGGGGCCACTCCACTTGTCTTGGAGGGCTGCTGGGGCCACAGGCTCCAACACCCACACTTTCTGTCCTGGCTGGTATACAGTCAGTACAGCCTTTTGGTCATGCCAAGCTTTTTGTAATTCTTGGCTGGCCTCCAGGTTTGTGGTTGCCTTTTTCATGTACTCAGCCTTCCGGGAGCGGAGACCAAGTACATAGTCCATCACATCTTGTTTGGGGGACTTGAGAGGTAACTCCCAGCCCTCTTTTACCAAACACAATGGACCTCTCACAGGATGCCCAAACAGAAGCTCAAATGGGCTGTAACCAACCCCCTTCTGTGGAACCTCTCTGTATGCAAACAACAGGCAAGGAAGAAGAAGGTCCCATTTCCGCCTAAGCTTCTCTGGGAGTCCTTTAATCATTCCCTTCAGGGTTTTGTTGAAACGTTCAACCAACCCATTGCATTGTGGGTGATAGGGGGTGGTGAACTTATAAGTTACACCACACTCCTTCCACATTGCTTTCAGATATCCTGACATGAAGTTGGTACCTCTGTCAGAAATGACCTCCTTTGGGAAACCCACTCTGGAGAAACCTCCAATGAGGGCTCTTGCCACCACAGGGGCTGTGGTGGTCCTCAGGGGAATTGCTTCTGGGTACCTGGTGGCATGATCCACTACCACCAGGATAAACCTGTGCCCAGATGCAGTTTGAGGGTCAAGGGGACCAACAATGTCAATCCCTACCCTTTCAAAGGGTACCCCCACCACAGGTAGTGGTATCAGGGGGGCCTTTGTTGTGCCACCTGCCTTACCACTGGCTTGGCATGTGACACAGGAGCGAAAAAAACTCCTTTGTGTCCACTGACATATGTGGCCAATGAAAATGTGGAACAAGCCTGTCCCATGTCTTGTTTTGGCCCAAGTGACCTGCCAAAGGGATATCATATGCTAGGGTCAAGAGGAACCCCCTAAACATCTGAGGTATTACCATCCTCCTGGTGGCTCCAGGGGCTGGATCTCTACCCTCAGAATATAGCATTCCCTCATCCCAATAAACTTTATGGGACCCACTAGCATCCCAGCAGCCTCAGCAGCAGCCTGCTGTCTGAGGGGTTCAAGAGAGGGGCAGCCCTGTTGCTCCTTACTCAGATCTTCCCTAGAAGGGCCCCCTGCCCCCAAGAACTCAACCTGATCAGGCTCAAGTCCCTCTGGGGCAGTTCCTTCTTCAGGATCTGCTTCACCTCCCTCTGGGGGTGAATCTGTGATCTGAGACAGAGGGGAAGGCACTGCCTTTACCCTACTGCTCCTCCTCTTGGGAAGCATCTGGTCCATTGTTCCAGGATCCAGAGCTGGTTCAGTGTTATGCATTCTTGCTTGTGACCTGGTCACAGCAAATACCTCTGCAGGGATGCCCAACATCTCAGCATGAGTCCATAACTCTACTTCAGACCAGGCTGAAGTCTCTAGATCATTGCCCAATAGACATTCGACAGGGAGGTCTGCACTGACTACAACCTTCTTGAGGCCAGTTACCCCTCCCCAGGAGAAATTCACAACTGCCAGACTATGGTTGGTCCTGACATTGCTTGCATTGGTCACCTGGTACATTTCGCCCAGGATGATCTGTCCAGGGTCCACAAGATCCTCTGCCACCCTGGTGACACTAGCACCTGTGTCCCTAAATGCCCAAGCCTGTTTGCCATTTATTAGAGGCTGCTGTTTGTATTTGCCCAGATTACTGGGGCTTACTAGGAAGGACATCTCAAGGTCTCCATCACAAATCAGCATTGCCTGAGTGGGCACTCTGACTAGGTCAGAGTCCACTTCAGAACCCAGGGTCAACCCTACTACACCCTTATTCTGAGTACCACCTCCACCAGTAGCTGAGCTAGGGGGAACAGTTGCCTTAGGGGCAGGAGTGGTGGTGGTTTGGTCTTTGGACTTGTTACAATCAGAAGTCCAGTGCCCTTTCTGTTTACAGAATTTGCACCAGGGCTTCTTTTGGCCTTTCCCCTATTTGGATTGTGACTCCCCACCAGATGCAGATTTTTGGAGCCCTTGTGAAGACTTCTGGTCTTTTGACTTATCCCCACCTTTCTCAGAGCCCTTAGGATCTTGCTTCTTGGTGTCACCCCCTTGGTTCTGGGGTTTCTGCCTTACCCTGGTTCTGACCCATTTGTCTGCCTTCTTTCCCAATTTGTGGGGAGAGGTCAGATCTGAGTCCACCAGGTATTGATGCAACAACTGGTTCTGGCAATTATTAAGGATCTGTTCTCTCATCATCAGATTATACAATCCCTTGAAATCAGTAACCCTACTGCCAACCAGCCAACCCTCCAGAGCCTTGGTTGCACAATCTACAAAGTCAGTCCAGTCCTGAGTCTGTGCCTTCTGGGTGTCTCTGAACTTCAACCTGTACTGCTCAGTGGTTAAGCCAAACCCATCTATCAGTGCACTTTTCAGGACTTCATAATCATCAGCATCCTCTTCTCTAACAGTGAGGAGCTTGTCTCTACCTTTGTCTGAAAAGGAGAGCCACAAGATTGCTGCCCACTGCTTTTGGGGGACCTGCTGTACTCTACAGGCCCTCTCCATAGCAGTTATCCACTTGTGGATATCATCCCCACTCTGGTAGGGAGGAACAACCTTGCTCAGGTTCCTATGGTCTGGAATAGATTCTCTGCCTCTAGGGACACTGTTGCTGCCACCAAGGGGTTCTAACCCCTCTCTTCTAGAAGCTCTCTGGATCTCCAGGGCTTCTCTATCTAGTGCCAACTGCTTGGTTCTGAGGGCAACTCTTGCTTCCTCATACTGCAGCAGTTTGCACATTCTGTCAGAGGAGCTCTCTCTTATGGGAAAGTATGAGTTCCTCTGCTGGACAAATTCTCTGCCAGAGTGATAAGAGTGCTCAGATTCCCTGGAAGGGGACCTATGCCTCTCATACACTCTGTCAGTTCTCTTAGGGAGAATTCCTCTGTCCTTCTCGGGCCCCTTGGAGCCTGGCCCTTCAATCACAGAGTCTTGGTCATTCTGATTTTCATCATCTGACCCAGACACTGTAATTGACCCACCCCCTGATTCAGACCCATTAGCTCCCAGAGCCAATCTAAGATCATCTGCTGTCAGCAGATCTATCAGGTGTAGTGTGGAGGGACTCTGTCCTAGCTTCAGGTGTCTTTCAACACACATGGCTCTCAAGTCAGAGAAAGCCATGTCCTTATACTGAGGCTGAGTGGATCCACTGGTTCCACCCTTTAAGGACATTCTAGTGTTGTGCAGTGTTGTACTACCTACACTAGTTTGTGGCCTACTGATACTAGCTTGAGCTGTAGAAAGGGTGTGCTATCCCTTGGCACACAGCTCTAAGTTCAGTAGAACTTATTGATACTAAGCTTGACTTTATATGTACCTTAAGTACCTATAGTGGTTTTCAGTTAGTAATTCAAATAGAGATTTTCTGGTAAAACAATAGCAAGCTGGAATCCCACACGCTGCCCACCAATGTGAGAAGTTGGCCTGGTATATGCTGTTCACTAATTAAAGTGGACACCTTGCACCAGAACAATTCGACTCTTATGGTAGATAGGTTTAAGACAACCTTTATAGAAAGCTATCCTAGTGGTAGCTGTGGAGAGCAGCCTTCAGGCTAAGTCTTGAAGGAATGTAAAGCAGCTTGTTTTACCACACAATCTCTTGAATCACCAAATGAAAAGACCCCACACAGGTATATATATCAAATATATATGTATTTATTAATAAACACTCTCTACTAATCTCTTTATGAGATTAGAAGTCAGGAACATATGTACAAGTCAAATGTTATCAAAATAAGTTTAGCACAATCGAATATCACAATCTTAGTTTGGCTAGACCTAGGTCTAGGGCATCTAGAATCGAGGGACCCCCAAGAACCACCCCAGGTAGTTGTAGGAGACCCACAGGGGACGGACGCGGTGTCCTGGCACCGGTGCGAGTCCTGTACGAGTCTATGCGCACAGACGCGATTGAGATTTCAATGTTAGAGGTCCCTTGCGTGTTCGAGGCGAACACACCGATCGGTCCTTGTACGAGTCGAAGGACGCGGTTACAGATAGAGTTGCAAGGGAGATGGACGCGCTGTGTCTAACACAGACGCGAACCTGGTACGAGTCAGCGCAATGGAGATTTCAATGTTACAGGCCCCTTGTGTGTTCGAGGCGAACACCGATCGGACTCAGCACGAGTCGAAGGACACGGTTCTAGATAGGGTTACAAGGGAGGTGGACGCGATGTGTCTAACACAGACGCGAACCCTGTACGAGTCAGCGCAATTGTCGCACTTAGAAAATAAGAGTTTTAGGGCACTTCTAGGGTAGCTACAAGCAAGTCACTTACAGGGTAAGTAGTTCTAGGGCCCACACCCACAGGAGCACCATAGTGCTGAAGTTACCTCACCCAGGGGAGCCGGGTGCATAGGTGTTCTTTGGTGTCGGGTCGCGGCGTAGTTTTCAATGGGAGCCAGTGAAGACTTACTGCTTGCGGCGACAGGAGAAGTGTCCGGAGGAATCCAAGCCTGGATTCAGAAGATGGAAGACCTGAAAGCAGAGGGGACAGTGTTCAAAGTCACTTGGCAGTGACTCGGGGCAAGGAAGATGGATGCCCACCGTCGTCGCAAGATTCAGGTCATTCGTGGGTGCCTTGACTCTTCAGCCACGAGGTCCAGGAGGCGTCGACGACAACCAGGAGCTGGATTCGGCGTGTCACACGATGTTTGCAGCGTACTGCGGTGTTGGCGACTCGATTGGAGCCAACAAGCCTTGGTAACAGCAAGTCTCGGGGAAAGTGTAAAAAGTCAATGGCGCAGACCAGCAAGGTCTGAGGGACTCACCCAGCGAGGGTAAGTCAGGGCAGGCCTGGAGCAACCAGGGGAGCCCTTTGGTTCTGTAGGAAACCCTTCTGGGGACCCACAAGCCGGCTGGCAAGGGATCGCGAAGACGCCTTGGGAGGATTTGCTCAACAGGGGCCCACGGTCACTCGGGACGTGGTAGGCCTCTGATCTTCGGAGGGTTTCCTGCTGGAGGCAAGGACCACTCCTGGTCTAAAGCACAAGTTCGTAGAACGTTGTGAAGGGGTTGCACTCGACAATAGTGCACGGTACCCAGGGGTCGGGGTTCCTCATCACTATTGGGGTCCACTGGCCTCAGCTTCGCTGGGGACTCACGATGGCTTTTGAGAAGTCAGGAAATCTACTTCTGGGGCTGCAGGGACTTCGGACTCCGGCGGGAGCGGCATAGTGTGCGACCATTGTTTGTAGTTTTTGGTGCCTGCCAAGCAGGGGAGTCACTCCTTGACTCCAAGGGAGATTCTTCAGTCTTCCAAAGGTAGTGGAACGTCGAAGGTCCAGGATTCTTCTTCCGAGTGTCGTCCAGGGATATCTAGTTTGCAATGCACAGGTTCCCCCTCTTATACTAAAAGAAAGGGAGGGACTAGCTCTATGACCCCACCTATGGGAGGGTCAGGGGAGTGGGTGGTTACACCAACTTCCCTTTGTCCAGTTTCGCGCCAGAGCAGGGGCAGGTAGCCCCTGAGCCGGTTTGAACTGGGGTATGCACAGAGGAGCCTTCTGCTCCCCCAGTGCAGGACTTCAAAGCACTCTAAGAGTGCACCCACCCAGCCCCAATACACTAAACCCTGTCTGGGAGGTGGTCACACCCCCTTGGGACAGGATATCTATTGTTGGGCTTCCTCCACTGCGAGTGTTGGTCATCAGCAGGAGGGCAGCCCAGTGTCTGTGACTGGTGGCATCCATTTTGTGATGCCAGGGCTCTGCAGGATTCTACTGCGTTCCCACAGTAGGTACATGTCTATCCCTCTAGAAGGGTGGAATGCTACCCCCGCCGCCAGGACTGGCTGGGGGGTAGTATTCCAAGATGTTTGACCCCAAACACGACATGTTTTGATGCAGCCATTCCACAGTTAGCATTTTACCGCGAGGATATAATGCACTTAAAAGTATATGGTTTAACCCCATCCACAAACAGCCCCAGAGAATGGACTCTGAGAGCTGCAGAGGGGCCCTGCTCAGGCAGAGGCACCCTCTCACATGGGAACCAAGCACCCTGCCTTAGGGGTGACTGATAGGTATTAAATGTGTGTGCAGGAGATATATAGGAAACCTATATCTCAGTGAGGGGTGCTAGCACCACCTCACCCAGGCTGCAGTAGCAGGCCTGTGGTGTCAGATTTAGTCTGCTTCCCAGGGGTGGCATAATACATGCTTCAGCCCCTGGTAGGCCTGTGAAGTACTTATGCCCTTGGTACCTAAGGTACCATATACTAGGGACTCATAAGGTACCACAGTATCCAATCACTAATGCACCTAGAGTGCACTCCAAGTCATTTAGAGAGAACAGAGAGGCTGGGGCCCTGATTAGCAGGGATCCAGACAGACTATAGCCAGAAACCAGTGTAAACATCAGAAAAAAAGTGGGGGCAACATAAGAGGCAGATCCTACTCTCCTACAGCCAGAAATACAGATACAAACACAGGGGGGGATGATCAAAGATCAGGTATACAGACTGCAGGAAGCATTAACTCTACCCGGTCATGCGAAAGAACACAATTACAACAAATAAGGCAGTCATTACCCCTACCGTCATATGATATCCCTCCAGTGCATACTAGTTTAGCCACTACAAAGTTGGATTCAAATTGGCGGCCTAGAAATACTGTGAGAGCAGGAGCAATTCAGAAGGACAGAGGTAACCCTTCCCAAGAAGGGTGGGTGAGAGACAACATGGGCCAACCTCTTACGAGGTTAGATCTACCCCCAGCAGCATGCCCCATGTGGTGATTTTGGCCAACGTCCCTAAGTTAAAGGTCATTCAAGTAGAATCTACCAAACAACTGATTACTAAAACGCTACACTGTCTGAATAAACATTCCCCGGGAGAGTTACAACTATTTACACATGTCAATATGGCAAGAAGAGTGCGGTGGGTAGGCAACTCTAACAAAACCATAGTGGGGGATTGTATAGTGGTCAATTTTATGAGCCAGTTTTTAGTACAGAAACTATTGGAGCTACTACCCAGCTGTCCATCTTCTAATTCACAGATTTATGCTCTCCCCCTATGCTCTTTTACAGACCCATAAACAGAAATGTAAACAAATGGGAGAATAGGAACAAACTATCACTCATCCGGCCTTTAGCAGGTCAGTTTTATGAACCACAGATAAACCCCCTGATACCTATTAATAATTGATTTGCAACTCTAGAAGGCATGGACTCTTGCAATGGAGAGAGGGTGGATATCACAATGTTGAATATGCGATGTTACATCGCATGCGCTACAACGCATGCGATTACAACGCAGTCGTTACAAGTATAATTTACTATTCCAACTCCAGCATGTGCAACAGTAGGGAAGGTGTTCGAATAGTAAATTATACTATTCCTTAGTTTCGCGCGCCCCCTACAGCAAGTCGTAGAAACGACTTGTGATGTAATGGCTTGCGTTGTAACAACACGGTCGTTGTAACGAACGCGTTGTAATCGCATGTGTTGTAGCGCATGCGATGTAAACGCTGTTTCCCCACAATGTTAGACATACAACAGGCTCCCACCAGTACCTCTCCAATACTTCCTCAGATATCCGAAGAGGGAACTGAGATGTTGAACATAATAAGTTGGAACATAGCGGGGTTAAGACATAAACTAGCTGATCAAAACTGGATAGAACTTATTAATAAATATGAATTAATCTGTCTACAAGAGACATGGGAAACAGGTTCAGTCCATTTAGACAGCTTTTGATCATATTTTACACCAGCCCTTCCGTCGAGAGCAGGAAGTGTGAGTGGAGGTATCCTGACGCTGGTAAGAAATACCCTAAATTTCAAGATACTAGCTTCCCGTAATGATTCCTTATACTATAATCTTTTGTTAATCAAAATCCTGGAGGGTGCTATCATCCTTTTAATCAACTACTATAACAACAATTTTACAATAGAGAAGTCAAGGATCCTGGATGTAGTGGAATAAGCAATCACAGCATACACTAGAGGTTATAATAGCAGTATAAATATTCTATGGGTGGCTGATTTTAATGCACACAGTTGTCATAATATGATAAAACCAGTGTTTGGACTAGTAAACAAGGAAGGAGAAGTTATTTCTCATTTCACACACAATGATTATGGCCAAGCACTTAATAGATTGCTTATTACAAGGAATTTAGAAATTATCAATCCAGCGGATAGTAATACAGCCATGTTACATAAAACATTTGGAACCAACTTGCAGGGTACCACCATTGATTACTTGATAGTCTCAATACCACTAAAAGTTCTCTTTAGAGATATACAAATTTATCCTTCGCACTTCAGTGATCATACGGCATTAGTGTGCAAAATGAAATGGAAAAAATCACACGCTATGAATACTATCTATATTACAAAGCCGTATATAGGGAAAATAAAGTGGGACATCTCTTAAATGGGGCAATGTTGATAAAGAAAAAGTGGTCCCTTTTGTGGTTAATAATAGATACTCTGAAATAATGATCTGCTTTAATCCAGACTCTCCCCAAACAAATGTGGTGGCAGCTTTTGAGCTAATTATGAAGGAGGTAAAATTCGACCTTGTATGTAATGCCACTAGTCGTAATTCTTCTAGTTGAGTCTGGTTCGATTCAATCTGTACTAAAACTCTAACTAAACTCTATAAAGCTCTTAAGCTTCGTAAACAATACAAGGAGGCCAGAAAGAACAGACAGAAAGTACTAAAAGAGGAGGCCTGGGAGCCTCTTAAACAGGCTGCTGTCACAAATAATTCAAAAGATCTTTGGGCAGTAATCAGCTCTCCATTTTTGGCAAATAACTCAGACCCCACTCTTGAGACCCATGTGGACGAAGATACTTTGGTTGATCATTTTCAAAAAATCTTTGGTCTTATTACCGGTGAGCTGGAATTTTATCTGGAAGATCCTTTATTAATTTTAAACACTTTCTTATTGTTTGAGAAATGCAAGGTCAGAAATTCCATAGAGCAGTGTAATAGGAATAAGGCTCCTGGACCGGATGGCGCACCTATTGATTTCTTTTTTGATAAACCAGACCTCTGGGGTCCTTTTTTAACTAATAATTTTAATGCAATAGTCAGAGTGGGGCCACCAGAATCCTGGTCTAAATCAATTATAGTCCCAATGTATAAAAAATTTGATAGATCAATCCCCAAAAATTATCGTCCTATTTCTCTGATGGATGGCTCTGCCAAATTAATGGGACGTGTCCTATTAAATAGATTGGAGGAATGGGCCAGTCAGAGAAAAATTCTGATCCCTGTTCAATATGGCTTCATAAAACACAAAGGTATTATGGATCAATGCCTAAATGTACATCTGATTACCTCCAAATATTCCGTAGCTAAAAGGGGAACACTCGTCATGGATTTGTCAGCAGCCTTTGATTGCATTTCCCACCCCCAACTATGGCGTATTATGGAAGAGATGGGCATTGTCAAAGCCATTATCTCCTTTATAAGGCAATTGTATGCACAGGCTTCAGCTTGCATACGATATGGAAATAAGGGGGAATGTACTAGGTGGTTTAGGATTGAAAGAGGGGTTAGACAGGGATGCGTCCTTTCCCCTTTTCTATTTTCTTTATATACGAATGGGGTGGAGGTACCACTGCTTGATTCCACTCTAGATGTCCCTACGATCAATCAGACCCACATTCCCATACTCCTTTTTGCGGATGATGCAGTGCTAATTGACAGGACTGGCATGGTACTGCAGAAATTGATAACATTGTATGTGACATTTATGGAAAAGCTGGGCCTCCATGTAGATGAGGCCAAATCCTTTGTGTTAGTGGCTGGCCAACTGGCAAAGAAAATCCCTGTCTCTTACATAGATGGTTGTAAAATGGATCAAATAGACACCATTTCGTATTTGAGAATATTGTTTAATAAAACCATCTCTTGGAACCATATGGTTGTAAATAGAAGCTTGTTTTTAGAAAAAAGGATTAATGCGATTTTTAGTTTTATTAACAAATTGGGCTCCAAACCACTGGATGCTATAAAAAAGATATACAGGACTAAAGCTATCTCTGTTGCAATATATGGAGCAGGAGTATGGAGATACACAAACTCTGAGTCACTTCAATCGATAGAAGATACCTTTTTGAAAAAATTAGTAGCCCACCCCAGAAGTTACTCCTCCTTTAACTGCCACAGTGAGCTAGAAATACCACATATAACTGATCAGGTTCACCTAGCACCAATCCTTTGTGGCACTCAATATGGAGACGGGAAACATTACACCTAACTCAAAATATCATTAGGGACTGTCTTTCGCTCGATAATGCTAATAAGATCCCATGGATCTCGTATCTTCGACATACTCTTACCACTTTAGGCCTACAACATCTTTTTGAGACCCCATTTACATGTGGGTCAATATCTAAAAAATTATTTAAAAATACATTTTTATGTATAATGGAAAGAGTAAGATACGTATTAAATATTAAAAAAAGAACGGTCCTAACTTATATGAACATACCTGTTATCCCTGAGGGAACAGCCTCCTATCCGTCATTTGTAACAAATCCTGAGCATCTTTTTGTATTGTTAAGGTTTAGACTAAATCTTATCCCCTGTATGTTGAGCTAATTGTCTGGTATCTACTTGCAGCAAGCTTTGCCTCCTTGCCAATGTGATGGAGTTTCGTCTCAAACCGATTTACATTCTATGTTTTTTTGTAAACACTATGCACTTTATCAGAAAATTTTCATAGCCCCAATGATGAGCAAATATAATTTTAGGCAATGCCGATTAGCGCTATATTTCTTGCAAATGTTACAGGATCATTATACTTGTTATTCAGTAGCATCCTTCATATGTCTAGTGACAAAAAGCAAGAAGGCTTATGATGTAATTATGAAACTGTTGTTTTTAAACATGTGTTTTTATCTGGCTTATTTTATTGCTTCTTGTGTATGATATTTTATTGACAACTGTGCTTTGTGTTTTTATGATCTATGTGATTTTTAGATCAAATAAAGTATTTTGAATTGAATTGAGTGGGTGTATGAGTGTCTGTTTGGATGGCTAATGGTTGGGAGATGAAGTCCCCTACACTGCTCGGGGCCCTTAGGGACAACTAGCTTACCTGTTACCTCCAGTAAGCCCCACACAGTGAGATTGCTGAGAGATGGTCGCAGGCCACGCCCCCTTTCTACACCACTCTGCAAATACACCTCCTTGCGTGCTCTTGGTTGGGGGATGAAGTCCCCTTACCTCTTGTGGGTCCCTGGGGGCCAACTAGCCCTCCTATTACAACTAGTAAGCCCCACACAGCTGTATTGCTGAGAGGTGGTTAGAAGCCACGCCCCCTTTCTCCACCACTCTGCAAACGTGCCTCATGGTGCACTGCTGCTTGGAGGATGAAGTCCACTTTAGTCCTGAGGCCCTCAGGACTCAAAGGGTCCTCATTGCCCCACCAGCTGTGTGCTGACAGGTGCGTTTGCAGAGTGGTAGCAAAAGGGGCATGGCCTCCGACCCCCTCTCAGCAATCCCACTGTTTGGGGCTTAGTGGAGGTAACAGGTGGTCGAGTAGGCCCCTAAAGACCCTCAGGAGTGAAGGGGACTTCATCTCCCAACCAAGAGCGCACCAGGAGGTGCGTTTGCAAAGTATTGGAGAAAGGGGGCTGGGCTGCTGGCGAGTTACCAGCTTCTGTTTTTTTATATTTTAGGAAGGGAGGCTGTGTGGCCCCCCCTTTGCTTGATCATATTGGACCCCGGGGGACCCCATCCCCCGGTACCTGACACGTCTTTTAAAAAAAGAAATTAAGAAAAAACAGGAGGGGGGTGACATGGCCCTTCTCCTGAGGCTAATTTGGCCCCGGGGACCCCATCCCCCGGGGCCAGGCCATGTAATTTTTTATTTTTTCATATTTTTTTAAGGAGGGGGCCCCCCCTCAGGCTGATTTCAGCCCGGGGACCCCATCCCCAGGCCCAGCCATTTTTTTTAAATAAAAAAAGGGAGGGGGCCGAGCTGCCCCCTCCTGGGCCATTTTTGGCCTTGGGGACCCTATCCCCCAGGGCATGGCCAGTTGGTTGGGGACCGTGGGTGGAGCCTGAAGTCCCCCGCGGTCCCGGCCGGCTGCTGCCTCCTGCAGGAGGTGGCATTGCTTTTTACCCCCAGGGAGCTGCTGACATGCAGCTCCCTGGGGGTAAAAAGCTAAGTGTACTCACTTTGAACAAGTGCTCTTGCTTGTTCAAAGCGAGCACACTGTTTGCTATGCGATGATCCCATAGCAAACTGCAATGTCCCAGGGGTGGCCACCCCGGGATATTGCTGGAGCCGGCCGGGGGGTGGCAGTCCATAGGGTCATTTACGGTTACAGGAGGGGGTCCGCGTGGCCCCTCTCCAATTTCCAAAGTAGCCCCGGGGAGGTGGTGGTCCCTGGGGCTTTGTGAGAGGGGCTTAAGCTCCCCCACACATTAGCTTGAACATAGCCCCGGGTAGGTGGTGGTTCCTGGGGCTGCGGGGGGCACGTGGCCCCCCGCATTTCACAAACATAGCCCTGGGGAGGTGGCGGTCCCTGGGTCTGCGTGGGGGGGGCAGAAATCCCCCACACATTGATTTTTGTAATTATAGCCCCAGGTAGGTGGCGGTCCCCGGGGCTGCGGGGGGGTGTCGTAGCCTCCCTGCATTAAATGAATAAGCCTCGGGGAGGTGGCAGCCCTCGCATCACATTTTTTCTTTGCCCTGGGACCTGGCCCACCCTGGGTCTTAAAGGAAATGAAGTGCTGGAGCCTGCACTTCATTTAAAAAAAAATTGGCTGAAATCTCGGATCCACTCTGAATCTCTCCGAAAATTAAAAAGAAAAAATGCTTTTTTTGGCCCTGGGGGTCCCTGAGTAGGCCTAGGGGGTCAGGGTGTTTCTACTCTGACCCCTTTGCAAGTTTTTTCTGTTTTATTAACCTTTTTTCTTGTGACTCAGTTCAACTGAGTCACAAGATGGCTGCCAACACTTCCTGGTTTGAAGTGTTGGCAGCCAATCAGATTGCTGGCACGAGATCTGGAGGGTTCGCGGATCCTCCACGTCCCAAGTTTTATATCTGAGAAATATTTAAATTTCTCAGGAATTACTGAACGGATTTACACCATTTAACAAAAAGAGCGCTTTCTGAACCAAGAGCTACCATTTTGCCAAATTTGGTGTAATTCCGTTCAGCAGTTCAGGCTGTAGCCGTGTCTAAAGCTTCCTATGGAAATTAACATGGAGAAAACGAGTTTTGGGACCCCCTTTTTCTCAACCCCCACTTGACGAATCACAACGAAACTTTCAACACAGCAGCTGACATGACCGCCCCATTAGTTTTGAAAATTTGTCAAACGATGGCAAATCAAAAAACGCTTTTCCTATGGAAACTAGGTCCTAACTATAACTATAACTACCTACTGGCGATATTATATGTATATATATTGTGCCGGCGGATTGTATACCATAAAGGCTCTTCATGAGCATGTTGCCGTTCGAGTGCTCCTTGTACATTGGGTACTTTGGAGCTTGGATAAACACGTGGCACACCCTGCCGCGAAGGAGCACCACCCCAGGATGTGGGGGCCACGTGGTCTGTTATCGAGCAGGCCGACTTCGTGGGGCAGCAACAGATTAAGCATTTCCACCGGTACACCGAGGCCCATCTGGGGGCTATGAATGTTACAGCAGCAACATTGCGCACTCCATCTGGAGACAAAGGACACTACAAGGCCCATAAAGCTCTGCTAGTCGCGGCAGAGCGTACCATCCAGGGCATGCAATGGAGCATTAAATGATGAGGGCGGTGTCCTATGCGCCTTCAATTGCCAAAGCTTCTGAAGAGAAGTGGGGACACTTCGAAACGCGTCAGGCATCCATGGCTAATTGAACTGCTTAAAGTTATCGTTGTGCCGGCGGATTGTATACCATAAAGGCTCTTCATGAGCCTGTTGCCGTTCGAGTGCTCCTTGTACGTTGGGTACTTTGGAGCTTGGATAAACACGTGGCACACCCTGCCACGAAGGAGCACCACCCCAGGATGTAGGGGCCGCATGGTCTGTTATCGAGCAGGCCGACTTCGTGGGGCAGCAACGGATTTAGCATTTCTACCGGTACACCGAGGCCCATCTGGGGGCTATGAATGTTACAGCAGCAACATTGCGCGCTCCATCTGGAGACAAAGGACACTACAAGGCCCATAATTCTCTACTAGTCACGGCAGAGCATCCCATCCAGGGCATGCATTGGAGAATTTAAATGATGAGGGCGGTGTCCTCTGCGCCTTCAATTGCCAAAGCTTCTGAAGAGAAGTGGGGGCACTTCGAAATGCGTCAGGCATCCATGGCAAATTGAACTGCTTAAAGTTATCGCTGTGCCGGCGGATTGTATACCATAAAGGCTCTTCATGAGCATGTTGCCGTTCAAGTGCTCCTTGTACGTTGGGTACTTTGGAGCTTGGATATATATATGTATATATGTATATATATATATTCACTGAAAAAACCATAGGTTTCAGGGGCATTATAGTTAGTTGGACATTTCACTCGTACAAAACCATAGAAATTCCCCCGTTATAGTTAGTTCAGCTAACTATAACTCGCGCGCCCGCAATGCACTGCTGATGACGTCACATATTACATCACTCATGACATGGTCAGTGACATCACTCATGACATCACTGATGACATCTCAAATGACATCACTGATGACATCACTGATGACATCATCCTTGTGATAGAGTGGCAGACCTCCTCTCACCCTAATATAACCTTTGATACACACACTCAAAAATACAAACTAACATTTTCAAAACAATGGACATACCAATACCAGTTACAACACACCTATTCAGTAATTCCAAGATCTACACACACATCCACTCATTCACCAACAGTCCCTATACAGTCACTCATACATGTACTCACTCATCATATGTACTCATACACCTATACATCCTGTTACACACCACCACTCATCCATAGAGTTACTCACACACATAGTCACACATGCAAACAAAGTATCAAACATCCATTTACTTGCATATACAGTTATACACACACTACCACACTTACTTCTACAGAAACTTACACATACTTACTCTCTTAAACAATCACTTATAGAAACACCTACTTATTTGTACAGGAACTCTTCCAATCTCTCACTCTCACATATACTCACTTATATACACCAATACTCACATATACTAGTTTAAAACATATGTAGTTACTCATAAAGACACTATTGAGACAGTCATTCACTTACTAACACACCCATACACATACTCATCCACCTATACAGTCCTGCACACATGCTGTCTTCAACACATACAAACAGTGAGTCACTCATTCATGCATCTATGCACTAAGTAATACCCCCACCGAACCATACAGACACTCAAACACTCATACTGATACTCAAAAAACCAACTAATAACCCATATAGACACGCATGTAGCTACTCACCAACCCATGCAGCCACTTATACACAAAGTGAGAGACTGATACAGATATTTTCATATTTAAACATTACTCACTAACCCATGTATTCACTAAGATACACTTAGTCAGTTATACAATCAATTTTACAAAAAAAATCATCCATTTAGACACTTATATACCCATTTATTCTTCCATCGACCTTGAGATATACATATATAAAACATATTTAATTTTCAGAAAAACACACATTCACTGGATGATGTCATCAGTGATGTCATCAGTGATGTCATTTGAGATGTCATCAGTGATGTCATGAGTGATGTCACTGACCATGTCATGAGTGATGTAATATGTGACGTCATCAGCAGTGCATTGCGGGCGTGCGAGTTATAGTTAGCTGAACTAACTATAACGGGGGAATTTCTATGGTTTTGTACGAGTGAAATGTCCAACTAACTATAATGCCCCTGAAACCTATGGTTTTTTCAGTGAATTTCTAAGGTTTTTTAAATGCTAATTTCTAACTATAACGTGCCTGAAATCTATGGTTTTTTCAGTGAATATATATATATTTATTATACTATGTATACATGTGAAAATGTCTCTGTCCCCTGTTTGGCTCGGTGGCACGGAAAAAATGGGTGGAACTGACGTCAGCACGCCGACGAGGTCCTCTTATGGCTCCGATGACGTCATACGGTGTCGCGAGCGGAGCCGTGCTCGTTTACGTGGGAGAGCTAGGAAAGAATTTCCGTGGAATGCTGGTGCAGGGGATATTCCCCTAAGTGTTCAGGCTTGTCCTTTGGGAGCAACTGTTTATGTTGCCACTCCAGAAACCGAAACCAGTGATCTGAGGACAGAGGCCCTGCAGATGGCACACGAGGTGGGGTGCCCAGTCGTGTGCACCGGCGGGGCAGCGAAGTGACAAGCACCACAACCCACAAAAAAGGTAACGAGGGCACTGAATAACACAGGATCTTCTCTTTGTATCTGGCAGGAACAACGAAGTTAAAATGCCCTAGTACCAAAATGTAGAATTAGTGCTACAACGGTCTTCAAGAGGACCTGCGATGCCGCTTCTGCCTCCCGTACCCTGGAGGCGGCACATGGGTCACGCGGTACGGTCATACTGCGGTGGGACGCACACTCGTTGACCTCTCATGGCACTGCTCCACACTTCAGGGAGGACGCTTTCCATTAGCTATGTTTTCTGATGACATGTCGCGCCGGTCCCGTCCAACAACAGAACTCCTTTAGATCCAAACAGACTCTTCCACTCTCTCACCGGAAGTGAAACCAGGCCACGCGGACACTTTCACAATACAACAGCCGGGAATGCACTTTTCGGTAAAAAAACACATTCCTTCCTCCTAATTAATCAAATAAAAGTCTCACTGAAGAACAGGGGCCAGCTTCGATCGGTAAACAGCCGTTACAACAACTTTTTTACTTTGCGATACCATTACAACGCATGCATTACCACGCATGCGTTGTACATCACGAAGTCATTACTACACATTTTAATAGAACGCATGGTCATTTACCACGAATGCCTTTACAACGAATTTTGTTGTAAAGGTATGTATGGTAAATGACCATGCATTCTAAAAAACATGTAGACGATCCATGTCGTTGTAAGGAAACAGAGGCTGTTCCGTTTCCTCACAACGACGTGCACCGCCCCTCAGAGATGACGTGAAGCAGGAACCACGAGGAGAGAGGAACCATGAGGAGTGAGAGGTAAGGGGGATTGGGCATGGGGTGGAGGTTTCTTTTCTAGGGTTTAGGGTAGTGCAGTGGTGTTTGGGTGGTGTAGGGGGTCGTGCTGGGGGTAGTGTTTTAGGGTTTAGGGTAGTGCAGTGGTGTTTGGGTAGTGTAGGGGGTCGTGCTGGGGGTAGTGTTTTAGGGTTTAGGGTAGTGCAGTAGTGTAGGGGGTCGTGCTGGGGGTAGTGTTTTAGGGTTTAGGGTAGTGCAGTGGTGTATGGGTAGTGTAGGGGGTCATGCTGGGGTAGTGTTTTAGGGTTTAGGGTAGTGCAGTGGTGTTTGAGTAGTGTAGGGGGTCATGCTGGTGGTAGTGTTTTAGGGTTTAGGGTAGTGCAGTGGTGTTTGTGTAGTGTAGGGGGTCATGCTGGGGGTAGTGTTTTATGGTTTAGGGTAGTGCAGTGGTGTTTGGGTACTGTAGGGGGTCATGCTGGGGGTAGATTTAGGGTTTAGGGTAGTGCAGTGGTGTTTGGGTAGTGTAGGGAGTCGTGCTGGGGGTAGTGTTTTAGGGTTTATGTTAGTGCAGTGGTGTTTGGGTAGTGTAGGGGGTAGTGCTGGGGTAGTGTTTTAGGGTTTAGGGCAGTGCAGTGGTGTTTGTGTAGTGAAGGGGGTCATGCTGTGGGTAGTGTTTTAGGGTTTAGGGTAGTGCAGTTGTGCTTGTGTAATGTAGGGGGTCGTGTTTTAGGGTATAGGGTAGTGCAGTGGTGTTTGGGTAGTGTAGGGGGTCATGCTGGGGTTAGTGTTTTAGGGTTTAGGGTAGTGCAGTGGTGTTTGGGTAGTGTAGGGGGTAGTTCTGGGGGTAGTGTTTTAGGGTTTAGGATAGTGCAGTGGTGTTTGTGTAGTGTGGGAGGTCAGGCTGGGGGTATATTTAGGGTTTAGTGTAGTGCAGTGGTGTTTGGGTAGTGTAGGGAGTCGTGCTGGGGGTAGTGTTTTAGGGTTTAGGGTAGTGCAGTGGTGTTTGGGTAGTGTAGGGAGTCGTGCTGGTGGTAGTGTTTTAGGGTTTAGGGTAGTGCAGTTATGTTTGGGCAGTGTAGGGTGCCGTGCTGGGGGTAGTGTTTTAGGGTTTAGGGTAGTGCAGTGGTGTTTGGGTAGTGGAGGGGGTAGTGTTTTAGGGTTTAGGGTAGTGCGCCCAACCAGCCACAATATCCGTGGACAAAGGGGATCCTGACTCTTTGGAACGCTCCGTCAATTGAATAATTTGGGTCAAGGGCCCTACCACGTCCAAGACCTATCAATTCCTTTCTTGGGATCCCTCATATACTTGGAGAAAAAGGTACATAGTTTCTCATCAATTTCAGGCGTGTGTGCCACCTTCCCCTTCAGTGAGGGCCTGGGGCATTCTCCCTCATCCTATTCCTGACCTCCCTTTCAAGGGGTTGATGGATTTTCCCCACCACATACTCTGCCACTTTGGCGTCAGGTGTCCACTCTGCCGACCTAGGATGGTAAATTTGGGTAGGCTCGAACATGTCCGAGTGGACCCCGTCCCCAACCGGGGACTGAGAGGAGTGGGACTCTGGAGGCCAGGGACGCCCCGAGTCCTTATCCTCATCGGAGGAGAAATCGTCCTCCGATACACCCTCTCCCTCTAAGGGAAACCTGCCGTCAGGGTCTACAATAGTGGTGACAGTGTCGCAATTTTCTCCGGGCCCCTCCTCCTCCCGGCAGGGTGCATGTTTTAGCGTTCGCGCACTCTTGAGGAAGGTCTCCGTAAGTTTATCAAATCCTTCCAAGTGCCCCGCATTATGCTTAACGGCCCTTTTATTTCCCATCTGGGAGCTACTTGGACCCGCCACCACCAGATCTGGGTCACTGAACACCCCAGGGATGCTTTTCACCAGCTTATCAACCTGATCCCTAAGAGGAGCCAGCGCCCTAGAAATAGCAGAGAGAGGGCTTGGTCCACTGCTGGAGGGAGAAGTTGGGGGCCATTCCTCCTCCACTTCCTGGTAGGAGGAGTAAAAATGGTCTTCTGGAGAAGACGATAGCAGAGGGTGTGAGCACAGAACAAATGCCCTTAAAATCCTTAAGACAGCCCCCTCGCCGGTGCTCCAACAGCTGGGCTTTCCCCGAAGCTGTTATAAGAATAGACTGAGGCGCAATACCAATTACCACCACCAGGTGGCGCTGGTCACTAACGTGGCCGTGTGGGGAAATCACTGCGTAGCGGTGTCAAAATTAGGCGAGGGTTGGTCGGGAATCAAGCGGACACTAAAGGAGTGACCGGATTCCCAAACGCGCGTAAAGACTAGCGGGAGCGCTCGACGGAGCTGCCTCGCTCGGACCAGACGCGCCTGACAGGATCTCACCGCGCGCAGAGCACACAGCGGGAGAAACTGCGAGGGGGAGAACGCGCTCGGGCAAGAGCCTGCTGTGCAGGGAATATGAAACAATACCAAGGCAATAATGCTAATAACGTGCACAAGAAACCGCTATACAAACAGCAACAACGTCAGATTAAGCCAAGAATGTAACGAATGCACTTAACTGACGAGCAGTGAAGAAAGAGGAAGCGGAAGGGACGTCACAATATTATATATGATGGACTGTGATATGATTGGACTATAGTTGCCTTGGAGACTTCCCCCTAATGGTTCATGGGTTGTGTAGTCTTTTGTTTAATGATTGTTGTGTTACGTTTTCTTTGAACTGCTATGCAAATAAAGTGAGGAAAGATATGCATAATCCTCGCCTCCGTCCTGCCATAGAATTCATTAAACTTTATTTGATCTGATTTAGAAACATAGATCATAAAAGTGTACATAAAAACAGTAAATCCTCTTTCCTAATACAAAACAGTGAGAATTAATTAAAACCAGTAGGTAAAAACGGGTGTTACAAAGCCCGGTTCAGAGCAACTTCAGGTTAACAGAATCGTAAAGTTCAATGTTTCGCAAGATCAATCTCATGTACTTCGTGCAAAATACGCAATAAGGGGTCCAAGTAAGATGTAACGCTCCAATACCTGACCAGTTTGCACTATATAAAACTGCAGAAAAACTAAAAATAAAAAGTGTTTTGCACACTTCTGTCATTGGGCTATATGTGGGCTACATCTGGGTGATATTTGTGCTACATTTGGGCTCTTTTTCTCTGGTGGCCATCTTGGGAGACTTATTTGTTATGAAGTTTCCTAATTTCGTCATTTACTGCAGTCTCCTCAGTAGGAAAAGCTTTCAGTTTTTTACTTTGATTCCATCAAGAAGGCATTCAGATGTGTCACACATTTGCCATAAATTCAGAATGTTAGCACTCTAGTTGTTCATTAGATCACTGTAGTAAAGCTAATGCTCACCAGGGAGTTAACTGGAAGTCTACTGCTGGTATTGAAAGTGATTGTTTCAGTCTGCATGTCAGAATTGTCTAATGAAATAGAAGAGGATTTGAGATCTCACTTAAAACATGCCCTAAATTTTCTTTCTGCAGTACTAACCATAATTTCTATGGCAAAATGAACCCACTCATTTTGTTCCTTTTTAAATTAAATGTTTTAAGTGATACCAGTTTATTCCAATCAAGATGGCTTCAGGTGTGCCATACTTTTGTCATAAGTAAGACTGTTAGCGCTCTAGTTGTTCTTTAGAACACTCTGGGAAGCTGCAGTAGAACACAAAGGCATCAACTGACAGGCTGCTCCTGTTGAAATATAACAGGAAGATATTTGAGATCACACTTGAAACATGTCCTAATTTTTCTTTCTACAGCACTAACCATAATTTCTATGACAAAATGAACCCCATCATTTTGTTCCTTTTTAAATTAAATGTTTTAAGTGTTACCAGTTTATTCCAATCAAGATGGCTTCAGGTGTGCCATACGTTTGTCATAAGTAAGGCTGTTAGCACTCTAGTTGTTCTTTAAAACACTCTGGGAAGCTGCAGTAGAACACAAAGGCATCAACTGACAGGCTGATCCTGTTGAAATATAACAGGAAGATATTTGAGATCTCACTTAAAACATGTCCTAATTTTTCTTTCTACAGCACTAACCATAATTTCTATGGCAAAATGAACCCCCTCATTTTGTTCCTTTTTAAATTAAATGTTTTAAGTGTTACCAGTTTATTCCAATCAAGATGGCTTCAGGTGTGCCATACTTTTGTCATAAGTAAGACTTTTAGCTCTCTAGTTGTTCTTTAGAACACTCTGGGAGCTGCAGTAGAACACAAAGGCATCAACTGACAGGCTGCTCCTGTTGAAATATAACAGGAAGATATTTGGAGATCTCACTTAAAACATGTCCTAATTTTTCTTTCTACAGCACTAACCATAATTTCTATGACAAAATGAACCCCCTCATTTTGTTCCTTTTTAAATTAAATGTTTTAAGAGTTACCAGTTTATTCCAATCAAGATGGCTTCAGGTGTGCCATAATTTTGTCATAAGTAAGACTGTTAGCGCTCTAGTTGTTCTTTAGAACACTCTGGGAAGCTGCAGTAGAACACAAAGGCATCAACTGACAGGCTGATCCTATTGAAATATAACAGGAAGATATTTGAGATCTCACTTAAAACATGTCCTAATTTTTCTTTCTACAGCACTAACCATAATTTCTATGGCAAAATGAACCCCCTCATTTTGTTCCTTTTTAAATTAAATGTTTTAAGTGTTACCAGTTTATTCCAATCAAGATGGCTTCAGGTGTGCCATACTTTTGTCATAAGTAAGACTTTTAGCTCTCTAGTTGTTCTTTAGAACACTCTGGGAAGCTGCAGTAGAACACAAAGGCATCAACTGACAGGCTGCTCCTGTTGAAATATAACAGGAAGATATTTGAGATCTCACTTAAAACATGTCCTAATTTTTCTTTCTACAGCACTAACCATAATTTCTATGACAAAATGAACCCCCTCATTTTGTTCCTTTTTAAATTAAATGTTTTAAGAGTTACCAGTTTATTCCAATCAAGATGGCTTCAGGTGTGCCATAATTTTGTCATAAGTAAGACTGTTAGCGCTCTAGTTGTTCTTTAGAACACTCTGGGAAGCTGCAGTAGAACACAAAGGCATCAACTGACAGGCTGCTCCTGTTGAAATATACCAGGAAGATATTTGAGATCACACTTGAAACATGTCCTAATTTTTCTTTCTACAGCACTAACCATAATTTCTATGACAAAATGAACCCCATCATTTTGTTCCTTTTTAGATTAAATGTTTTAAGTGTTACCAGTTTATTCCAATGAAGATGGCTTCAGGTGTGCCATACTTTTGTCATGAGTAAGGCTGTTAGCACTCTAGTTGTTCTTTAGAACACTCTGGGAAGCTGCAGTAGAACACAAAGGAATCAACTGACAGACTCTGCCCTTGTTGGATGTACATGTTTTACTGAGAATGTCAGACTTCATTCTCACATAACTGAGAAAGATAATGTGAATTTACAGAAAATATGCTCTCATTTTAGCTTCTGGAGCACCTTCCAAAACTGTATGGGACAAGCATGTGAAAATAGTTTTCTCTCAAACATGATTCATGATATCCCAGCAGAAGGTTTTTCACAGGGTAAAATCACCTTAGAACACACCACAATTCCTGAAATTAGTATGGTACCATCAACAAATGAATTCTAATGTAACTAAAGTCTGTTATCACCCTTTATAGTTCTCCTTTTGGTAACCCTCAAAATCTTCGATTCACTACAATGCATTTCAATGGGGTACTATCATTTATATTGGTCCCAAGATGGCTGCCAGCAATTCCAGGATGAAGTGCTGACAGCCAATCAGATCTCACGATGACATGTGTGGTTAGGCTCCGCCCAGATACATATGTGTTTTCTTTTTCAAATTTCTCAGGAACTACTGAACGGATTTACACCATTTAACCAAAAGGCACGACTCTGAACCAAGGGCTACCTTTTTCCAAATTTGGTGTAATTCCGTTCAGCAGTTCGGGCTGTAGCTGCGATGAAAGGTTCCTATGGAAAATTGCATGCGGAAAATACGTTTTGGGACCCCCTTTTTTCTCGGCCCCCACTTGATGAATCACCCCGAGACTTTCAGGATAGGAGCGGACCGGAGCGCCCCACGAGTTTTGAAAATTTCGCGAAGATTCGTCAACCGGCGCCAAAGTTATTTTAAATAGAATGTTGCGGATTTCCTACGGAAAATAGGTCCTAACTATAACTGTCTACTGGCGACCGCCAGTAGATAATATATATATATATATATATATATATATATATATATATATATATATATATATATATCCAAGGCTCATTGAAACAAAGAAACCTGCACTCACAGGGGAGGATCAATCCAATTTTTATTGGATGAGCAGCGCACACAGATGCGTTTTGGCAGAACGCCTTTCTCAATGTCAGCAGTCGCCATTTTGCCGGGTTCTTTTATGTCAAATTCAGTTACATCACAATCATCAACATAAAGAACGGACATTATATTCCATTACTCAGCATTTTCATGGCTGCCATCTTTGAACATCTACTATATGTAGGGCCAACATACTCCACATGATTGAATTTTCGCAATAGGTCTAATTTTTTTAAATCATTTGCGCAGTGCTTAATTAATTTCACATCTTAAAACACAATGGCTACATGAGACAAATAATATTTTCAAATAACTTATACATATTGTAACTCGTTATAATTCATGGTGTAGGTGTTTCTGTGATTAAATTGTAATGAACATGTGATTCATTAATTCATTCACATCCTGATCGGCTTCACTTTCACCAATTAGAATCAATACTTCGCATAGCATCTGTAAAAAATAATTATCTGGGATTTTGTCATCATCCATCTCTTGTACCAAAACACTCTCTACTTTTAGCATGTATGTTGGTTTGTACTGTTTCCTTTTCTTTGTTCTTAAAATCACTTGCAAGACTCTCGCGAGAGCTAGAGAAGCCCATCATATCCGGCTGCTCTCTTGAGAGTTCATGAGCGCTTTCAAGAGCTAGGGAGACAATCTCTCATGTGCTGTTCAAAGGGGCAGTGCTTCCAGGTTTGCTCTTGCAAGCCTCTTGCGAGAACATACTTTTTAGAAGGAAATTTGCATTTACACTGAATATGTCCTGATCTAGTATGTACAATTTATAAACACCAGAATACTAACCGTGTGTTTAGTTTAATAACATGCAATCCATTATATATTCATGGAAAAAAATAAATCACTTAGATTTATGAAAAAAAACACATGGTTTATGTGCATGAGCCCAACATTGGTTCATAGCATACATTGATACTCATTTATTTGCTTTAAGTTCATATATTATTATTATTAGAAAAGGTTCAAACGTTATATACTTATTATCATTGGTAGGCCACATAATGAGAATGAAAATTAACTTTATTTTTTTGTGCCTATTTATTTCTACATACATGTTTCTTATATTATTTCTTCTAGAACTTTGGTTGTAGAAATATAAGATAGGAATTTGGAAGTTTTTAGGGTAATCTCTGCTTTACTGTAAGAGAGGCATCAGCACATTAGTCCAGCCAGATTAATTTTTTTAAGGTAGACTGTGTAGTGACCAGAGTTTATTGAGTTGCCATGATGTTAAACAATACCCACAGTAGGGTATGTCTTCTTATGAACTGATATCTGACTAGCTTTAAAGTTGGTGATATCAGTATTGATTTTGCTGCATTTTGTAGCATGAGAATGAGATATTTTGAACTGTGTCTTAAAACCAATGTAGACAACAGTTGTGATGTGCAGTCTCAACAGGAGTTGTTCTGTACAGCTTTCACAAATAGTTTTTCAAATGACACTGACTGGCAATCTGGTACTGTAAGGTACACAAATCACTCTGATTGAATGTCTGTTCTGCCTGAATAGCGGCAATTTACACATTCATGGTTCCGTGAATAGTTTATTGTAAAGCAAACATTAATTGGAATTCCCTCATTTTCTAACACATTTAGCATTACCATTAAAAACTCCTGTGCATCTTGTTGTACATTCCCACCGAACTCCGTATTACCATTACAGTAGTCAACCAGATCAGGAATAATTGAACTAGAATTACACATGCATTTTTCAGTATGTATAAATTGAAAAGTGTTGTCAAAGCTTGACATAAATGTTTCTCTTTGTGTTGAACAATGTTTTCAACCACTTACAGTAACTTGAGACTCCAGAAGAAACCTTTTACATTGCTGACTTCATTAGTTTTTAGCTTTTTTAAAAATGTTTGTAGATTCTTCACTTCATTTTGAAACTTTCGAAAAATCTACAATCTCAGAACTTTTGTGCTTACTGTATACTGGATGGTTCTCAACAATGGGATATAAGCGCAGATGAGGAGTACAGATCCATTGCAAGCGATTATATTCTATCACGGTATTCTGTCAAAATATCGAGTTGGAAATGTCGACTTACACTAATATCGAGTTTTAAATATCGTGACATAGAAATATCGACAGCAAGAATATCGTGGTCAAGAATATCGACTTTGAGGTAAGAAATATCGCTTTTAAAATTGTAGAAGTCATTAATATCGTTTGCAAAAATATAGTTGTTTAAAATATTGATTTTTTAATTAGTGGTATGCATTTTTGTATATATTTTAAATGTATGTGATGTATTTTTTGTATAAGTATTGTTTATGTTTTTTAATACATGTGTTACATTTTTAGTAGTTATTAATTTTATTTTAATTAAATTTAGTGTTTTTTAGTTCAGTAGCGGGTTGTGGGTTTATAGGGGACTAGGGTGGGAAGTAATTTAATTATAATAAATTAATGAATATTTTAGATTTATTAATAGTTATTTAATTGTGATTTTATAATGTTAATTGTGTTTTAATTTTTTGGGGGTAAAGTTTAGGTGCGGGTTGTGGGGTTTATAGGGCTAAAGGGTGGGAAGTAATTTATTTTTAATTAATTAATAATTAGTTGTTTATTAATATCAATTAATTAATTGACAATACATTATGGTAATTGTGTAATTAATTTTAAGTGCGGGTTGTGGGGATTATAGGTGTAAAGGGTGGGAAGTTAATTAAATTTTATGTGTTTGAATTTGTTTTTTAATTAATAATATTTGTATAATTGATAATTAATTATGTTAATTATGCAAATACTTTCTTTTATTTTCGATGTGGGTTATGTGTTGTGTGGTGTTAGAGAGGATAGGAAGTAAATATACTAAATGTATGTAATAAATAATGTTTTTGTTAATAAATAATTTTTAAATACAAATATTTATTTGTTTGAACATTATTTTTTATTTTATTTAATATAAAATTTGTAGGTATGTGTGATATGTATCTAACATTATAATATATATATATATATATATATATATATATATATATATATATATATATATATATATATATATATATTCCCAATCCAAGTTGCTCCTTCTGTCTCCCCCCGCCCATGGCAGGCTGATCGTCAAATGTCAGCGGAGCGCGCCGACTACACAACACCACCAGGTTTTATTAATCTCAGTAACACGTTTCGCCTGTCACAGCAGGTTTGCTCACACACTGAGGTGTGGGATAAGAATACCTATATACTGTATAGTACACAACAGAGAAAAAGGACTTCATTTGGATAGTCCCACAGAACTAGTATGCATGGCGGCCATATTGGAATGGTACTCTAAATATGAGTTACATCACTTTGTAAGTACTGCCCGAACCGTAAGGGGTGCGTGCATTGCCAGTCACATAAATAAATTTGTCTTGACATAATGTCATATGTATCCCTAGTACACACACCTGTTACAGTTTGCAATGTTATCTGCTATTGACATAGGGGCACATGCATCAAAGGTTTTTGCGATCGCAAACGGTGCGATTCGCAAAAATCGGCCGTTTGCGACCGCAAATTGGCCTTTGGAGATGCATGAAAGTGTTTCCTATGCGCAATTTAAGAATTCGCAATTATTTGCGAATTCCTAAGTTGCGATTGCATTTAAGGAATCGCAATTTGCGATTCCTTAAATGCAATGCTAGAAGCACTTTCAAATAGCGATTTCGCTATTTGGGACCGTAAATTACAGACAAATCAAACTTGTCTGTAATTTGCAAAAACTTTGAAAAATGCACTAAAATGCATTTTTTTAAGTTTTAGATTACACACACACATGCCCTTGGGGCATGTGTGTGCACAACATGGGTGCACATCACAATTTCAGGGGTGCAACAGGGTGTCCTTTTGACACCCCTGCACCCTTGAAATTGCATGCGCAATTTGCGAGTACCTATTGGTATTCGCAAATAGCGCTCGCAATTTCCCATTCATTCCTATGGGCCTGGAGGCCCATAGGAATGAATGGGAAGCCATTCCTTATTTGCGACTCGCAATTTGCGAGTCGCAAATAAGGAATGTGAAGGAATCGCTATTATTATAGCGATTCCTACATGCATAGGCTTTTGCGATTCCTTAATTGCGATTCCTTAATAATCGCAATTAAGGAATCGCAAAAGCCTACCTTGATGCATGTGCCCCATAGTGCCTGTTGGTATCTGTATGCACTTTCTCTCACTGATTGGCTTAGACATGCTAAGTACATACATCTATTACAGTTTGTATTGTTGTCTGCTATCGACATAGTGCCTGTTGGTATTCAATTTTTCTCACTGATTGACTTAGACGTGCCTAGTTCGTATTCTCATGTAAAAAACTATTATCCCACAAAACTAAAGGCCCTGCAAACTGAGATATGTGGGGAGTACCACTCTAGCTGTCAAAAAGAGAGTAATGGAACACAAGAGGGCAATAACTAATAAAGACCCACATTACCCAGTAGCCAAGCACTTTTCCAAATACCACCTGTCGAATAGCTCGCTATTGACATTCTATGCAATAGAACAGGTAGAATACAACAGAAGGGGTGACAATAGGGAGCTGCAGCTCAGGCAACGTGAGTCCTGGCATATCATTAACTTACAAACTAAATATCCTGGGGGCCTCAACCAGGACGAAGAACTGAGTGTACATCTCCGGGAACTCTGATCCCCTGTCATTATCTCTGGGCCGAATATTGTTAACTTTGATGTGCTTAAAGAGGATTATGAGTGCATGTATCCGGACACATATTTTCTGCGGATCCATTGCTTTAATTCAGGATGGCTAGTATATATAGCAGGAGACACTTGTGTTAGGCAAAAAACAATGTAATGTGAAAAAATTTATATATGTAGTGTTTTAACCTTTACTATTAGACAACTGATAGTTTCTTTTCTTTTTTCTTTTTCTGTATTTATTTTAAATTACAGGAGAAAGGAAGGGGCTGACTCCGGGAGGGAATCGAGATTCTCCCCTACCCTTTTCTTCAGAAACGTCACGGATGCACAAAATGAAGTATAGAAACGTGGCTAAATACAGATAAGGGAACCCTTTTGTTCTTAACATAACAGTTGTGTTCTATTCTGTATATTTATGTGTGAAATTTATGGAGGGGATATAGGTAGCACTAAATTGTATATGTATATTTAATTAGTTGACTTCACAGTTTTTGGGTTTGGACTTTAGTTTTGTGGGATAATAGTTTTTTACATGAGAATACGAACTAGGCACGTCTAAGTCAATCAGTGAGAAAAATTGCATACCAACAGGCACTATGTCGATAGCAGACAACAATACAAACTGTAATAGATGTATGTACTTAGCATGTCTAAGCCAATCAGTGAGAGAAAGTGCATACAGATACCAACAGGCACTATGTCAATAGCAGATAACATTGCAAACTGTAACAGGTGTGTGTACTAGGGTTACATATGACATTATGTCAAGTCAAATTTATTTATGTGACTGGCAATGCACGCACCCCTTACGGTTCGGGCAGTACTTACAAAGTGATGTAACTCATATTTAAAGTACCATTCCAATATGGCCGCCATGCATACTAGTTCTGTGGGACTATCCAAATTAAGTCCTTTTTCTCTGTTGTGTACTATACAGTATATACGTATTCTTATCCCACACCTCAGTGTGTGAGCAAGCCTGCTGTGACAGGCGAAACACGTTACTGAGATTAATAAAACCTGGTGGTGAGAGCAAGCCTTGGTGTGATCGTCTACTTGCTAATTTGGAGAATATATATATATATATATATATATTTATATATATGTATATAAATATATATATTATTTTTAATATTAAATATATTTTATTTTAATTTTTAGCATATTTAGACTATTTTTCTTTACTTTCTTTAAAAAAAAAATTATTTTGTAGATGATTTTCTGTTTGTTTTTAATTTTGAACTGACTGGAGTGGGAATAGTAAATGCTATCCCTCCTCTTTCCAACACTTTCCCTACTGTTGCACTCACTGGAGTGGGGATAGTAAATGTTATTCTTTCGCTATCCAACACTTTTCCTACTGTTGCACTCACTGGAGTGGGAATAGTAATTTTTCCCCTCCGCTATCCAACACTATCCCTACTGTTGCACTGACTGGAGTGGGAATAGTAATTTTTAACCCTCCGCTATCCAACACTTTCCCTACTGTTGCACTCTTTGGAATGGTAATAGTAGTTTTAACCCCTCCGCTATACAACACTTTCCCTACTGTTGCACTCATTGGAGTGGGAATAGTAATTTTTACCCCTGCCCTATCCAACACTTTCCCTACTGTTGCACTGACTGGAGTGGGAATAGTCATGTTTGCCCCTCCGCTATCCAACACTTTCCCTACTGTTGCACTGACTGGAGTGGGAATAGTCATTTTTACCCCTCCGCTATCCAACACTTTCTCTACTGTTGCACTGACTGAAGTGGAAAATTTAAATTTAAAGATTTTTAAATAGTTTAATGTTTTAATATATAATAGAATGTTTTTTTTAAAATAGATGTTATGTTATTGGTATATATATATATATATATATTTTTTTTAGAAAAGTTTGAAATAATAAAATACATTAAAATTATTAGTTTAATAATTATTTTAATGTATATATATATATATTAATTATTATATATGTGTGTTTAACTTTCTTAAATTAAGTTTATTTGCTATATTTGTTAAAATGTATATTAAATCTAATTTATTTTTTGAAATAATTTCATTCTTTAATATATTTAATATTTACTAATTTATTATATATATATATATATATATATATATATATATATATATATATATATATATATACAACAATATTTTGTACAACTATATTTATGACATCGATATTTTTTTTGATATTTTTGTACTTATCATTATAAGTATAGGATGTAGATATTTTTGAAATTGTCTGGCAATGTCCTCACCCCATGATAAATAACATAAGACATTCCTTCTTTAAAGACTGTGTGACCTATATTTATCATAGCTGCATCTAAATTTAATCCTTGAGATTTGTGAATGGTGACAGCATAGGCCAAACACAGAGGAAACTGCTGTCTTTCACATACAAATTTTTTACCAGGAGAAATCTGGCAGTGCTCCTTCCTATTTGTTTCCATTCCTCAGTGTAATCAAATGTAATGAGAATATATTCATACTTTGTTCTGTTGGGATATATAATGAAGTCTATCCCATTTCCTATTGCACCATTCACTAATCCCTCATCGAAGTTCAGGTTTCATTGCAAAATTATTCTGCAATTTTTACAGAGGTTTATAGTCTTTGCTAAACCAGCAGTATGTAAAACAGTTTTTTCTAGAGATACCAGTTTCTTTACCACCGATTGACATAGTTGTAAGTTTAAACCTTGATGTTCCCTTTTTTCTTTACTATGGAGAGTCACTTTTTCCTGTTTCTCCAAATGAGCATTTTGAAGTTAAATTGTGCACACTCATCCAATGTTGGCATTAGGCACACAATCTGTTTTTGACTTTTCATAATATGTGACATTATAGAAGCTGGTGACTTATTATGTGGGAATGGAGATGTAACCATGCGAAAAGCAATAGCTTTTTTATCTTCTTTGCTAATTATACGTATTCTGATGTCTTTTAATATTTTCTCATACTCTACATCTGCTGCCTATCTGATATTTTCTGTTAACTCAGTGTACTGGAAATGTAACAAGATATTCACATTTCCAATAACGCCTAATGACTTTTTAGTTTCTTCATGCACTTGTTTTTTTCAAAATTGGTTGGCCTTGGACCATAGTCAATTGTAAAAGCACACCAAAAACTATGACGTGTTCACCTCCAAACAAAACATCATAGTCAGTTCTGAGGACCTCTTGCGTCCTTAGATGAATACAAGCTAGCATAAGGTTTGATACCATGCTAATTTCAACAGTAATCCGAACTTTCAATTTCTTGAGAACTCTGGAGACCTCATGACAAGCATTACCAGGTAACTTTAGGTATTCTAGTTTGTTGTCATGTTCCACAGGCAACATAAGTAGTCTGTGCAATGTGATTCCTTTAAGGTTGTGAGCAGCAAATGCAGTAGGAGGAGTCACAACACATGACATTTCTGAGTGAGTTTTTCCCTGAACAAATGCAGTGAGTACTTTTATCAGAAAACATTTCCCTTTACCAGTCTGACAACTAACATAGAGAAATGTATTCTTGAATGTTATGCAAGTACGTTCAGACTTATCATGTAGCAGTCCATGCTTTACAGATTTTATTTGCTGAAAAATCTTCAGCTGTTCTTCATTAAGTTGTGAGATCAAACTTTCTAAATCATTGCTCTCATTGCTCTCCTCATTTGACCCATAGCATGTGCAACATCATTCATAGCTATGGACCCCTTTTCAATGATAGGCTGTTCAAGAAGATTTTGACTATTAGGCTTTGAGCTCTGGCTGTCTTGTGAGCTGCCTTTGCAACTTCTATAGCAATAGTTTCCTACTGTTGGATTTCTCATTTAACATTTTCTGATATGTGGGAAGCACTTCACATTGGATGCTATCTTTGACTGTGTTGAAAGCATCTTCATAGCAATCATAATTAGTTCTATCTCTGAATGTCAAGATTCTAAAAGTTGCAAGAGAGTCAAGTAAAATAATTCCCTTTTCTGTGCTGTTTGATAGCTCAGTTTACAATGGTTAATGAGACTTGGTTTGGCATGTCTCACTAAACATCTCTTAAAGCAAGTCACTCCAAACTTTCCCTGCTCAATGTTCCCGCCTATGTTATTTCTGTATGTATAATACTGCAGTACTTCATGCAAACACATGTTTTCTAGATGGACACTTTGGTTAGGATAATATGTGTCTATCATATTTGCTTTAATAAACTCAGTACTTTCTGGGTCAAACTGAACAAGATACGAAATTTCAGGAAAATGTCTCAACACATGTTTTCTTGTTGATACCAGGCCTAAACTAGCCCAAATTATTGCGTTGGACTTCCCATACAAGCAGGAAGAACTAAGTTTGTCACAACTTTCATAGGATCCAATTTCTCTGTGTGGGAGAATTTTTAAACTGAACTTGTAAAGCTATTTAGTGAAAGATGTCTCTGCTGCTATATCTTCTCATACAACGTTCATCTCTGTCTTTTCTGTCTTTCTTATTTATAAAGTGACGTTATCGAACTACAGCAATAGAATTATCTACTACAAACTGAATATCCATGTTGGCATTCCACATGGATAGGATTACTGCATTGTGATCATTGATGAGTTTTGCAGACTCACTTCTTTTCAGATTATACATATTTTTAGGAGATTTCCCAGTAAAAGTGTGTCTGACTTCAGACATAAAACTGTTCATTCTTTCATTAGAGATTACAGTCCTACAGAATCCAAAACAACACTTAGTATAATATTACCCTTTTGCTCTGTATCTCCGTCGACAATATTTGTCACATTTATGTGACTGGAATCGCAAGACTTATTGCTTAAGAGTTCTGTTCTGAGACTGTTCTGGAATGTCACAAGTTACATATTGCTCAATAAATCACAACACTGAGTCATCAGTAACTTGACCAAACTTTAGTGCATCTCCCATCCACAATAACATATGTATTTATGGTGCTTCTCTAGCTTTGTATTCTTTTCTCCAGAAGAAGTTCACAACCTCACCTAGTGATGGGTTCTTTTTGTTCATATAAAATGAAGCTTGGCTTCAGATCTGTGATTGAAGTATCTACAAACATTTGCAGTATCAATAGAACACAATTCACCTGCAGACCTGAAAGCAATCCCTAGAGGGGTTTCATTAGCTTGCCTGAGGAAGTCATGAAGATCATCCCAAGTATACTCTGCACAACTCAAAGTAACAAACCAGGTGGGCGCTCCTAGATTGTGTAACATACATTTCAGCTCACCATGACAATGGAACCAATATTTATTGGTATCTCATTGGCAGGCCATAATAGTCATCAAATTACTTTCTAGTACCTCATCTTTACCAGGTACTTTTTGCACAAACTCTCTAGCACTTATGTCATTAAACCATGTCCCTGTTCTCATAACATGGCCCACAGCATAAGTCAACATTAAGAGATCACTTTCAAACAAAAGGTGGGAAGTTTATGGTGTATTTTGCCTAAAGTGGGGATCTTCAGAATGTAATCTACTACATCTATATTCTGATGCAGTAATCTGTAGTGGACTTTCATCATAACAACCACCTTGTCCTATAGGAAACAGCATTGGAAAACATTGTGCTTCTAAACTCTAGTCCCACTCACTTACTAGTTCTTATTTTGCTTGCTTCATTTGGTACAATTCTAAAGCATCACCCATAAAGTCTCTGTAATGTAGAGGGTGAATGCTGTAATGTTCATATATGTCTTCTGCTTCACCTAAATCAACCTTTTCAAACTACCAGAAGAAATTGATGTGGAACTTTCTTTTCTAAGACAGATAACATGTTCGTCTACATCAATATCTTTGTAAAATACGTTTTCTATTTTAAGCTATTGTAAAGCACTCTTAACCCTATCAATACTGACAAGTTCCTACCAAATTTATTTCTCTTTGGTGGGAACTCCATTTACCAGAGCCACTAGGGGTTCTTTATCATCTCAATCTACCCCTACAGTTTCAATAATCTGCTTCATATTCAAAGGCAAGTACACAACTTTACCTTTCATACCATTTAGTAGTTCAGAAGGAGGTAATGTTTTAGTTTAAGTTTCCATTCTAACAATGGCTTGGAAGGGATGTACTGTTTGTATGAGAATAGTCTTATACACATTCAGGTTTTGAAGAGGAATTGGAAACACTTCCAAGTTGTTATGAATTCCTATAGCAGGCATTTTAGAATCATCCAGTTTGTCAATGCAGTATTTACAGACAAACCGGCTTACGCACAAGGCAAACCTATCTTTAGCCAACAAATAAAGAGCAAGTTTAAACCACTGTACTAGGTCGCTCTCTGCAACAAATACACACTTTGTCTGGAATTTCTGCAGTTGCTCTTGCAAATGCAGCAATTCTTTTTTAGAATTATATAATACTGTGCTAGTATTAGAATTTTCAGTGTTGTTCTTAACAATCATCTCAGTCTCTTTGCTTGGCCTTACAGGCTTAAAGTATTGTATCTGAATGTCATCTATTTCAGAACTGACTTGAGAATGAGTACCTTTTAATAGCATACCATTTCGTTTTTGAAGCTGCAGAGCTGGACTTTTTACAAAATAAAATCTTCTTACTAGATTTCGCATTTTAGTGTCCTGCACAGACAGCATACCTATGTTTTGGAATGTACTGTCACAGATCTGCTGTGCTAAGTAAGCCAATGAATGTCCTTGAAGATTTGTAAGTTTCCATACATGACAAGGATCAAGGCTTTGAAGTAGTTTAATTTTTTGTTTTACAGTTCCTGTGCTGTATTTGTTTAAGGACAGTCTAAGTTTGTCAATAGACTGTTGCCTTATGTTGCATATGTCTCTACATTTCCACTCAAAAACCGGAATTTAAGGGCGTTAACCAAATACTTAATTAGTTACTTCTACTTCTACATTTTTAGACACTCATTTTTCTTTTTCAATAGTATTGATTTTATATCCACAGCTGTTCGTGTCAATTGCAAACACTGAATTTCTCGTAAATAACTCTCCTCATAAAAAATGCCTCAGTACTGGGGGTGTGTTTCCACTCTCCCTTGAAAATACTGCAGAAGTTTGCTTTACTCATTTGAACCTTCATGACAACATATTTTCTTCAGTAATTTAATCAGTTCATCTAAACATTTCAATCTCTTCAAAATAAGAATAAATAGTTTTCTTTTTAATGTAAAAGCTGTGTCAACTACACACTCAGCAACATTTCTCTGGTTGTGCAAATATCTTTTGCTTTTTACTGTTTTTATGCTTCTCATAACATTACATACTATTGTTCTAAATATCTTTTTCTTAAATCTATGTGGCTGGGCTCTTTTTCTGTGGCATTATCTCTTTTTAAGACTAATACAATGTTTATTGGATTTTGTCATGTTGCATTCTGCTCACACATGTAGAAGAAAGTTTACATAATGTTATTAATATTTTTGTAAACATTTGGCACTCTTACTATATTTACATTTTTTTTTACCATAACTTTCTTTTTCTGCATCTGTTTCATGTTTGGAGAGTTCTTTGTAGTACTGTTATTTTGTCTTCTTTCTCTTCTGTTGCTTTGTTGGTGTCTTAAGCTGACTGGAAACCCTATGGGCACAATAAAGAATATGCATTATTTGTTTCTGATTTTAAAGATTACTTACTAATAAATTAAAGTTAGGCTTTGTGGTACTACATTTCAGCATGTTACACATTCCCCATGGTACATTTCATCAAACACTGGTTCTATCTCATACTACCCTGTAACAGCAGTCTCTCTAAGTCACAATTCAACACACACCAACTGCTTAGTGTAGAAGGTCTTTGAGAGCTAATACCTCCTGTACTACATGGCTTTATAAACAGCAAGGTGTCTCCTGGTATTTCTTTTTTCTTTTTTTTAATATGTTTTTATTTATTTTTGCCAACAGATACAATATGCATCTATCTTCCCTCACATACCTAGAGGGTCAGATAGATCAGAAAGGATCAATACAACAGATGCAGTGTCTTAATACATTGTAAATATCATGCTGTATGTGTTGTCAATCCAGCATAGCATATGACATCTTAGTGTCCATATGGCCAATCAAGGATGCTCAGACAGTCGTGTCAGGCACAACCCATTCTGCATTACTAGAGTCCATGGAGCTATCATGAAAAGAAGACATGTAAGAAAAAAGAGCATAAAAGAACGAAAAGAGAGGGGTGGGGGGAGGGAGACTGAGGGGGATCTCTCTGGCCATTGATTGTGAGGCGATCAGCAGTGATCTCACACCGTGTGGAGGCATTCGTCTTGCGCCTGCTTAGCCAGTGATTACTGGGCCTCCGCCCGGTCGAGCGGCTGAGCAGCGAGGAAGCTCTGCAGTGGTTCCCAAATATTTTTAGGGCGCGCCTGCGTGGGCATTAATTCCCAAAACTCTGATAGCTGATTATGGCAAAAAGCTGCTTCCCTAAGCCAGTCTGCCACCCGGGGTTTCCGCCTGTGACCCCAGCACATCGCCACTCTCCTTTTAGCAAGTAGTAGAAGCATAGCTGTCAGCTTCCGATTTTCAGACGGTACATTGCGCACATATTCAAGCACGGCAACCAGCGGGGATCGTTCACATCTGTATCCCGTCACTTCCCCCAGTACATCAAATATGTTCCCCCATTACGACATGATTCCGGTGCACTCCCACGCCAAGTGCAGGAAGGAGGCGTCTGGTGCCCTACAACGCATACATCATGTGTCAGCACTCAAACCTGCCTTATGTAACCAGACAGGGGTCCTATAAAGCCTGTGAATGAATTTGAAGTGAATCAATCACAATCTGTAGTTGGGCGACAACTCCCTGGCCTGCGCGCAGCAGTATTCCCACACTCCCTCGTCAAAGGGGGCTCCCAGGCAGTCCTCCCGTTTACGCTGGTCTACTGATATTTCTGATCACAGTAAAGGGTGTGTCTAAAAGGCCTCTGACAAACACTAGCCCCTGTGCTACTACATTTTATCAGAGGGGAAATCAGGGCTAATAAAGTTTGATGTAAAATAAGAGAATTAGAAAACAATTGTATACACACTAATTAGGTCACTTCTATCAGAACATTCCCTCTCTACTAATACATCTGTTAAGGTTAAAGGTTGGGTGTAAAAGGGTTGAGTGAGTAATTCACCCCTGCACAAAGGCATCTCTTCTAAGAAGACATAGTGTATGAATGGGTTTACAAAGAGCAAGGTCTATACTGATACCTCTGAAGAGAGTAAAGGGTTAGTGTAGAAGGTTTTAGACAAGCACTAGGTCCTCTGCTATCAGGTACACTTTGGTTGTGGTGCTGTCTTATGAAAGACTAACTCCCTCTTATACAAGGTCATACAGAGTGAATGGCTCACATTTAAAGGAGCCCACAATGTCTCCTGGCAGCCCTATACAAGTTAAACACCGGATGTGATGGGTTTTTAGTAATAGACCCATGTCTCTCAACAAATGTTTTCTTAGAGTCAACAGAGGGTTTGGTTCAGATGAAATGGCCTATCTGTTTACTAATGTTTCTGAAGTGGATAAGGGATATACGTAGAAGGATCTATGGAAACAGTTGGACTTTTATTAGCACACTTTAACAATCTCTATGGTTCAGTTTCAAAAGATACCAGCTCCTTTTCTTATAACTGAATACAGGTTAAATATCTCTTTTTTCTAAAACACATAGCCTCTCTGTTGAGACATCTCTTCACAGTGAGGGCTGCCTGTTAAAGGCTTTACAGAGAAAGTCATCCTGCTCTAGAGATATTTTGTCCGAGTGAATAGGGATATTAGTTCAGTACAGTCACAGCACCATCTCTAATAATTACTCTCAGCAGAATAGATAGTCTCAGTAAAAACATTAACAGAACAAGTAGGCCCTCAGCAACTATATTTCAGCATGCTATCCATTCTGCATTGTGCAGTATGATGAAACAATGATCCTGTCTCATACAACCCTGTAACAGCAGTGTCTCTAAGTGAGAGCTCTACAGAGAGCTATTTTTTTGTGTTCAAGACCTTTGAGAGCTGGGACCTCGTGTGTTACATGTAGAGGTGGGCAGAACTCACAGAGTTTTACTCCGAGGAATTCCCCGGAGTTACCCCTAATTGTTTTGATTGTATAATGAATCCATCACTGAAAGAACGCAGTTATAGACTTTTAAAAATGCTGCAAACTTTTCCTATGTGAATATAGTCCTTTACATCGCATGCGATTACAACGCATGCGATTACAACGCAAGTCGTTACAACTACTTGCTCTAGGGGGCGCGCTGGACTTAGGAATAGTATAATTTACTATTCCAACTCCAGTGTGTGCAACAGTAGGGAAGGTGTTGTAATAGTAAATTATACTATTCCTTAGTTTAGAGCGCCCCCTAGAGCAAGTCGTTGTAAGACTTGCGTTGTAATGGTACTGTGATGTAACAACGCGGTCATTGTAATGACCGCGTTGTAATTGCATGCGTTGTAACGCATGCGATGTGATGGCTGTTTCCCTTCCTATGTTGCTGTAAAGAATGTAACTAGAGGCACTCTATCAGTTGCATTTTTGTAAACGTGCAGGGAGCTTTGGGTGAACAAATAAGGTGAATACAGGTAATAGGTGATGGTCACAAGGATTTCTTTTGTACATGCTGATGCAACCGGTGCAAGCTGTGCAGAATGTGGCCAGGTCATGATTACCTAACCGGTTTGGCACGAGCTGCAGTGCTGGCTGCATGAAATGTGTGGTGCTATGACAGCTATCTCAAGACTGCAGAAAGTGGAAGTGCATCATGCAGTTTGTCATGTCAAGGACGCTGTGATCTTATTCTGAGAGTGTCAGAGAGGGCATGGGTAGGAAATGACTACTGCCATGAGACGGACTCACCACTGGATTTCTGCTGCTCTGGGTGGACTGCATAGGAGTCTCACCAATAATTCACTGCTGTTAAAGGAGCTGGGGCCCCCTGACTGTCCACGGCATCCCTTGCCACCAGACACCCTTTGAGCCGCCTGTTTGTACCGATCCCTGGTTATCTGGACTCCTGTTTATACAGCATCACTGTCATGAGACATCCCTGGCTATAAGTAACACATTGGACACATTGGTAGTGATCACTTGCAAGACACAGTAACAGCTAAGTATGCGCTCTAGTTGCTAAGTTTATGTTTCATCTGCAGTGGGCGGGCAGAAGGGCAGGCTTTCATCAATAAAGGTGAAAAATATGCTTGACCTATATCTTACAGAGGTGTACAGTCCGGGGTGGGGAGGGATGGGTTAGTGAAGGATCAGATGAAACCTCCATAGGAGTCTTGAGCTGGGGCCATGTTAAGATCAGGCAATACATTGGTTTACTGTACCTGCGAAACATGAAGTATTGCCAAACATGGTTGTGCTGGCCATTAATTTCATGCAAGGGCACTGCCTCAATTAAACAGAAAAAACAATACCATCACTTTACCCACCGCGATCTTGTTGCCTGACACTGATTTAATTGCAATATTTTGTGAAATAACACTGCAAAACAGTTAGGTGTTTTAAAAGGCAAACAAGAAGGACTCAGGTGTGAACTTTGGTTGAAGGAAAAAGGGGATCTGGGTGAAAAGTTGAAATGTGAGTGGGATAAGTCTTGTGCAACATGGGATAAATGTGATGGAAGGGGTAAGTAATGATAAAGGATAAGAGACTGTAGTGCGTGGGGGCAAGTTGAAGGAGGGGCAGGTTTTAATTGTGGCACTGAGAGACTCCGCTGAAGAAGCTTGAAGAGCGCGGCCCGGGTGCCTTTCTTTAAACTGACTGACCATTTATTATGTTTTTTATTTCTCATTACAGAAATGAACTGGGATGTTGATATTCTGAGAATGAAATGATTTCTTGAGGGTGAAGACACTTGGTTGTTTGGGCTGGGCTGCTAATGCTGTGGCTGACAGGATTGATAAAGTAAAGTCTGAACTGGAAGTGCTTTTTACTCTCCGGGGCAGACGCAAACTCACTGTAGCGAGGATATAAGGGGTGGGCACCAGTAAACTCCACCACATGGTGGTTGGTGGGTGTTTTGCTGAACTCTGCACTCCAAGCGGAGTGTGGAGTGGAAAAACTCTGCAAACTCCGCCGGCGAAGCAGAGTTTACTGCTCATCCCTAGTTAAATGGCTTTAGCAACAGCAAACTCTGTACTCATATTTGTGAACAGAGTAATCCGTGTCTGTAAAAGGCCTTAGATAAACAGGAACCCTCTACTAATACATTTCACCAGAGGGGAGAGGAGGAATACTGAACTTTGATTTAAAATGAGAGCTTTGAAATACAGATGTATAAAGAGTGAATGGCTCACTATTCTAAGAACATTCCCTCTCTACTAATAGATGTGTTAAGGTTATAGTTTGGGTGTAAAAGGGTTTAGCAAGTATTTGGCCTCTACACAAATGGTGTTTAAATGTCTTTACAGATAGCAAGGACTCTACTCATACCTCTGAAGAGAGTAAAGGGTTAGTGTAGAAGGGGCATATTAGCAAGACCGGCGATAAAATTATCGCCGTTTTAGCGGCAGGAAACTGCCGCTAAAGCGGCGATAATGGGCTTGATAATATGCGTTATAGAATTCAATAGAAGCCCAGGTTAAATGTGCAGGACATCTAACCTGGGCTTCTATTGGAATTCCATAACGCATATTAGCAAGCACATTATCGCCGCTTTAGCGGCAGTTTCCTGCCGCTAAAACGGCGATAATTTTATCGCCGGTCTTGCTAATATGCCCCGAAGTTTTTAGACAAGCACTAGGCCCTTTGCAACCAGATTTAAACAGAGTACACTTTGGTTGTGGTACTGGTTCATGAAAAACTAACTCCCTCTTATACAAGCCCATACAGAGTGAATGGTTCACATTTAAAAGAGCACACCATGTCTCCTGACAGCCCTGTATAAGTTAGACTCTTGGTGTGAAGGGGTTTAGTAATAAACCCATGTCTCTGAACAGATGTTTTCTCAGAGCGAACAGAGGGTTTGGTTCAGATCAGAAAGAGCTATCTATTTGCTGACACTTCTGAACAGGATAACAGATGCATATAGAAGGATCTATGGAAAATGATGCCTCTATTATCACACCTTAACAAGTATAGTTAATTTTCAAGATAAAAAAGCTCCTTCTACTAAAAGTGTATATAGTCTAAATGCATTACCTCATTATAGTAAAACACTTTACTAACACAATCACTTCTCTGCTTAAACCTCAGCACATGCAAAATACAGCATGCAAATACTCCTTTATAGTTTAAAACAGTACCAGTCAAACACTGTACTAACAAAATGGCCTACATACTAAAACCTCTCAACATGTTAAATGCTGGTTGTAAAATGGTCTTTCTATAACGCATCCCTCTATAAACATATTTTCTGTCAGAAAACTGCATGTATAAGTACTTTATGAAACAGTACCCTCTTTCATCACACTGCAGAATACAATACATTTTAACCATCTTAAGATTAAATAAAATGCTATTTGATAAAACTTTCAATGTGCATCATACAACATTATAGAGTATGAACGCTTTCTTTAATGTTAACATACACTCTGCACAAAATACCTTAGCACAGTGTGAAATCTCAGAGTTAAACACTTTCGAAACTGATTCATTCATTATCCAAAAATATTTTCTCTCACTGACCTGAATATATGATTCAATGCACTTAGGGGCATATTCACAATGAGCTATCGCCGAATTAACGGCACTTTATCGCAGCCAAAGTCGTGATAAATTTACCCCCCATTCACAAGCCGGTGTTAACAGCCCACAGCACCAGTATACCTGCGATAGCAGCCGCAAAAAACATCGCCACAGAGGACCCTTGCAAATATCGCTAATGAGATGCAGAGTAGGCGTACCCGTGACAAAAGCAGAGACAACAGCACACATCAACATTCACAACGACCAGCCACATCCGCGATAAAAACACAAAACAGGCGATAAGGGGCGTTTGCACCAGGAAATCTACACCTGCTCTGACCTGGTGTAAAGTCGGATGGCAGCCAGCACTACAAAAGGGAGCACAGCCCAGGGCCACATCCGAAGGGCAACAGATGCCATGGAGCCACCCATCATGTGGCCCGGACACCCAAGAGGGCCACAACACCCACCGACACCACCCCAGGACCCCAACCCACACCCGGAACACCCCCCCCCCGGACCACCACAGACGCAGCGCAGACAAAGACAGCGGAACCCCAGGAAACGTACCAGACGCACAGACCCAACATCTGACAATGTCACCGTCCACTACAGGCTGAAAGGGACAACCAACCTACGCATCCTGACCATCATCGCCTAACAGGCCTACGGCAACAACACAGCGGACAACCAACATTCCACCCCACACAAAGCTGATGGCGTGGCTGCACCTGTTGGACCCTGGGACCCCCCATCCAACACCCGCAAGAGTCGGAGGAGTCTCACAGCCAGCCACATCCAAGTCCCCCACACCTGTCCTGGACATCACCATCACCCTGGTACCCCAGTCCCCATATGTACAACACAATGCGCAGGATCCGCTGGAGACCAAGCAAGGACCATACGCCATAGCAGGATGCAGGCAGGTGTTGGGGGCAATACACAGCACACATGTACTACCTGTGCCCCCTGGTGACACAGCACACAATCACCGCAACAGGAAGCACACGTCTTACACCAATGTGCAGGCAACAACATAACACCGTGGAACACCCAACAATGTCGCCTTCAAATACACAGCCAGTGTGCATGATACCTTCATCCTCCGACAGTCCATCATCAACCAGCGTTCCCAGGATGGCAACAAGGGAAATGCACAGCCCCTTGGCAATATACAAATGAACACCCCACACACCTCAACTCCACAACCATGCAACTCACAATGCTGGCAATGCACATGTCACAAAATCACATACAACAGGCACAACAATATGCCCACCCACCAGACACGACAGAACAACTTACAATGTCCACATGGGCAAGCCCTGAACATGAGCCAGCAACGGCATGACACCTCAGCCATATAATAGCCGAATGTGGGGAGAGGTGGCAACCAGGCATGTGTGAAGGATGTAGTAGAACCATGATTGGTAAAGTACACAATGCCAAGAGTGCCGGAGATGTGCTGGACACCTTGCAGTATGCAGAACACACCCATATCCATGGCGACATACACCGCTTGCGTATGGAGTGTAGTGGACAGTGGATGCCACCATGTCACCCCAGCCAGTGGGGGACCTCGCGGAAATGTTGCCTGTTACGCCCGCCCCTAAGCGTCAGCGGAGTGGGATGGCCTGGCGTATACCACGCCAGCGTAGGGGTGTGAATAAAAAGCGCCTGGGCGTGGTCCTCTTCCGGAAAGACCCATGTCTCGGCCAGGGCGGCGCCTCCCACCTCGCCACGAGGCCGACGCCATCCTCATGAGCGGAGTTGCCTGCGATGCCATGCGCCTGCCGGACCACGAACCCGTCAGGCCTGCCCCTGCGCAGCCAGGCCACACTGATCACCTTCCGACACCGGCATGTGTCAAGGAGGGCCCACCACGTGTCGGCGCAAGCTCCAAGCCCGAGGCCCGCGACCTTGGCAGCCACCTCAGACCACCACGGCCTCCACGACACAGGCCCGCTTTATTCCTTTCTCGTTGACGTACTCCACTGCCGCATTCGGCCTACTCTTCGGACCAGTAGGTCCCATATGTGAAACTGTGTCCTGAGTCATGAACGGCAGTGACCCCAAATCCGGGACAGCGGCCACAGCACCAGACCCCCCGATCAGTGAGGCATAGTTCCATATGGGCTTCTTACGACACGTGGTGCCACTAACCCTGTTCAACGTCAGCCGGCTACACGTGGTGCCACTAACCCTGTTCAAAGTCAGCCAGCTACACGTGGTGCCACTAACCCTGTTCAACATCAGCCGGCTACACGTGGTGCCATTAACCCTGTTCAACATCAGCCAGCTACACGTGGTGCCACTGAACCTGAACTACGCAGGCCGGTGGGGCCATCCAACCTATGCCGGCGACACTCGGCGAATGGGCCGTGCTTACCGCTGTCTCAGGCCTACACCACGGACAGGTAGGTCACACATTTGGAACTGAGTCTTGATTACACCATGGCAGTGACCGGATGCCTACTGCAGGGGTGATATCATTGAACTCCCTGCTTTCAGTGAAGCAAACCAATGCATCACAGGCACACAACACGTGTCTGTGGGCCCATGCTGACCGCTGCCTCCGGCCTACACTGCGGTCCAGTGGGTCACAGAGTCTTGATTTGGCAATGTTGGAGTTCACATCTGTGTCCCGGCATCATCGCAGACTGCATCCCTTCTCAGCACCTGTGCCACTAGGTGTGTTCCCCGACATTCATGGACACTCACTGGTCACACATTGGTGGCGTTTGAGTCTATGAACTAGGGGCTAGTATTCATCCTCATGTAGCTGATACCGAATTGTTGGTGGAAACGAGAGTTGCGCTTTCCACTCCTCCATTTGCTGCTTCCAGATAACATCAGACCTTCCGCATCATGCCCTGGAGGACACCTTCCACTGTCCCCCAAAACCCTCCGCAACATACACCTCGGACATTGATGGGGACCCGCTCAGGTCGCATGGCCCATCTGACTGCACCGCAAGTCACCGTCCCATGGCTGGGTGCCTGTGCCGGCCGCAGTGCATCCGGGGCTACTAACTCTGTGCTGCTCAGGCCTGGGACCCCTTCTTCTGAGACATTGAATGGCCACTGTAGCGATGATCTTGGGGTCATCAACGCCATGTGTCTGTGGCACTGCACTGTCTGCCTCCTCCGGCCCAACTGCGGGCCACCAGGGCCCACACATGGCATCGAGTCTTGACCGGCCCGGACGTCGCATCACCGCAGGAGGCACACGCTACCACTGCAAGGACCACCTTCAACCGCCATCTGCCAGAGTCGAAAGGGTGGTCCTGACAGACCTACGGAGTTGCTCAGACCTGTCATCGATGCCATCATCGGCCTGATACCCTGCTCAGCACTCCAGGTGCCAGTGACTCAGTGCACTGCAAGCCATTGTCCGTTACTGATTGAGTTTTGTGCTGTTGTGAGGTTGCGCAGCAATGTCACCTCATGCAGTGGGGAAGACCTGGGACCATGAGGAGGAGGATGTGTCAAGTGTGCGGACAGGAGAAGGCACAGACGATGGGAGGGCAGGTGGCAACAGCCCCAAGGCAGGAATGCAGACTGGTGGCGGTAGTCAAGCTACACACCCAGATCTAATACTGAGTATTGCGCTGTGGACTGGGGACGCAACTGTCACCTCAGGCAGTGTGGGAGACCTAGGACGTTGATGAGGAAGTTGATGCAGGTGTAACACACCCCACTGCATCTTCATCAGGACTAACCCGAAGCGACATAATCCTAGCAATTTCTTCACATGAGCGCGCTCTTCTCTAGTGCCCCTACCTCAGTGCACTGCAACTCACGGAACGTCCAGACTGTATATTGGGTGACCTCTGGCCTTACTCCGGTTCCTTCCATGTTGCTCTGCATTTGACTCTGTTATGCTGGTGTTTTCTGTTTCCATGACACTGGTGTCCACTTTTCAGGTTGTTGGCAGCACCAAGCACTCCGTGGGGGCTGGCTTATACTCACCCCACACACATCCAGCACAGGCGTCACTGTACATGTGGCCCTGCCAATAAAGGGGCCGGGCGCACGTGCCCGTAGCCAGTTCAACATGATATGTGCATGTGTCCCTGTGGTCTTGTTGTATGCATGGGGGCACTGGGCCCTACGACATTACATTGTGCTGTGTACAGCGGACGCAGACATGTCACCGCAGGCAGCGGGCTAGAACCTGGACATGTAGCTTTGTGGTCACCCACTCAATTCGTAAGGGGAGTGGACTGTGCCGTCGTACGCAGAGCCAACGTGGGTGTGTGACTGATATGTGCGTGCCCCTGGGCGTGGTTCTGTACTGGGTATGTGCATCTGCATGTGTCTCTATGGCAGTGTGGGTCTCCTTTGTGGGGTGCATGTGGTCCCTGAAGGGTATTGGACACCCACGTATGTGTTCTAATTCGCATTCCATGGGTTGGGCAACACCCGCACCTGTTGGGCCACCTCCTTTTGGCGTTCTGACACCTGGCATTGGGGTGCCATGTGTGGGAGGGTGAAGTGTGGTGAGCCAGCCGTGATTGCGGGTGCTTCATGCTGTGTGGTCTGTTGCAGGGTCTGGGTTCTCCTCTGAGTAGCTTGTCTGCCCTGGTCCTGGTGGTGGGTTGTGTGGGATGTCCATGGGCTGTTGTAGGGCATCGGGGGTGTGGTGTTCGTCTCGGGCATCACTTATGAGTTATCTGTTCAGACCTGCTGGAGGTATTGTTTGTCCCTCTGCATTGTGAAGGGGAGGTGCATGTTGGCATTGTGTTGGCACCTTGTTCTTGTCGACATGCAGACTGTGTGACAATGTACATTGTGACTGTTTGGGCGGTGGTGGCTATTTGAGTTGGGACAGTGTACATTTGGCCTACATGGCTGATGTGGGGTTGTAGGGGTAGATGTGCATCTCACAGTTCCCTGCTCTGTCCAATGTGATTGTTCTGTTTCTGCGCCTGGGTGGACCCAGTTGTGTCCCCTGTTCTGCAGTGTGGGTGTTGCACTTTGTGCCCATTGTCATGGTATGTGCTGTGATTGCTATGTGTGTGTGCTGCAGTGTGCTACACCTCATTGTGCATGTGTGGCATTGTGCCCATCACCTCCCGGCCCCCCAGTCCCTGTTGGATCCTCACCCTGTTGTTGTTGTGTCTGGTCCTGTCGAGCTGTGTCCGTACTCCCTACTCCTTGCACCCTCTCCACACTGATGACTGTGGCCTGGCTTTCCTCCTGCTCCTCCTGTGTCACAGGACTGCCACCTCCTGTCGCCGTTGCTGCCTTCCTGTTTGTGCCTGGTTTAGGTTGTCACGTCCTGGCGGAGCCTCTTGGCCTCCTGGATTGGCCTCCTGGGCTCTGTGACTGCATTCCAGGCGGTCTGCTTGTGGGTCATTTGCTGGTAGTGTTCTGTCGCCTCCATGGCCTTGGTCTTGTTTTCCTGCGGTCTGCACCCCTTCTTCCTCTCCATTTTCTCCTTGGACTTCCCCGACCCACTTGTTCCTTGCTGGTGGTCTGTGGGGGTTGTGGTGTTCGCGTTGCCCTCTGCGCTGGGTCAGGGTGCATGGATGTTGCTACGTGCTTTGGCTTGTTTCTGGTGTGTTGTGCCTGTGGTTTTTATGGTGCAATTGCCCGCCAGACGCGTGGGAGTTGCAGGCCTGAGGCTGCTTTTCGCAGCTTTTTGTACCGCGATTGGCCTCATCGCATGATTTCTTGCGTTTGCGTTTTGCATTTTTTGGGCGTGGTGTTGATTTACACGCTGGCATTTGACGCGTTATCTGGTGACTATCGCATGGTACCGCCTTGTTGTGAATTCCACGTTGACACAGGGTTATTTTCCTGTGATAGGCTGCGTTATTGGAAGTTGCGTTACGCTACTCTTGCGGTAGTTATCACACGTTCTTGTGAATATACCCCTTAGTGCACACTCTTTACTTTAAAAACACTCTACTATATATTTAACTATATTTAGGGTATCCACTGTCCAAAAATATGTACAGTAAATTCTGAACTTAGAATATACATCAACCACACTTGAGAAACATCTAGGGCACGATTCACAAAAGTAATCTGAGACAAAATCCTAACTTTACGAATTTTGGTATTCACAGAAGGCATTTAGGAGTACTAAAGTTAGGATTTAGTCTCAGTTAGTCTTAAGTTTTGGTCTTAAGTTAAACTTAAGACAAACTTAAGTTTAACTGAGACAAAATCCTAACTTTACGACTAGGATTTTGTCTCAGTTAAACTTAAGTTTGTCTTAAGTTTAACTTAAGACCAAAACTTAAGTTTAACTGAGACAAAATCCTAACTTTAGTACTCCTAAATGCCTTCTGTGAATACTGAAAGTCATAAAGTTAGGATTTTGTCTCAGATTACTTTTGTGAATCGAGCCCTAGATCTTAAATTAAAACTATCTTCATAGACAGCTATGAACTGAACAATATCTGACAAATACAATCAGCTAAGGTTCAATATCAAGCTCTTTTAATTTCTATTTAGCATTTTAAAAATCTAAATCACTAGTACTGGCAAAAACAACAAATATATTATAACTTCTTTCTATTATTTTATTTTAATATTTAGCCACATACTTCAAAATTAAATTACAGTATATTTTTACTTACCTGAAAATAAAGTTGTGTCTTGAAGGTAACTGAATACACCAATCACTTTTAATCAACAGTCAAATGACCTCTGCTGAGTACAAGTCAAAGAGCTTCATCTCCAAACCACCAAGGGCAATCTCAAGTGTCTGAAATTATGCACATATAAGTATATGAACCCTCAAGCCTTACAGCCAATCACACTGAAGCGTTTTTTGAATTTTGAAGAGGGAAAGTCAACTATTGGTTGACCCTAATATAAACTCATTCTTGGATTCTTCACAGAAGAAATGTATCTGTTTCACAGTACATGTACTACATGTACCATATTCCAATGTAATAGTGCTGCTTGAATATGATTTTATCTTAAATAAGTGAAAAGACAAGAGGCGTTTGGCAAAACAGGAACAAGTTGATTTAATTAAACGCAGCGGCCGGGAGAGTATCGACAGAGGTGCGTCTGAAGGTAGTCTCAGAGTACAGATGTTTTGGCCACACATATATACATTTGTAGGTATAATAAAACACTTTGACATTCTTTGAAAAACATCATAGTCATAAATAACAAGAAAAACCATCTGATAAGGGGAGGACATATGGCTCTCGACCTCAGGGAGAGCTAGTGTGGGCCAGTGTGTGCATGTCCAGATGACCGGTGTGGTGAGCGCGTGATCACTTCATGTGGTGTGCAGGTGGTGTCCAGATTGGATGATTGTTCCTAACTACATGTAGCATCTACCTTTGTGGTATTTTGGGAAAGTGTGCCTTTGGCCAAATGTGTTTTATTGGGGTCAATGTCCTGGGTCCTGTTTGTGGTTTGACTACCTATCTGTGGGATCAATCAGGGTTTTCCCTGGGAGCGCGTTTGTCTTTGGGCTAAATGTAACCCCACCTGTAACCTGTCAATCTTTAGGCTTGGGTTTGGGTCGCAGGGCATGTCTGACCACTTATCTCTGACTTGGGGTTGACAAGGAGGTCATCTTGGATAAATCTGACGGCAATGATAACATTTTGTGAGTGTGTGTACGTGTAACATGGCGATCATTGATATCATACTTACCCATATTCTCATTATTATACGTACAGTGGTTACATCGAACATCAACATTGCATTCACTGATATTGACGCCATTATGCAGGCATAAGTTACAGTGTACAGAGACATTGGATGTCCTGGTATTGACATCACTGTGCGTTCATAGCTTATAGCGTATATTGACATTGCATTTACTGGTATTGACATAATTGTGCGTGCATAGATTACAGTGTAGATCAATATTGCATTTATTGGTGCTGCTGCTATGCGTGCATACATCAGGATGTACATTGCTATAGTATTTATCAATCTCACAATAGCTTGTTTAACCTTTTATTATTATATCCTTCATAATTCATCTTGACTACTTGTGTTTTACTTCTATTGCTTTATGACTAATTCACCATTTAATGGCACTGGTACTGTGGTAAACACACTCTTTTCTCTCCCTGTACAATTCGACTCATGAAACTCTTGCGAGATCGAAAGAAATACTGCATGCCAGAGACACCCAGTCAAGTTCAAATTGACTCTTATGATGGCCTCATGGGATCTTACAAGGACTTCCTCAACAAGCTTCACCTGCTGAAGTCTGTCAATGACTCCGCCAAGACTCTCGTGGGATCGTACAAAAAGTTAAAACTCAGACCATAGAAAGGCTCATACTTTTTATCAAGGAACTGTGCACCATACAGACAGTAGTTAGACACAACCTAACTCACTTTTGTAACTGCCACAAACCTACCAATTACATTTATAATTTTGCCACCCTCCCATTTTTTCTGTCCTCATATAACTCCATATTGTGCCTGAGGCTTTCTCACTCTGCTGAGCTCTTCTCTTGTGACTGAAATCTCCATACGGCACCATGGTTCGCCTCTGGATTTTGGGTAAAATCTTCATCCACTGGCATAGAGAATATGCCATTACATGTGGTATTGACAAGAATTTTGGATTTCCAAACTTGGATATAATTTGTATTGCCAACAAAGGTAGGAAATGGCATCAATTGTTACCAATGGTTGAGTGCATTTTGGGTTGTGAGTACCCAGTCCTAATGATAGTGCACTGTGGTGGCAATGACCTAGGCACAATCACGGGTGTTGCTCTTGAAAACCAAATGAAGGAGAACTTTTCTCAATCGATGTCCCTCCTTTCTCAAACTGCCTTTGTATATTCCAGTATATATCAAAGGCAGAATTGGCAATGCTCAAAAGAGGTTTGTCCTAAGATTGAGAAGTCCCGGAAACAAGTCAATTAAACAGTTTCTGCATTTTTTCGTAACCATGGAATGGGCTCTATATATCACAACATCATCCAGTTTGATATGCCAGGTGTCTATAGGAGAGATGGCGTGCATTTCACTATAGAAAGGAACAGGATCTTCCTCAATAACATCAAGGAATGCATCCAGTTCAATGCGTAGCTCAACACTCCACACTATAAACACAACAGCTCTTGTCAGAGCCACTCTATTCTTAGATAATGTAATACTTTCATGTTATTACTCCCTCTTCTTTTGAAATACTGACACCCGCAAGAGTCTCGGAAAAGCGGAGCGCCTTCTTCCACTCATGTATTTGCCTGCCTCTCACGAGAAGCTCACAAGCTCAAACATTTAACATATATTTCTTGGATAATAGCTGCACACAATACAGTGTCAGCACTACAGTCTGCACACACACAACAATGCACTGAAACGTCTCTCTAAAGTCAGATTTTCTGTACCGTACTTTTTTTTTTATATATACATGATCCCACAAGACCCCGACATGTGCGTGAGCACCCAAATGCCTCATTCCAACCATGTATTTCTCTGTATCTTGCAAGAGTCTTGCGGGATCATAACAAAATTGTAGGGATATAGTAAGATGTGAGATAAAATAGCCTCTCCACTGAGACCCATCTCTTACATAACAGGTGTGTGTAGTAGGGTGTGGGGAGATACTGGCTTTCCTGCTGAGCCCTTTCTCTGTAATGATGGGTGTGCATAGTAGGGTGTGGGGAGGGACTGGACTCTCCTTTCAGACCGCTCTCCCAGATGATGGGTGTGTGTAGTAGGGTGTGTGTAGTAGGGCGTGGAGAAGGAAAGCCCTCTCCTTTCAGACCACTCTCTCAGATGATGGCTGTGTGGAGTAGGGTGGTTGGAGAGACTAACCTCTCTGCTGAAACCTCTTTCTGTAATAACAGGTGTGCATAGTAGGGTGTGGAGAGGGACTGGGCTCTCCTTTCAAACCTCTCTCTCAGATGACTGGTGTATGTTGTAGTGTGTGTGGAGGTACTGTCTTCTCTGCTGAAACCTCTCTGTTATGACAGGTGTGTGTAGTAGGTTGTGGGGAGGGACTGGCCCCTATCCTTAGATCTCTCTCTTGGATGATGGGTATGCGTAGTAAGGTGTGGGGAGGGACTGGCCTCTCTGGCAAGACATCTCTCTATAATGCTGAGTGTGGTAGTTCCCTGGGTGGGTGAGGTCCCCGGGGAATTCTTTATTCAATATATGGGGGGACGTACTCAGCCCCACTCTCTGAGTCACTTTCAGCCCATCCCCTGGGGCCCGCCTTATTTCTCAGTTGGAGGGGGCACATGTGCTCCCCTCCTGGGCTGAATATGGCCACAGCCACCACCTCTCAAGGCCCAGCCATGATATCTGAAGAGGATTGGGGCATGTGCCTCCCCTTCAGGGCCCATTTTGACCCCGGGGCTGCCACTCCCCAGAGCCTGGCTGTGAAAAAAAGGGGGAGACATGCAGACAAATGGGAGGGGGCCACTCAGCCCCCCTCCCAGAGTCAATAATGGCCCTGGGGACCCCATCCCCCAATGCCAGTTCCAGCTATGCCCCAGGGTTCCCACCCCCAGTACATTGCAGTTTCCCTGCCCGCACTGGTGCGGGCAGGGAAACCTGTTTGCTCTTGCTTGGCGGGAGCAATTTCAAAGCTCCCACCAAGTGAGAGCAAACACTAAATCTGCTACCAGCAGGTGGGAGCATGAAAAATGCATCAGATGGATTAACGCATGGTAATTAAATATTACTTTATGCCAAAAAAAAACTAGAAATTCAGTGAAACATCCAAGGTTTACAGGGACATTGTAGTAAGGAAATACCAAGAAAAAGCTGTAGAAATTCACTGAAAAAAAAAGGTTACAGGGAGGTTATAGTTAGGAAATAGATTTTAAAAAACCTTAGAAATTCACTAAAAAAAACTAACCTTTAAGGGACGTTATAATTAGGTTCAGATTTTACACACACAAAACTATAGAAATTCAGCAGTTATATTTATCTCAAGTAACTATAACTCGTGCCCTAAGGTAACCATATCTCACGCCTGTGGCCAGGCCCTGCGGCCACCCTCCTATAAGCACCCAAGCCACGCACGGCCTTTGGCCATGAATGGCAGGTTTTGGCTGCAGGGTCTGGCCTGTGGCCTAAAACCCTATAAGCACCCCAGTCACACATGGTCTTTGGCCGTGCATGGCGGGGTTTGGCCACAGGGCCTGGCCTGCAGCCTACCACCTATAAGCTCCCAAGCCATAGGGGTTTGGCCCAGGGCTTTGCCTGCGGCCAGGCTCTGGCGCCTGCCCCCTATAAGCACCCAACCCCAAGCCACGCATGGCCTTTGGCCCAACCCATAAAGCAACCAACCCCGCGCTGCGCACGCTTTAGGAGAGAAAAGAAAAGGGGGCAAGGTAGGAATAACCTGGCCCCCTAGCCTTGGTGCTGGGGTCCCCCTGGGGCTCCGCCAGGGCAAAGAAAGCATTTAAAAATATATATATATATTTGCTGGGAAATCGCAGTAAATACGTAAAACAAAAGCAGACATTCAATGGCCACCAACACATCTAAAAATAATATGTAAAAAACTCCATTCTGAACATCGCACTACACATATTTCTATATACATACTTCTTTAAAAGCATGTTTAAACTCATATTTGTGTACTAAGTTTCTTTAAAAAACATCTTTCAGACCTATATTCTGTATTCGCGGTTATTCGGGATGTCGCGATGATGTCATTAACCGCGCCTTTTCCATAAAGTCTAAAATACATATATTCACACATTATTTCACACACTATGGGTTTCTTACAGTATTCTCTAAACTCATGTTTTTCTAGAGAGTTTCTGTAAAAAACCATCTCTAAAACCTATTTTATATTTTCGCGGTGACTCCGGAGATCGCAATGACGTCGGTAATCGCGATCCCCACGGACACGTCGTGAAAACGGAGAACAAAAGCACGAATTCAATAGCCACCACCACATTCAACAATTATAACTATATAATTAATTCTAACCATCACAGTAGATAACTCACTATCTAAATAACTCTATAAAAACATTTATCAGAATCTCAATATATCTATAACAATGCGTATTAATGATTCACTGATATATTTTTGTATATTTCCACTAATATTCATGACAACATCGATAGTCGCGATGTCCCTGCAATGATACATCGTATATCGAGTGCGATTAAAAAAATCAATTTTGGACACATAACTTTTGTCACTAATACCCCCATTTCTCAAACATGGGGCCAGAGTATCTCCACCCTGACTCCTTCTGAGGGCTTTCACACAAATGTTCAGCCCCGGTAACCGTTCCCAGCCAATTAGAGCATTCCCGTTAGTGCATGCATTTACGATTAAATCGGGAAACCTCCGCAGCCAGAGATATCACTATAATTTTAAACTTACATTTCTCAACAACTACTGAATGGATTTACACCAAATAAGCATAAAGCACTTCTTTGAACAGACATCTACCTCCCTGCCAAATTTTGTGTAAGTCCGTTCAGCGGTTCGGACTGTAGTTGTGGCTAAAGGTTCCTATGGGAATTAACATTATGAACGCATCCTTATTTTGCATCCCAAATTCTCAGTCCCCACTGCACGGATCCCCCCCAAACTTTTCATGACAATAGAACCCACCTTGACACTTTTTGGGGAAAATTTCATGAAGATTGGTCAAACGACTCCAAAGTTATAGCCAAGTAAATAAATGCTTTTCCTATGAAAACATGGTCCTACCTATAACTACCTACTGGCGACTGGCAGTAGGTAATATATATATATATATATATATATCCAAAGCAATCATGCCCTTCTTCTCACAAAAGCAGGCACCGACAGCCAGTAATCCAATCAAGTTACTTATTTCTTAGCAGCAAATGACATAGGATGATGCGTTTCGGTGGACACTGCCACCTTGATCACATGGTGCGGCCACCATTTCTTGGCATTTAAATACAACTTGGGACTACTCAGCTATGGGTAGACACAGAAGACATACTTTGCAGTGACAGCTCCGAGCAGCACAAATAATTCATCATATATATATACAATATACATATTACATTCAGCTACTTGCTGTTTTTCAATTGTGGTAAAAAGAGAAAGACTCAAACAATTAATGAAACAAAATAATAACAAGTGCAGAGTGTTGCAATACATCACGATGCAGTCCTGGAGATACATTTTATTACACACTCTGCCTCACCCAAACTCCACTAGAGCTAGGCATGGGGCATGCCCAATAGGTCTGCACCTAATTCCCTATTTTATTTGACATATTGCCATAAAAGAGATCGACATCTTTACCCATCTCAAGTAATAATTGCTTACAAAGTTGCAGATTACGGTATTTTCACAATGTGGTATTCCACAATTCTAACCTAAGTAGGTGTATACTCGTCAGTTGAATTGATTAACTCAACATGGAAGGTGCTTCCAGCTGTGCTTTGGACAAGTGTCCGAATCATGTGTCCTTCATTAATGGCGTATTTCATGTGATAAAAAATAGGGCACACCCACCATGCCTTATGTTGCCTCATGTTGCTCTCAGGAAAAATGTTCTAACTTAAAAATATAATATGAGTGCAAAATAGTGTTCAAAGCAAACCCAAGTGTAAGGGAATAGATATATATGTGCATTTGTACCACACACATATAAACCCTCTGCAGGTGGTCAACCCCTGCAGCACAGGGTACAGAAGGGATTAGGTTTGGGGGATTGTCTAAGGCCAGGCTTTAAGCCCAAGCCTCCCAGAGATCAACCACCAATGTCCATTGTCCAAGGGCCTTCAACCCCACTGTACACAGCCTTTGGCCTAGCAATTGGCCCGTCCCTGTGCCTAACCACCTAGAGGTGGTCAACCCCCAATGTGCACATCCTTTGGCTGTGCACTATTTGGGTTAGGCACAAGGCCTAGTCATTGGCCAGGTCCTGTGCCTAATTCTCCATGTCTTTTCAACCCCCATTTCACACAGCCTTCAGACATGTGCTGTTGGAGTTGGCTGCTGGATCTAGCCTTTGCACAGGCCCAGATCCTAAGCTTCGGGGATGGCCATTCCTGCCTGTGGCCAGGCCATGAATCAGATATATTGTCCACAGCATGCTTACCATCCAGGGTCTATTGTCATCCCTCAATGGTTGGTCATAGCCAGATGCATATTGCTTATGGTTTTGCACAGCCAGAGTTGGCTGCAGGGCCGGGCTTTTGGCCAGGACCTGCATCCAACCCTCAGTGGCCGGTCAATCTCTGTTGTACCTCCTGTTGTACATGGCTTTCGATTGCACTCAGAAGGCGTTGTTTCGAGTGCCTGGCCTAGGGCCTCAGCAAGAAGTCAACATTCACTGTCTTTGACACAGGGAGTTTGGCCACAGGGCCTGGTCTACTGCCTGGCTCTGTGCTTAATCTCCACAATGGCCAACCCCCACTGCCAGCAGCCAAAGGTCATGTATAATGAGGGATGTCCAAAGTGCTTGGACAAACTGCATCCAATCCTCTCAGGCTGCTAGTTGTTTATGCAGGGGTTTGCTGCAGAACCTGGCTTATGGCCAGTCCCTGCACCAAATCCTTTGAGTGGAGCAAAAACTTCACAGAGCACATCCTTTGGCCATGCACAGCCAGTGTTGACAGTAGGGATGCGCGTAACTGGCGCAATTTCTATGTAGTACAATCGCACTAAATTACCTAAATATTCTATGAGATTCTGTGGAATTACACTAGAAGATTAATTCTTCATTTAGCACCATTTTCTTAGTGCAAAAAGGCCTTTATGTCCAAAATGAATGCAAGGATGCATTTTGCTCTACGAAATATTGCTAAACGCAACAGAACACAAATAACAGCATGCAGCCGCTTGTGCTTGCTAAATGTGCTCTTGGGGAAGGATTCCCCTCCTCTACCCTTACTGCCAGCATTTAGCACTAGCATCCTAACACAAAATGCTTCCTTGAGTTCAAAATGGACGTGAGGAGGCATTTTGCGCTAAGTATATAGAGCTAAATGCAAAACAACACGAACAGCAGTGCTGCTTGTGTGCACTAAATTAATTGTTTCTGTGCCAGTTTCCCCCCAAATTACTCTTAATTACACAAGTAGGTGTAATCACGTAATTATTGGTACTTCTGCATCAAACAGTAATGCTGAATTACTGAAATTACGCTGATTAATCTGGCGTAATTAAAAATTACTTCCAGGTATATTTGACAGGAGTGCATGGCCTTTGGCCAGACCCTGCGCTCAACATCAGTGGTCATCCAACCCCACCTGTGGCCATGACCTGAACCAGCTCCAGGGTCCACTAAATACACTGAGCACCGTCTTTTCCATTCATAGTTGCACAATTAATTTTATTTGTTATTTAACTTTATTTAGAATTTTGTTAAACAGCTATTGAATTTTTAAAAAAGTTTCCAAATACACATAAGAATTAGTTTCTTTTGGGAAGAATCTGCCCCTTTTACTGGTTTGGGGGGACGCTCTGATAACATCCTATACCTTGTGTGACACTTTTTCAGGAGACAGGACTTAGGGTATGACATCCCATAACAAAAAGGTTTATTAGCTGCCAGTCATCAGACTTCTTGGATCCTTTAATATTCAAAGGTTCCACGATCCTGTATTGACCTAAAGGAAAAATGTGCTTCCTTCCAGTAGGATTTGTTTATTTTTCAAATATAGTATCATTGAAGGATATGTGGCTCTAGATCCTCAAAAGATCCTAAAAATTAATGTTTTTTTCTCATTGGCAACTATCGAACTTAACTCTCATTTGAGCACCTTTTGCCCAGTGCATGTTTCACTTTTTTCTTTTTTCACTTTTGGATTTTAAAATGTTAATTACATTAACATCAACACTAGTTTTAAAAAATTAACTGATGTAGCGGAAATCGCATTTTATTAGTAGGGGTGCATTATAATCACGTGTAGAGTGCACCTGCATATAATTCTTTTTTGTAATAACATGAAGCGTTAAGATTTTGAATTTTATTAACTCGAAACGTGATGTGTTTAGGCCATTTAAAAGTAACATGGAGAATTAACGTAGAAAGAGAATTCAACTAGCGGAAAACATTAATGTGAAGAACTTGTGTTCAGGTATTGACATGTATTCATGTACTAAAATCATTATTGATCTTGCAGTTTTAAATATAGGTGAATGCATTAATTGAATGTGCCTTATTTTCCTATGCAAATTTCTAAAGTTCATATGCTGGTTTCTTATGTTAACTGAATCTTGTAGGCCTGAAATGCATTTCCCTGGAAATTATCGCTTTAGAACTAATAGCTGAATTTCATGTGTGCTGTGAAATTTGTTCTCTCTCACGTTTTGCACTGCAGAAGCTGAAGCGCCCTTGTTAGCTGGAATAATGTCTTAGTTTTAATAAGTCAGGCAAGGAGAGAAGGAGTTACATCGTAAACTTGAGTCAATAAAGGAAGGCTGTTGTGTTTCACACATAGAAGGTCTGGGAACCAAGGTCAACTTGTTGCAACCCGATAACACCGTTATCCCATAGAAAACTACCTTTGAGATTGTACTCAGAGTAGATGGCGTGTCCTCCAAAGACTCTTGGGAAAGATACCTGTAATAATGAGATTTTAAAAGTAGGGAAAGTTCCCACTTCTTCTCTGCCTTCGGAGATAGAGCATCTTAGAGCAAGCTCTGTCTCAGTAGCTTTATGCTATATGACCCATTAACTGTGGAGAGACTTATTGGGAGACTCCACAGACTGACACCTTTTAACTTTCCTTTCTGAAGATGCCAAAGTAGGGATGTCACTTAGCATTAGAGTAGGGACAGTTTAATGCTTTTTACTCACCAAACCGTGATGCAGGGAAATTTGCACTCATGCTTTCTGATCGTCTGCATTTTGTTTCTTGACCTAATTATCTTGTTCATGCTACATCGCCTCAAGTGGATAGGCAGATTTGGCTTTATGCTGATTCCGATGTATTTTTATACGTTCATTTTGAGGTGTCTTTATGGTCAGCTGTTTTTGACATTGTAATAAATTAACTAACCTTATGGAGTTGTCGGTGGGTATTAGGTGTGAAGGAGCCGAGTCTCCTCGTTCTAGATCTGCTGTAGAACCTCGAGTCGATGGTACTTTTTCTCAGCATAAAAGCATGGGTAGAGAGAAATCGTTAGTGAGTCAATCATTTCAATTGGAATTCGCTGGGACTTTTAAGAATCACAGACTACTAAATGGGGTTAGTTGGTTTATTACAAAGCCAAAAATGACTGAACATACAAGCACCTCAAGATGAGGGTGTAGAAATACATTGAGACTAATATAAAGCCAAATCTATGAATTAAATTACGGCGGTGCAACATGCACAAGATAATAATTTCAAAAATCAGGATACAAAAGATTAAGGAACAAATGTCCAAGTTTCCCTGTATCAAAGGTTTGTGGGAATAAAGCATTAATCTGTCCCTACACTAGCACTAACCTGAAATCCCTAGTTAAGTATTTTGCAGGGCAGGATCAGTTAAGGTGTCAGCGTGTGGAGTCTTCCTCAGATGTCTCCCCACATTAGTTGGGTCAAGCAGCATGAAGCTACTTTGACAGAACTCGTTCTAAGATGCTCTCTCTTTCGGCAGAGAAGAAGTGCCAGGGCTCTTTCCCTAGTTACCATACATCAATAGCACAGGTGACTTCCCAGGATCCTTTATGGGTCATGCCATCTGGTCAGGCCACATCCTCATAGGTACTTTTCAACTGGACAGCGTTGCTCCCAAGCAGTTGTGAGATGACCTTGATTCCCAGTCTCTCTCTGGTGAGAAAGTGCAACAGTTCTCCACATCAGTATCCACAGTCAATGTATCCCCTTCTCTCCTTGCCTAACGCTTAAAACAAAGACATTATTCTAGCTAACAAGGATGCTTTTTCCACCTGCAAAAGAAGCGTGAGAAAGAACAGAATCCAATGTGCACATGAAATTCAATTACTAATTCTAATGTGAGAACTTACAGAGAAAATGCATTTCAGGCCTACAAAATTTAGCTAACATAAGAGAAATGGAACATGAACTTTACGAAGTTATATAGAAATTGAATCATGTACAGTTAATAATTTTGCCTACATATAAAATGGCACGATTAATAAGCACATTCATTAATGGAATAATTGTCTATGGCACAACACATGCGTTTCAGTTAATATTCTCTGCTAGTTACATTCATTTTCCATATGCAGTCTACACATGTGATTATAATGCACCCCTACAATGAAAAAATTGATTTTGCGCTACATCAGTCGTCCAAAGAATTCTGGATGATTTGATTGACAATAAAAAAAAAATTTCTCCCCTCTACATTTTCATGCTGCTAAAAAGAACCATCAGATTGTGACTCTAGATTAGGTCCAGCTTCAAAAAGCAACTCAAAGACTTTGTGATGTGCAGCATTTCCTAGCTTGTCAATTTCTGCTTTCTTTGCCTTGCATTCGTATATTGATGTAATTCTGGTTCATTATTACATTTCTGTACTCACCATGCGTTAATTTGCTTTGGACTGCAAATAAATAAATACATACATGCACGTGACGGTGAAACAGACTTGATTTATGGTGCTGCACAGATTCATTCACTTGCTAAATTTCATGGCGAAATAGGATTTGGAAGCAGGATATGTGAATGAGGTTTGTGAGCTGTTGCGTGGTGTTGAGAAATGACCTCGCAAGTCTCGACCCAGTTTTTACTGGGCATGTGTCAGAAGAATCATTATGAGCGCCATCCTAGACGACAATAACGTTCACATTCTGTAGCAATATCGGCGGAGAGAAATAGAACGAGTAGACACCGAAGAAGGACTATCTGCCCTCCTACGAAACTACGCAACCTTCCAAACGTAAGCCTGATGAGGTACTGTGAACTGTGCACCCGCTGTGTCCAGCGTAATGTGTAATCGTTTTATAAATAAGATTAAAAAACTATTTCCGAATTACTTTAACAGGCGCTAAGCTTGCTAAATCAGAAATATAGTTTATGTGCGGTAAGACTAGCAATGGGGGAACCTATTAGGCTTCTATAAAATACCTATTTAATCCACTTATTGAAGGCGTGTGCCAAAAATGCCTACTGTAGGTTCAGACATTTCTTCTAGTTCGTTGAAAGCCATGCCATAGCTGATGCATGTATTAACACTCAGAAGCCCAGACTTATTAACAGACTGCCATTTTTATTAGAATCTATTGCAAATTACTCATCAGAACAAAGCACAGATCATCCCCGGCACATGTGACCCAGAACGAGCTCTTTTTTATACTCTGCGCTTCTATATTTAATTGTATATAAGCATCTGTCAACAGAAGCCCTTTATTTCTCATAACACAAGAACTCTGTTTATAATGTGACACCAGCTGCTCAAGCAAAATGGGTTCTATTAGAACTAATTTAATTTTTTTCCTAAGTTGATCTATTTGCATTTTGTGTCCCCAGTCAAACGGCGAGGAACTATTTTATGCGCAGATACGGTTTCAAGCTTCACTGTGTGACAATGCTTAATCAGTGTGTACATCAGGAAGTAAACATAATCAGCAAGTAGCAATTAAGCTTGGATTTTTTTTGTAACATGAATACACCGTATGTATTATAAAGGCAATTCATTTAGAAATCTTAATTATGAATATTATGTGTTTTGTGCACGTTTATTTCACCATGCTTTAAATAAATTCACTGCAAATATTATGCTTCCCAGGTGCAGAGTTCTCTCAAGCAAAGCCGTAATTTCCTTTGAAACGCGTTTCTCGAGATCAGCTTCCTAGCTCCGAAAACTTCTTTCGGTTTACAGATGTGACGATTTTTGATTTCTATTTCAAACAAATTTATCAGAAAAAAGCAACTGTAGATTAATTAACGTTTTGACAGCAGATCCTCGAGAAGCTAAGACATATTACGAGGCTGATCTTTTAGATGAATCTATGACAAATTACTGAACAGAGCAAAAGACTTATCATCCTTGGCTGACGGGACCCAGATCAAACTATTTTTATTGTGCAATTGTTGTGATCAATTTTTCATTGTTACATGCATCTGATCTCTGTTTAGAGTAGAACAAAAGTTCTGAAATGGCGCTCGTTTCTTCACTTGGGCAAATGAAAAGAAATGTTGGTTTCGATGTACAAAGCATCACATAATCGAAGACCCTGCAACTGCAAAAATGTTGAAATGGACAAAAAGTATATTGTGAGTCGGAAATTACATTCAAACCTGCAAAGTGCACTTTGCTACCCACAACGACTTGCAATGCAAAGGGGACGTGTAGTAAATGTCCCCCTCAACGTTGGCACTCCCTATGTCTTAACACATTGCAGTGATCTACCATCAGCCAAAACATGCCTTACCATCTTCCCAAATGATCTCATTGATTTTGTCTAATAAATTGTCTCCACCTCTAACCTGCACGTATTCTTTGGAACCTGAACATAATTGCTGATGATTCATCCAAGACTCATTGCCAAAACATTATAAAAAATGAATATACTCTTGGCTTCCATCAACTAATAATATCCCAATACTTAGGGGATCATGATTTGACTTAATGTTCTCCGTGATTTCAGAACTCAGTTTAACAGTGCCCTACAACTCTTCTGGATAGTCTGTAGTTTTATCAGCTTCGTCATTGAAAGCGGCCTCTCTAAAAACCTAAATACTCTTCTGACCTAGAAGACACAGTTCATGAAGAAATGTAAATATATTCCACCCCAAGGAGTTCATTAGTAGCTTCTTGACTCATATGAATGCCATTTGATCAAACCTGATGATATGCTCCAATTATAGGGTAGACCCAAAGATGACTAATGATGTGAACCCAGATACCCTCCGTGACTTGAAACCTCAAGGCAGAGCACTGGAAAGACCCTGGAGTGAATCAAAACCATCTTCTGATTATACCAAATCAAGAATCCACTTCAGAGGATACAAATCAATGTGTGTGACAGAAAAAAAGGAATACTTCCTGTGCTACAACAAAGAGCCTGATAACTTAACTAAAGAACTCTGTGGGTTCTGAGTGGCGATAGTGGCCCTCGGCCCAATTTCAATCCTTTCAACTTTAAGCCTCTGTTTGTAACAATCTCTTATCCTTTTCCAGCCTAAAATTGAAGCTCCAATTCATCTCCTGAACCACCCATTTAGTCTGAGGAGCCCCACCTAACAGCACCTGGCTATTATTCCAAGTTCACACCAGTAACTGATGCTGATATAAATAAAGTCTTGAGATTCTTTAACATTTCAGACATCTTATGGCAGGCAGAATTTTTTTAAGTTGTTAACTTGGGTCTTTTAGAATTCCATTCTAAGAAAAGCATCCATCTCCAGTGGATCTTTTCCCTAAACCCTCAAATGCACTATCATTTGCCTAATCCTAAAAAAGTCTTAAGGAGAAGCTGGCATACTTTCTACATACAGGTCTATCTCAGGCATGGCCAGTGTGACAAATCATTTGAAACAGTGGCGATCTCTTAACTATCCTCACACATGGAATTAAATGACATTCTAAGTGGCTATGAGACAATTGTCAAAACCCGCTGTGGGCCAGTCAATGATACTTAATGTCAGGAAAGACCAATTCAACATCTGTGACCCAGTTTACCTTATGTTATGTGCATTTGTAGGGCCGCAGTGCCTCCGGATGGGTATCCTGGCATCTGGAAAAAGATGGTGCGGACCTGGCAGGAACCTATTTGAAGAACCAGGTTTTTTTTTTTGTGTGGAACTCAAGGAATGAGCAGGTGGCTCTAATGTGCAGGAGAAGGTCTTCTAGGCTTTCGGGTCCAGGTGCAAAAATGCCGCCCACAAGCTTTGGCTCTTTGGATGCAGGGGATGTGGGCAAGCAGGATGATGGCTGAGCAGAGGTTTCTGGTAGGGGTGTGGAAGTTAATGTAGCTGTTAAGGTATGCTGGGGTTTGACCGTATATGGCATTGTATGTTTGTGTGAGGAGTTTGAAAAGTGCAGTTTGTGGACTGGGAACCAGTGCAGGTCTTTGAGGCATGGGTGAGAGATTAACATTTGTGTTTGAGCCTGGCTGATGCATTTTGGATGGCCTGGAGTCTCTTGGTGGGATGTGAGATGATGCTGATGTAGAGTGAATTCCTGGTTCTACATGTGTTGAGCGGGAGCCATCTGAAGGTTTTTCTGAGGAGCTTGAGGATGTGGAAGCAGGATGAGTGGACAAGGTTGATCTGGCTGGTCACGGAGTGTTGATTGTCCACCACCATACCTAGGTTCCTGGCTTGGTTACACAGCTTGGGTGTTGGTCCTAGTTCAGCTGGCCACAAGGCTAGGGTCCATAGCGTGGTGTCTTTTTTGAAGAGCACCACATCTGTCTTTTTGGAGTTGCAGTTCAGACAGTTGGCATTCATCCAGTTGGCGACTTCAGACACGCAAATGGCAAACTTTGTTTTGGTGTTGGGGTGTCGTCAGAGAGGATGAGCTGGGTGTCATTGTCATACAAGATGATGCTGAATCTGTGGGTTTGGATGATGTTAGCAAGCTGTACCATGTAGACACTGAACAGTGTGTGGCTAAGCGAGGATCCTAGGGAGACTCCTCAGATCAAGATGGTGGAGGGGGATGGTTTACAATGTTAGGTGGACTGATTGGGTGCATCAAATGAGGAAGGAGCTAATCCATGGGAGAGCAGGTCCATGTATGCCAGTTTTGTGGAGGCATTGGATGAGGATGTGGTAAGAGACAGTATCGAGCGTGGCTGAGAGGTTGAATAGGATTAGTGCTGGAGTGTCTCCTCTGTCCATGCTGATGTTGTTTGTTGGCCATGATAAGAGCAGTTTCAATGCTGTGATTAGGCCTAAATCCAGATTGAGAGGTATTCAGGAGATGGTTGTTGCTCAGGTAGTTGGCCAGTTGTTTGCTGAAGAGTTTTACCAGGATGTCGGCTGGGTAAGGACAGGGAAAAATCGGTCTGTAGTTTGCCATAATCTTCAGCTGAGGGGTTCTTCAGAAGAGGAAGTATGGTAGCATATTTCAAGGTATTCGGGAAGGCGGCAGTAGTGAAGGAGTCATTGAGTATTTGGCACAGATGGGGTTGAGTCCTTTGGTGAAGATAAAGTGTGGGCATGGGTTCAATGGGGTGCCCGAGTGGATGGAGTGCATGGGTGTGGTGTTTTCTGTTCCACTGATAGTGGGTCAGCAGATCATAGATGTTTCTTGGATGTTTGTCTTGTCAGGTTTGAGATGCAGGAAAGTGATAAGGGTGTGTAGGTCCAGTTGGGAAGCAAAGTTCTAGTATATGGTGCTAATTTTGTTGAATGTACTTTCATTTTATTAGACATCTTGACTGCATCTGACAGCATCGTTCATAAGCTTCTCCTCAACAATCTGGCACATTCTACTGGCATCAACAGAACAGTGCTGTTGGTTTACCTCCTTCCTACAAAATGATATCCTCCAAGGGATACTGGGTTCGTTCCTCTCCACAGCTGCCAAACTCATGTGTGATTTACCTAAAGATTTGGTGCCTGCTCCTATGCCTTTCAAGATCCATATGATCTATTTCTATACAAACTGGATACCCTTGAGATTGTCTAGCACATGTATGCAGATAATAGCCATCTGCATCTATGCTATATGTCTCGTGTAACCTCATGACACACTGCCAATTAAAAGTTTGAAGTGTAGGTAGATATAAACGGTATTACAATAAAAGTGAAATCCTTCTCTCGGAGCCTATCAAAACAACCCCCTTGACTTAATCTTGGTATAAGTCAATGGGAATGTGTCCACATCCAGTGTAAAAAGCACACAACCTTGGTGTGCTGTTTGACAGTCGGTTCGCTTTCATATTTCAAACTTATGGTTATGGGATCTTCAAAACTGTTTTCTACTATTTTTATTTGCCAATAAAAGCTTTACCATTCCTTTACTTCTCTTAGAAAAATGCCCTAATAATGCAGTGGTGATCTCACTTCTTGATTATGGCAACAGTCTTTATATTGGACTCCCCAATAAATCACTCTCCAAAAACTAAAGATTCCAGAACCATGCTACTGATGTTGAATTTGACCTGAAACATAACAATTACATCACGCCTACCCTGAAGTCCCTGTATAGGATTTTTTTAAAGGAATGAATACATAGAGTGATGGTGACTTTAGTGTTGGCTTCTTGGATGATCTGTTAATTTCCCGACCACTTCCTTATAATGTTGTTCAGCCATCAAGGTGATGGGAATCAACAAGTTGGAGTGAACCAGGCAGTCAGAAGGCCCCCACCATTGGCGATCTAGGTGCAAGTGCACATATTGATCAAGGACTCCCTGAGGGAGTGTTACCCGTTGTTACAGGTTTGCCCATTGCTGCACCAGCTTCATCATTAGTGACTCTGAGTGCTATTAAAGTTACTATGGCCCCAAATGCTCCTCCATTCATAACAGTCCCCGTAATCCAAAGTACTAGTACCACTGTAGTCCTATGAATGAGACACCTAACGGTAACAAATCTCAGTGCGAGTGGCCATGTTGTGGAGGTTGAGGAAAGTTCAGAGTCAGATATCCCAGAGGAGGAGGAAACACCAGTAAGAGTATTGGATTTTTTGAAAATGAAGATAGAATTTAAAGATATTTTAAAGTGAAATCTGGTGTTCAAATTTATAAATGTGTATAACAAGGAGACATTTTTGTTCCTGTGTAGAGAAGCTGCTGTGCATGCACGTGAGGCTCATAAAGTCCTAGAAAGAATAGCAGCAGAATTTAAGGTTGATTTATCCAGGAGTCAAACTCTGCAGGAAGAATTTTAGAATGTGCATGACTTAGGAAACGCTTAAGAATATGCTCACAACTGGACTGAAATTACATCTGAGGGAATAAGCTGGGAGCATCCAAAAGTGGAGTGATGCTTAAAAGATTAAAGACCGGTGGGCTCAGAAAGTAAGGAAGAAGAAAGATAGTGATTCTGGAGCCCTAGAAGATGAAACCAGCAAAAGTGATTCAGTAACACAGAGGTTAGGGCTTACCCACTGAGAGAAGTACATGGGGGTGGATACATACATGTACATTAGGGTTGTGGTGATCTTTTCACATGTAGAAATACATTTCCAAAATGGAGAGAGATTCCTGACATTTTGTATACTCACGTTGACAGGTTAGTGAAAATTTCAGAGGTGCTTTGGGAGGATTTGACTACTTTCTTTGACATTGCTGTCCCTAATGATTTGTGAGTAAATATAAGGTATTGGTGCAATGGCCGACCACAGAGCCACTGAGAGATGCTCGGACAAATATTAATCTCCAGAGAGTTATGGAAAAGTATAATCAGATGATGACCTTTTTGAAAACTAAAGTTCCCAGAAAGAGATTGATTGGTTACAAATATCAAGAAGTACACAAGAGTCCTAATAGTCGGTTCATGCTTATCATGAAAGGCTTATGGAAGTCTTTCACCAGTACAGCAGCGTTGAAAACCAAGAGCATGGAAATCTTAGTAATTTTGTGTCCAGTTTGTTCTCGATTGTGCCCAGAGATTAACTCGAATATTCAGAAGAATGTGATCCATTGGGGTCAAAGCCTTTGGATGAGAAAATGCGCTACGCAAAGTATTACAGTAATGATCTAGAATTGAGGCAGAAGAAAATCAAAGAGAAAATCATGTTGGCTCAAATTAAATTAGAACAGAAGGGATTTAAAAACGGCCCATACTTGGCAAATACAAGTTATGGTTCTGGTGTTGGTGCTGGAATGCATGGAATTGGCTATCAAAGTGGTGGTCAGTTGATGCAGAATGGGAGTGGTGTCCAACATGGTAGAGGTTGAGGGATGTCAGTTGATCCAAACATTAGGATGGATATAATCATGTGGAAGAAGACCATGCTGTCTCATTAATATAATAAGTTGGGTCATTGGGAGCAGGAATGTAGGTTGAATCCAAATCAAATGCAACTTGATGGACAAATGCCTAATATGAATGTTATGCCAGCTCAGAATATGCAAATGCCAAGACCCCAGAAACCTAATATGTCTCAAGCCCTGTTAATGCAGGATAATTTAAATAATCTGAGATTTAATGTGAACACGAACCTCAGAGTTCAACAGAATGCCTTCACAAATTCTGACAGTCTTGAATAGTTCCCGGTCTTCAACAGTTCCAGGTTCTGATCAATTACAATGATGGTGCCTGAGAGGGGAACAAGATTGCGTGCTTGGCTCAGTCTTTGAGGTAGACCAGAGTGGCCCCCATGTCGATAGAGAAAGGAATGGCTACCCGTGTCTTTTTTGATTCACACCAGTGCTACTTGCTCTATTGTAAGAAACTGTAGAAGTCCCAAACATACCCCTCTTGGGAAAACAAGTCCAAGTTGCAGACATCTCGAATAAGTAGAGAATGAATCTTTTTTCAGTTAAAGTCCTTATAAAGACAGGTCCCCTTGAAGAGGACTATTAGTTTGTAATATGTGATTCCAGTCCAGTCTATTGGGCAGGGATCTTTTAAGTAAATGTAATTGTGTGATCTATAATACATTGGATGGTGTTGAGCTTCAGACACACAACGAGGGTGTAGATTTTAAACTGAGCACACAAAGGCCAGCCATTGGATTATTCCTGGTTTTGGCAAAAGAAGACTTGACTCCTGATTTACAGGAATCCATGAAGGAGGAAGTCTGGAATTATACTGGCAAAAATATTGGCCTGATCCAGTATGTTAAGCCTGTGAGAATAACAATAAAACAGAATGCAGAGTATCCCTGAATGCCCCAATACAACCTCCCCCAGAAGCGGTGGCTGGAATTACTCCCATAATTGAGTCCTTGTTACAGCAAGACATCATAAGAGAGATCTCAGGAAGCCTCTGTAATTTTCCTATAGTGGACCTGCAGAAACTAAAAAAAAAATGGAGAATTGTACAGGACCTCCGAAAAGTTAAAAATATTGTTGTTCCATGTTATCTTGTGGTACTGAATCCTGCTGTAACACTGTTCCAAATACCCGATGATGCCGAGTGTTTCACGGTCATTGACCTGTGGCAAGCATTCTTTTCCATTCTGTTGCATGAGGACAGTCAGTTCCTTTTCGCATTGCGGTACAAAAATAAAGCTTTGGCATTGTTCCGAGTTCCACAGGTGTATACAGATATCCAGCTGATCTTCAATCAGATAATGAAAAACAATGATGTGGAGACTCTGCAGGTGCCAGGCAACTCAATCTCAGTCCAGTATATTGATGACCTATTGGTGGTGTTGACAACGCAAGAAGCATACAGACAAGACACCATTGCCCTGTCAAACCATTTGGCTGAAAATGGACATAAAGTGTCCTCAACAAATTGCAATGCTGTCAGGAAGAAGGCCTGTATCTATAACACCATATTCAGACATGAGCCAGAAAGGTGTCTCAAGAGAGAATATCTGCCATACAGAAAATGAACCTTCCCATGATGCAGAGAGAAGTCAGGATGTTTTTGGGAATGGTGGGCTACTGTCATCAGTGGATTCCCAACGTTTCCCTACTTACAAAGCCTGTACAGAGGCTTCGACACAAGGATGGGTCTGATTTGCTACCATTAGAAAACAAATGTTTGAGAACCTTCCTCGAGCTGAGAGAAAGTCTCTGCCACACCCCAACTCTAGGAATGTCCGTCTATGAGAAGGATTTTGTTTTCTACTGCAGCAAAAGGGTTCGACCCTCCTTTGCTGTACTTACACAGAGTCATGGTAATGCTCAGCATCCTGTCACATATTTTTCAGTCAATCTTGGCTCAGTAGCCACATCATTGCCATCTTACCTAAAGGCAGTCGCTGCAGTTGCTGTCAGCATTCAACAATGTGAGGAAATAGTAATGTGCTACCCTTTTACAGTTATGGTACCATATACTGATGAAATCTTGCTTACCTGCACTTGGACGCACTGCATGACTAAAAGCAGGATGACCCATTATGAGCAGGGCATCCTCGCTGTGGGGAACATCAGAGGTGATCCTGTCTCAATACCATCACCTTGTTGCTGATGAAAATGATGTTGGGGTTGATCACAGCATATTACAGAATTGTGTACCATGCCAAGACCCAACATTTGAGATGTTATTTTGGAAGAGCCCGATTATGGTTTGTGGGCAGCTCTTGCTTAAGAGATGAAAGAGAGATTTTGAAAGCATCCTATGCCATTTGCACCAGAGAGATTTTGAAAGCATCCTATGCCATTTGCATCTTAGAAGGTGTTGTGGAAGCCTTCTGTTTGCGTACTGTAACCTCAGCACAGGTGTCTGGACTGTTCGATCTTACTAGAGCTGGCTGTGTCTCTGACAATTTAGGAGTCACCATCTATACTGATAGTCAGTACGGGTTTGGCGTGGTCCATGATTTTGGACAGTTTTGGTCCCAGAGAGGTTTTATGACGTCGCCCGGCTCTCCTAGCAGAAATGAAAATTATGTCATCGACTTACTTGGTACTCTGCAGACTCCAAGTAGCCATTGAGAAGTGTGCAGCACACAAGAGCAGACATGATTTAGTAAAAGCTAGGAAAAGCTATGGGGATAAAGTAGCCTGACACTGCGCTCTTGGGTCTTGCGCATTCAATGGGACTTTTCAAATTTTTCAAGGAATGATGCTTCTATTAACCTCTTATTGACGGTTCCTGATATGTGGGAAGTTGTCAAGAAATTGCTGGAAGAATTCCCAGAGAGTGAACTTGAGGGATGGGTCAATGCAGTGTGTGTGAAGAATCAGGAGATTTTGGTTTCAGTAGATGGAAGACATCTTTGGCTAGATTCCCTATTGTCCCCTATGACCAGACATTTTAATTGCCCCGAACATATAGGGAGAGTTGTGATGGTACACTTGTTCAAGATGCACTGGTTCAATCCCCATTTCCATGTCATTGCTGAAAACTTGCATCACCAATGTGTTACGTGTCAACGGTTAAATGCAGATAGAAGCACTGTGGTGATATTGACTCATGTATGTACATCAGGTGGTCCTTTCAATCATATGCAGTTGGATTTTGTAGAGATGCCCATATACGATGGGTTCTGATACATCTTAGTTGTGGTATGTGTTTTCTCATGCTGGGTGGAGGCATACAAAACAAAGAGTAATTGCAGTCTCACTGTAGGCAAGCTGTTGCTGAGGGAGTTGGTTCCTAGGTTTGGACTCCCAGTTTCTTTGGAGTCAGATTGCATAACCCACTTTACTAATGAGGTGATGAGGATGTTGTGTCTAGCCTTGCAAACAGATCATGGACTTCATTGTAGCTAGAGATCCGAAGTGTCAGGCATTGTCGAACAGATTAATGGGACTCTGAAGTCCTCCTTGCCAAAGTGTGTCCATCCCAAACAGCCAGAATGGGGGAGAAGAGCGTGCCCAAGTGTCCCAAAGTGAAGCTGGGATGTGTGTTGAGCCTGTGATAAATGAACCACGAGTAGCTACAGTGAGCCAACCTGAAGAAACTGTAAACAGCAACTGAGACAGTGAAGAAGGGCCAAGCAGTGCAGTCAGAAGCGGGCCAAAAAGTGAAGACTGGGCAAGGAAGTGTGAGAGACTAGGAGCTGTGGTGTTAGTGGAGCACATCCCAGGGACTGTCCATGAAGAAACAGAGACCAATGAGCAAAGTGACACTCAGTATGAACAGTCAGTAGTCAGGTGATCAAAGAGAACACGGTGCCTAGTTGAAGGTACTCTGCTCCTGAATGGGTCTACTTTGCTGAGAGCAAACCTGACAAAGGGATCCCATCAAATTGTAGACTAAAGAGAAGTGTTTGGAAACCCTCTGTGAATAGGGCTACAACAGTGAATATTGCTTGATTTTGACTTTACTGACTTAATCCAATCCAAGTGAACTGTACAAACTGAACTTTGTTGTAACTTGTTGGAGTTTACTATGGCCCAGGCTTCTGTAATAGAGTAGAGTTGTCACTTTAGAAGAAGCTGATGTAGGGTAGGGATAACTTCTGAAGATAATAACATTTCCATTCTCATCTTTGAACCCATCAATGTTTTGCAGATTTGCACAGTAGCAGATGACAATTAGAAATTTCATTTGCCTTTGATTTTTGCATTCTTGAAACCTGGCTCTCAAGAAATCATGGTGTCTACTTCACCAAAAACATGTGGGGTAATACTAATTTTAGTGCTAGATGTTTTAGTATTTTTCATGATCTGCCAATTGGTGGGCTTGAATTCTCCTGTTGAGCATGCTTCCACTGTAGCTACACCTAACACAGCTCACCTAGATGACCATTATAGCTTTAAAAAAATTATTTTGCATGGAGAAACTTCCCAAGGGAATTTTACAAATAATGTGTTCTTTAATCTGTCGCATGAATATTCAACAGTAATGCATGTGTGTGACTGTTATATTTGTACCAATTTGCCTATATCCACTGCAGAGGGAGGGATTTACCATCACTTTCCTCTTACATATTCCTTTTCCTGTAATATAATGCTTAGTCCTCTTTATTATCAGGGCCACTTTGAATATTATTTCTCAAATTTAGACCTGGTTCTTGACCAGGTGCCTATCTACAAACATTTTAATCCTCATTATAATGCTAGATATATGTATGCTGTGTGGCATTTATTTAGATCTTTGATGAAGATTGACGTTTCTGGTGCTCAGAAGGCAGGGATTACATTTAAAATGTCTAAGCTGAAAAAGAGTTTAGTGAAAAATTGAAGGAGCTAAGGCAAGGACTTAAACGCAAAGCTAAGACAGAACCTCAGGGTGAGTGTGGAATATAGATTAAAGGAGGGTAGAGTACACCCAAGGTTGATCTTGGATTGGCAAAAGTCAACTCCTGAATCCAAAGCGTATTATTGTTACTGTCAGGAATGAGCAGAGCTGCTTTTTGATCATAGAAGTTACTATGATGGTAAACTCAGGAGGGGCATGCAGGCCCCTACAGCCTCTGCAGTTCAGGTGAGCCTCCAACCCTCCAGGGGCTTCCCATTCCTCTAGGTGGTGCTCCATTCAGCCCAAGGGAAGTGAATATCTGTGAGAAATGGAGACTACAGGGTACCTAATCACATTCTACAGGGGGGGGCCCTCAATTTGCGTTACACCAGTGGGTCTTCCCACCCGAATATCATAAAGAAATATGAGTAAGTTGTTTACATGGGTGTCTAATGTGCAATATGCCAGAGGTAGCAGAAGTATCATCAGTCAATCAATCAATTAGGATTTTTTAAAGCGCGGCTAATCACCCGATAGGGTATCCAGGCGCTTGAAGGCCTCGGCGGCTTATTCGAACAGCAAGGTCTTGAGGGCCATTCAGAATCCAGAAGTGAGGTGATGGTCTGGAGATGCAATGTGGGAGAAGGAGCATCCTCAACTTCTGCTTTGGTAGGTATGGGGAGTATGGGCAAGTGAAAGGGAGGTGGAGTGTAGTCTTCTCGATGGTTGGTGGAAATGCAGATGGTGGTTAATGTAGGTCAGTCCGTAGTTGTGTACAGCCTTGTGTGCATGGGTAAGCAGCTTGAATTGGCATCTCTTCTGTACGGGGAGCCAGTGGAGTTTCCTGTGGTGGCGTGTGATGTGAGTTTGTTGGGGAAAGCCGAGGATGAGTCTGAGTGTGGCGTTCTGTATGATCTGAGGTCTCTGTAGAAGGTGTGGGGTAATTCTTCCATAGAGGGCATTGCGGTATTCCAGTCTGCTGGTGTTGAGGGCTTGTGTCACGGTGCGACTCGTGTGTAGGGGTAGCCACTTGAAGATCTTATGTAGCATGCACAGAGGGAGGAAGCGGGCAAAGGAGACGGCATTGATCTGTGATTTCATGGTTAGCTTGTTCTCAATGATGACTTTGAGGTTTCAGGCATGGTTGGAGGGAGTGGCTACATGTCCTAGGTCTGATGGCCACCAGGAATTGTTCCATGTGTTGCTGCTGTTGCCAAAAATCATTACTTCCATCTTGTCTGTGTTCAGATGCAGGCAGTTGCTCTTCATCCAGTCTGCAATGTTTGTCATGCATCTGTGAAAGTTGGTTCTGGTGGTAGTGGGGTCATTGGTGAGTGAGAGGATGAGTTGGGTGTCATCTGCGTAGGAAATTGTGTTGAGAGTGACCATGGGATCTGACGATGATGGAAAGTGGGATCATATAGGTGTTGAAGAGCGTGGGCTGAGGGATAAGCCGCAGGTGTTCTCCTTAGGTCTAGAGGTGAAAGGTGGGAGGTGGATCCTCTGGGTTCTTCTGGTGAGGAAGGAGGTGATCCATCTGAGTGCATTCCCTTGGATGCTGATGTGGTGGAGTCTTTCAATCAGTGTGTGGTGGGATACGGTGTTGAAGGCTGCTGAGAGGTCAAGGCAGATCAAAGCTGCTGTTTCTCCTCGGTCGAGGAGGGTTCGGATGTTGTTGGTGGCTGCCATCAGGGCGGTTTCAGTGCTGTCATTGCTGCAGAAGCTGGATTGGAAGGCTCCAAGTAGTTGGGTCTGCTCCAGGTGTGTCATGAGTTGATTGTTGATGATCTTTTCCAGTACTTTTGCCAGGAATGGGAACAGGGATATTGGCCGGTAGTTTTTGAGTTTGCTGGGGATGGCAGAGAGTTTTTTTAGTATTGGTCTGACTTTGGCATGATTCCCGGTGTCGGGAAATGTTGCAGTGGTGATAGAGGTGTTGAGTAGGGTGGTGAGTTCCTGGCCAATCATTTGTTTTCCAAGGTTGAAGATGTGGTGTGGGCATGGGTCTGTAGGAGCTCCCAAGTGGATGGATTTCATGGTGGAGGTGATGTCCTGGGTGAAAAGGATGTTCCAGGTGGTCAGTGTGTGGTTCGTGTCGGTTACGGTAGTGGTGTATCTGTGGAGGAAGTCCCTAGGTGTGGGATGGGTTTCGAAGTTTCTGTATATGGTTGGGATCTTGTCAGGGAAGAAGTGGGCTAGGTTGTTGCACAGCTCCTGTGAGGCTATGATGTTGTTTTCGCTTGCAGCCGGGTTGGAGAATTCCTTAACAATGTTGAAAAGTTCCTTGGTGTTGTTGCCACCAGTTTTAATATGTGCAGCAAAGGCTGTCTGCTTTTTTGCCCTCAGCAGGCGGTGGTAGAGGTAGAGGGAGGTCTTGAAGGCTGCCTTGTCTGAGGTGTCGTCGATGGTGCACCATCTCTTCTCCAACTGTTTGCTGTCTTGTTTCGCTGTTCTGAGTTTTTGGTTGTACCAGCTGGCCTTTTTGGAGGATTTTTTTCTGGATGTTGCTCTTGATGGGGACAATGCAGTCTGCACAATTGGTGATCCATGCATTGAAGTTTTTCACTCCCTGTTCGAGGTTGGTGGTCGTAGCAGGGTTGGAGGTGTTGAGGGCATTTGCCCAGCTGGCCTCTGAGATTTTTTCCCATCTTTGGTGGGGGCGTTTGTCATCTTGGGGGTAGCGGTGTGTGGGCTGGAGATGCTGAAGTGGACAATGGAGTGATCAGTCCCTGTGAGTTCTGTGACATGGCTTTATTTGACACAGTTGGTGGAGGTCAAAATTGGGTCCAGCGTGAGTCCTGTGGTGGTGTAGGGTCGTGGACAATCTGGGTCAATCCGAGGCTGCTCATACTGTCGAAGAGGTGTACAGTGTTTTTGTCGGTGGGGCCATCTATGTGGTAATTTAGGCCACCGAGGAAGGTGTAGTCCTTGGAGTCTAAGGCTAGGGGCACAGTGAAGTCTGCGATGGTGTTGTAGTAGCTGAAGAGTGGAACTGGGAGTTGGTATGTGAGGGTACCTCTGATGGTTGTCTTGTACGCGTGGAGCTTGAAGTGGAGATGTTCCATGGGGTGGTGGTGTTGTTGATGGTGGTGGTACACTGTACGGTCTCTTTGTGGATGATGGCTGTTCCACCTCCCAGCTTGGGTGCGGTCCTGGTGAGTGATTTTTTATCCACCGGGTATCGCTGAGTCAATGTCTGGGGCAGATGTGGGTTGAGCCAGGTCTCAGTGAGAAAGATGATGTCTGGTGCGAGGGTGGCAATGAGGTTCCATAATTCAGTGGAATAATTGCATAGTGAGGATGTGTTGAGAAAAGCGCATGTGAGTTGGTGTTTTTGTTCAGGTGGTGCCTGTGGTGTGTTCGGGGTGGGGCTGGTCATTGGGTTGGTGTGTGTGCAGTGGCAGGTGAAGTGGCAGTGGGTGCAGGTGAAAGGCCCTACAATGGCGCGTGGGTCAGCGCAGTGGCAGTGTTTGTTGCGGTGTCCGTGGTCGAGGGCTTAGAGCTCAGCAATGGTGTATCTTTCGGGCTGGGAGGGCTAGGGGTCATGGCACTGGGCGTGGTCTAGGCACAGAAAGGTGCAGACAGGCTTGCCTTTGGCATGCCTTTGGTGCGCAAGTGGCACGCCTATTGGGCACATCCGCTGCACTGTCGCTCTGCAGGCTGCATTAAGTAGGTCCTGGGTTGGGTGGGGCTTCTGTTGGTGGGAAGAACGGTGAGTGGGAAAACCCAGTTGGGAAAACCCCAGCAGGAAAACCCTGGCAGCTGCAGTGTCACTGGATCAGTCTGGAACAAGCAGGAAGTGGCAAGCAAGGTGTCCAGGTGCCTACTCACATACCCTTTGCCCTCAATGGCATCACAGGAAGCCACATCATGACATTTGACCCTCAATCTTCTCAGACAGTGAAGTCACATGCCCTTTGTGCCTAATAGCATTACAATTGTTGACATCACTGAAGTAAAGAATACAATAATAAGCTGATGCTTGATAATAGCAGAAGAGTTACTAATACTTATATATGTCTATTATAAATTCTATCAATATTTTACAGAGGGTTTTGCCAAGATAGACTAGGGTGTCAAAATGCAGTTCTCTTTTTTCTCTTCTTATTGACAACTAAAATAATGCTCCATTCATAGAGAGGGATATACTGCCAAAAAAAAGAAAACCACTGAGGACCGAAAAATCTATACCACAATCTGTTATGATTTATTAGTTCCACCCATATACACCTTATACTGAACATTTACTGATAAATCAAAGCTAGTCACACTAAAAGAGACTTAAAAAATAATAGTAATTAGGGTCCTCAGTATTAATTAACGTAGAATGCAACCAATGTCTTGAGTATGAACCATATTTTTTGCTTAAAATATTCATAAGCATTATTAATGCGTTTTGATTTATGATTGCTTGTGAGGCACTACTACTCATATGAGGCGTATAGATAAAGGTTTTTTTCAAGCACATAATGTTTCACAAAATTAAAACTTCCCAACACGTTGTTCAAAGTGTATATTTTCCCACTGAAAAATGGGATTGAAAAACATACATAAATGTCTAATGATAGATGATAAAAACTAGTATGTAATTCTACAATAATGCATTAGCTTTCTATTCAAAATATTGAAAACACATGATTTATGGTATGTGTTTTTTAAATCGAAGTGTAACCTCCGGATATTGCACTGGTGAACATATATCCATTTTCTTGGTTGCAGGATAGCAATATTTTTTATTTATTTAAAAGAGCGTCCATTGCATTGCTGAATTTATTTATGTAACAGAACTGAAAGTCTAATGCCTTCGGCCACATTAGCAGCTACAGAAAGTAACAAGTGCTCATGAGGACCATCTTTCCCTTCTGGTTTTTGGTACTGCTTTTGCGATCTCGAAGCCAATTGTCGCAAGGACAGTGACAGGGGTAGTGAGGGGCAATTCAGGGGTGGCAGCTGTTAGCTATGGTGACTCCATTAATGTCCTCATGGCACAGAATTACAGGCCTTGCAAGAGCTAAATCCCAAATCATAATGCACAAAAGTGACACTCTGGGTCACAATTGACTTTGCGACTTACACTGTCCGCATTGCCAATCCTTGTGAATAGCAAGTAAAATGTGGCAGAAAAATGGGAGTCCCACCCTCACTTGCAACCTAGAAGGCTGTATATCAATTTTTGTAATCACTCTCGTGGTTGTAAACCACTGTCTGGTTATCCACTCCTCGAAGCAGGCAATCGCCTTTTGTAAAGTGTAAGCTTTCTTTGATGGACAAACTTTACTTTGTGAATGCCACCAGTGGGCATTGGAAAAAAGCAGACAGTGGTTGATGATGGTGGTGCTGCACGCTCTACCTCAATTTCTCTTTGTATTCTATTATTTCTCTTTTGTTAATTGGAGCCCCCGTCGCATTATATGTAATAATCAAGTATAAACTACAAACATCCTGAGAGACACATTTTAAAAACAAACAAATAAATGCAAAGGAAACAGTTACATTGGTTATCAAGTAAGCCCCCAGTGTGAAGCACCTACATTTATGCTCCACTAATACTGCAAATGGTATTACCAATACCAGGAGTGTTAGTAATTCTGGGTTTCAGTATTGCCAAGTGATTCAGGGCTCCATGTATCATTATTCCAAATAGCGGTTACCTAATTGCGATATTCTACGAATCGCAATTAAGTAATCGCTATTCCTAATGTATGAAACTCTTTTGAGTTTCATTAGCGATTCCTAATGGGTCGCAAATAGACCTACCTCTTGCATATTAATAAGTAAGTCACAATTCGCAACCCATTAGGAATCAATGCCATCACAGGGATGGTGGCCTGCTGAGATCAGCAGACCACCATGTCTGTGATTGCTTTTAAATAAAGCAGTCTTTTTTTTTTTTCAAATGAAGCCTGTTTTCCTTAAAGGAAAATGGAATGCATTTAAAAAGAAAAAATGAAACTTTGCAGTTTAATTTCTTAAGAACAGGCAGTGGTCCATGGGACCACTGCCTGCTCTTAAAAAATATTTGTTTTCCATTCTCAAAGAAGAAGGGACCCCTGGGGACTCCTTCCCATTTGCGAATGGGTTACCACCTCATTCAAGGAGTCAGTAAAATATGTTTTGCGACCATAATTCAGTCGCAAAACATTCATTCATCCCATTCGGATTCGGTATTTGAAAGGGACTCCCTAAACACACCCCTTCCAAATACCGAATCACAAACACAAATTGATATTTGGTAAATTGTTTCCGAATAGCAATTTGTGTTTCATACATATTTTAAAAGCATTTTTGCAGTTGATTCTGACAGCAAAAATGCTTAATTTCTTAAGTTCTCTAAGGAATGTGGAATAGCAGCAGGGAAATGGTGCTAGTGCACTGGTTTATGCATGTGAAACCACAATTCCAGGCTTTTTTCCTATGACAAATTTGCCAAGGTGTGACCTAAATGATTTGCACCAGAAATGTGATTTCACTGCCTCTGGTAATAATGTAAATCGTGTAATAACTATCTGGATGGAAGCTGGTGCTTCCACCCAAACCATTATGAAGGACAAACTTATTATTAAGGCCTTAAACTTATTCCATCACATCTCAGCACAAGGCTTGGGCGTAATTTCAATAATACCGGAGGAATTGAAGTCATTTTGGAAATTCTGCATTATTCTTTGATGTGGAATTACTGATATTTACCTGACTACTACTCTTCGTATGATTAAAAGTAATTTTGAGGAAAAAATGCTAATGCAAGGGTACAGTTAGCAAGTGCGAGTGTTCGCTCATTCTTGCAATTTGTGTTCTGCTGTATTTAACCCAGTTTCTTAGCACAAAATGCATCCTCACGTCCATTTTAGATGTGAGGGTTCATTTTACTCTAAGAAAATAGCGATAAAAGTTGGTAGTAAGTTAGAGGGAATCCTACCACAAGAGCACATTCAGTGAGCGCAAATGGGCACTCATGCTTGCTATTCGTATATAGTTGCATTTAGCAATATTTCTTAGTGCAAAATGTATCCTCGCGTCCATTTTGGATGCAAGGGGGCATTTTTGCACTAAGAAATAGCGCTAAACACAGAATTACTCTTCTTGCAAAATCCAAGCATAATCCTGGGGAATTTTTAGGTAATTACGCTACACTGAATTATGTGAGCTATGCCCACTCCTACTCATCACTATGTCTATAAAATTCACTTTTATATCTTTTACATTTAGTTTTTAATTCAATGTTCTCTAAACTGCCCAAACCCAAAAAGGATTTTGAGACTGAAAAAGTAGTCAAAAGAAATTACATGCTTCCTAGTTACCCAGAACTTAGCTTGAACTTAATTCCACTTTGTGAAGGCAGATGGCCCGATTTCCTAAGAAATCAGTAAATCTACACCCAGAGTGATATCACCTAACATGGGTGTAGTTATACTCATTTTCAATTCACAAACATTTCCATTTTGTTTGTGGAATCCTATAGGGTTCCCAGAGTACTTTTGGGAATCTTTTGTGAATTTCTTTTTTTCTTGCAAATGTATACAACATGTATATTTTGAATGAGAAAATTTACAGCACACGTTTAAATGCTCTGTTCTTCTTATCCAAAGGAAAAATCCTTTCTCAAGGAAGAGGCCCTCCACCTATCAGTTTTGGTGGTGTTCTTTTCCCTTTCCATAATGGAAAGGAATTTACTCAGACTCTTGTCAAATGTTAAATTGAAGCTTTTGGCAAGGTGAGAATATGACACAGAGGGGGTTGTGAGTGGCCAAAGAATTGTATGTTTTCAGGTGCTTGTGGGAAAATGAGTTATTAGTTGGGGAGGATGTGAGTTCTATCAAAGTAATAAGTCTCACAATCCTGTCAGAACAAACACACAGTTTCAATATTTTAAACCTGTGCTCAACCTGTGGTAGCCATGGCACAGAGCAGATAGGCTTAATTTATGAAAATGTGCATAGTTTTTAGTAACACTCAAACTGGCAAAAATTCAAAACACAACTCTATAAAAATCCCATAACCAATTTCTAAAAGTTAAGAAAATAAGAATGACACCATAATCATAAACATTAAATTAGGGTAAGTAGGGAGATGAATTTCCTAAGGTTTTAAGCTAAACGTGCCATAAAAAAGAAAAGCACCAACCACAAATCACTGTTTACAGTCGAACGGGACCCAGGTGCAATTTCTGGCCAACCGTGATGGAACACCTGTCAGATACACCAAACAGGTTGTCCCAGTCATAGTTTCTACCTGCTGACTTAGTGGCAGATTTAATTCTTGGCGGATGGAGTAATCTCTGCTAGCTTGGCGCAGTAATTAGCATCCGCCAGGCTGAGACTACTCAGCCTGCCAAATTTAGAAATGGCTGCCAAGTTGGCAATAATTTCTAAAGCACTGGCAAGCACCACCATCGAGGCGGTGCCTGTCAATGCTGTTTACAGTTTGGTGCAAGGCTCCATCAAGATGATGGTGCACTGCAACAAACTGGTTTCTGTTTTATTTTCAAAAAGAAAATCCCAAAGCAGAATTTTCTTTTTGAAAAGAAAAAAAAAATGCTCCCCTTGCCATCGGAGTCCTTTCCCATGGAGAGGGGAGCAGTTAGCAGTTTACACTGGCCCTTACTGCCAGGGTTTTCCTTGCGGCGAGGATCAGTGAAAACTAACTTCTAATTCTGCCAATCTAAAATTGGATGGGTGGAATTAGGGGTTTGCCTCTCACAGCCCTTACTCTGCAGGGCTGACTGAGGGGTTTAATAGTGACAGAAACTAAGTAGTCTCTGTGGTGTTTAAACCTATGGTCCATCTGCATTTAAATTTGCTGGGGGACCATTATCTTGGTGGAAGATTATCTATAGCCCCAAGATATAAATCATCCCCTAAGTCTTTATTATGGAAGTCGAAATCCACCAAGGTTGAAGGCTGTATCTGAAAAAATTCCTTCAAATGTGGATAGCTGCTGGACGAGCTCACTGAAACTGTTTGTTTTGGTGGGTAAATCTCCAAGTTGGAAAATTCACCTTTTGAAAATACTTTTTTTGCTCCTTCGCCCAGTCAAGATTTCTAACTTCAGACTTACGTCTCTTTTTTGGAGCTGAAAATCTTTCAGCAAGACAAGCCTGAAGCTGTATCCACTGAATATTTCCATAAACTGACCTACACACAACCTCTTTCACCATACTGCCTAATCTTGAAGCTAGGTTTGTGGTTTTTATACATTCTTATTTCCCCTTTTGACGCCCTCCTAGGGAAGTTGCCTAATGAGTCATTGCAGGGAAGGTCCGTCCCTGCTAACCTTTGAGCCTGTGCTGAGCAGATTTCACCAATACTCCTGTGTGGAGTTTGCTTACCTTATATGCTGTACTAAGGCATAACTTTACTACAGAGCAACTGAAGCTTCTGACGTAGGCCCTGGATTTTACAGCATTTTCTTCTAAACTTTACAGTGATTTGAACAAAGTAACTCCCTTGGTGCTAAAGCAGCCACTTTCAAACTCCACTTTTTGCTCAATAAACTGTTGTAAGGTGTGTCCACCAACTAAAGGCTGGAGATAAAGAAAAGCATTACGAAAAGCATATCTTTTCAATTTTCTATTCAGTTAAATTGTATTGGAATTTAATGTCATCCACGAATATGCAACTGTGAGTTCACCTTTCTGGTGAAGGTTTTTTTGTAACAAGTGGAAATGATCCCTGGATCAGAGTATTGTTTGCCCTGTGTGCTACGGGCAGATGAGACACTCCTACATTTCTTTTACTTTTGTCCAGGTTACTATCGCCCAAGGAAACAATGGATAGTCCCTATTTGTAGGCAGTTTGGCACTAGGCAAGATCACACTGTATTCAGATTGTTGTGTATCGATATCACAGAGAAGATTGTGGGGGATATTCTCAAGAACGTGTGTTAACTATCGCCAAATTCGCTTAACGCAACTTCTCACATGGCAGTCTATTGCGGGAAAATAACACCGTGTTAACGCAGTATTCTCAACCAGGCGGCACCATGCGATTGTCTCATGATAAAGCGCCAAATGCCCACGTAAAAATGTACGCAACGCCGAAAAAATGCAAAACACGAACACGAAAAACCGGCGATGTCCCCAATGGCGATACAAAAATCAGCGATAACCAGCGACAGGCCTGCGATTCCCACGCGTCATCTGTGAGAATGCACTATAAAAGCAGAGAAAAAAAAAGATTAAAAAATGTAACTGCGTAGCACCATGGACGCACCCGGACCGAGTGCAGAGGACAACGCGAAACCCACAAGCCCCACAGACGACCAGCCAGGAACCCCGGGGCAGGGGAAGGGGAAGGAGAAGAGGAAGAGGAAGACGGGGTTCAGTCCGCAGGAAAACTGGATCATCTTCACGGAGGTGACAGAACACTACCAAAAAACTGTACGTCAAATCCACTGTGACATCGGCAACACAACCGGAAATATGGCAGTCCATCGTGAACAACGTGAATGCAGTCGGAATGTTGAGGAGGTCAATGGAGGAGGTCAAGAGGCGCAGGCATGATGTGAAAAGCCAAACCAAGCAGAAACTCGCTGCCAACCGGAAGGCAGCAACGGCGACTGGAGGTGGGAGTCCTGCGCTACAGGAGGAGCTGGATGGGCTGGAGGAAATGGTGGCCACAGTCATCAGTGCGGAGACGGTGCAAGGAGTCGGGGGTCCGGACACTGCTTGACATGACCTGACTGTGAGAAGTTGGCCTGGTATATGCTGTCCACTAATTCTAGTGGGCACCTTGCACCAGTCCAAACAACCCTTATTGGAGATAGGTTAAAGACAACTGTAGGAAGGTGGAATCTGACTATATGGTTGCCCCCACTTTTTTCCTGGTGTTTTGCTGGTTTATGACTTAGTTGGACTGGGATCCTGCTATTCAGGGCCCCAGTCTATCTGCTTCCTCTATAAAATGGTTTCCATGTGCCTTAGGCACATCTCTGATTGAAATCTGGAGTGCCCTTGTAAGTCCCTAGTATATGGTATACTATGTACCCAGGGCATAGGTACCTCAGAGGCCTACCAGGGCTGCAGCATGTATTGTGCCACCCCTGGAAGGCCATCCAAAGGACACCACAGGTCTGCTACTGCAGCCTGGGTAAGGTGGTGCATGCACCCCTTACTGTGATATAGGCTACCTATATCACTACATACATACACACATATAAACCTATAAGTCACTCCTATGGCAGGCCTTATCAATCCTGAAGGCAGAGTGCGTGGTTCCTATGTGAGAGGGTGCCCCTGCATGAGCAGGGCCCTCTGCAGCGTTCGGAGACCCTTCTCTGATGCTGTTTGTAGTGCAGCCTGACCATATACTCTTAAGCGCATAATAACCTTGCGCTAAATGCTAACTTTGGGATGGCTGCACGGAAACATGTCGTGTTTGGTGTCAAACATCTTGGAATACTACCCCCCGCCAGTTCTGGCGGCGGGGTAGCATTCCACCCTTCTAGAAGGAAAGACATGTACACACCGGCATGCCCGGTACTGACTTTCCAGAGCCCTGGCATCACAAAATGGATGCCGCTGCCACAGACACGAGTCAGGCCTCCTGCTGCTGACCGAAACTCCGGCAGGGGAGGCCTGGACAATAGGTTTCCAGTCCCAGGGAGGTGTGACCACCTCCCCAGACAGGATAGTGTGTATTGGGGCTGGGCGGGAGCACTCTCTGGTGCTTGAAGTCCTGCACTGGGGGCACACTTGGTGTCCCTGTGCATACCCCAGTTCAAACCGGCTCAGGGGCTTCCAGCCCCTTCTCTGGCGTGAAACTGGACAAAGGGAAAGGGGTGTAACCACCCCTCTGCCCTGACCCTCCCATAGGTGGGGTCACAGAGTATGTCCAACCCCTTACCTTAGTATAAGTAAGGGAACCCAGTCCTTAGGACTTTAGATTTACCTGGACGAAACTCTGATACAGAATCCTGGACCTTCGACGCTCTACTTTAAAGATTAGAGGACTGAAGAATCTCCCTTGGGGTCAAGGAGTGACTCCCCTGCTTGGCAGGCACCAAAGAAGTAATTGTCCGGTCTGCATCGCTGAAGCTCCCGTCGGACGCCGAAGTCTTTGCATCACCAGAGGTAGATTTCTAGACTTCCCCGAGACTGCCCTGAGTCCCCAGCAAAGCTGAGGCCCGTAGCTGTCGTAGGTAACGTGGAACCATGACCCCTGGACACCGAACGCATTTGCAAGTGCATCCTCTTCTGAGTCTTCCACGAAGTCATGCTTTGGGCTCCGAGTAGCCCCAGCCTCCAGCACCAACTGCACCGAAGATCACTGGCTTCCACTCCACGAGTGTCCTGTGAGCCAGCTCCACGTGCACCGTCTTGAGGCTCCTTTGCGGTCGCTAGTCCGTTGGCTAGTAGGCCCTCCCGAAGGCCAATCTTTTTCTGCTTGGGCTCCCTGGTTGCTCCAGTTGTGCCCTGACTCATCCTCACTGGGTGAGTCCCCCAGACCTTGCTGGTCTGCAACATCGTCCTTCTTCGCTTTCCACAAGACTTGCCGTTGCCAAGGCTTGTTGGGTCCAATCCGGTCGCCGACACCCCTGCAATCGACAGACGTCATGGGACAGCTCGAATCCAGCTCCTGGTTGTTGTCGATGCCTCCTGGACCTCGTGGCTGAAGAGTCAAGACAATAGTCAACCTACCTGAAGCACTCGACATCGGTGGGCATCTGCTCATCGCCTTCCTGGTCACTGGCTAGTGACCCAGACTCTGTCCCCTCTGCTTTCAGGTTCTTCAGATCTTCGATCCACCTTTGGATCCACCCGAACACTTTCGACTTGGTCGCCAGCAGCACTTTGCAGCAGATCGCCATAGAAAGCGACGAAGAAACCCGACCCCGAAAGACACCTATGCACCCGGCTTCCCTGGGTGAGGTAACTCGAGTACTCCGGTGCTCCCGTGGGTATAGACACTAGAACAGCCTAGTTCTCAAAGGGTTTGCTCCAAGTCCTCCTCTAAGTGTCCCTTTCTCTTAAATTCTAATCGCGACTTTCCCCATAGAAGTTAACGGTGGTTCGCGGTTGTGTTCATACACTGCACGCGTCCCCGTGGGTCCCCTGTGTCACTGCCTTGGGTGGTTCCTTGTGGTCCAAGCACTTCTACAGGCTCTAGGCCTTGTGTCTAGCTCAGTCGTGGTTCTTATACCACTTTATTGGTATATGGTTTGGTACGCCCTGGGGCTCAAACGTGTATTTGTGCTATTACTGTAGATAACTAACTCGTAACGTATGTACTTCGAACTCTAGCCTCATAAAGAGACTAGAGGGGTGTGTTTAGTAATAAATACATATATTTTGAATATATACCTGGTGTGGTCCTCTTTCATTTGGTCACTCAAGAGATTATAGACTGGTAAAACAAGCTGCTTTACATTCCTTCAAGACTTAGCCTGAAGGCTGCTCTCCATAGCTACCACTAGGATAGCTTTCAATAAGGGTTGTCTTTAACCTATCTCCAATAAGGGGTTGTTTGGACTGGTGCAAGGTGCCCACTATAATTAGTGGACAGCATATGCCAGGCCAACTTCTCACAACAACCTTTATTGAAAGCTATCCTAGTGGTAGCTATGGAGAGCAGCCTTCAGGCTAAGTCTTGAAGGAATGTAAAGCAGCTTGTTTTACCAGTCTATAATCTCTTGAGTGACCAAATGAAAGAGGACCACACCAGGTTTATATTCAAAATATATGTATTTATTGCTAAACACACCCCTCTAGTCTCTTTATGAGGCTAGAGTTCGAAGTACATAAGTTATAAGTTAGTTATCAACAGTAATAGCACAAATACACGTTTGAGCCCTAGGGGCGTACTCAAACCATATACCAATAAAGTGGTATAACAACCACGACTGAGCTAGACACAAGGCCTAGAGCCTGTAGAAGTGCTTGGCCCTCAAGGAACCACCCAAGGTAGTGACACAGGGGACCCACGGGGGACGCATGCAGTGTGAGAACACAGCCACGAGCCGCCGTTGACTTCTATGGGGAATGTTGCGGTTGGAGTTTTAAAGAAAAGGGACACTTAGAGGAGGACTTGGAGCAAACCCCAATTAGAACTGGGTTGTTCTAGAGTCTATACCCACGGGAGCACTGGAGTACTCGAGTTACCTCACCCAGGGAAGCCGGGTGCATAGGTGTCTTTCGGGGTCGGGTTTCGTCGTCGTTTTCAATGGCGATCTGCTGCAAAGTGTTGCTGGCGGCCAAGTCGAAAGTGTTCGGGTGGATCCAAAGGTGGATCGAAGATCTGAAGAACCTGAAAGCAGAGGGGACAGAGTCTGGGTCACTAGCCAGTGACCAGGAAGGCGATGAGCGGATGCCCACCGATGTCGGGTACTTCAGGTAGGTTGACGGTCGTCTTGACTCTTCAGCCACGAGGTCCAGGAGGCGTCGACGATGACCAGGAGCTGGATTCGAGCTGTCCCACAATGTCTGTCGATTGCAGGGGTGTTGGCGACCGGATTGGACCCAACAAGCCTTGGCAACGGCAAGTCTTGTGGAAATAGAAGAAGGACGGTGGTGCAGACCAGCAAGGTCTGAGGGACTCACCCAGCGAAGGTAAGTCAGGGCACGCCTGGAGCAACCAGGAAAGCTCAAGCAGAAGAAGATTGGCCTCTGGGAGGGCCCACTAGCCAACGGACTAGCAACCGCGAAGGAGCCTCAAGTGGATGCACTTAGAGCTGGCTCACGGGACACTCGTGGAGTGGAGGCCAGTGATCTTCGGTGCAGTCGGTGCTGGAGGCGGTGGCTACTAAGAGCCCAAAGCACAACTTCGTGGAAGACCAGGAAGAGGATGCACTTGCAAATGTGCTTGGTGTCCAGGGGTCACGGTTTCACGTTACCCACGACAGCTACGGGCCTCAGCTTTGCTGGGGACTCAGGGCAGCCTCGGGGAAGTCTGGAAATCTACCTCTGGTGTTGCAAAGACTTCGGCGTCCAGCGGGAGCTTCTGCGATGCAGACCGGACAATTGCTTCTTAGGTGCCTGCCAAGCAGGGGAGTCACTCCTTGACCCCAAGGGAGATTCTTCAGTCCTCTAATCTTTAAGTAGAGCGTCGAAGGTCCAGGATTCTGTATCAGTGTTTCGTCCAGGTAAATCTAAAGTCCTAAGGACTGGGGTCCCATACTTATACCAAGTTAGGGGGTTGGACATACTCTGGGGCCCCACCTATGGGAGGGTCAGGGCAGAGGGGTGGTTACACCCCTTTCCCTTTGTCCAGTTTCGCGCCAGAGCAGGGGCTGGAAGCCACTGAGCCGGTTTGAACTGGGGTATGCACAGGGACACCAAATGTGCCCCCAGTGCAGGACTTCAAAGCACCAGAGAGTGCTCCCGCCCAGCCCCAAAACACATTATCCTGTCTGGGGAGGTGGTTACACCTCCCTGGGACAGGAAACCTATTGTCCAGGCCTCCCCTGCTGGAGTTTCAGTCAGCAGCAGGAGGCCAGACCCGTGTCTGTGGCAGCGGCATCCATTTTGTGATGCCAGGGCTTGGGAAGAAGTTACCGGGTAGGCCGGTGTGTACATGTCTCTCCCTCTAGAAGGGTGGAATGCTACTCCCGCCGCCAGAATTGGCGGGGGGTAGTATTCCAAGATGTTTGACACCAAACACGACATGTTTCCGTGCAGCCATCCCAAAGTTAGCATTTAACGCGAGGTTATAATGCGCTTAAGAGTATATGGTCAGGCTGCACTACAAACAGCATCAGAGAAGGGTCTCCGAATGCTGCAGAGGGGCTCTGCTCATGCAGGGGCACCCTCTCACATAGGAACCAAGCACTCTGCCTTCAGGATTGATAAGGCCTGCCATAGGAGTGACTTATAGGTTTATATGTGTGTATGTATGTAGTGATATAGGTAACCTATAACACAGTAAGTGGTGCATGCACCACCTTACCCAGGCTGCAGTAGCAGACCTGTGGTGTCCTTTGGCTGGCCTTCCAGGGGTGGCATAATACATGCTTCAGCCCCTGGCAGGCCTCTGAGGTACCTATGCCCTGGGTACATAGTATACCATATACTAGGGACTTATAAGGGCACTCCAGATTCCAATCAAAGATGTACCTATGGTACATGGAAACCATTTTAGAGAGGAAGCAGCTAGGCTGGGGTTCTGATTAGCAGGGCCCCAGCCAGACTAAAGTCGAAAAACAGTGAAGCATCAGCAAAAAGTGGGGGTACCCATGTGAAGCAGATCCTACTCTCCTACACAACCCCCTCCCAAACGTAGGGACATTAAACTAACCTTGTCCAGTTGAGTCTTCATGTTCTAAGTGGAAGTACCTAGAGAGTCCATCTGCATTGGCATGGTTACTCCCAGGTCTATGTTCCACTGTGAAGTCCATCCCATGTAGGGAAATGGACCACCTAAGCAGTTTGGGGTTTTCACCCTTCATTTGTTTTAGCCATAAGAGCGGCTTATGGTCTGTTTGAACAAGGAAGTGAGTACCAAACAAGTATGGCCTCAACTTCTTCAGAGCCCAGACCACAGCAAAGGCCTCCCTCTCAATGGCTGACCAACGTTTCTCTCTAGGGGTCAGCCTTCTGCTAATAAAAGCTACTGGCTGATCCTGACCTTCATCATTCAATTGTGACAGTACAGCCCCTACCCCCAATTCAGATGCATCTGTTTGGACAATGAACTTCTTGGAGTAATCAGGACTCTGTATAATGGGAGCAGTGCACATGGCCTGCTTCAGGTCATCAAATGCCTTTTGACAGCTAACTGTCCACTGAACCTTTTTGGGCATTTTCTTGGAAGTTAAGTCATTCAGGGGTGTCACTATTGATCCATACCCCTTGACAAATCTCCTATAGTACCCAGTCAGGCCTAAAAAGGCTCTCACCTGAGTCTGGGTAGTTGGAGCAGTCCAGTCCATGATGGTCTGGATCTTGCTCTGCAAGGGTTGAACCTGGCCTCCACCCACAAGGTGGCCCAGGTACACAACCTGACTCTGCCCTATCTGGAACTTTGTGGCCTTGATAGTCAGGCCTGCTTTCTGCAGGGCCTGCAAAACATTTCTGAGGTGGACCAGGTGATCCTCCCAGTTGGAGCTAAAGACAGCAATATCATCTAGATATGCTGCACTATAGGCTTCCAGACCTGTAAGGACTGTATTCACCAACCTCTGAAAAGTGGCAGGTGCATTCTTCAGACCAAAGGGCATTACCACAAATTGATAATGCCCACTAGGGGTTGAGAATGCTGTCTTTGGCTTTGCATCATCAGCTAGTCTGATCTGCCAGTAGCCAGCTGTCAGGTCAAATGTGCTTAGATACTTGGCTGAGGCCAAAGTGTCTATTAGCTCATCTGCCCTGGGTATTGGATGGGCATCAGTCCTAGTGACTGCATTGAGACCCCTGTAGTCCACACAAAACCTCATCTCTCTTTTCCCACCACTGGTGTGAGGTTTTGGCACAAGGACCACTGGACTAGCCCAAGGGCTATCTGAGGGTTCAATAACTCCCAAATCCAACATTTTCTGGACTTCTGTCCTGATACAGTCCCTGACATGGTCAGGTTGCCTATAAATCTTATTTTTAATAGTCAGACTGTCCCCAGTGTCCACTTAATGAGTGCACCAGGTGGTCTGACTTGGAGTCAGAGAGAACATATGTCTGTACTGATTGAGCACTTGTCTACAATCCGTTTGCTGCTGAGCAGTGAGGCTGCCTGCCAAGGCTACACCATCCACTGACCCATCATCAGGGTTCTGTGAGAGCAGGTCAGGGAGTGGGTCACTCTCTTCCTCCTGTCCCTCATCAGTAGCCATGAGCAAGCCCATGTCTGCCCTGTCCACATATGGTTTTAACCTGTTGACATGGAGAACCCTGTGGGAACTCCTGGGTGTTCCTAGGTCTACTAAGTAGGTAACCTCACCCTTCTGTTCAACAATGGTATGGGGTCCACTCCATTTGTCTTGGAGAGCTGCTGGGGCCACTGGCTCCAACACCCACACCTTCTGTCCTGGCTGGTAAACAGTCAGTACAGCCATTTGGTCATGCCAGGCTTTTTGAAGTTCCTGGCTAGCCTCAAGGTGTTTAGTTGCCTTTTTCATGTACTCAGCCATCCTTGAGCGGAGACCAAGTACATAGTCCACTATGTCTTGCTTTGGGGGCTTGAGAGGTAACTCCCATCCTTCCTCCACCAAGCACAATGGACCCCTGACAGGGTGACCAAACAAAAGTTCAAAAGGGCTGTAGCCAACCCCCTTTTGAGGCACCTCCCTGTATGCAAATAAAAGGCAGGGCAAGAGTATGTCCCATCTTCGCCTAAGCTTCTCTGGGAGCCCTTTAATCATGCCCTTCAAGGTTTTGTTGAATCTCTCAACTAAACCATTGCATTGTGGGTGATAGGGTGTGGTGAACTTGTAAGTCACTCCACACTCCTTCCACATTGCTTTCAAGTATCCAGACATAAAGTTAGCGGCCCTGTCTGATACAACCTCCTTAGGGAAGCCCACTCTTGAGAAAATTCCCAGGAGGGCTCTTGCCACCACAGGTGCTGTAGTGGTCCTAAGGGGTATAGCCTCTGGGTACCTGGTGGCATGATCCACTACCACCAGGATAAACCTGTGCCCAGATGCTGTTTGGGGATCCATGGGACCAACAATGTCAATCCCTACCCTTTCAAAGGGAACCCCCACCACAGGTAGTGGTATCAGGGGGGCCTTTGTAGTGCCACCTGCCTTGCCACTGGCCTGGCAGGTTACACAGGAGCGACAAAACTCCTTGGTGTCTTCAGACATGTGGGGCCAGTGAAAGTGAGGGACAATTCTGTCCCAAGTCTTGTTCTGGCCCAGGTGACCTGCTAAGGAAATGTCATGGGCTAGGGTCAATAGGAAGCCCCTGAACTTCAGAGGTATAACCAACCTCCTGGTGGCACCAGGCTTGGGGTCTCTACACTCGGAGTACAAGAGTCCATCATCCCAATACACTGTATGGGGACCACTAGCTTTCCCAGCAGCCTCAGCAGCAGCTTGCTGTCTGAGGGGTTCAAGAGAGGGGCAGCTCTGCTGCTCCTGGCTCAGATCTGCCCTGGAAGGGCCCCCTGTCCCTAAGAACTCAACCTGATCAGGCTCAAGCTCCTCTGGGACAGTTCCTTCCTCAGGACTGAGATCATCTCCCTGAAGAGACTGATCTTCCTTCTGAGCCAAAGGGGAAGGCACTGCCTTTACCCTACTACTCCTCTTCTTGGATGGCACTTGGTCCATTATTCCAGAATCCAAGGCCTGTTCAGTGTTAGACATTTTGGCCTGTGACCTGGTCACAGCAAACACATCTGCAGGGATGCCCAGCATTTCTGCATGGGTCCTGAGCTCCACTTCTGCCCAAGCTGAAGTTTCTAGATCATTGACAAGCAAGCATTCAACTGGTAGGTCTGCACCTACCACAACCTTCTTAAGGCCAGTTACCCCTCCCCAGGAGAAGTTAACAACTGCCAGAGTATGGTCTGTTCTGACATTGCTAGCATTGGTCACTTGGTACATTTCACCAAGTATAATCTGCCCAGGATCCACAAGATCTTGTGTCACCATGGTGACACTTGCTCCTGTGTCCCTAAATGCCAAAGCCTCTTTTCCATTGATTAAGGGCTGTTGCCTGTACTTGCCCAGATTACTGGGACTCACAGAGGAGGTCACATCCATGCCTCCATCACAGACTAGGACAGCCTGAGTGAGTTCTCTGACTAGGTCAGAGCTCATCTCCTTACCCAGGGTCAACCCTACTAAACCCTTGGCTTGTGTTGTCCCACCACCAACTGTAACTGCACTAGGGGGAGCAGGTGCCTTAGGGGCATTGGTGGGGGCTGGAGTAGAGTCTTTGGACTTGGTGCAATCACTGGTCCAGTGGGTCTTTTGCTTACAGACCTTGCACCATGGTTTCTTTTGGCCTTTCCCTTTGTTAGACTGTGATTCCCCACCTGAAGAAGATTTTTGGGGGCCTTGTGAAGACTTCTGGTCTTTACCCTTCTCCCCACCCTTATCAGAGTTCTTAGAATCTTGCTTCTTTGGGTCACCACCTTGGTTCTGTACCTTTTACCTCACCCTGGTTCTGACCCATTTGTCTGCCTTCTTTCCCAATTCTTGGGGAGAGGTCAGATCAGAGTCCACCAGGTACTGATGCAACAGCTGATTTTGACAGTTATTAAGAATCTGCTCCCTCATGATAAGATTGTACAATCCTGTGAAGTCACATACCTTACTGCCCATCAACCAACTTTCCAGAGCCTTAGCAGAACAATCCACATAGTCTACCCAGTCTTGAGTCTGTGCTTTTTGGGTATCTCTGAACTTTAACCTGTATTGTTCAGTTGTTAGGCCATACCCATCAATCAGAGCACTCTTCAAGACTTTGTAATTGTCAGCATCCTCTTCTCTTACAGTGAGGAGCTTGTCTCTACCTTTGTCTGCAAAGGAGAGCCACAAGATTGCTGCCCACTGCTCCTGAGGGACCCTCTGTACTTTACAGGCCCTCTCCAGTGCAGTTATCCATTTGTGGATGTCATCCCCACTCTGGTAGGGAGGGACAATCTTGCTCAGGTTTCTATGGTCATAAGACCTTTCCCTATCTCTGTGGAAATTGCTGCCACCATGGGACTCTAGTCCCATCTTTTTTCTCTCTCTATAGAGATCTAGGGACTCCCTGTCTATGGCCAATTGCTGTTTTCTGAGCTCAAGCTGGGCTTGTTCATACTGAAGCAATCTCTTTCTCCTCTCATGAGAGGATTCCCTCCTATGAGAGGAGACAGAGGTCCCTATTGAGGTGTCAGAGTGGTTAGACTCCTGAGAAGGAGATCTAGGCCTTCTGGGCACACTCACAATTCTTCCTGGGGGGACAAAGGGGAGGTCATTCTGATCCTCCTCCTCCTCCACAGGAGGAATTGGGTTTTCCTTGTCAAGGTCATTTTCACCTTCCTTGCCAGTTTCAGAGGGGGGACCCTGGGTTTCTTCACCCCTGACCCCTTCCTCATCTTCTGCCCCCCCCTGTCTGCCTACCCCTTCAGACCCTAGGGGTCTGCTGAGATCATCTGACAGTAGCACCTCCCTGAGGTGTTGGGTGCTGGCATTTTTGCCTGTCTTCAGCTTCCTAGTATTGCACAATGCTCTCAATTCCAAGAATGGGAGATTATCATACTTGGAGGGAAGAAGCCCACTGGCTTCTGGCAAGGACTCACTGGGTCCTGGCTTTGAAGACATTACTAGTGAGGTGTGGTGTATGCACTACCTACTCTAGTGTGGCCTACTAAACTCTCTTGAGTTGTAGAAAGGGTGTGCTATCCCTTAACACACAACTCTAAGTTCAGTAGAACTTACTGTATCCTAAGCTTGATTTATATGTACCTAAGGTACCCTTAGTGGTTTTCAGTTGATCAATTCAATTGAGATTATCTGGTAAAACAATAGCAAGCTGGAATCACACACGCTGCACACCAATGTGAGAAGTTGGCCTGGTATATGCTGTCCACTAATTCTAGTGGGCACCTTGCACCAGTCCAAACAACCCCTTATTGGAGATAGGTTAAAGACAACCTTTATTGAAAGCTATCCTAGTGGTAGCTATGGAGAGCAGCCTTCAGGCTAAGTCTTGAAGGAATGTAAAGCAGCTTGATTTACCAGTCTATAATCTCTTGAGTGACCAAATGAAAGAGGACCACACCAGGTATATATTCAAAATATATGTATTTATTGCTAAACACACCCCTCTAGTCTCTTTATGAGGCTAGAGTTCGAAGTACATAAGTTATAAGTTAGTTATCAACAGTAATAGCACAAATACACGTTTGAGCCCCAGGGGCGTACCAAAACATATACCAATAAAGTGGTATAAGAACCACGACTGAGCTAGACACAAGGCCTAGAGCCTGTAGAAGTGCTTGGCCCTCAAGGAACCACCCAAGGTAGTGACACAGGAGACCCACGGGGGACGCGTGCAGTGTGAGAACACAGCCGCGAGCCGCCGTTGACTTCTATGGGGAATGTCGCGGTTGGAGTTTTAAAGAAAAGGGACACTTAGAGGAGGACTTGGAGCAAACCCCTTTAGAACTGGGTTGTTCTAGAGTCTATACCCATGGGAGCACCAGAGTACTCGAGTTACCTCACCCAGGGAAGCCGGGTGCATAGGTGTCTTTCGGGGTCGGGTTTCGTCGTCGTTTGCAATGGCGATCTGCTGCAAAGTGCTGCTGGCGGCCAAGTCGAAAGTGTTCGGGTGGATCCAAAGGTGGATCGAAGATCTGAAGAACCTGAAAGCAGAGCGGACAGAGTCTGGGTCACTAGCCCTGTGACCAGGAAGGCGATGAGCGGATGCCCACCGATGTCGGGTGCTTCAGGTAGGTTGACGGTCATCTTGACTCTTCAGCCACGAGGTCCAGGAGGTGTCGACGACAACAAGGAGCTGGATTCGAGCTGTCCCACAACGTCTGTCGATTGCAGGGGTGTCGGCGACCAAATTGAATCCAACAAGCCTTGGCAACGGCAAGTCTTGTGGAAATAGAAGAAGGACGGTGGTGCAGACCAGCAAGGTCTGAGGGACTCACCCAGCAAGGATAAGTCAGGGCACGCCTGGAGCAACCAGAAAAGCCCAAGCAGAAGAAGATTGGCCTCCGGGAGGGCCCACTAGCCAACAGACTAGCGACCGCAAAGGAGCCTTGAGTGGACGCACTTAGAGCTGGCTCACGGGACACTCGTGGAGTGGAGGCCAGTGATCTTCGGTGCATTCGGTGCTAGAGGCAGGGGCTACTCGGAGCCCAAAGCACAACTTCATGGGGGACCAGGAAGAGGATGCACTTGCAAATGTTCTTGGTGTCCAGGGGTCACAGTTCCACGTTACCCACGACAGCTACGGGCCTCAGCTTTGCTGGGGACTCAGGGCAGCCTCGGGGAAGTCTGGAAATCCACCTCTGGTGTTGCAAAGACTTCGGCGTCTGGCGGGAGCTTCAGCAATGCAGACCGGACAATTTCTTCTTAGGTGCCTGCCAAGCAGGGGAGTCACTCCTTGACCCCAAGGGAGATTCTTCAGTCCTCTAATCTTGAAGTAGAGCGTCGAAGGTCCAGGATTCTGTATCAGAGTTTCATCCAGGTAAATCTAAAGTCCTAAGGACTGGGGTCCCATACTTATATCAAGTTAGGGGGTTGGACATACTCTGGGGACCCACCTATGGGAGGGTCAGGGCAGAGGGGTGGTTACACCCCTTTCCCTTTGTTCAGTTTCGTGCCAGAGCAGGGGCTGGAAGCCCCTGAGCCGGTTTGAACTGGGGTATGCACAGGGACACCAAATGTTCCCCCAGTGCAGGACTTCAAAGCACCAGAGAGTGCTCCCGCCCAGCCCCAATACACATTATCCTGTCTGGGGAGGTGGTTACACCTCCCTGGGACAGGAAACCTATTGTCCAGGCCGCCCCTGCCAGAGTTTCAGTCAGCAGCAGGAGGCCAGACCAGTGTCTGTGGCAGCGGCATCCATTTTGTGATGCCAGGGCTTGGGAAGAAGTTACCGGGTAGGCCGGTGTGTACATGTCTCTCCCTCTAGAAGGGTGGAATGCTACCCCCGCCGCCAGAACTGGCGGGGGGGTAGTATTCCAAGATGTTTGACACCAAACACGACATGTTTCCATGCAGCCATCCCAAAGTTAGCATTTAACGCGAGGTTATAATGCGCTTAAGAGTATATGGTCAGGCTGCACTACAAACAGCATCAGAGAAGGGTCTCCGAACGCTGCAGAGGGGCTCTGCTCATGCAGGGGCACCCTCTCACATAGGAACCAAGCACTCTGCCTTCAGGATTGATAAGGCCTGCCATAGGAGTGACTTATAGGTTTATATGTGTGTATGTATGTAGTGATATAGGTAACCTATATCACAGTAAGGGGTGCATGCACCACCTTACCCAGGCTGCAGTAGCAGACCTGTGGTGTCCTTTGGCTGGCCTTCCAGGGGTGGCATAATACATGCTTCAGCCCCTGGCAGGCCTCTGAGGTACCTATGCCCTGGGTACATAGTATACCATATACTAGGGACTTACAAGGGCACTCCAGATCCCAATCAGAGATGTGCCTAAGGCACATGGAAACCATTTTAGAGAGGAAGCAGCTAGGCTGGGGTTCTGATTAGCAGGGCCCCAGCCAGACTAAAGTCGAAAAACAGTGAAGCATCAGCAAAAAGTGGGGGTACCCATGTGAAGCAGATCCTACTCTCCTACACTGACCCAACAGCAACAGGGTGAGTAACGATCAGGGACTGGGAGGACGGGGGAGAAGGGCACAATGGCACACATGCACAATTATGTGTAGCACACTGCACACCCACAATGACTGTGTAACATGTCCCTGATGGCCTTGGCACACTGCAGCACACATAGAAACACCAAGTAGGCCCCCGTCCACCATGTGCACAAATGGCCACCCCATCACCAATCTCACAACCTACCCATGCACATGTGCTGAACCCAGCAAAGCAGTGGCTCTGTGAGCCACACTGACAATGCAAGTGACACTGCATGACCAATAGCATGGCTGCAGTCAAAATACATGACATGGTGCACGACACAACACTGAGGTGGCCCAGTGTGGATAACATCCTCAAAGGAGCAGGTCACACTCTGACACATCCACGTGCACATACAACCCCTGACGTCAACAACACATCTGCAGACAAACAATGCACAAGAGTCCAAAATCCGTCCAAGAGCACAAATGACCCAAGTCGCGAACATCTCAGCACCGTAAAAGCACACAAGTCAAAGGCACACCGCCTCAAAGGGTTAAGGGGCCGCTAAATCAGAGCTGCAGGGGTGACTCTCCCACAATGCAGCACACACACACATAGCAATCACAGCACATCAACATTGACGACAATGTGGTACAAATTGCCACACTTACACCACAGAACAGAGGACACAACTGGTGCCACATGTGCGTAGAAACTGGCCAATCACATCAGGCATAGCAGGAAAATGTCAGATGATAATGTATGAGTACAACCTCACATCCATCATGTAGTCGAAATGTCCACTGTCTCCCATCAAATACCCAGCTCCTCCAAAACAGTCACAATGTACATTGTCATGCAGTCTGTATGTAAACATGTACAATGCGTGCACATACATGGAACACACTGTTAACCTGCATCTCCCCTTCACATTGCAGAGGGACAATCAACACCTCCTGCAGAGCAGATCAGACATCTCTTCAGTGATGATGAGGAGGACCCCCTGGCCATCTGCTCCGACACCCTCCAACGGCTCATGGACAGCCTCCGCACCCCACCTCCAGGAGCAGGGCAGGCCAGCTGCATCGAGGTGATCTCAACCCCTGCACAGACCACACAGCAGGAAGCACCCACCACCACAGCTGGCTCCCAGCACCTCACCGAAGAACACATGGCATTCCAACGCCGTGTGTCAGACTGCCAGAGGGGGCTGGCTGAACAGGTGCGGGTGGGTTTTGACCTCATGGCAGCCAAACTAGATGCCATACGTGGGTGTCTTAGTCCCATCAGGGACCACTCACAGTCCCTAACGGACACCCACAGTCCGCTCCATGCCCTACAACAATCCTTGGCTGACCTCGCTGGAGCCATTATTCGGATACATGAACTGTCTAGTCAGAGAGGCTCCAGCGACGACAGCACATAGTTGGCACAGATGCGGAGGACAATGGAGAACATGGAGCGGATGCAGGCAGGAAGGATGGCTGCCACGGCTGAACACCAGCGAGATGTAGCTGGGATCTTCCATGCCCTGCAGATCCTCATCTTGCCATTGCTGCCACAGAGCCTGTCCCAGATGACTGCTGCAGGAACTTCGACACACACATCTCCACCCCCTGATGTGTCAGTGGCACACAGTGATGCAGCCATACCACCTCCGCCCCCTGATGTGTCAGTGGCACACAGTGATGCAGCCATAACACCACCACACACACCTGGCACACCTGACACAGAATACATATCAGAGGACGAAGATGTGGATGGTAATGACTCTGTCAAAAAGGAGGTTGTAGCATTCATTCCCCGCCATAAGGCCTGTTTCTGCTTGGTACAGCCCTCTGCATCAAGCCCTGGTACAACACCTTCCACTGTCCCCCGAAACACTCTGCGACGTTCACCTGGACCCCGACATGGACTGCCATATCTGCTCTGGTTACCAATGACACAGCAAACAGGCTGCAGACTCAACCCTTCCTCTACCGATTAACTTGTCATTCCATAAAGGACTCTGTTTGGCCCTTCACTGGGCAACCATGAAATGTGGGGTATGCATGGCCATGTACTGCTCCAGTTCCGACACTCCACAGAATGTGAATAAAACATTCCTAATCACACAGATGTGTCATGTCTATGTTCAATCAAGTATAACAGTATGGATGACTGTAGGGACATTGCTTGCACAAAAAGGTACACCCTGGGAAATGACATCAATGCGCATGTTTGACCGTGACACACATGGCCAATTAGGTGACTGTGAAGGTGTGAACTAGCTGTGGCCTCATTGATCATGAACAACAATCTCGCAACCCCCCAACGTAGCCCCATGTCCATGTATTAAATAGGGCTGTGTTTTCAAAAATGTCAAAGTCGGTAGGAGGCCTAAAGTAGTGTCCCACATCACATGTGACAACAGAACATCTCTTCGCATACATAAACACACACAAAACTGTGTGGACACAGCCTGGTTTGATGGAACACATTGATCCCCATGGCAAGAAGTTGGACACCATACTCACATTGCTGAAGACACGTAAGCGCACAGGTCTACCAGCAACTCTCCCAACCACAATGTCTGGCTCACAGAGGTGGAGCTGGCAATAGGGACTCACCCCTAAGTGAAATGCGTCAGTCAGTCCCTCCCTGTGTACGGACAATGCTCATTGGGGCACACAATTTGGCATGCTAATCAACACCCATCACAGTTGAACACTAGTGAAGTTGCGTACACTTCATTAGCATGTGCGTGTCAGTATGGGCAAGACATGGGCCACAACATGCAGACCAATGCATCATACACTAACAGCCAGCAAAGGAACATCTAGGGGTGCAAGACATGGGGAGGCACAAATGAACACCAATCATTACGGATGCCAACGGTCTCAGCCCACCTTGCCGTGCTGGACGAGTCATGTGGTGTTTGGCGAATACTCATTGCACCGTGTCAGGGGACACCACTCACAGCCCATGGGATCTGCATAGTCCTGTACCACCGGACTGCGCTGACTGTCTCCTCTGCTGACAGTGAGCAGGTGAAGGAGTCCAACAAGGTCACATGTAGTACTACATTGCCTTGTGTGTACTCTCCCTCCAGCGGTGTGTCAGGTTGAGGAACGTTGCCAGGCGCCGCTGTCCACTCACCTTGCACAGGTGTGTGTCAACCCGCAGTGTTGCACGCACATGCATTCTGAGTCCAGGCAAATGCAGCCATGTCCACTGTTATGGTGGGATATGTGTCCATTTCTCCAACATGCAAAAGGGTGTTGGGACCTGTGCTATGGGTTACAATCTTTTGTGGCTGCAGGAACGTAGTTACTCGTCCATGAAAGCGAGCGCAGCTTCATGGGCAATCAGTTCAAAGAGTACGTCATTGTCGACTTCAACGAACACGGGGGCGAGCCAATCCATTAGCTGGTCCGGACAGATGTGCTCCGTCCACGCCGTTTCACCAATCCGCAACACAGCCCAATAGGGGAGCGCTTCGATGTGGTCACTGCACACGAGGAATTGTACAATCTCACATGCCCAACTGCCAGCACATATGCCAAATACCAAGGCATCCCATGAACGGGTATCACGGTTACACTCCTGGTCGTGGTCCAACAGGGGGTGCACACACATGTCATAATACAGTTCAGCTACCGTTGTGTTGGATAGGCTGACATCCATGGCCCACCCGAATATGCATGATCGACAGTGGAACCAGGGCTGGACGCAGGTGATGTACGCAAGATGGAAGCTCAGACGGTAACTGATGCGCAACACTGCCAGTAGCAGTGCCCCCAACAAATGCAGCATTCGGTCACGGTACAGTTCCAAGCGACAGGGGTTGTGCATGTGCCCGGGATGTTCTGACATTGCGTTGTTCGCGCTCGTAGAACCAGCACTCTTCTGACCTGCGGCTGTTATATGGATGATATGCCACAGCTCGGAGCAATGAGTCGTATGAGTGTGCAAAGTTTGGACGTATGGGTTGTCCTGTACGTAAGTGTCAAGGCCATTCCATGCAGGAGTACCTCGAGCAAGGACTTCTGTGTGTGGGGTGTGGATACGTTGATCTTTCATTAGCGCTGTGTGTAGTGTGGGAGTCGTCAGCATCTGCCATGGTATCTCTCTCAGGGGGTGCCTGCCGCATGCAATTCCAAGGTCAGAGGTGCAGATGTCCTTCCGCCTTCTGTATTGAGACAAAGGGGCTCAGTTTCATCCCTAATGTTAGTCTGACTACTGCTTGTATCCTGGGAATGTGATGTGGCTTTCGCACTGCGATTGAGGCTAGGCCTTGGGCTTATGGTGCACCAAAAGCGAGGAACACACAACAGTTGGCATGTATGAGCCAAGACCCAGAGCGGCCTTGCGCTCCTTGTACAATCCCTTCGTGCGCAGACGCCCTCCGGCTGCATGCAACATTGCAACATTGTCGATTGCGGGACGTGTGGCGCAGACACAGCAACAGAGACACACGCATCAGTTGGTTTCCTGTGCAGCCCAGATATGAACCACACCCAGAGGCCAGGGATAATTGTTCACACCCCTACGCTGGCCTGGCGTACGCCGAGCCAGCCCACTCGGCTTACGTATAAAGGAGACAACGACGATGCTACGTGTCCCAGTTCTTCCCCACTGCCGGAGGTGACATGGCTGCGTCCGCCTGGCATATGACGAGACTCAATCATATAGGGTCCATGACTTGCGTTGCACGGAGTCGGTGGCACTGGTTACAATGCGGCCGGCACGGGCTTACCGCCACGGGACGGTGACTTTCTGTGCACTGAGGTAGGGGCACCTAAAGTGCTGAGCGGGTGTGCAGCCTGCGATGATGCCGTGTGCACTGATATGGTCTCTGCCATTGCAATATCAAGACCCAGAATCAAGTGTGCGACCTGGTGGACCGCAGTGTAGGCCTGAGCCAATGGGAAGCGCGGGCCTACCACTATGTGGTGTTGCCTCGCGGTTCACAGAGTTAGTGGCACCTATAGAGCTGGGCGGGTGTGCAGCCTGCGAGGATGCCGTGTGCACTGATATGATCTCTGCCATTGCAAAATCAAGACCCAGAATCAAGTGTGCGACCTGGTGGACCGCGGTGCGGGGCTGCATGATGTGGAGGCTGCCAAGGTCGCGGGCCCCGGGCCCCGGGCTTGGGGCTTGCACCGGCATGTGGTGGGCCCTCTTGGAGACACGCCGGTGGCGGAAGGTGAGCATTGAGGCCTGGGTGCGCAGGGGTGGGCAATCCCCGCTGGGCGGCGGGAGGGGCTGGGGTGCAGCAGCCTTTGTGCGCAGGGGTGGCCAAGCGATGTTGCCGTGTGCAATGATATGTACTCTGCCATCATTAGCTGTGGACTCTGTTTCAGATGATGGACCTGGTGGACTGCAGTGTATGCCGGCACGTGGTTGGAGACACACCGGTGGCAGCAGGTGAGCTGTGAGGCCTGGGTGCGCAGTGTCAGCACTGTCTCTCCCTGTCCCTCTCTTCCTTTCACTGTCTCTCTCACTCCCTCTCTTTCTCTATCTTTCTCTCTCTTTCTCTCTCTCACTCTCCCTCTCTTTCTTTCACTGTCTCTCTCGCTCCCTCTCTTTCTCTATCTTTCTCTCTCTTTCTCACTCTCCCTCTCTTTCTTTCACTGTCTCTCTCTCCCTCTGTTGCTCTCTCTCTCCTTCTCCCTCTCTCCCTGTTTCTCTCTCTTTCTCTGTCTCCCTTTCGTTCACTCTCTCTCTCTCCATTTCTTTCTCTCTCTCTTTCTCTCTCTCTCTGTCCTTTGTTGAGCGCATGACGCACCTTCTTATCTTCAATTTTGTCTTGCAGGCTGTGACTTACAGATTGTCCAGTGAAGACCCGCCATGACTCTTCCAATTATTAGTGTTGAGTTAAATTGAAATAAAATAATTATTTTTGAAATTCTAAGATGTATGAATGTTTTTCCTTTTTCTGACCACACATGAATGTTAATTGTTGTACTTGTGCGACATCAGGCGAATTGTTGTGTTCATGACTTTGTAAGGTAGATGTGAAATATCTTTGTCCGGGGAGGGGGGAGTGCCCGGGGTAGGGCCCGGGAGGGGGTCTGGGGGGGTGGGGGGCCTGGGTGTGGTGGCGGTGGGTGTTGTGGCCCTCTTGGGGCTCCGAGCTGCATGATCAGTAGCTCCATGGCATCTGTTGTTCTTCAGGTGTGGCTCTGGGCTGGGCTCCCTTTCATGGTGCAGGTTGTCGTCCGACTTAACACCAGGTAGGAGCAGGTGTTAAATCCCTGCTGCTGACGCGCCTTATGGCATGTTTTTGTTTCTTATCGCCGATCTGGCTGGTCTTTGAGAATGTTGCGAAGTGGTGTTCCCGAGGCTTTTTGCACGGAATGCCTACTCTGCATATCATTAGCGTTAGTTGCCGGTGTCATCCGTGGCAATGTTTTTTGCGGCTGCTATCGCGGGAAAACTGGTGATATCGGCTGTTAGCACCTGCTTGTGAATAGTGCGATGAATTTATCGCCACTTTGGCTGTGATAAAGTGCCGCTAACTCGGCGATGAGTCCTTGAGAATATGCCCCTGTATGTGCAGTAGCCAAGTACTTGCACAGGAGCTGGACCATAAGGACACACATTATGAATTAATTGTAAGAAGTTTTTCCATGATTATAGTGGGGTCCCTAAAGCCTTGGTTATTTTGAGGCTTTCTTTTAGCACAAACATGAAGTTCGTTGTGATTATACAGATATTTGTATTTAATGTCTTATGTTCTTAAAACACCTACCTATTGGTGTACCCTGGAGCTTTCTTTACCGCATGCACTAATAATATCGAAACAACTGGACGTACCAAAGTCAAATACTCATTTCAGGATGGCCTACGAGGGTGAAACCCTGAGAATGTCATATAATAAGCACTGGGAGTATGGAAGCTCTAGAGAGTGTAGCTCCATTTCCAGTTTGTACACGTATAGGATTTTGAAATTCTTTTTTTTTAAATGTGAGTTCTAAGGAGTTAGTTGCCTTGTTTTAAGTTCTGTACTCTATGAACCTATGCAGTGTTTGAAAAGTATATGTACCACTAATGTTACGATTATGTATAACTTTATTTTTAGTAATTCCATTATATGCAGTGGCTGTGCAAAATGTTGACTTGCTGGAGTGCATTTGTGGAGACACTTATTTGATTCAAGTAGTCCCTTCATTGTCCTTAAATTGTAACCATATTGTTGGGTTCATTTGGAATGATTATAGGCGCTGTCATGCTTTCGATGCCAAACCCAATGCCATTATGTACATTTTTTAAATTTTAATGGTCTATGCTTTTATGGTTTTGGCCAAATAATAAAATACAGCTCACACATTTCAAACTTACATGCTAACATATTTCTACAATGCATCTTCAGTAATCCAAATAAAAATGCAGTATAATGATATGTTGGTAACACAATAGAATTTCACGTGTAAATGAGAGAGAGTGAGGATAGCCCTATAAAACACAATTTTCTAGTTGCGTTTTGTCACAGAGACAAAATGTGTGAAACCTTCTAAACAATAGTGTCTAATGGCAGTGGCGGTTCCTTTGTAGGGACGTTGGGGCATTGGCCCACTGATTATTTGCCCCCAGGGGTCCACCAGCAGCAGCACTTAAAGTTCTTATCAATTTCAGCCCGTGGCACGCACGGCACAGCAGGTCAGCACGCAGCTGTCTCTCTCAGTCAGCCGTGCCGCGAGCATGCCATTAGTACGTGACGTCACTCGCAGGGGGGGTGTTAGGAGCAACCTGCGTGCGGCATTCCCCTGAGCCAGTCCAGCAAAATGCGGATGTCGGGTTGGCCGGGTGCCTTTCCCTGGCCAACCCGACATACGCAATGTTACTGGTCTTGCTGCACGCTCGCCTGTAATTGAGGAGGGGGGGGTCTAAGCCACAGCCCCACGGCCTCTTAAGGAGGTCTCCTGCCCCTGGCCAATCCAAGCACTGCTTTAGCAGCTCCTGGATTGGCTGCTTTAGTCACTGGGCAGAGTCTGCATAGAACTCGGCAGAGCCTGTGACTGGGGGCATGTCCAGGAGCATATTGGCTAATCACTGCATGGCTTTATTGTAAGGCCGTGCAGTGATTGGTCATGGTCATCAGCCCCGCTCTCTCTGCTCTGGGACGGTGCTCACCCTCCCCTCCATGCATGCGTGCCATTGCACACACAGAAGGGAGTGTCAGTGTGACTGAGCGAGTGAGAGAGAGTCGGAGGCTCGAAGCACTCGAGCTCCGCCTGAGTGACCTCAATGCCCTGCCCTGGGAGGCCTCGCTCTGTCTACTCTTCACTGTTGCATCGAACGAGCGCAGTCAGTACTCTAATGCTGTGTCTGACTCGGCCACAGCACTCGGCTAGGCCCTCGGGGGAAAAGGCTCGACGACATACAGTACTGACTCTCGACTCGACACTGTCTGCTCTGGTCTGTGATGTGACCGTACGCTATGCTGTGCAGACAGTCAGTCAGTCAGCAGCTGCTGCTGACTGACTTTTGGTGTCTCTCTCGCCACGTCTCCAAAAAGTAAACTAAAGTCATCAGACACCAGCACTGTTCTGCCCTGTCCTGGCCATTATTATTGCGGGCCATGATGAATGTGTGCTGCTACTGGCTGCGTGCGTCACGTCACTCTCACTGGTGGTAGGCCCTAGCCTGCTCCTCCTGGCCTGGGCCTGCTGCTGCAGGCTGCATAATTTGTCGACGCAGCTCACTGAGCCAGACTGGCTCAGTGAGAGCCAGAGCTGCCAGACGGGCCGAGTGAGTGTGATTGGCTTGTGACTGAGTAGCGGCAATGGTATGCTCCGGTGTTAGGGTGAGTATGTCTGCTTCAGTGAGCGATGAATGTTCAGTGGGTAAATAACATCCTTGGTGTTTGGTGGGTGAGTGATACAGAAGAACCAACTGTACCATATTAAGAGTAAGACCCTCAACTGGCTGCACGGGTTCGTGAGCTCCGAGAGTGTACTGTCAACGTTGCACTGACTATTTCTATCGTGAGTAGAGTGAACTGATATCAGGGAAGGAATGATTAATTCTAGTACTCGTTGTTTGAATCTTTGTCGTTGACGAGTTTCTTTTATTCTAAACAGTGTCCTTCCTGGTATTCCTCATACCATTACCATCTACTCTGTCGAGACTGAAACTGAAACTGAAGTCGGCAGCCAGTCTGTCTGTTGTTCTCTGTGACGCAGCACAGTGACAGTCATGGCCGTCGTGCGTCGTTCCCTGCCACAGTACTTCCCCAAGTTCCCCCTTCCCCGTGATGTGTGATTCTGAGCGAATAACTTAATGTTGTCATAAACGTCATGATAATTTAAGACAGTGTGTGTGTGTCGTCACGTGTCACTTCACCGGGGTCAGCAAGATTCGGAGGTTATTATTTCTTATTTGGATCTGCTTTTACTTTTGCTGCGCAATTTAGCGCAAAGCACAAAATAAGATCATCATGATCTGACTGTCTGAGTGAGGTGAGGCCAGGGGTGAAACTAAGCAATGCAGAGAGCTGCGCACTGAGCATTGGAGCGCACTGCGCACCGGCAGTGCTTTGTATGCTGGCATTGCATGGTATTCTGGTTTGACAATAAAAGAATAAATTTTTCAAACAGAAACCGCCCCATGAGCACATCACTTGACAAAGAGAAATAACTGAGGACTGGCTAAAGGGTCAAACCATGACATGAGGCCATTTCAGTCTAGACCCTGACAGAAATAATATTTGTGTTGGATGCTCCTGATGGGTTTTTTTCACTGCAATTTAGATCAAGGCTAAGGACGTATGCAAATGGTCTTTAAGTACATTTTGCCCCCTTTGTTACCACTTACGCAGTATTTTGCACTTGCAGATTGGGTAATTTCCATCACAGCACAGGCTCCAATTCTCTGTTATGAAGCTCTGTGGTTATACTGAATAAGCAGCTACCATGTTGTTATATGACATCCCTTTATTAATGTAATAACTGCACTTTCACAATTGCTTTATTAACCTTCTTGCTTCTCAAATTTGCTTGAAAATGCACCATTTACCCACTCATTTTTCAAAATTTTCTTGGGGGGAGAACCCACCCGAACCCCCCTATAATTGTTCAGGCTCGATCGCTACTCTCGCTCACCATGGTGCTCTCCCACAGAAAGTTTACTCCCTACCACTTTCAAATCTCACCAGCCACCACTGTCTAATGGTTTTGGAACTGGAGAGGTTTTTAGGAACTAATTTGTTTACTCATACTATCAGATATCAACATTTACCCATAATGGTGTAAAACATAGAAGCCTCTAAATACAGTAGTTAGCAGTGCAGCAATAGATGCAGTGTGGCCTCTTTTGCATTTTGATCACACTGGAGGCACATTCCTTTCATCTGCTGGCACTTCATATTCTTCTGTAACACTGTACTGGCGACTGCTCACAGGGTAGCATCTAATGATGCTCAGTGCAGACACAAATATTGGAAACATATTTTAATACTTTGCACTTGATTTCCCTGACAAAAACTATTGAAATCGGTGAAAAGTGTTGTTTTGCGATTTGCTTTACAGTGCAAATCTTAATTTGCATTGGAAAATGGCTCACAGTAATGGAAAGTAGGGCTTTGTGCTACTTTGCACCACAGGCATTCCATGAGTGGAACATGGGTGTTCCCATGCAACCACCCATGGCTTTTGCCGCAAAGCCCTATCTACTAAAAAAGGAAGTCACGTATTTTTTGCCAAAAATTAAAACCTCTCCAAGGAAAAGCAAAGTTTGAGAAAAGCTTTCTTTTCATAACTCTCTTCAAACTTTGTATGTGCCCTGCACTATACAGCACACATACATAGTAGGAAAAGTGTTAAAATATCTCAAAGCATAGTATTCTGTACTGGAACGGTACCATTCTAGTGCCATTCGTATACTTGCACGTTGGCACAAGGTTGTGTGTGTTAGCACAAGGCAGCTGAGAGCACGCTGGTGCAGGAAGAAAAATAAACATCGCTCTCCCTTTCATGCATTGCAGCCTAGCAACTTTGTTTTACTGTACTGCCTTGCGTGAAAACTAAGTAAATCTGCACCATGGTTTCCAAAAGATTACATTGTCTGGAATATTGTAGATAACAAAACGTGGCATTATTCACATAGCTTTCTGTATAATTCTACTTATTATAGACTTATGCTTATGATCTGCATACATGTATGCATATTTGATCATTCACAAAACACTAGAGGAATAGACAATGGATTCCACAAAAATCCTACTTTTCCGGATCAACTCTCAGATCTTCATACGAGCTCCAGCTGATTTTGCAAAATACAGAAAGTCTATATTTCACTAATGTGCAAAGCACAAATTTATACTTTACAGGAAATCACCTTCCCTCGTTGGGTAATTTCCTCCTATTCATGAAATAAAGTAGTAGATCATTTCCATTTCCAATCTGGGAAGGGACTTGCTGCATTTTTCATAGCCAACACCCTACTCCAGAAGCATAATTGGTCGACTCCACCATACAAATACAACTGTGGAGTGCCCACCACACAGGTAGACTGTCTACATTCATCAATGTTATGTGCAAATTATTCAATGTAAGTGTGCAAAATATTTTTGTGAATCTGGCCCACTGTATATGTGTACGTATTATTTTGGCCATTGCTCTTGGAGTGGCCTATTTACAGCATGCCTTCCACACCATGATTTCAAGACGTAGTAAACAAAATGCAAGTCATAGGGGTTGATTCACAATAGCATTTATGAGTATTGGCAGTAGTACTACAATTGACTCTTACGTGTCTACCTTCAAATCACAAAAATTAAGGCTAATAGGTTAATCAAATGCTAGAAAAAACTTCCCCATTATGTCACATATCTTTCATTGCATTAGTGATTCTGGGTTAGTTCATAGTTTTGTCCAAAAAAGAGGCTAAAGTATGATAGTGTTTGTCAGATATGAAGTTGGTAACTTGAGAAGTAAGTTTTCTAATTTGGGGTGGGTGACTGCCCACCTCCAGGAACAATCTCAACTCTGATCAGGGTGAACGCTTAAGGCCACTAAATTAACCTGAACTCAAATTCCTGGTAGCTATAGCACAGAGCAGACAGGCTTAACTTAGGGCAATGAGTAAAGTGTTTATACAATGACAAAACAGTAATGAAGTCAAACCATCAAACAATAAAAATCAGACAAATTGAGGAAAATTGAATCTAATGAACAAAATGACACAAAAACGACAAATCCACACCCTCTACAATGTTGGACCTGCCTACCTCAACCACTGCATCAATTTCCAGCAACCCACCAGGCAACTGTACTCAGCCACACTCCACCTCGCGCAAATACCCCGCATCTGCAGGAGCAAATCAGGAGGATGCACCTTCTCCTACATCGCCACCAAATCATGGAACTACCTTCCACACCACATGAGGACCACCCCATACCTACTCAAGTTCCATTAGAAACTGAAGACCTGGCTATTCAACTAGGACCCCAATTGGCCGACTCATCTACTCCAGTGCCTGGATATCCCTCCAGTGATAAACGCACTATACAAATCCTCATAACATAACATAACATAACAGAAATCCAATAATGGGAACTGAAGGTATGATCTTCAAAGATGTATGTGAAAATAGTGGCCAAAAGTGGAAAGCATCAATGGTCATGACAAAACCGAGACTTAGGGGCACCAAGTAGATTTGTTCCGGTGAATGCCTACAAGTCAACAATTTCAAGTCCTAATCTAAAAATGGACTTGGTCATTTTTTTCCAAGAAAGCTGTCCCCTCATGGTGCAAAGCTAAAATCGTAGCCGTCACTGTGGAACTGCCAGTTGGACGTCTGCCACCGGTTGGCCCCGCTAAGGACCTTGAGCTTTTGGGGTTTTTGCTGGAAAAAGTTTCTAAGTCCAAAAACAGAAAGGGACTTTTTCGTTTTTGTTGGAGATTCTAGAGCCTTTCAGGGGGATGAATCTGAAACTCAATATGATGCCATGGAAATGCCAGTTGTGTACTTTTTGCAGTAGATCCTCTTGGCTTTGGAAATTTGGAAAAAAAGTTTCCAAGTTTCCACACCTTTTCCTGGTGCCCAAGAAACAACAGGTATACCCTTCAAAGTCCCCAAAGACCACAGGGAGGGGCACTTAGAAACTCTCATGATGCCAGGCAAAAGTCATTAACAAACTTTGCAAGCTTCAGTTTCCACTGGTCAGCTGGGCAGTGTAGGAAATAAGGCCACTTACAGCTTTTTTGTCCTTGTAGCCACACAGGAGATCAGTTTATGAATCCTTGGAGTCGATTTATTTGTTCTGGGTACAAGGGGAAGCAGGTCCAATCCTTCGGAGCTCCTCACAGATTGCAAAAAGCAGGCCCAGTCCTCTTCTTTTCTTCTGCAGGTCCAGAAAGGGTTCTGTGGGAGTGCTAGGGTACCACATTTATGCCTAGCATCAGCTACTGTTGCCCTACTTTTAAAAGAGTAACTCTACTTATTGGGTGTCTAGAACCTACAACCTGACAAGCTTTTGTGACTCAGGTCTGGATTTTGAGGTGTAACTAACTCCGAAATCTGGAGAAACATATAGAAACTTTCTGTGAATCTGTTCACTTTTTTTCCATACCCAGTAGATTTCCCTTTTTAATACACCCTTAAGATAAGGAGCTCTTCTGCTGTCTTTCCAATATATGGAAAAGGAAACCGGGTGGAACTCAGGCTGGGAATCCTGGTGTAGCTTAACGAGATAAATATTTACCTAACATTTCCAAACTGACTTCTTAAATTGCAAATAGAAAAATAATCTTGCTCAATATTTTGAAAGGAGCTCCCCAATGGCTAAGTCCTTGGAGTTGGCATAATTCAATGAAATTCAGTAGAGTAGGAAAATAAAATGAAATGAAAATGTTTGTTAAATCAAAAACAAGTATTATGAGTCCTTATTCACAAAATGCATTTTGTAGTACTGTCAGTAGTACTACTAAATTACTACAAGATTCAATTTAAAAACCTAGGTGTGTAAATCACCACCTTCACCTCTCTTATCTTTTCTATGGAGGGATCCTCATACACTTAAGTTTACTACTTAGGGCCTGATTCCGATCTCGCTTGGAAAGCCCTAAGGCCGACTCGGTCACGTAGAGCTTTCCGACTGACTCGTGCTCCTGGGCTCCGAACGCCCGAGTACGATGCAAGTACACGCTGATGGACTCGGGTCGCTCGGAGCCCCATTGAAGTCAATTGGAGCCTGCTGTACGTTGCGTACATAGGCTTCCATTGCGAAAAAGTATGACGCGGAAAAGGGCGCCCCCAGTCGTGGGGACACGTCAGTGCCCCCGCACCGTACATGCATGTGTAGGGGGGACCCTTGGGTCCCCCCTGTGACCGAGTCATGGGCTACGGGTAAATGGGGACCCGCTATGGCCCCCCGAAGTCCGCTTCCCTGAGCTTTTTAGTGTTGGAGGTTCCGAGTCAATCCGGCTGCTTGACGCGCGCATCGTACTTGGTCACTCGGAAATCGGACCCATTGCGTGGTGCGCATTGGTGAAGTCGGAGTCGTCCGGATGGCGTCACTGATGGGTACGAGTCGGTCGGAGCACGAGGCTATCCTCGCATCGTACTTGCTCGCTCGTAAAGCGGTAGGAGTCGTCCGGAAATCGCGCGTACGAGACGTAGTCGCTCCTGACGGATGCCGTCAGGAGCCCCTCCGACCGACATCGGAATCAGGCCCTTAGTAGTAAACTTGGGAGGGGCCAGGAAGAGTGGCTGAAAGAACAGGCATATTTACTATTAAAGGGGAGGTATTTAGGGAGGAATAAGGGGGGATGTAGAAAGGATTAGGAAAAGGTTTAGGGAGACACACACCTACAAAAGAATAAGCCCATTGACATTCACAAACTGCACTTCTAAAGGTACTAAAGCCAAAAAGGGACACAAACAGTAGTAAATGACTCTACGATCAAGTCAGAGATGTCTGTATGGTAAAGTATAGAGAGATCTCTGCCCTCACTGAAGAGATATCTGTATGATAAAGTATAGGGAGAAGTAAAAAAAAAAGTTTAATAAACTTGGAAAAAGTTGATAAAAGTATTTTTATGTTAAATATTATTTTAAATTAATGCAATATATTTATTTCAAATGTAGAACACAAGAAAAAATGCTTCTGCACTATTAACTCAATTTTGAATTAAATCTTTATTTAATTCAAATAAATTCAAATAAAGTTATCCTGCTGAAGTTTAAATTAGAAAATAAATTCCTACCTAAAGTAAAAAAGCTATGAATTATTAATTATTACAAGTGATGTATAGAATTAAAAGTAATTTAATTAAATTGTATGAAAATATATTATAACATTAATTTCAGAATTGAAAATTGGTTGTTTAATTAGTTTATAATTAAATAATAAATATGTATTATTTTTAGATTAAATATATATATATATATATATATATATATTACCTACTGGCGGTCGCCAGTAGGTAGTTATAGTTAGGACCTATTATCCATAGGAAAAGCGTTTTATGATTTGCCAATATCTTTGGCGCCGGTTGACAAATCTTCGTGAAATTTTCAAAACTAATGGCCCACTCCAATCAGCTCCTGTCTTGAAAGTTTGGGGGTAATTCGTCAAGCAGGGGCCGAGAAAAAAGGGTGGTCCTTAAACGCGTTTTCTCCATGTTAATTTCCATAGGAAATTTTGGAACAGGCTACAGCCCGAACTGCTGAACGGAATTACACCAAATTTGGCAAAAAGGTAGCTCTTGGTTCAGAAAGCAAACTTTTGTTAAATGGTGTAAATCTGTTAAGTAGTTACAGAGAAATTCAAGAAATAAAAATATTGATATCTGAGAACCGAGGAGGAGTCGCGACACCTCCCGAGCACAAGCTGACTTCTGATTGGCTGCCAACACTCCAAAGCAGAATGTGTTGGCAGCACCGAGTCACAAGAAAAAGGGGAAAAAAAGTGGAAAATGAAGAAAAGGGGGCAGGGTAGAAACACCCTGACCTTGCTCAGGACCCCCAGGGCCAAAAAAAGCATTTTTTAAAAAGAAATCGGCTGAATTCGCGAATCCGGACGAACAAATAAAAAAAAATGGAGAGCGGGCTCCCGCGCTTTGTTTGTTTTAAGCCCCCAGGTGGGACAGGTCCCGGGGCAATTTAAAATTATGGTGTGTGGCCTGTGGGGGCCCCCACAGCCCCGGAGACTACCACCTCCCCGGGGCTTTCTTCAAAAAAATGTGTGGGGGGCTCCCCACCCCCACGCTGCCCCAGGGACCACCACCTCCCCAGGGCACAAATTATGTTAATGTGGGGGTCCGTTACAGATCCCGGCACCATGGACCACCACCTCCCCGGGGCTATGTTCATTATTGTGGGGGGGACTCGTGGGCCCCCTAAGCCCCGGGGACCACCACCTCCCCGGGGCTATGTTAAATGTTGCGAGGAGCCCTCCTGGAGCCCTCGATGGCCCTGGGGACCACCACCCCCCAGGGCTGGCTCCTGCAATGTCCCGGGGTGCCCACCCCCGGGACATTGCTGTTTGCTATGGCAGGGCGGGAGCACCGCTCCCGCCCTGTCATAGCAAACTCTGCTTTGCTTCTTGGAAGGGAGAGCAGGAAACCTGCTCTTGCTTCCAAGAAGCAAAGCAGAATTGCTTTTGGGCAAGGGGAGCTGCATGTTAGCAGCTCCACTTGCCCAAAAGCAATGCCAGCTCCCGCAGGAGGCGGGGAGCCGGCAGGGACTGTGGGGGCATTGGGGCTCCCCCCACGGTCCTTAACTTGAGGGCCGGCCCCGGGGCATGGGGTCCCCAGGGCCAGAAGTGGCCAAGGGAAGGGTGGCCATGTGGCCCCCCTTCCTAATTAAAAAAAATAAAATAATAATAATTTAAAAAAAAGATCGAGGCACTGCCCTGGGGGATGGGGTCCCCTGGGGCCATAATTGGCCTCTGGAGGGGGCCACGTGGCCCCCCTCCAAGAAAATACAAAAAAACAACAAGGCTGGCCAGGCCCCAGGGATGGGGATGGTGTCCCCGGGGCCATAATTGGCCTCAGGAGGGGGGCCACACGGCCCCCCTCCCCAATTTTTTTAAAAATTAGTAAAGGCTGGCCAGGCCCCGGGGAATGGGGTCCCTGGGGCCAGAAGTGGCCCAGGGAAAGGGGGCCACGTGGCCCCCTCCCATAAAATAAAAAAATAAAAAAGAAACCGGTAACTCGCCGGAGGCCCAGCCCCCTCCCTGCATGACTCTGCAAATGAGCCCCCTGGTGCGTTTTAAGTTGGGGGATTAAGTCCCCTTCATTCCTGAGGGTCCCTGGGGGCCTACTAGCCCACCAGGTACCTCCAGTAAGCCCCACACAGTGGAATTGCTGAAAGGTGGTCTGAGGCCACGCCCCTTTTTACACCACTTTGCAAACGCGCCTCTTGGTGCATTGCTGGTGGGGCGATGAGGTCCTCTTGTGTCCTGAGGACCTCAGGACACAAGTGGACTTCATCCCCCGAGCAGCAGTGCACCAGGAGGCGCGTTTGCAGAGTGGAGTAAAAAGGGGGCATGCCTCGGACCACTCTCAGCAATCCAGCTGTGTGGGGCTTACTGGAGGTAAGAGGTAGGCTAGTTGGCCCCTAAAGGACCACCAGCAGCGAAGGGGACTTCAATCCCCATCCAAGAGCACACCAGGGAGCGCGTTTGCAGAGTGGTGGGCAAAGGGTGCGTGGTCTGCTATGAGAACTTAGCAATCCTGCTGTGTGGGACTTACTGGAGGTAATAGGAGTGGTAGTTGGCCCCCAAGGATGTCCTTGGGGGCCAACTACCCCTCTTGTTACCTCCAGTAAGTCCCACACAGTGGGATTGCTAAGACGTTTTCCAAGGCCGTGCCCCTCTTTCTCCACCATTCTGCAAACGCGCCTCCTGGCAGACTACGGGATGGGGGATGAAGTCCAATTTACTTCTGAGGGACTTTGGGGGCCAAGAAGCCCTCCTGGTACCTCCTGTAAGTCCTACGCAGTAGAATTCCTGAGCGCTGGTCAGAAGCCCAGCACCCTTTCTCCACCACTCTGCAAATGCGACTACTAGTTAAAGAAGTGTTTGCAATGTAATAGGTTTCGCATTTGCGAGAGTTAGAGCTATTGGCGTTGTGAATGTAAAAGTTTTTACTAATGTTTTTTGGAGTGGAGTGGATGTACGTTGTGAGTAGTGGAGTTATGTGGTATGTTGTGCAGTGAAATTATGTGGATAGAAAGTATGAGGTAATTAGTGTATAGGAATTATGTAGAGTGGGATTATGTGTTATGGAGAGTAATTATGTGGTATGGTAGTCTGTGTTGTGGAGTGGTAACCTCAGGTTTAGTCTTCCTCGTTTCCATAGAAGCTCAACTATGAACTCAGTGAGACAAAAAAAGAAGGAATCACTGAGGAGCACTTGTGGACCTAGTCAGAGGTATGAGCAGGGCCACTGGAATTATGCGACTGTTTGGCTGCACCGACTTTCGCACAATTATACATTTTCTGCATTAACCACATAATTCATCATCTGCTCCCTAATCTGCAGATTTGAACAAAAAAAGCCTTGTTTCTACCTCAAACGGCTCAAACGTTACCAAAAATGCAGCGACAAGTGTTACAGTGTCGTGGAAGGCCCTTTGCAAACCTAGAATGGTCACCTTTTACTTATTGCAAAATGTGGGTGTTAAATTGGTACTAATGGTGGGCAAGCCACTCTTGCTATCTTCTGCGCCTCTCTTGCCTCTTTCTGCATTTCTGTTGCTTCTTTCTGCACATTTCTTTCTTTTTCTGCACTTCTCTTGCCTTTTCTGCAAATCTCTTCTACTTTCTGCACTTCTCTTACCTCTTTCTTCACATCTGTTGCCTCTTTCTGCACCTCATTTGCTTCTTTCTGTACCCCTCTTGCCTCTTTCTGCACCCTTCTTCCCTCTTTCTGCACCTATATTGATTTTTCTGTACCCCTCTTACGTCTTTCTGCACCCTTTTTGCCTCTTTCTGCACCTCTGTTCCTTCTTTCTGCACTTCTTTTGTTTCTTTCTGTACCTCTCTTACTTCTTTCTGCACCCCTCTTGCTTCTCTCTCCACCCCTCTTCCCTCTTTCTGCACTTCTGTAGCTTTTTTCTGCACTTATCTTGCTTCTTTCTGCACCTCACTTGCCTCTTTCTGCACCTCTGTTGCTTCTTTCTGCAGTTCTCTTCCTCTTTCTGCACCCCTCCTGCCTCTTTCTGTATACCTCTTGCCTCTTTGTGCACCTCTCTTACCCATTTCTGCACCCCCCTTGCCTCTTTTTCCACCTCTGTTGGTTCTTTCTGCACCTCTTTTGCTTTGTTATGCACTTCACTTGCCTTTTTCTGTACCCCTCTTGCCTCTTCTGCACCTCGGTTGGTTCTTTCTGCACTGCTCTTGCTTCTTCTTGCACCTCTGTTCCAAATTTCTGCATCCCTCTTGTCTTTTTCTGCACCCCTCTTCCCTCTTTCTGCACCTGTCTTGCCTCAGTCTGCCCACCTGTTCCCTCTTTCTGTACCCCTTTTGCCTGTTTCTGCAACTCTCTTGCCTCTTTCTGCAGTTCTTTTGCCTCCTTCTGCACCTCACTTGCCTCTGTCTGCACCTCTGTTCCCTATTTCTGTACCTATTTTGCCTGTTTCTGCAACTTTCTTACCTCTTTCTGCAGTTCTCTTGCCTCCTTCTGCACCTCTGTTGCTTCGTTATACACTTCTCTTGCCTCTTTCTGCACCCCTGTTGCTTCATTCTGCACTTCCCATGCTTCATCCTGCACATGCCTTGCTTCTTTCTGCACCCGTTATCTCTTTCTGCACTCGTCTTTCTGTACCTTTCTTGCCTGTTTCTGCATCTCACTTGCCTCTTTCTGCACTTTTCTTGCTTCTTTCTACACCTCTGTTGCATCTTTCAGCAATTCTCTTGCCTCTTTCTGCACTTCTCTTGCCTGTTTCTACACCTCTCTTGCCTGTTTCTGCACCTCTCTTGCCTCTTTCTGCACCTCTTTTACCTCTTTCTGCACCTCACATGCTTCTTTCTGCACTTCTCTTGCCTCTTTCTGCACCCCTGTTGCTACATCCTGAACTTTCCATGCTTCTTTCTGCACCTGTCTTGCTTCTCTCTGCATCCCTGTTATCTCTTTATGTACATCTTTTGCCTGTTTCTGCAACTCTCTTGCCTCTTTCTGCAGTTCTCTTGCCTCCTTCTGCACCTCTGTTGCTTCTTTCTGCACTTCTCTTGCCTCTTTCTGAATCCCTGTTGCTTCATTCTGCACTTTTCATGCTTCTTTCTGCATATGTCTTGCTTCATTCTGCACCCCTGTTGTCTCTTTCTGCACTCGTCTTCCATCTTTCTGTACCTTTCTTGCCTGTTTCTGCATCTCACTTGCCTCTTTCTGTACTTTTCTTGCTTCTTTCTACACCACTGTTGCTTCTTTCAGCAATTCTCTTGCCTCTTTCTACATTTCTCTTGCCTGTTTCTGCACCCCTCTTGCCTCTTTCTGCACCCGTCTTCCCTCTTTGTGCAACTCTCTTGCCTCTTTCTACACCTCTCTTCCCTCTTTCTGCACCCTTCGTGCCTCTTTTAGCACCTCTGTTGCTTCTTTCTGCACTTCTCTTCCTTCTTTCTGTACTCCTCATGCCTCCTGCTGCACCTCTGTAGCTTCTTTCTGCACTTCTCTTGGTTCTTTCTGCACTTCTCTGGCCTCTTTCTGCATCCCTCTTGCCTCTTTGAGCACCTCTTTTGCTTCTTTCTGCACTTCTCTCTCCTCTTTCTGCACCCTCTTGCCTCTTTCTGCACCTCTGATGCTTCTTTCTGCACTTCTATTGCCTCTTTCTGCACCTCTCTTGCTTCTTTCTGCAGCTGACTTGCCTCTTTCAGCACCTCTGTTGTCTCTTTCTGCACTTGTTTTCCCTTTTCTGTACCTTTCTTGCCTGTTTCTGCATCTCACTTGCCTAATTCTGCTCTTTCCATGCTTCTTTCTGCAACTGTCTTGCTTCTTTCTGCACCCCTGTTGGTTCTTTTGCACTGCTCTTGCTTCTTTCTGCACCTCTCTTGCAAATTTCTGCACCCCTCTTGCCTCTTTCTGCACCCCTTTTACCTGTTTCTGTACCTCTCTTGCCTCTGTCTGCACCTCTGTTCCCTGTTTCTGCAACTCGCTTACCTCTTTCTGCAGTTCTCTTGCCTCCTTCTGCACCTCTGTTGCTTCTTTATGCACTTCTCTTGCCTCTTTCTCCACCCCTGTTGATCCATTCTGCACTTTCCATGCTTCTTTCTGCACCTGTCTTGCTTTTTTCTGCACCCCTGTTGTCTCTTTCTGCACTCGTCTTCCCTCTTTCTGTACCTTTCTTGCCTGTTTCTGCATCTTACTTGCCCCTTTCTGCACTTTTCTTGCTTCTTTCTACACCACTGTTGCTTCTTTCAGCAATTCTCTTGCCTCTTTCTGCACCTCTCTTGCCTCTTTCTGCACCTCACTTGCTTCTTTCTGCACTTCTATTGCCTCTTTCTGCACCTCTGTTGCTTCATTCTGCACTTCCCATGCTTCTTTCTGCACCTGTCTTGTTTCTTTCTGCACCCATGTTGTCTCTTTATGTACCTCTTTTGCCAGTCTCTGCAACTCTCTTGCCTCATTCTGTACCTCTGTTGCTTCTTTCTGCACTTCTCCTGCCTCTTTCTGCACCCCTGTTGCTTCATTCTGCACTTTCCATGCTTTTTTCTGCATCTGTCTTGCTTCTTTCTGCACCCCTGTTGTCTCTTTCTGCACTCGTCTTCCCTCTTTCTGTACCTTTCTTGCCTGTTTCTGCATCTCACTTGCCTCTTTCTGCACTTCTCTTGCCTGTTTCTACACCCCTCTTGCCTCTTTCTGCACACGTCTTCCCTCTTTGTGGAACTCTCTTGCCTCTTTCTACACCTCTCTTCCCTCTTTCTGCACCACTCTTGCCTCTTTTTGTACCTCTGTTGCTACTTTCTGTACTTCTCTTGCCTCTTTCTGCACCCTTCGTGCCTCTTTCAGCACCTCTGTTGCTTCTTTCTGCACTTCTCTACCTTCTTTCTGCACTCCTCGTGCTTCCTTCTGCACCTCTGTTCCTTCTTTCTGCACTTCTCTTGGTTCTTTCTGCACTGCTCTTGCCTGTTTCTGCATCCCTCTATGAGCACTACTTTTGCTTCTTTCTGCACTTCTCTCTCCTCTTTCTGCACCCCTCTTGCCTCTTTCTGCACCTCTGATGCTTCTTTCAGCACTTCTATTGCCTCTTTCTGCACCTCTCCGGCTTCTTTCTGCAGCTGAGTTGCCTCTTTCAGCACCTCTGTTGTCTTATTATGCACTCGTCTTCCCTATTTCTGTACCTTTCTTGCCTGTTTCTGCATCTCACTTGCCTCATTCTGCACTTTCCATGCTTCTTTCTGCATCTGTCTTGCTTCTTTCTGTCCCCCTGTTGTCTCTTTCTGCACTTGTCTTCCCTCTTTCTGTACCTTTCTTGCCTGTTTGTGCATCTCACTTGCCTCTTTCTGCACTTTTCTTGCTTCTTTCTACTCCTCTGTTCCTTCTTTCAGCAATTCTCTTGCCTCCTTCTGCATTTCTTTTGCCTGTTTCTGCACTTCTCTTGCCTGTTTCTGCACCCCTCTTGCCTCTTTCTTCACCCGACTTCCCTCTTTGTTGCACTCTCTTGCCTCTTTCTATACCACTCTTCCCTCTTTCTGCACCACTCTTGCCTCTTTTTGTACCTCTGTTGCTTCTTTCTGCACTTCTCTTGCCTCTTTCTGCACCCTTCATGCCTCTTTTAGCACCTCTGTTGCTTCTTTCTGCACTTCTCTTCCTTCTTTCTGCACTCCTTGTGCCTCCTTCTGCACCTCTTTTGCTACTTTATGCACTTCTCTTGGTTCTTTCTGCACTGCTCTTGCCTCTTTCTGCATCCCTCTTGCCTCTTTGAGCACCTCTTTTGCTTCTTTCTGCTATTCTCTCTCCTTTTTCTGCACCCCTCTTGCCTCTTTCTGCACCTCTGATGCTTTTTTCTGCACTTCTATTGCTTCTTTCTGCACCTCTCTTGATTCTTTCTACAGCTGACTTGCCTCTTTCAGCACCTCTGTTGTCTCTTTCTGCACTCGTCTTCCCTCTTTCTGTGACTTTCTTGCCTGTTTCTGCATCTCACTTGCCTCATTCTGCACTTTCCAAGCTTCTTTCTGCACTTGTCTTGCTTATTTCTGCACCCCTGTTGTCTCTTTCTGCACTCGTCTTCCCTTTTTATGTACCTTTCTTGCCTGTTTCAGCATCTCACTTGCCTCTTTCTGCACTTTTCTTGCTTCTTTCTACACCCCTGTTGCTTCTTCTAGCAATTCTCTTGCCTCTTTCTGCACCTCTCTTGCCTCTTTCTGCACCTCACTTGCTTCTTTCTGCACTTCTTCTGCCTCTTTCTGCACCCCAGTTGCTTCGTTCTGCACTTTCCAAGCCTCTTTCTGCACCTGTCTTGCTTCTCTCTGCACCCCTGTTGGCTCTTTATGTACCTCTTTTGCCTGTTTCTGGAACTCTCTTGCCTCTTTCTGCAGTTCTCTTGCCTCCTTCTGCACCTCTGTTGCTTCTTTCTGCACTTCTCTTGCCTCTTTCTGCACCCCTGTTGCTTCATTCTGCACTTTCCATGCTACTTTCTGCATCTGTCTTGCCTCTTTCTGCACCCCTGTTGTCTGTTAATGTACCTCTTTTGCCTGTTTCTGCAGCTCTCTTGCCTCTTTCTGCAGTTCTCTTGCCTCCTTCTGCACCTCTGTTGCTTCTTTCTGCACTTCTCTTGCCTCTTTCTGCACCCCTGTTGTCTCTTTCTGCACTCGTCTTCCCTCTTTCTGTACCTTTCTTGCCTGTTTCTGCATCTCACTTGCCTCTTTCTGCACTTTTCTTGCTTCTTTCTACACCTCTGTTGCTTCTTTCAGCAATTCTCTTGCCTCTTTCTGCACTTCTCTTGCCTGTTTCTGCACCCCTCTTGCCTCTTTCTGCACCCATCTTCCCTCTTTGTGCAACGCTCTTGCCTCTTTCTACACCTCTCTTCCCTCTTTCTGTACCACTCTTGCCTCTTTTTGTACCTCTGTTGCTTCTATCTGCACTTCTCTTGCCTCTTTCTGCACCCTTCGTGCCTCTTTCAGCACCTCTGTTGCTTCTTTCTGCACTTCTCTTCCTTCTTTCTGCACTCCTCGTGCTTCCTTCTGCACCTCTGTTCCTTCTTTCTGCACTTCTCTTGGCTCTTTCTGCACTGCTCTTGCCTCTTTCTGCATCCCTCTTGCCTCTTTGAGCACCTCTTTTGCTTCTTTCTGCACTTCTCTCTCCTCTTTCTGCATCCCTCTTGCCTCTTTCTGCACCTCTGATGCTTCTTTCTGCACTACTATTGCCTCTTTCTGCAACACTCTTGCTTCTTTCTGCAGCTGACTTGCCTCTTTCAGCACCTCTGTTACTTTGTTCTGCAGATCTTGCTTCTTTCTGCACCTCACTTGCCTCTTTCTGCACTTCTCTTGCTTCTTTCTACACCTCTGTTGCTTCTTTCAGCAATTCTCTTTCTCCTTTCTGCACTTCTCTTCCTTCTTTCTTCATCCCTCTTGCCCCTTTCAGTTCCTCTTTTGCCTCTTTGTGCACCTCTCCTACCACTTTCTGCACCCCTCTTGCCTCTTTTTGCACTTCTATTGCCTCTTTCTGCACTGCTCTTGCTTCTTTCTGCATCTTACTTGCCTCTTTCTGCACTTTGGTAGCTTCTTTCTATACCTCCGTTGCTTCTTTCAGCAATTCTCTTGCCTCTTTCTGCACTTCTCTTCCTTCTTTCTTCACCCTTCCTGCCTCTTTCAGTTCCTCTCTTGCCTCTTTGTGCTTCTCTCCTACCACTTTCTGCACCCCTCTTACCTCTTTTTGCACCTCTGTTGGTTCTTTCTGCACTGTTCTTGCCTCTTTCTGCACCCCTGTTGCTTTATTCTGCACTTCCCATGCTTCTTTCTGCACCTGTCTTGTTTCTTTCTGCACCCCTGTTGTCTCTTTATGTACCTCTTTTGCCAGTTTCTGCAACTCTCTTGCCTCTTTCTGCACCTCTGTTGCTTCTTTCTGCACTTCTCTTGCCTCTTTCTGCACCCCTGTTGCTTCATTCTGCACTTTCCATGCTTCTTTCTGCATCTGTCTTGCTTCTTTCTGCACCCCTGTTGTCTCTTTCTGCACTCGTCTTCCCTCTTTCTGTACCTTTCTTGCCTGTTTCTGCATCTCACTTGCCTCTTTCTGCACTTTTCTTGCTTCTTTCTACACCTCTGTTCCTTCTTTCAGCAATTCTCTTTCCTCTTTCTGCACTTCTCTTGCCTGTTTCTACACCCCTCTTGCCTCTTTCTGCACCTGTCTTCCCTCTTTGTGTAACTCTCTTGCCTCTTTCTACACCTCTCTTCCCTTTTTCTGCACCACTCTTGCCTCTTTTTGTACTTCTGTTGCTTCTTTCTGCACTTCTCTTGCCTCTTTCTGCACCCTTCGTGCCTCTTTCAGCACCTCTGTTGCTTCTTTCTGCACTTCTCTACCTTCTTTCTGCACTCATCGTGCTTCCTTCTGCACCTCTGTTCCTTCTTTCTGCACTTCTCTTGGTTCTTTCTGCACTGCTCTTGCCTGTTTCTGCACCCCTGTTGCTTCATTCTGCACTTTCCAAGCCTCTTTCTGCACCGGTCTTGCTTCTCTCTGCACCCCTGTTGTCTCTTTATGTACCTCTTTTGCCTATTTCTGGAACTCTCTTGCCTCTTTCTGCAGTTCTCTTGCCTCCTTCTGCACCTCTGTTGCTTCTTTCTGCAATTCTCTTGCCTCTTTCTGCACCCCTATTGCTTCATTCTGCACTTTCCATGCTACTTTCTGCATCTGTCTTGCCTCTTTCTGCACCCCTGTTGTCTGTTTATGTACCTCTTTTGCCTGTTTCTGCAACTCTCTTGCCTCTTTCTGCACTTCTCTTGCCTCTTTCTGCACCCCTGTTGCTTCATTCTGCACTTTCCATGCTTCTTTCTGCATCTGCCTTGCTTCTTTCTGCACCCCTGTTGTCTCTTTCTGCACTCGTCTTCCCTCTTTCTGTACCGTTCTTGCCTGTTTCTGCATCTCACTTGCCTCTTTCTGCACTTTTCTTGCTTCTTTCTACACCTCTGTTGCTTCTTTCAGCAATTCTCTTGCCTCTTTCTGCACTTCTCTTGCCTGTTTCTGCACCCCTCTTGCCTCTTTCTGCACCCGTCTTCCCTCTTTGAGCAGCTCTCTTGCCTCTTTCTACACCTCTCTTCCCTCTTTCTGTACCACTCTTGCCTCTTTTTGTACCTCTGTTGCTTCTTTCTGCACTTCTCTTGCCTCTTTCTGCACCCTTCGTGTCTCTTTCAGCACCTCTGTTGCTTCTTTCTGCACTTGTCTTCCTTCTTTCTGCACTCCTCGTGCTTCCTTCTGCACCTCTGTTCCTACTTTCTGCACTTCTCTATGTTCTTTCTGCACTGCTCTTGCCTCTTTCTGCATCCCTCTTGCCTCTTTGAGCACCTCTTTTGCTTCTTTCTGCACTTCTCTCTCCTCTTTCTGCACTTCTCTTGCCTCTTTCTGCACCCTTCGTGCCTCTGTCAACACCTCTGTTGCTTCTTTCTGCACTTCTCTTCCTTCTTTCTGCACTCCTCGTGCCTCCTTCTGCACCTCTGTTGCTTCTTTCTGCACTTCTCTTGGTTCTTTCTGCACTGCTCTTGCCTCTTTCTGCATCCCTCTTGCCTCTTTGAGCACCTCTTTTGCTTCTTTCTGCACTTCCCTCTCCTCTTTCTGCACCCCTCTTGCCTCTTTCTGCACCTCTGATGCTTCTTTCAGCACTTCTATTGCCTCTTTCTGCACCTCTCTTGCTTCTTTCTGCAGCTGACTTGCCTCTTTCAGCACCTCTGATGCTTCTTTCTGCACTTCTATTGTCTCTTTCTGCAACTCTCTTGCTTCTTTCTGCAGCTGACTTGCCTCTTTCAGCACCTCTGTTACTTTGTTCTGCAGATCTTGCTTCTTTCTGCACCTCACTTGCCTCTTTCTGCACTTCTCTTGCTTCTTTCTACACCTCTTTTGCTTCTTTCAGCAATTCTCTTTCTCCTTTCTGCACTTCTCTTCCTTCTTTCTGCACCCCTCCTGACTTTCTGTACCTCTCTTGCCTTTTTGTGCACCCCTCCTACCTTTTTCTGCACCTCTCTTGCCTCTTTTTGCACCTCTGTTGGTTCTTTCTGCACTGCTCTTGCTTCTTTCTGCATCTTACTTGCCTCTTTCTGCACTTTGGTAGCTTCTTTCTACACCTCCGTTGCTTCTTTCAGCAATTCTCTTGCCTCTTTCTGCACTTCTCTTCCTTTTTTCTTCAGCCCTCCTGCCTCTTTCAGTTCCTCTCTTGCCTCTTTGTGCACATCTCCTACCACTTTCTGCACCACTCTTGCCTCTTTTTGCACCTCTGTTGGTTCTGTCTGCACTGCTCTTGCTTCTTTCTGCACCTCATTTGCCTCTTTTTGCACTTATCTTGGTTCTTTCTAAACCTCTGTTGCTTCTTTCAGCAATTCTCTTGCCTCTTTCTGCACTTCTCATGCTTATTTCTGCACCTCTCTTGCATCTTTCTGCACCTCTGTTGCCTCTTTCTGCACTTCACTTGCTTCTTTCTGCACCTCTCTTGCCTCTTTCAGCACCTCTGTTGCTTCTTTCTGCACCCCTCCTGCCACTTACTGCACCCCTCTTCCCTCTTTGTGCAACTCTCTTGCCTCTTTACACACCTTTCTTCCCTCTTTCTGCACCACTCTTGCCTCTTTCTGTACCTCTGTTGCTTCTTTCTGCACGTCTCTTGTTCTTTCTGCACCCTCATGCCTCTTTCAGCACCTCTGTTGGTTCTTTCTGCACTGCTATTGCTTTTTTCTGCACCTCACTTGCCTCTTTCTGCACTTCTCTTGCTTCCTTCTACACCTCTGTTGCTTCTTTCAGCAATTCTCTTGCCTCTTTCAGGACTTCTCTTCCTTCTTTCTGCACCCCTCCTGCCTCTTTCTGTACTTCTCTTGCCTCTTTCTGCACCTCTCTTGCCTCTTTCTGCACTTCACTTGCTTGTTTCTGCACCCCTGTTGCATCATTCTGCACTTTCCATGCTACGTTCTGCATCTGTCTTGCTTCTTTCTGCACCCTTGTTGTCTGTTTATGTACCTCTTTTGACTGTTTCTGCAACTCTCTTGCCTCTTTCTGCAGTTCTCTTGCCTCCTTATGCACCTCTGTTGCTTCTTTCTGCACTTCTCTTGCCTCTTTCTGCACCCCTGTTATCTCTTTCCGCACTCGTCTTCCCTCTTTCTGTACCTTTCATGACTGTTTTTGCATCTCACTTGCCTCTTTCTGCACTTTTCTTGCTTATTTCTGCACCTCTGTTGCTTCTTTCAGCAATTCTCTTGCCTCTTTCTGCACTTCTCTCGCCTGTTTCTGCACCCCTCTTGCCTCTTTCTTCACCCATCTTCCCTCTTTGTGGAACTCTCTTGCCTCTTTCTACACCTCTCTTCCCTCTTTCTGCACCACTCTTCCCTCATTTTATACCTCTGTTGCTTTTTTCTGCACTTCTCTTGCCTCTTTCTGCACCCTTCGTGCCTCTGTCAACACCTCTGTTGCTTCTTTCTGCACTTCTCTTCCTTCTTTCTGCACTGCTCTTGCCTCTTTCTGCATCCCTCTTGCCTCTTTGAGCACCTCTTTTGCTTCTTTCTGCACGTCTCTCTCCTCTTTCTGCATCCCTCTTGCCTCTTTGAGCACCTCTTTTGCTTCTTTCTACACTTCTCTCTCCTCTTTCTGCACCCCTCTTGCCTCTTTCTGCACCTCTGATGCTTCTTTCTGCACTTCTATTGTCTCTTTCTGCAACTCTCTTGCTTTTTTCTGCAGCTGACTTGCCTCTTTCAGCACCTCTGTTACTTTGTTCTGCAGATCTTGCTTCTTTTTGTACCTCACTTGCCTCTTTCTGCACTTCTCTTGCTTCTTTCCACACCTCTGTTGCTTCTTTCAGCAATTCTTTCTCCTTTCTGCACTTCTCTTCCTTCTTTCTGCACCCCTCCTGACTCTTTCTGTACCTCTCTTGCCTTTTTGTGCACCCCTCCTACCTTTTTCTGCACCTCTCTTGCCTCTTTTTGCACCTCTGTTGGTTCTTTCTGCACTGCTCTTGCTTCTTTCTGCATCTTACTTGCCTCTTTCTGCACTTTGGTAGCTTCTTTCTACACCTCCGTTGCTTCTTTCAGCAATTCTCTTGCCTCTTTGTGCACTTCTCTTCCTTTTTTCTTCACCCCTACTGCCTCTTTCAGTTCCTCTCTTGCCTCTTTGTGCACCTCTCCTACCACTTTCTGCACCACTCTTGCCTCTTTTTGCACCTCTGTTGGTTCTTTCTGCACTGCTCTTGCTTCTTTCTGCACCTCACTTGCCTCTTTTTGCACTTCTCTTGGTTCCTTCTAAACCTCTGTTGCTTCTTTCAGCAATTCTCTTGCCTCTTTCTGCAATTCTCATGCTTATTTCTGCACCTCTCTTGCATCTTTCTGCACCTCTGTTGCCTCTTTCTGCACTTCACTTGCTTCTTTCTGCACCTCTCTTGCCTCTTTCGGCACCTCAGTTGCTTCTTTCTGCACCCCTCCTGCCACTTACTGCACCCATCTTCCCTCTTTGTGCAACTCTCTTGCCTCTTTCTACACCTCTCTTCCCTCTTTCTGTACCACTCTTGCCTCTTTCTGTACCTCTGTTGCTTCTTTCTGCACGTCTCTTGTTCTTTCTGCACCCTCATGCCTCTTTCAGCACCTCTGTTGGTTCTTTCTGCACTGCTATTGCTTTTTCTGCACTTCTCTTGCTTCCTTCTACACCTCTGTTGCTTCTTTCAGCAATTCTCTTGCCTCTTTCAGGACTTCTCTTCCTTCTTTCTGCACCCCTCCTGCCTCTTTCTGTACCTCTCTTGCCTCTTTCTGCACCTCTCCTGCCTCTTTCTGCACTTCACTTGCTACTTTCTGCACCTCTCTTACCTCTTTCTGCACCCCTCTTGCCTCTTTCTGCACCTCTGATGCTTCTTTCTGCACTTCTATTGTCTCTTTCTGCAACTCTCTTGCTTTTTTCTGCAGCTGACTTGCCTCTTTCAGCACCTCTGTTACTTTGTTCTGCAGATCTTGCTTCTTTTTGTACCTCACTTGCCTCTTTCTGCACTTCTCTTGCTTCTTTCCACACCTCTGTTGCTTCTTTCAGCAATTCTCTTTCTCCTTTCTGCACTTCTCTTCCTTCTTTCTGCACCCCTCCTGACTCTTTCTGTACCTCTCTTGCCTTTTTGTGCACCCCTCCTACCTTTTTCTGCACCTCTCTTGCCTCTTTTGCACCTCTGTTGGTTCTTTCTGCACTGCTCTTGCTTCTTTCTGCATCTTACTTGCCTCTTTCTGCACTTTGGTAGCTTCTTTCTACACCTCCGTTGCTTCTTTCAGCAATTCTCTTGCCTCTTTGTGCACTTCTCTTCCTTTTTCTTTCACCCCTACTGCCTCTTTCAGTTCCTCTCTTGCCTCTTTGTGCACCTCTCCTACCACTTTCTGCACCACTCTTGCCTCTTTTTGCACCTCTGTTGGTTCTTTCTGCACTGCTCTTGCTTCTTTCTGCACCTCACTTGCCTCTTTTTGCACTTCTCTTGGTTCCTTCTAAACCTCTGTTGCTTCTTTCAGCAATTCTCTTGCCTCTTTCTGCAATTCTCATGCTTATTTCTGCACCTCTCTTGCATCTTTCTGCACCTCTGTTGCCTCTTTCTGCACTTCACTTGCTTCTTTCTGCACCTCTCTTGCCTCTTTCGGCACCTCTGTTGCTTCTTTCTGCACCCCTCCTGCCACTTACTGCACCCATCTTCCCTCTTTGTGCAACTCTCTTGCCTCTTTCTACACCTCTCTTCCCTCTTTCTGTACCACTCTTGCCTCTTTCTGTACCTCTGTTGCTTCTTTCTGCACGTCTCTTGTTCTTTCTGCACCCTCATGCCTCTTTCAGCACCTCTGTTGGTTCTTTCTGCACTGCTATTGCTTTTTCTGCACCTCACTTGCCTCTTTCTGCACTTCTCTTGCTTCCTTCTACACCTCTGTTGCTTCTTTCAGCAATTCTCTTGCCTCTTTCAGGACTTCTCTTCCTTCTTTCTGCACCCCTCCTGCCTCTTTCTGTACCTCTCTTGCCTCTTTCTGCACCTCTCCTGCCTCTTTCTGCACTTCACTTGCTACTTTCTGCACCTCTCTTACCTCTTTCTGCACCTCTGTTGCTTCTCTCTGCACTTCTCTTGCCTCTTTCTGCACCCCTGTTGCATCATTCTGCACTTTCCATGCTACTTTCTGCATCTGTCTTGCTTCTTTCTGCACCCTTGTTGTCTGTTTATGTGCCTCTTTTGACTGTTTCTGCAACTCTCTTGCCTCTTTCTGCAGTTCTCTTGCCTCCTTCTGCACCTCTGTTGCTTCTTTCTGCACTCCTCTTGCCTCTTTCTGCACCCCTGTTGTCTCTTTCTGCACTCATCTTCCCTCTTTCTGTACCTTTCTTGCCTGTTTCTGCATCTCACTTGCCTCTTTCTGCACTTTTCTTGCTTATTTCTGCACCTCTGTTGCTTCTTTCAGCAATTCTCTTGCTTCTTTCTGCACTTCTCTTGCTTGTTTCTGCACCCCTCTTGCCTCTTTCTTCACCCGTCTTCCCTCTTTGTGGAACTCTCTTGCCTCTTTCTACACCTCTCTTCCCTCTTTCTGCACCACTCTTGCCTCATTTTGTACCTCTGTTGCTTTTTTCTGCACTTCTCTTGCCTCTTTCTGCACCCTTCGTGCCTCTGTCAACACCTCTGTTGCTTCTTTCTGCACTTCTCTTCCTTCTTTCTGCACTCCTCGTGCCTCCTTCTGCACCTCTGTTGCTTCTTTCTGCACTTCTCTTGGTTCTTTCTGCACTGCTCTTGCCTCTTTCTGCATCCCTCTTGCCTCTTTGAGCACCTCTTTTGCTTCTTTCTGCACTTCTCTCTCCTCTTTCTGCACCCCTCTTGCCTCTTTCTGCACCTCTGATGCTTCTTTCAGCACTTCTATTGCCTCTTTCTGCACCTCTCTTGCTTCTTTCTGCAGCTGACTTGCCTCTTTCAGCACCTCTGATGCTTCTTTCTGCACTTCTATTGCCTCTTTCTGCACCTCTCTTGCTTCTTTCTGCAGCTGACGTGCCTCTTTCAGCACCTCTGTTGCTTCTTTCAGCAATTCTCTTGCTCCTTTCTGCACTTCTCTTCCTTCTTTCTGCACCCTTCCTGCCTCTTTCTGTACCTCTCTTACCTCTTTGTGCACCCCTCCTACCTTTTTCTTCACCCCTCTTGCCTCTTTTTGCACCTCTGTTGGTTCTTTCTGCACTGCTCTTGCTTCTTTCTGCACCTTACTTGCCTCTTTCTGCACTTCGCTTGCTTCTTTCTACACCTCTGTTGCTTCTTTCAGCAATTCTCTTGCCTCTTTCTGCACTTCTCTTCCTTCTTTCTGCACCCTTCCTGCCTCTTTCAGTCCCTCTCTTGCCTCTTTGTGCACCTCTCCTACCTCTTTCTGCACCCCTCTTGCCTCTTTTGGTACCTCTGTTTGTTCTTTCTGCACTGCTCTTGCTTCTTTCTGCACCTCACTTGCCTCTTTTTGCACTTCTCTTGGTTCTTTCTAAACCTCTTTTGCTTCTTTCAACAATTCTCTTGTATCTTTCTGCACTTCTCATGCTTGTTTCTGCACTTCACTTGCTTCTTTCTGCACCTCTCTTACCTCTTTCGGCACATCTGTTACTTCTTTCTGCACCCCTCCTGCCTCTTTCTGCACCCCTCTTCCCTCTTTGTCCAACTCTCTTGCCTCTTTCTACACCTCTCTTCCCTCTTTCTGCACCACTCTTGCCTCTTTCTGTACCTCTGTTGGTTCTTTCTGCACGTCTCTTGCTCTTTCTGCACCCTTCACGCCTCTTTGAGCACCTATGTTGGTTCTTTCTGCACTGCTCTTGCTTTTTTCTGCACCTCACTTGCCTCTTTCTGCACTTCTCTTGCTTCTTTCTACACCTCTGTTGCTTCTTTCAGCAATACTCTTGCCTCTTTCTGCACTTCTCTTCCTTCTTTCTGCACCCCTCCTGCCTCTTTCTGTACCTCTCTTGCCTCTTTCTGCACCTCTCTTGCCTCTTTCTACACTTCACTTGCTTCTTTCTGCACCTCTCTTGCCTCTTTCGGCACATCTGTTGCTTCTTTCTGCACTTCTATTGCCTCTTTCTTTACCTCTGAGTTAGGGGTAGTTTTAATCCCCCCGCCCTATTATGTACTAGGGTCTTACAGGGGAGGCCATGCCAATCACAGGGGTACCCCAACCCATAGTATACCCTAGTGTATGTAGGTGTTTTCACTGTATTCTAAGTGTCTTTCAGCATAGCACTGGCTCCGGCCCTGGTTAGTCAGAGTCAGTTACCACCAGTACCAGTCAGCAAAAAGTTCGGGGCACAGGATGACTTTGCAACAAGGCCTCTTTCTGCACCTCTGTTGGTTCTTTCTGCACATCTCTTGCTTCTTTCTGCACTTTTCTTCGTCTTTCTGGACTTCTGTTGCCTCCTTCGGCATTTCTCTTGCTTCTTTCTGCGCCTTTCTTCTTCTTTCTGCACATATCCTACCTCTGTAGGCATAGTTAAAAATTAGCATTTAAAAAAACTTTGTAATTCACTGAAAAAACCATAGGTTTCCGGGACGTTATAGTTAGAAATTAGCATTTAAAAAACCATACAAATTCACTGAAAAAACCATAGGTTTCAGGGACGTTATAGTTTGTTGGACAATTTACTCGTACAAAACCAGAGAAATTCGGCCATTATAGTTAGTTGAGCTAAGTATAACTCGCGCCCCCGTAATGCACTGCTGATGACATCACATACTACATCACTCATGACATGGTCAGTGACATCACTGGTGACATCACTGATGACATCTCAAATTACATCACTGATGACATCATCCACGTGATCCTCTGATGCACCTCCTCACAGCCCAATATAACCTTTGATACACCCACTCTAAAATACAGACTGCTATACTCAAAACCATAGACACACCAATACCAGTTACTACATACTCACTCACTGATTCCTAGGTCTACACACACATCCACTCACTCACCCATACAGTCACTCATACATGCAGTCACTCATCAATACAGCCACTATCATGTGTACTCATACACCTATACAGACACTCACACACCGCCGCTCACCCATAGAGTTACTTACACAGCTAGTTAGTCATGCAAAGAATCAATCACACTCCCATTTACTCACCTATACAGTTATACACACACCACCTCACTTATTCATACAGATACTAACACATACTTACTCTCTTATACAATCACTGACACAAGCACACACTCATCCACACAGCCACTCTCACAATCACTCACTTTCACATATAGTCATTTATATACTCCAACACTCACATATACTGCCTTTCACATATGTAGTTACTGACACATGTACCACTGAGACATCCATTCACTCACCAACACAGCCATAAACACACTCACCCACCCATACAGCCCCTCACAGACGCTCTCCTGAACCCATACACCCAGTGAATCACCCACTCACACATCCATGCAATGAGTCACACACCCCATCCACCTACACAGACACTCAGGCACCCACACAGATACTCCGATAAGCAATCAATAACCCATATAGACACTCATGTAGCTACTCACCAACCCATGCAACCGCTTACACACCAACAGACAGACTGATACAGACATTCACACAGTTTAGTCACTAACCCATGCATTCAGTAAGACACTTTTAATCACTCACTTATACAGTCAGTCACACACCTACTAAATCATCCATTCAGACAGTCATACACCCACTCATTCTTCAATACACCTTGGCCTATATATATATAAAACATATTTAAACTTTACAGAAACACACAGTCACTGGATGATGTCATCAGTGATGTCATTTGAGATGTCATCAGTGATGTCACTGACCATGTCATGAGTGATGTAATATGTGATGTCATCAGCAGTGCATTGCGGGGGCGTGAGTTATACTTAGCTCAACTAACTACAACGGACAAATTTCTCTGGTTTTGTACGAGTGAATTGTCCAACTAACTATAACGTCTCTGAAACCTATGGTTTTTTCAGTGAATATATATATATATATATATATATATATTTATATTTATATTTATATTCACTGAAAAAAACAAAGGTTAGAGGGACCTTATAGTTAGGTTCAGATTTTACACACAAAACCATAGAAGTTCAGCAGTTATAGTTATACTTATATCAAAAACTATAACTCATGCCCTAAGGTACATATAATTCATGCCCCTGCCATGCAGTTTTCTCATCATAAATTTTCTTGCAGATTTGCTGTTATATTGTGAATGATGTCATAAAAGATGTCTTTACTTGTGTAATATGTGGGGTAAGTAACAGTGTATAGCTTAGCAGATATATATATATATATATATATATATATATATATATATATATATATATATATATATTATCGAGACTTGAGTTAATCAGTGATGATCCAGTAGTTAAGAGAAGAAGAGAGGGGGCTAATGTCCAGAATAACTTTAGGATGATCACTGAGTTTTCCAGTGACTCCAGTGACATCAGGAGAGCCTTTAGAAAGAACTGGCACATCTTGAAATCTCACCCAATAATTGGGGGATATTTGCCGAAAACGCCTCTGATGTCATTTAGGAGAGCGAGAACACTGAGAGACAGTCTAGTCCAAAGTCATTTTGCCTCAGAAAGTAGACCACCTGCTTTTGGGAAAATTGTTGGTTTCTTTCCGTGCTCAAGATGTAGGGCATGTAAAAACAGTAACAAAGTCTTGACGTACGATGTGCCTGGCCTAGATGAACCAAAAAGAATAAAGAAATTCATGAACTGCAATACAAGCCACACTGTATACTGTTTAGTATGTCCATGTGGCTTGAAGTACATTGGCAGTACCATACACCAAACGAAAGTGCGTATTTTAGAACATCTCAGAGCCATTACAAATAAGGATGTCACGTATCCGGTGGCTCGGCACTTTGAGGTACACCATCAAAGCAACAGGGACCTGTTGCAATTCTTTTGTATGGATCATGTACCCCCTAATGTGAGAGGAGGGGATAGACAACTACATCTGCGTAGATTGGAGTCTAGGCACATCATTGATAATCAAACAAAAATGCAGAGGGGTCTAAACAGTGGAGAGGAGATGGCGATCCACCTATAGGGATTGTATTATGGTGTGTACTTGCTGCAAAAGGGGAAGGGGGATCATGCTTTAAAGGTGGCCTCTTGTTTTGCAACTAATTTGACGCAATTGTGAGTAAGAAATGATTATGACCTTGTCATTCTGTGCGAAACTCCATCTAGGGAGGTATATTCAGTGCCCACAACTGTGTAAATGTTATTAGAAACGTAGATTAAAGTTTTGCGGGCTTTGATGATGAAATGTAATTTGCCCATTCAGGGCGGTATACTACGGATTTAAAGTTAGGATGTCAGGTCCGGTTCCCACATTTAGGCAACAATGTGGGGATTGTGAATGTCTTTTTCCACTTAGTGGGGAGTGCCCATTCAGGGCGAAATAATTTAGGAAAGAGGAATTTGATTGTAATTGCCGGTTGTAATTTATTCATTTCACTTTGTCAACTTGCATGCTAAGAAATGGCCGACATCTATGGACTGAAGGAAGTCCGGTGTCCTATGTTGATGTCCATGAAAGGGATATTTAAATGTTGTCTCTAATCGGCGCCCGCCACTATTGACAAAGGCGGTTGCCAAAACGCGTCTTGTCGTGTTCGTTTTCCCCATAAAATCTGGGATGGAACTGTTCCCGTGAGTGCTGGTAATTATTTTACCCCGAGCCTGAATTCATGCGTGGTGTCCGTCACCGTGCTGCGCAGCACCCGACCGCGAGTGAAGGGAGGAAGACGGAAGTTGGAGTGTGATATATATATATATATATATATATATATATGAAAGGAAATGAGTTGCCCCAAAGCGAAATGCACTCCTCCAACAGGCTTTTATTCACCACAACCTCAGCAAGTTGTACAAACAAGGCAGCAAATGTCCCATGCCTGACGCGTTTCGGGAGCTGTATCCCTTTCTCAAAGGCAGGACATGTAATGCACGCGAAGCACAGACTGCCGATATTTTCCCTCCTTTATATCATTGTCAACAGGTGAGTAACAACAAGTGCCAAGCATTATGGGATCGGTAGTCTTTTTATCTCCGTCGTGTATGCCAATAAAGTTATATTCTTGCAAGGGCAACTTACATATCACAGTTCCAGGTTGTAGTGCCCTGTTGACCCACTTGAACGTTGCCTGAATGAGCAAACTGTGGCCGCCAGGATCTTGCGTCGGTGCATTTCACGGCCGGACCAGCCGTAATAATGAAAGGAAATGAGTTGCCCCAAAGCGAAATGCACTCCTCCAACAGGCTTTTATTCACCACAACCTCAGCAAGTTGTACAAACAAGGCAGCAAATGTCCCATGCCTGACGCGTTTCGGGAGCTGTATCCCTTTCTCAAAGGCAGGACATGTAATGCACGCGAAGCACAGACTGCCGATATTTTCCCTCCTTTATATCATTGTCAACAGGTGAGTAACAACAAGTGCCAAGCATTATGGGATCGGTAGTCTTTTTATCTCCGTCGTGTATGCCAATAAAGTTATATTCTTGCAAGGGCAACTTACATATCACAGTTCCAGGTTGTAGTGCCCTGTTGACCCACTTGAACGTTGCCTGAATGAGCAAACTGTGGCCGCCAGGATCTTGCGTCGGTGCATTTCACGGCCGGACCAGCCGTAATAATGAAAGGAAATGAGTTGCCCCAAAGCGAAATGCACTCCTCCAACAGGCTTTTATTCACCACAACCTCAGCAAGTTGTACAAACAAGGCAGCAAATGTCCCATGCCTGACGCGTTTCGGGAGCTGTATCCCTTTCTCAAAGGCAGGACATGTAATGCACGCGAAGCACAGACTGCCGATATTTTCCCTCCTTTATATCATTGTCAACAGGTGAGTAACAACAAGTGCCAAGCATTATGGGATCGGTAGTCTTTTTATCTCCGTCGTGTATGCCAATAAAGTTATATTCTTGCAAGGGCAACTTACATATCACAGTTCCAGGTTGTAGTGCCCTGTTGACCCACTTGAACGTTGCCTGAATGAGCAAACTGTGGCCGCCAGGATCTTGCGTCGGTGCATTTCACGGCCGGACCAGCCGTAATAATGAAAGGAAATGAGTTGCCCCAAAGCGAAATGCACTCCTCCAACAGGCTTTTATTCACCACAACCTCAGCAAGTTGTACAAACAAGGCAGCAAATGTCCCATGCCTGACGCGTTTCGGGAGCTGTATCCCTTTCTCAAAGGCAGGACATGTAATGCACGCGAAGCACAGACTGCCGATATTTTCCCTCCTTTATATCATTGTCAACAGGTGAGTAACAACAAGTGCCAAGCATTATGGGATCGGTAGTCTTTTTATCTCCGTCGTGTATGCCAATAAAGTTATATTCTTGCAAGGGCAACTTACATATCACAGTTCCAGGTTGTAGTGCCCTGTTGACCCACTTGAACGTTGCCTGAATGAGCAAACTGTGGCCGCCAGGATCTTGCGTCGGTGCATTTCACGGCCGGACCAGCCGTAATAATGAAAGGAAATGAGTTGCCCCAAAGCGAAATGCACTCCTCCAACAGGCTTTTATTCACCACAACCTCAGCAAGTTGTACAAACAAGGCAGCAAATGTCCCATGCCTGACGCGTTTCGGGAGCTGTATCCCTTTCTCAAAGGCAGGACATGTAATGCACGCGAAGCACAGACTGCCGATATTTTCCCTCCTTTATATCATTGTCAACAGGTGAGTAACAACAAGTGCCAAGCATTATGGGATCGGTAGTCTTTTTATCTCCGTCGTGTATGCCAATAAAGTTATATTCTTGCAAGGGCAACTTACATATCACAGTTCCAGGTTGTAGTGCCCTGTTGACCCACTTGAACGTTGCCTGAATGAGCAAACTGTGGCCGCCAGGATCTTGCGTCGGTGCATTTCACGGCCGGACCAGCCGTAATAATGAAAGGAAATGAGTTGCCCCAAAGCGAAATGCACTCCTCCAACAGGCTTTTATTCACCACAACCTCAGCAAGTTGTACAAACAAGGCAGCAAATGTCCCATGCCTGACGCGTTTCGGGAGCTGTATCCCTTTCTCAAAGGCAGGACATGTAATGCACGCGAAGCACAGACTGCCGATATTTTCCCTCCTTTATATCATTGTCAACAGGTGAGTAACAACAAGTGCCAAGCATTATGGGATCGGTAGTCTTTTTATCTCCGTCGTGTATGCCAATAAAGTTATATTCTTGCAAGGGCAACTTACATATCACAGTTCCAGGTTGTAGTGCCCTGTTGACCCACTTGAATGTTGCCTGAATGAGCAAACTGTGGCCGCCAGGATCTTGCGTCGGTGCATTTCACGGCCGGACCAGCCGTAATAATGAAAGGAAATGAGTTGCCCCAAAGCGAAATGCACTCCTCCAACAGGCTTTTATTCACCACAACCTCAGCAAGTTGTACAAACAAGGCAGCAAATGTCCCATGCCTGACGCGTTTCGGGAGCTGTATCCCTTTCTCAAAGGCAGGACATGTAATGCACGCGCAAGCACAGACTGCCGATATTTTCCCTCCTTTATATCATTGTCAACAGGTGAGTAACAACAAGTGCCAAGCATTATGGGATCGGTAGTCTTTTTATCTCCGTCGTGTATGCCAATAAAGTTATATTCTTGCAAGGGCAACTTACATATCACAGTTCCAGGTTGTAGTGCCCTGTTGACCCACTTGAACGTTGCCTGAATGAGCAAACTGTGGCCGCCAGGATCTTGCGTCGGTGCATTTCACGGCCGGACCAGCCGTAATAATGAAAGGAAATGAGTTGCCCCAAAGCGAAATGCACTCCTCCAACAGGCTTTTATTCACCACAACCTCAGCAAGTTGTACAAACAAGGCAGCAAATGTCCCATGCCTGACGCGTTTCGGGAGCTGTATCCCTTTCTCAAAGGCAGGACATGTAATGCACGCGAAGCACAGACTGCCGATATTTTCCCTCCTTTATATCATTGTCAACAGGTGAGTAACAACAAGTGCCAAGCATTATGGGATCGGTAGTCTTTTTATCTCCGTCGTGTATGCCAATAAAGTTATATTCTTGCAAGGGCAACTTACATATCACAGTTCCAGGTTGTAGTGCCCTGTTGACCCACTTGAACGTTGCCTGAATGAGCAAACTGTGGCCGCCAGGATCTTGCGTCGGTGCATTTCACGGCCGGACCAGCCGTAATAATGAAAGGAAATGAGTTGCCCCAAAGCGAAATGCACTCCTCCAACAGGCTTTTATTCACCACAACCTCAGCAAGTTGTACAAACAAGGCAGCAAATGTCCCATGCCTGACGCGTTTCGGAGCTGTATCCCTTTCTCAAAGGCAGGACATGTAATGCACGCAAGCACAGACTGCCGATATTTTCCCTCCTTTATATCATTGTCAACAGGTGAGTAACAACAAGTGCCAAGCATTATGGGATCGGTAGTCTTTTTATCTCCGTCGTGTATGCCAATAAAGTTATATTCTTGCAAGGGCAACTTACATATCACAGTTCCAGGTTGTAGTGCCCTGTTGACCCACTTGAACGTTGCCTGAATGAGCAAACTGTGGCCGCCAGGATCTTGCGTCGGTGCATTTCACGGCCGGACCAGCCGTAATAATGAAAGGAAATGAGTTGCCCCAAAGCGAAATGCACTCCTCCAACAGGCTTTTATTCACCACAACCTCAGCAAGTTGTACAAACAAGGCAGCAAATGTCCCATGCCTGACGCGTTTCGGGAGCTGTATCCCTTTCTCAAAGGCAGGACATGTAATGCACGCGAAGCACAGACTGCCGATATTTTCCTCCTTTATATCATTGTCAACAGGTGAGTAACAACAAGTGCCAAGCATTATGGGATCGGTAGTCTTTTTATCTCCGTCGTGTATGCCAATAAAGTTATATTCTTGCAAGGGCAACTTACATATCACAGTTCCAGGTTGTAGTGCCCTGTTGACCCACTTGAACGTTGCCTGAATGAGCAAACTGTGGCCGCCAGGATCTTGCGTCGGTGCATTTCACGGCCGGACCAGCCGTAATAATGAAAGGAAATGAGTTGCCCCAAAGCGAAATGCACTCCTCCAACAGGCTTTTATTCACCACAACCTCAGCAAGTTGTACAAACAAGGCAGCAAATGTCCCATGCCTGACGCGTTTCGGGAGCTGTATCCCTTTCTCAAAGGCAGGACATGTAATGCACGCGAAGCACAGACTGCCGATATTTTCCCTCCTTTATATCATTGTCAACAGGTGAGTAACAACAAGTGCCAAGCATTATGGGATCGGTAGTCTTTTTATCTCCGTCGTGTATGCCAATAAAGTTATATTCTTGCAAGGGCAACTTACATATCACAGTTCCAGGTTGTAGTGCCCTGTTGACCCACTTGAACGTTGCCTGAATGAGCAAACTGTGGCCGCCAGGATCTTGCGTCGGTGCATTTCACGGCCGGACCAGCCGTAATAATGAAAGGAAATGAGTTGCCCCAAAGCGAAATGCACTCCTCCAACAGGCTTTTATTCACCACAACCTCAGCAAGTTGTACAAACAAGGCAGCAAATGTCCCATGCCTGACGCGTTTCGGGAGCTGTATCCCTTTCTCAAAGGCAGGACATGTAATGCACGCGAAGCACAGACTGCCGATATTTTCCCTCCTTTATATCATTGTCAACAGGTGAGTAACAACAAGTGCCAAGCATTATGGGATCGGTAGTCTTTTTATCTCCGTCGTGTATGCCAATAAAGTTATATTCTTGCAAGGGCAACTTACATATCACAGTTCCAGGTTGTAGTGCCCTGTTGACCCACTTGAACGTTGCCTGAATGAGCAAACTGTGGCCGCCAGGATCTTGCGTCGGTGCATTTCACGGCCGGACCAGCCGTAATAATGAAAGGAAATGAGTTGCCCCAAAGCGAAATGCACTCCTCCAACAGGCTTTTATTCACCACAACCTCAGCAAGTTGTACAAACAAGGCAGCAAATGTCCCATGCCTGACGCGTTTGGGAGCTGTATCCCTTTCTCAAAGGCAGGACATGTAATGCACGCGAAGCACAGACTGCCGATATTTTCCCTCCTTTATATCATTGTCAACAGGTGAGTAACAACAAGTGCCAAGCATTATGGGATCGGTAGTCTTTTTATCTCCGTCGTGTATGCCAATAAAGTTATATTCTTGCAAGGGCAACTTACATATCACAGTTCCAGGTTGTAGTGCCCTGTTGACCCACTTGAACGTTGCCTGAATGAGCAAACTGTGGCCGCCAGGATCTTGCGTCGGTGCATTTCACGGCCGGACCAGCCGTAATAATGAAAGGAAATGAGTTGCCCCAAAGCGAAATGCACTCCTCCAACAGGCTTTTATTCACCACAACCTCAGCAAGTTGTACAAACAAGGCAGCAAATGTCCCATGCCTGACGCGTTTCGGGAGCTGTATCCCTTTCTCAAAGGCAGGACATGTAATATGTAAGTTGCCCTTGCAAGAATATAACTTTATTGGCATACACGACGGAGATAAAAAGACTACCGATCCCATAATGCTTGGCACTTGTTGTTACTCACCTGTTGACAATGATATAAAGGAGGGAAAATATCGGCAGTCTGTGCTCGCGTGCATTACATGTCCTGCCTTTGAGAAAGGGATACAGCTCCCGAAACGCCGTCAGGCATGGGACATTTGCTGCCTTGTTTGTACAACTTGCTGAGGTTGTGGTGAATAAAAGCCTGTTGGAGGAGTGCATTTCGCTTTGGGGCAACTCATTTCCTTTCATTATTACGGCTGGTCCGGCCGTGAAATGCACCGACGCAAGATCCTGGCGGCCACAGTTTGCTCATTCAGGCAACGTTCAAGTGGGTCAACAGGGCACTACAACCTGGAACTGTGATATGTAAGTTGCCCTTGCAAGAATATAACTTTATTGGCATACACGACGGAGATAAAAGACTACCGATCCCATAATGCTTGGCACTTGTTGTTACTCACCTGTTGACAATGATATAAAGGAGGGAAAATATCGGCAGTCTGTGCTCGCGTGCATTACATGTCCTGCCTTTGAGAAAGGGATACAGCTCCCAAACGCGTCAGGCATGGGACATTTGCTGCCTTGTTTGTACAACTTGCTGAGGTTGTGGTGAATAAAAGCCTGTTGGAGGAGTGCATTTCGCTTTGGGGCAACTCATTTCCTTTCATTATTACGGCTGGTCCGGCCGTGAAATGCACCGACGCAAGATCCTGGCGGCCACAGTTTGCTCATTCAGGCAACGTTCAAGTGGGTCAACAGGGCACTACAACCTGGAACTGTGATATGTAAGTTGCCCTTGCAAGAATATAACTTTATTGGCATACACGACGGAGATAAAAAGACTACCGATCCCATAATGCTTGGCACTTGTTGTTACTCACCTGTTGACAATGATATAAAGGAGGGAAAATATCGGCAGTCTGTGCTTCGCGTGCATTACATGTCCTGCCTTTGAGAAAGGGATACAGCTCCCGAAACGCGTCAGGCATGGGACATTTGCTGCCTTGTTTGTACAACTTGCTGAGGTTGTGGTGAATAAAAGCCTGTTGGAGGAGTGCATTTCGCTTTGGGGCAACTCATTTCCTTTCATTATTACGGCTGGTCCGGCCGTGAAATGCACCGACGCAAGATCCTGGCGGCCACAGTTTGCTCATTCAGGCAACGTTCAAGTGGGTCAACAGGGCACTACAACCTGGAACTGTGATATGTAAGTTGCCCTTGCAAGAATATAACTTTATTGGCATACACGACGGAGATAAAAAGACTACCGATCCCATAATGCTTGGCACTTGTTGTTACTCACCTGTTGACAATGATATAAAGGAGGGAAAATATCGGCAGTCTGTGCTTCGCGTGCATTACATGTCCTGCCTTTGAGAAAGGGATACAGCTCCCGAAACGCGTCAGGCATGGGACATTTGCTGCCTTGTTTGTACAACTTGCTGAGGTTGTGGTGAATAAAAGCCTGTTGGAGGAGTGCATTTCGCTTTGGGGCAACTCATTTCCTTTCATTATTACGGCTGGTCCGGCCGTGAAATGCACCGACGCAAGATCCTGGCGGCCACAGTTTGCTCATTCAGGCAACGTTCAAGTGGGTCAACAGGGCACTACAACCTGGAACTGTGATATGTAAGTTGCCCTTGCAAGAATATAACTTTATTGGCATACACGACGGAGATAAAAAGACTACCGATCCCATAATGCTTGGCACTTGTTGTTACTCACCTGTTGACAATGATATAAAGGAGGGAAAATATCGGCAGTCTGTGCTTGCGTGCATTACATGTCCTGCCTTTGAGAAAGGGATACAGCTCCCGAAACGCGTCAGGCATGGGACATTTGCTGCCTTGTTTGTACAACTTGCTGAGGTTGTGGTGAATAAAAGCCTGTTGGAGGAGTGCATTTCGCTTTGGGGCAACTCATTTCCTTTCATTATTACGGCTGGTCCGGCCGTGAAATGCACCGACGCAAGATCCTGGCGGCCACAGTTTGCTCATTCAGGCAACGTTCAAGTGGGTCAACAGGGCACTACAACCTGGAACTGTGATATGTAAGTTGCCCTTGCAAGAATATAACTTTATTGGCATACACGACGGAGATAAAAAGACTACCGATCCCATAATGCTTGGCACTTGTTGTTACTCACCTGTTGACAATGATATAAAGGAGGGAAAATATCGGCAGTCTGTGCTTCGCGTGCATTACATGTCCTGCCTTTGAGAAAGGGATACAGCTCCCGAAACGCGTCAGGCATGGGACATTTGCTGCCTTGTTTGTACAACTTGCTGAGGTTGTGGTGAATAAAAGCCTGTTGGAGGAGTGCATTTCGCTTTGGGGCAACTCATTTCCTTTCATTATTACGGCTGGTCCGGCCGTGAAATGCACCGACGCAAGATCCTGGCGGCCACAGTTTGCTCATTCAGGCAACGTTCAAGTGGGTCAACAGGGCACTACAACCTGGAACTGTGATATGTAAGTTGCCCTTGCAAGAATATAACTTTATTGGCATACACGACGGAGATAAAAAGACTACCGATCCCATAATGCTTGGCACTTGTTGTTACTCACCTGTTGACAATGATATAAAGGAGGGAAAATATCGGCAGTCTGTGCTTCGCGTGCATTACATGTCCTGCCTTTGAGAAAGGGATACAGCTCCCGAAACGCGTCAGGCATGGGACATTTGCTGCCTTGTTTGTACAACTTGCTGAGGTTGTGGTGAATAAAAGCCTGTTGGAGGAGTGCATTTCGCTTTGGGGCAACTCATTTCCTTTCATATATATATATATATATATATATATACTTTGAAAACTCTCGCACACAAGAGCACACAAGAGCTCACTAGAGCACACAAGAGCAAAAGCGGGCACTCCAGGCAAGTCAAGCCATTCCTTTATTTTCTTACATCACGGTGTCCGTCCTGACACGTTTCGGCTGACCACAGCCTTTGTCAAAGTCACATTGCATTTTAAATCAATCTTATTTAAAGGCACAGTCAATTATAGACACAGAAGAGAAAACCTCTGTTACCCTCTGTGTCATAATCCTCTCAAATACTGTGTTTTAAAGTGGCTATTGCATTTTCATTCCTATTTCCATAATCATTTTTATATTTTTATATATTTATGCTCTTTTTTTATTTTTATAAAATTTATAAAAATTCTTTTATATAAAATAAGCCAGCTTAACATTTCAATACCTCTTGTATCTCATGCTAGGATATTGGAACCATTACTGGAGTAAACTCTTGGGCCAGTGCCCTAGTTAATACAAGCACATTATAAAATTATGGGAATCGTACTATTGGCTTATTTCAAGGAGTCATGGCCAAGACAGAGCATTCAGAACATCCTTAATACATTTCATGAATCATGAATTATAAAAGCTATATATAAGAGGATTTTAGTTACTAATTTGATGATGAATTCCACATAATATAAATCAATTAATATATAATATTTCTTCTGAAATTCATATTTAAGTATATTCATATCAAATACATTATAAAAGAATAATCCTTCTATATATATAAATACAGTAAATAGCTATAAATTTATAAAACATGTGAAATGCATAAAGTGTCCGAGTGCAACAATTCGCCCATATATAACACCTCAATTCAACATTGGAATCATGAATATCTAAAGTGCCTGAGTGCGAGAGTGGATTCACATGTCATTAATCAGCCCTTCATCTCAAAACCTTTTAAATCCCTCAGGGAGGAGGTAAGAAACAAGGCCAAAGCCAGGGGCCAGGGGAATGGATGATACTAGATCATCCCAAATGTACTTCTAACTCCTCATCCCTGTTCAACCCATTTGGAAATATTGTATTTAAATCCAGAATATACCTTGATTCTAGGCATCTGAAATTCATGGTTCTATTGCCTCCTCTTACACTGGGGGGGATTCTATCCATGGCAAAGAACATCAGCAGTCCCGGATCGCTGTCATGTTTATCATAAAAGTGTTTGGCTACAGAATATGTAAAGTCCTGATTCCTCATCGCCACTGATGTTCTAGTATATGTTTTTTGAGGGTGAAAATCATACTCCCCACATACATCAGGGGACAGGGGCAACTAAGTACATAGATACAATGATCCGTGTTACAATTGTAAAACCCGTTTATCTTCCTTGTGTGTCCGTCGATGGACTTAATTGCCAGGACATTCTTCACCATCCTACAGGCTTTACAGTGATTGCATTTAAAAAAACCCTTTGTGGTAGATAACCACGTATCAGGTTTACGGCTTCTGGTGAAATAGCTATGTGTGAGGCTGTCACCTAATGTCCTTCCTTTCCTGAATGTCACTGGTGGTACCATAGGTAAATCTTTTCCAATTAAGGTATCATTCCTAACTACCTGCCAATGTCTTCTCATAATCTGATGTACTTTGGGAGACTTTTGGTTGAAGCATGTGATAAATCTAGCTGGTGTAGTTTCCTTTTGTATTCTATCATTGGGGTAAAGAAGTTGGTTTCTAGTGATATTTTCAGACTTTAGTTTTGCCATGTTTAATGTTTTCGGGGAGTATCCCCATTTGCAAAACCTCTCATTCATTTTTTGCACTTGACCTTGGAACTCCTGTTCCTGGCTGCAGATTCTTTTAAGCCTCAATGTTTCCCCATAGGGGATACTCTCTATTAGATTAGTCGGATGTTGGCTTTTGAAATGCAGAGTACTATTCTCGGCTGTCATCTTGCGATATACTGTGGTATTGATTTTACCCTCCTTCACTTGTAGCCAAATGTCCAGAAAGGTTATCTTGCTAACGCTCATATGTGAAGTGAAATGCAAATTAAAGGGGTTTTCATTAAGAATTTTAACATATTCATCTGCCTCCGATCTGGACCCGTTCCACACAATATATATATATATGTCTCCACACAGAGTCCTCCTTGTAGATTGCTGACACAGCGGCACAGCACAGAATCATCCGCAGCTAGGTTGGTGATGCAAGAAAGTTCGAATTTATTAAGTGAACGCCAATATTCACCAAAAGTGCAAAACAACAAATAAAAATTAATATGGCCAACGTGTTTCAGCTACAAGCCTTCAAATGGGCCTCACAAACAATTACAATTGACATCATTTTATCGTCTCATCCATCCTAGGACACACAGAATGCTTTATCTTTATTGTTGCCTACTGTACTAGGAGCCATCATCAAGCTTACTCCTCAATATCTTTATTTCCCTAACACTATGGAAGGGCAGATTATTATCAAGTAGGGATTTTACCAAATAGCCCAGGTTCCATACGTGTTGGGAGCAACAGAAGGACTCATGTGTAGTCTGTACCACCTGCTGCAACAGCATACATGTATAGGAACAAGAAGCAAAAGTATTCAATCATTGTGCAGACTATTGTTGATTTTCAACGTTATTGCACAAATATAGTTGTCAAGTATCCTCGAAGTGCACATGATGTATGCATCTTCAGGCACTGGACTATGAATGCTAGAATTGAGTCAATTAGAAATGTATATGTATAAAAGTATATATATTCACTGAAAAAACCAAAGGTTACAGGAACGTTATAGTTAGGCTGACATTTCACTCATACAAAACCAGAGAAATTCAGCAGTTATTGTTAGCTGAGCTAACTATAACTCGTGCCCCCGCAATGCACTGCTTATGACCTCACATATTACATCACTCATGACATGGGGAGTGGCATCACTCATGACATCACTGATGATATCTCAAATAACATCACTGATGACATCATCCAAAGAATCTCTGACGCACCAACTTACACCCCCATATAACCTTTTATACACTCACTCCGACTTCCACACTACCATTCTCAAACCCATTCTCACACCCATACCAGTAGCCACACAGCTACTCACTGATTCATAGATCAACACATACATCTACTCACTCACCCATACAGGCACTCACACACCCACTCACTCACTAATATAGCCACTGACATATCCACTCATACACCCATACTATCGCCAGTAGGTAGTTATAGTTAGGACCTAGTTTCCATAGGAAAAGCATTTTTTGACTTGCCTATAACTTTGCCGTTATTTGACCAATCTTAATGAAATTTTACCAAAAAAAGTGTCAAAGTAAGTTCTGTGTATCATGGAAAGTTTGAGGGTGATTCAAGCTGTGGGGACCGAGAAATAGGGGTGCGTGTGTAATATTAATCCCCATAGGAAGGCATTGTCGAACCTACAGCCCGAACCGCTGGATGGATTTCCACCACATTTGGCAGAAAGGTAGATGTTGTTACACAGATTGTGCTTTTTGTTATTTGGTGCAAGTCCATTCAGTAGTTTTTGTGAAATTAAATTCGAACAATATAGTGATATCCCTGGTCGCAGATATTTCGCAGCGGATTCGCAGTGATCGCGGATATTTTGAGACATGTTCAAGGTAAATTGCAAAAGAGCACACCAGTGGGAATGCTCTGATTGGCTGGATGCAACCAGAACAGAACGTTGTGGCGGTTTCACAGTGATCGGTGTGAAATAGCGATGTGTTTGAGGTAAACCGCGAAATTATGTGATTGGCTGGATGCAACCTGAAAATAAACCCACTCAGAGGCTTATGCACCCAGTCAGTGATACACTCAGAGACCCACTCACCCACTCACAGTCCCACTCAGAGACCCATACACCCACCCACAGAACCACTCAGATACTCACGCTCCCAGTCATTGACCCACTGAGAGACTCATGCACTCACTCACAGACCGACTCAAACAGTAATGTTCCCACTCACTCACCTACTCAGACACCCACTTAGATACTCATGTATCCACTCATATATCCAGTCAGACAGTCATATACTTACTTTCAAATGCACAATGGCACTCATGCACCTACTCACAGATCGACTGAGAGACTCATGCAACCAATCGGAGACTCATTGAGTCACTGATGCACCCAGTCATAGATTCACTGAGACAGTCACGCAGTTTGTTACAGAACCATTGATAGACTGATGCACTGTCTCACAGATCCATTGAAACACTTATACAGTGAATGAGAGACTTACTGATACAGTGATGCATGCAGTCACAAATTCCAATGAAAGAGTTATACACAGTTATAGAGATATTAAGGGAGTTATACATGCTGTTATAGAGTCATTTAGATAGTAATGTGTTTAGTGTTTAGGTTATAATCCATTTTGCAATTATAAGTTTTGAATGTGGTGGTGGCTGAAATTCACTGAATTAGAGAGTAAGTATGTGTTAGTATCTGTATGAATAAGTGAGGTGGTGTGTGTATAACTGTATAGGTGAGTAAATGGGAGTGGGATTGATTCTTTGCATGACTGACTAGGTGTATGAGTATCTCTATGGATGAGTGCTGGTGTGTGAGTGTCTGTGTAGGTGTATGAGTGCATATGATAGTGCTGTATTAATGAGTGACTGCATGTATGAGTGACTGTATGGGTGAATGAGTGGATGTGTGTGTAGACCTAGGAATCAGTGAGTGGGTATGTAGTAACTGGTATTGGTGTGTCTATGGTTTCGAAAATGGTAGTCTGTATTTTAGAGTGGGTATATCAAAGGTTATATTAGGGTATGAGGAGGTGCATCAGATTATCATGTGGACGATGTCATCAGTGACGTCATCAGTGATGTCATTTGAGATGGCATCAGTGATGTCATCAGTGATGTCACTGACCATGTCATGAATGATGTAATATGTGACGTCATCAGCAGTGCATTGAGGGGGTGCGAGTTATAGTTAGCTCAACTAACTATAACGGGCGAATTTCTCTGGTTTTGTACGAGTGAAATGTCCAACTAACTATAACGTCCATGAAACCTGTGGTTTTTTCAGTGAATTTCTAAGGTTTTTTAAATGCTAATTTCTAACTATAACATCCCTGAAACCTATGGTTTTTTCAGTGAATATATATATATATTATATTTAGTTATAAGTTTAACTTTTCTGATAATTTAATTTCATTTATAATTATTATCTATGAGGTATTATTTTCAATCCCTACCGCTAGTATTTTATATGGGAGGTGCTGCAGTGTCAGTGGTTGGCCATGTGTGGTACTGGACTTACTACTGTTACTTTTGTGGGCACTAGTAATTTACATTCATAAGTTTAGCTCCATCCCCTTTTTAAGTGGGCTGAGACATGCAAGTCTACATTTTTGAGTAATTTTACACTCTTATTTTATGAAAAGCAGAAAGCAGTAAATCCCATCAAAAGTGTGAGCATAACTTGCAAGTGTAATTTGTCTTTGTGAATAGTCCTGTAAGTATTTAGTAACTAAACCAGGCCTTAACGTTTTGTCTTACAAATATAATAAAAACATACTAATTGATTTCTCACCACAGACAGGGACATCAATAAGCTCACATTACATATGTACTGATAGGATTACTCCCATCCCAGGTATTGTGCAATTACACATGTAAAATATTTCTCCATCTGGCAAATAGTTTTCTTGTGTAAAAAAATCCTACTGTACCCCCGATTAATTATAGAGACATTGGTTCTCCATTTCCACCTTGTTAAGATAATTTCACTTTCCTTTTTACATGAACAAATTTGCATATGTTTCCAATGTGGGAAACTATGTGCAAGGTGTATGTGAATAGCAATAAAGTGGTTTGTGGTTGTTCACCTAGGCTTTCTGGCGCTTCACATCAATTAAGTGTTGGATCAGGCAGGATTTCCTTAGTAGGCTAATTGTAGTAACTTCAAAGACAAGTAGGAAAGCTTCCAGTTCCTTTATTACAAGTATGTCCTCTTCATGCAGTAACCTCCAGCAGTATGACAACAGCAACTGCTGTTTCTTAGAACCCCCACAGAATCACCATTCTAAACACATCATCATCAATGTCCATGAGAACATAGGACATCTCCACACTAATGGGCTAAATGAAAGGGCTAGGGTGCCTTCAGCAGGCACGAGAGCGCCTCACAAAACCCAGACAGCGGTTTACTATTTAGGATGTTTAGCACATGGAACTCTGGGTAGTTTTGTGTGCACTTAGCATATACCCAAGATTGGATCTGCATTACTTTGCAGGAAAATTCGGAGCATGAACCCAGAAAATTCATTTAGTTTTTACTGGGCCTCTTCACAATGACTGATGGTTTATTCTGTAAAATGCCTTGCAGGGCCCACTCACATTGCAGAATCTACCAAGATGTTAACAAGATAGAATGCTTTGCTTAACGGATAATTCATGCATGCCTCTCTATGTACTCTAGAGCATTTCTCCAGATTTGTTCAGCATCAACCTCCAGCCACAGGGTTGATGTTGCTTGCCTGCTGCTTGTCCCCTGGACTAAGTGGTATCCTGATCCTATTAGTGAAGACTGTTTGTTCATGTGCAACTTCCTTCCATAAAGAGGAGGGGATAGAAGGTTCTGAAAAAGAATAAGCTGTGGAATGTCTGGAAGAATTCCAGTGACTCAACTGTAACTAAATATTTCTCCTGTGTGCCATGTATATCTTGCTGTGGACCTGAAACTGGAGTTCGGTGATGACTCCTCCACTGTATACCACAACTCATTTTGAATAATGATTCCTGGAAATCTGAGTAATTTTCTCAAGGTAGCAGCGCTACAAAAACATCTACAGACAAATTAATTCCTGGAGGACTAAGAGAATGTGCCAACCTATGTCAAAAAGATGATACCTCAGACGCTTTATCTTAGTGGTTTTGACAGTTTCATTTTAGCATGTTTTTCACGCTTTGATTTTCTTCTATGAAGTTCAATGATATAGGGAGTCCACCAATTTTATTGGCCTCATGAAACATACTTGCTAAATCTTCCAGTATTGCCCCACTGAACATGTTTAATTTTCCAAAACGTTTCTAAGTACAAAATAAAAACGTTCAGACAAGTGAACCACCAGCTTTTAACGAACCATGGGCACTCACTGTTTGGCCTTAGAGAGTTCAAAGTCCCAGTTAGCCGTATGGTAAATCCTTCGAACTTTTTTACATGTGTTTGTATATAACAGAGGATACACCTGAACAGTTTTTCCTTTTTTTTATGTTTCCTAGGAGTCTGTCTTTATTTTATTTTTAATCTTTGTTCTCCTTAATTGATTTTCATCATAAATGGTGACATTTGTCTTGATAATTTCTTGGCATCTTAACTACCCAGGCCTTGATTTTTCATCTTGACTATGCCATTGTTTTGTCTTGTTGTTTGTCATATAGTACATGCATTTTTTCTTTACTTTTGTAGAAGGTCTTTCCATTTGCTCCAAGCTACCAAACATGCACCAGGGTTTCATGATAATAAACTGTTTGCATTTTTTGGTCAAATTGTTTGGGCTATGGGAGGCTCAAGCTTAGGTCACTTCATAGTGTGGGCTCTCTCTCCTATATCCCACACCATCAAAAGTAGAAGGCCTGATTGTTGTTATCTTAGATTTGCAAGCACTGTATTTTGCCATTTTGCTGTATTTTTCGACTTGCATTTACACACATACACACACACACACACACATAAGAAACCCACTCAAAAGGTATGTTTCTGAAGAAGGCTGTGATAGTGATTCATATAGGTTTATATGCTTTTTTATGTGTGTGGTGTGATAGTGTGCTGCTGTTGGACCTGGACCTATCTGCAGGGTCACCCCATAGTTTTGTGTTTCCTTTCCCTGCGAGCCATTGCTAAAGTGCTTGTGATCCCTCCTCACAACATGGTAAAATCGGCCTGCACCTGATTGGTGCATCTAATTTATTTGTATGTCCCTAGTATATGGTACTATATGTGCCCAGGACCTGTAAATTAAATGCTACTGATGAGCAGCAACATTCATTGTGCCACCCACTAAAGTAGCCTTTGAAACATTATCTCAGGCCTGCCACTGCAGCCTGTAGTGCATTTTTAAACTGCCATTTTGACCTGGCAAAATAAACCAGGCCTAAACCTTCCTTTTTAATGATTATAAGTCACTCCTAAGTAGGCCCTAACAACCCATAGAGCTGGGAGCATGGTATTTAAAAGTTGGACATGGCTTTATGTTTTACATGTCCTGACAGTGAAAAACTCCTAAAGTTGTGTTCCACTATTGTATGGCCTAGCTCTCTCACAAGTTCAAACTGGGTTACCTTATTTCAATTAATATGTGTTATCTGCAGATTAGGAGCAGATAGATACATTATTTTTTAATTCAAATCAATTATAATTGTATATACTATGTAATGTTTTTGATTATAGTTTTGAAAATGTCAGTTTCAGAAAGTTGTCATTTTCCTGCTCCAATTTTCCGAGGCCTCTCTAGGAGTTTACAGCTGCCTGGGTGCGTTAATGCTCATCAAGATGTGTACTGAACCCAGACAGTGAACAATGGGATTTTGATATAGCTTGGAGCTGGTCTTCCTGGCAGGATGGCTGGGGAGGAGTTGCACCCTGCCTTGATTACATTTCAAAGGACCTTGCCCAGAGCACACTCAAAGGAACTGGAGACCAGGCCTGCTCTTGCCTTCATCACCCTAGACAGTTTGAAGCCAGGACAAGGGGAAGAACTAACCAGAACCAGTTTTGGGGGTAGACCAGGGATTTCCCCACACAAAGGCTGCCAGTGAATATAAAAATAGACCCCTCAGAACCACTCATGAGAATACTCCGGGGCATATGGAAGATTCAGAAGAAGGACTGCACTGCTACTAGAAGGACTGCCCTATTGCTTGATGGACTGCCCTGCCATCTGAAGTAGTAAAATGGGACCTGCTTGCTTTGATCCCAGGCCAACCAAAGTGACTCCAAAGATCGCTGGCTGACCTTCTGTGTGAGCTACAGGGACACAACAAGCTTCAAAGGCCTCCTTGCAACTGCCTAGCTAACCAGCACAAACTGGACCTGCCTGAGCCCTACTACTGGCCTCTACTGGAGTTAGTACTGGTCCCCTAAAGGTGCCCCCTGGTGCTGGATTCTTGGCTGACATCAGTGAGAGCTCTTCCTGAAAAAAAAGGTGAAAATCCTGAGGTTTGGGTTCTTTGCGACTGCAAATTGTCACATTGGCATAAAAACCTTTCTGCCCACAACAACCACCAATGCAAATCTCCAGAGAGACCTGCTTTTGGTGCTGACAGAGACCATCTGTGATAACCTGCAACTCGAGACCTGCACTTCGCACCCACAGCGTCCATTGGCGACGATCAACCAACGCGAAGCTCCAGCGACGACTGTCTGTTTGCGCTACGGCAAAGACCATCTGCGATACCTGACCTGCTCTTCGTGCCGCAAGCATCCTCCTCAAGGCCTCCTACAACGCAAACGGAACTCTTCGCATAGGACTTGAGAAGGTAACTCTTCTGCTGGACTAACCTGATTCCTGTACCTGGTACCAGAAATGCAGTATAGAGCCCTATCATATTAATATTGTTGTTGTTGCTGTTAATGTTGTTTTTTATTGTTGATATTATCTTTCCATTAGTGTTCTAACACAAAATTTCCACCAGGCAGTAAGTCCTGCACATGTAACTATAATTTTTCCTCGTGAACCAACCCCTTTTCCTGTACCCCAATAAATACAGGCATTCTGACCCATTTCCATCCTGGAAAAACACTTGTCTGAAGTACATTTGCTCCTGTGTCCATTATGGAAAACTACTTGCAAGAAGCTTGTGAATACACACAATCATACCAGCGTCTGAGTATTCTTCTGTTTTTGCAACTAGACCCACCTGGAAACATTCATGACCACAATCCCAAATTTAAATGTGCAAATGCAGAAATGTCAACCGCAAAGGCAGAAGTTTTGTTTTCCCAAATCGTTTTTAGGAGGATAACACTAGGCAAATCCTGCTTCTGTGAAACAGGATTCAACTTTTGCCCTCATAACATAATTTTTATGTACACAAAAAAAAGCTTTGAGAATTGACCGGTCTCTACTCAGCCCAGATCTTGGATCAGAAAGATATTAGGTGCTCCTCACCTAAATAATTTGATTGATCCGGACAGCTGGAAATTCATTACTGATTCCTGAAAGGATAAGGTTTAATTATATAGACTACTAAATCACCTCCTCTAAATCTATAACAAAAGCCTCTGTGCCCACCATCAATTGAATAATGGAATGAAAAGTGACCGCTCAGAGAGAAATAGAGAAAAAACTTTTCCTTCTTTGGTTTAATGGCGTTTGCATCCGGAACAATCACAAATAGCAAGTATAACAGCACATGGCTTTGTTTCCTCTATTCAGTAAAGGCGCGCATTACCGCAGTATCTTTTCATTGTAAGCACGTAGTACCTTTTCTAGGAAATGTATAAAAGCATCTCTGCCGCCAATATTATCATACACCCATTTTCAAATCAAAACAAGTGGGTAATTTAGTAACAGGAATGGAGGTGGGAATAGATGGTTGCCACTGATGCAGATACAAATAATACCGTAATTGCTCTAATCATTTGTCTTCACTCCATAAAATGATATACTTGTTGAGGGACAGTCCAGCATAGAAATGTGCAGGACCTTTATCTATTAGGAATTTGGAATATGTATATATGTGCAATTTAACACAATGCGGAGATTGCTCAGCACAAACAGTTTTTGCAACTGCATATTCGCCTGACTTGACGCTAGCAAATTCAGTTTGTATAGCCTAAAACTTTCAATGCAACACGTTTATGTGAAATACAGCACACATGCAAAGTTATAAAAGTTTGGTAAAAAGAAAACTTTTCTCTAACGTTATGCCTGCCTCGAGGAGGCATGTTTTTCTAGCACAAGTCCCTGTTTACCAATGTTAGTAGATAGGGATTTGTGTCAAAACCCATGGGTGGTTGCATTGTAGTTCCACTTCATGCAAAGCAGTGCAAAGTAGCACAAAGCTCTACTTTGCGATACTTTCTTGGTACTTTCCAACACAAAACATGTTTTGGGCTGTGAAGTAAATACCAAAATCAACACTTTGTGCCAGTTTGTGTAATTTTGTGATGTAAATCCGGTGCAAAGTGTTGATAAATTTGACCTTGAACGTGTGAGAGATGTGAGAGTGCTGTCAGTGGTGGCAGACAGCTATTCTGTTAGTGAGGTGTGTAGTGTGTCAATACTAATCTGGAAGGGGTGTTAGAGTGCTTTTAGTAGTGTGTGATTGATAGTCTCTGAGGGGTGTGAGAATACTGCCGGTATTTTGGGTCTTTTGCTTTTCCGCTGTAAGGCAGTTCACTCTAATTTTTCGTGGAGACCATGGCTGAAAATTTCTGTCAATATAAATGGATTATAAATTAAAAAGGATGAGTCTCACTCTTGAAACAACACACCAAGCAATTGTTTCTATCCAGAGCCCTCTTTCTCCCCTAATAAGCCATAACAGTCTGCTTTTACTAATAATGCCGTCCAAAGATTGGACGGTGGGTATTAATGACCAAGAGTATTCATTTATTTACGTTTGAGAACTCTTGTCCAGTGACTGGACTGCCCCCACCCACCAACACCCCACATGGACCACTGACCCTCAAGATCATGTGTTCAATTGGTCACTTTTACTGGCATTACCAAGAAGGTATTACATCAGTAAACAGTCTCAGTCTACTTTCCTGGATTCCTTAGTGTTCACAGACACTCACTTCCTTCTCTGGGATTCTGCTTCAGTAGCTACTCTCTGACTGATGTTGGTCCCAGTGCACCAATCCTAAATCTAGTGTGGCAGCCCTCCATGTACACACACGTGGTGCACATGTGCTGCAGTGCCCTTCATGTGCAATGAGCATGGCAGAAGCACCATAGTGTGCATTTGTCAAACTTGCTTCAGCATGAACTGAAGACTGCAATACTCACAAACATGCTATTCCAGTAAAATGCAGCACAAACCCCATCCATTGGTTCAATCACCCACAGCAGTGCTTAATTTGAGCCTATGGTTTCATGTGCTCAGCACCGGCACTTACTTGTCAGAACCCATGCTTATGACAGTCTGCCACATGGTGGCACTGTCTGCCTAATTTAGGTATGAGCACAACAAAAGCTGTTTATTCATTCAATATATATTAACAATGACTAATACCTGCCACCCAAGCCATTCTTATAGCTTTGGCGGCTTGGAAAAGTATGAATTGTCACATTTGTAAGAGTGTGATGGTTAGTAGTCGTGTTTGTACTGTCGCTGGCAGGGACAATGGATGGTGCAAGCTGCAATGCCCTCCTGACTAGGGCCCTGCTACTTATTTTCTTACAAATTAGGCACTGGCCCACAGGGAAGAAAGGGCAGCATCTTTGGGGTTGCAGGCAAAGCCAAGCACCAAGTATAATTGAATCATTACTGCGGAAGTGGCAGGGTCACACCACAGTGGCTTGGCCTTTTCTATATTTACTCCAACTCCCAGGGCCCACCAAACCACAGCCATATACCATTGCATCATTGCTGTTTTTGTCAGTGACAAACAACTGTTACAAAATGTAACAATGTAAAATCTCTTCCTATTGCATTTGCTGGAGCCTTCTTCTTTTTTTTTTTTTTTTAAACACATTTTATTTGTCAAGCGGCACATTTACAGCAGGGCCCTGTAACCCAGAGGCGTCTGCACAATAAGAGCATGTAATATTGACTTTGACTTTTTTCATAACGATACCCAAGAAACATTATGGGTAATACAATAAAAATCTAACTCTCTCCCCTCCCCCGATTGCACTATACATCCATTCTAGACAGAACCACTCGAATATTTACAGTAGAGCTACCCACCAGGGTTCCACCACCCACCCCGCTCCCTGGATCCCCCCCAACGAGCCCAAAGTTTATAATCACGGGTCCCGATCTACTGGAACTGGGTCTAGGAGCAATCCCCGATAGTCTGCCCACCTTTTCCATATTTTGAAATGTTTTAGCGGGCACCCCCTGGCAATGAAGATGGGTTTCTCAAGGCCCATACAAAAGTCCAAGCCATTCTTCCATGCGGCCACTGCAGGGGGCCTTGGAGCCTTCCACGCCCTCGCTATGTCCCTTTTTGCTAAAGTGAGATCCAACAATAATAAATGGCGTTTATAAACGTTGCCGCCTATCCCCTCCAGGACGTGCAATAGAGCTAGTTTCGGCGAGCGGGGAAGGTCCCAGCCCAGAACCTCCGATAAGCAAGTGTAAACCCCCCTCCAGAAACGATCCAGGGAGAGACACTGCCAGACTGTGTGCATCAACGTACCGTCCTCCCAGTTACATCTGAGGCACATAGGAGAAGCAATCAAACCCGCCCTCCACAACCGCATTCGTGTGTAATAGGCCCTATGTAGGTATTTAAACTGGACCAGGCGCAGACGCACCGCAATGGCCGCCCCGCACGGAGCAGCTAGGGCCTCCACCCAGTCCTCTTCTTCCAAGGGTCCTAAATCCCCCTCCCAATCCTCCCGGAGTTTCCGCAGCGTGGAGGAGCAGTGGGTAACTAGGGTTTGATATATCCTGGAAATCTTACGGTCCTGGAGTTCACCCATAAAAACTTTTGCCTCCAGGGGGCTGAACTCAGCTATAGACTCCAATCCCACCAGACTGGGTAACAGGGCGTGCCGGAATTGGAGATACTTGAAGAATTGGGACTTTGGCATATGAAATTCGGTCTGAAGGTCCTGGAATGATTTCAGTACTGGACCCCTCGTGACATCCCCCAAGACCGATATCCCTATTTGATTCCAGCCTCTAAATCCCTGCAAGGCAGCTAGTTGCAGCAAGCGCCCATTATCTCAAAGGGGAGTCTCCTGTGTCAGCTTGTTCCACCACCCCATTCTACGCAATGCCTGCCTCCAGACCTGGAGCACGACCTTTGTTGCCGATGGCAATGATCCCCGCAGTGGTGCCGAGTATAAGACCGTATGCAGCGAATGATCTCCCATAAGCCATCGTTCTACCACGTATGCCGGATCCTCCCGATTGCCATACCACCATTCATTCAGTACGAGTAGGTGAGATGCTTGATAATATGACAGGATATCTGACGATGCTAGTCCCCCACAGTAGGTAGATAAAAAGCACGTCCGGAAGGCCACACGCACCTTGCCCCCCTCCCACAAAAACTGCCCAAGGGCCGCATTTACTTGCCGGAAACAACGGGGGGGATCAGATATGGGTGGTTCTGCAACTGATAAAGAAGACGGGGGAGCGCGACCATCTTAAATATGGCTGATCTGCCATAGATAGTCAGTGGCATACGGGACCAGGTCGTAATATCTTCGCGCACTTGCTCCCAGACCGGTACTAGATTACGCTCCCAGGCGATTGCGGGCATATGTGTTATAAATACACCCAAATATTTCAGTCCTCCCGTCGCCAGCTGGATCGACGATGCCCAGGCGCCCAGATCTCCCCGACCTCCAAGCATCCACAGCGTAGATTTGCGGGGATTCATATATAGTCCAGAGGTCTCTCCAAAGATCTGCAGCATACGCAGGAGCCTTGGTCCCGTTCTATCCACATTTGTAAGGAAGAAGAGGACGTCATCCGCATACAATGCAATCCTATCCGACAACCCCTGAGCCCATTCAAAGCCCTGAACCTGCGCGTCTATTCGCACCCACGCGGCCAGCGGCTCCATTGTGAGGGCAAATAAATACGGGGATAGGGGGCAACCCTGTCTCGTTCCCCGACCCATAGAGAACACGGAGGAGACTGCGCCAGCCACCCGCACCGAAGCGGTGAGGTCAGTATATAGAAGAGTCAAATAGGATAGGAACCGCGGTCCGAAATTCAGCCGGCGTAATAGTGCAAAGAGATATATCCAGCTAAGGGAGTCGTACGCCCTATCCATGTCTGCCAGCAGCAGCGCCGCCGGTGCACCCAGTCGTTGGATGGCCGCCACTGCAATATTTTCCAGCCTAATGTTGTGTCTAGTCGCCCTCTGAGGCATAAACCCCGCCTGGTCCGGGTGGACCAGTGTTGCAATATGGGGTAACAGGTGATTTGCCAGGGCCTTCGCCAAGAATTTGGCCTCCACGTTCAAAAGGGAAATGGGTCTATATGATGCGTGCTGATCCGGTGGCCTACCGGGTTTGTGAAAGACGACCACCTCCGCATGCCTCCAATCCGGGGGGAGAGAGCCAAGGTCTTGCGCCTCCTCTACCACCGCGCGGTAATGTGGACCCAGCTGCAAAAAGTATCGCTTCAAAAATTCGCTAGGAAACCCATTGGGCCCTGGAGCCTTCCCGGAATTGAGTTCCCCTAACGCAGCTCCTCATCAGTCAGCGGGAGCTCCAGCTCCTCTCTCACCGCATCCGATAGAGCCCTGGGCGGGAGGTCGGCCAAAAACCGATCAATCATGTCGGCTGGCAGACATTCTTTAGGGGCGTATAAATCTTCATAATATGTAGCGAAGCTCTCTGCCAGGGCCCGTGGATCCGTGAGTGGCTCACCCGCCGTGCCCAATATGCCCGGGAGGGTCTGTGAATGGTACACCCCTTGGCAGAGTCAGTGGAGCATCTTACTAGATTTGTCCCCCCATTGGTACACTCTACTGCGCGTCGCCAGCCAGGCCTGCCGGGCCTCGTCCAGCAGGAGCGCGGCATAATTTTGTTGGGCAAACAGCAATTGTCGCCTGGCCTGACCGCATCCGGCCGCTCGACCCCGACGCTCAAGATCTTCGATACCCGCCTCCGCCTGAAGTAGCGCCTCCCTACGTGTTTTGCAAGCCGCCGCGCACCAAGATATGTCCGTTCCCTCAAGGCAGGCTTCATCGCCTCCCACACCGAATCGGCCCCAGTAACGGACCCCACATTCACTCTCAGATATTCATCTATGGCGTCGCACATATGTTCCCTATAGTCATCATTTTGCAGGTGCCACACCGACAAGCGCCAACGAAACGGTTGCCTCCTCCGCCCCATCTGTATGGTGAGGGCCACTGGAGAATGGTCCGACAAACCTCTCGGTAGAATCTCCGCTGCCTCTACCCTGCCCACAATCATTCGAGGGACGAAAATGTAGTCAAGTCTGGAGTAAGAGTCATGAACCGCCGAGAGATACGTGAACTCCCGACTGTCCCGATGCAGATGGCGCCACGCATCCACCCAGTCAAGTCCTGTCGCTAAGGAATGTAGCTTTGTGGTACCGCTACTATCAGGAGCCCCCCTCTCCCTCCAACGATCTGTGGCCGTGTCCATCACATCGTTCCAGTCCCCACCCACTACTGATATCCCGCCAGGCATATCCACCCAGATAGTCATGAGACGCTCCACCAGGTTCCACTGTAGCGGAGGAGGGGCATATACGCTGCCTAGTATTAGGGATTCCTCCCCAACCTTGCCCTGTAGGAATATGTAGCGCCCCTGGGTGTCGGTCCATTGCTTAATGTGCACATAAGGGACCCTACGATGGACCAATACAGCCACTCCTCGTGACCCCCTCACAAAGCTGGAGTGAAACACATGGTGGTACCCATATCGCTGGAAGCAAAGGGTCTTTGTCCCCAAAAGGTGTGTTTCCTGTAGCTTGAGGATATCCGCCCCAGCCTGCTTGGCTTGTTGAAGTATGGCCCCACGTTTTATCTTATCGAGGGCACCCCTCACGTTCCAGCTGATAAAGCGAAGAGAGCCCAGGGTCATACACTCCCTATGGGGGAAATCTGCCATGTGGTACTGTGTCCGCCAATGCGAGGATGTGGAATCGAGCCCGGCAGGAATATGTAAACCTACTGTCAGTGTGATGAAGTGCAATCCACAAACAAAACAACCCCCCCCCCAACAAACCCCCCACCCTATACTTCAAAAACGATGAAGCAATTGTCGCGGTGGGAATGGTTGCTGGAGCCTTCTTAATGAACAATCTTCTCCTATTGTATTTGTTAGAAAGTTCACAATAACATCCCCTTTTGTTTGATGACATAGCCTCTAATAATGTAATATATCGGTTTACCTTTCAATCAGGCTGTAGCACTATCCTGAATTTCTTCAACACTGCAATCCAATATTTTGTTGTTAAACATATTCTCAATTTAAATTGGATCTGGCTGACGCACCAAACAGCGATTTTGGATACTCCATATGCCCAAAAAATAGATAAATGATTATCTGTGTTCCTGATAAAACATGAGAAGGTCCTTTTATTGCATTCTACATTTAAACAATGTAAACATTTTAACAAATGTGTTCACCTATTCATATACAAAAATAATAGAGTCTATCGGCTGAATCCCTGCCTGTTTGAAGCAATCATTTTGTAATCATATTTATTATAATATTCTGTCATTCCTGGAGCATGTAGCCATGCTGCTACTACAGTGTACCTTCAGCAGAGATGGTGTCCAATGCGGCATAGGTAGAAGAGTAACATTCTAGCCAAATGAGAGGTGAATCTTCCAGATTTCTTATTACAGAAAAACCTCTGTCATCGATGCCAGATGAATCCCTGCTTAAAGAGTCTGTCCTCAAGAGTGTTTTAACAGGAGGTTCTTAGGCTTTGGTATCAGGCTGTGGTCCAAGGCATTCCAGAGGTTTCAGACCACAGACAGCCAATGACCATTACACATGATTTTGTCAACTGAATGTTTGGTTTTGAATAAAGTGAATAATAATCAATTGGAGGCTCTTAGATGGAATGGTATGTGGGGATAGGTATTGAAATTAGTTTGACAGTTTGTTTCAGTAGTGCTTGTGGATGGTGCATGTGCTCTTTAATTTAATCCTTCATAAACGGAAAATCAGTGGAGGGCTTTCATGGTCAGTTTTGTATGAACATGATTCTGGAGGCTAAGTAAGAGTTTGGCTGCATACATTTTCAGTCTTTGCTACCTGACAATGAACTTTTTTGGGAGTGTTATATGGATAACATTAGAGTACTCCAGCTGGCACATAATAAAGGCCCTTGTCAGTTTCACTTGATGATTGGATTAAACTAGTGATGGGATGTTCCTGAGCATGATCAAATGTAGGTTACCACCTCAAAGCACAGTGTTGATTTGTAGAATGTATGAAAGATCTGTATAAAAGAAAAACACAATATTGTTTTCTTTCACAGATGAGGACAATGGGGCCCAGACTTGTGTGGCATTCAAACGGAAGCTTGTGTATTGATCTGTTTGTCCATCTGCAACCATTTTTGTTCATTCCTTTTCTTAGGTGCTTGTTTTTTTTTAATCCCTAACCCTTGTTGAATATTGCAAATAGAATCTTGCTTTCCCTGTTTTCCCTTCTTTTTAGAATTGCGTGTCACACTGTTTTGCTGTCCACATAGGCTGTATTGGAGTAGCAGACACGGTAGAGTCATTTGTTTAGGTGTTGTTTCAACAATATCTACTTAGTTTGAATTATTTATGCCATTTCTGTTATGCAGTTATGGGGATATGTTTTCCATTAGGATTACTGCTTGGTTTTAGATTAGCTTATGAGAATAGGAATGATAAAGTAGCTAAGAACATTTTACACAAGAAATGTGGATGACTGCAATTAGCAGTCTAGTGTGGCCTTGAGTTAATAATATTCAGTTCTCAAGGTGGGATATGTGTGATCTGTTCTATTCTAACATTTTGCTCAATTTTCCACTGACATTCAATAGACTTTATTTAGAGTGCTTATGCTTGTCTACTCGTCACACTATGGCCTCCATACTCCTGTTGAAGAATCAATTGCCAGATTTAGAAATCCCCACATTCCTACAGAATCTCTGTGCCTTCAGTGGAGCCACTGCTGTTACATTAAAGACACTGACCCCTTAATGAGAGGACATCTTGTTCGATGAGCTTTTCTTTGGAAAAGTGTTTTGATCTGCAACAACATACACCCAAAGCAGGAGGTAGCCCATGTTGAAATAAATAGCAAGGGCTAGGGTTTTGCCATTCACAAACCCTGTAATTTACCTAAGCAGAGGGTTTACTAAGGCTAAATTCCTCAGCACAGAGGCCCTTAATTCTCATAGGATTTGTTACTCATCTTCTGACGTATGTATACATGTAAAAGGATCTCCTCAATACCTTAATGGACACATTTCAGGTCTTCTTCATATAGCTTATTATAAACTTCAAAAACACTGTTTTAGTCTCTCGACCATTTTCACATACATCTTTTCCTTTTCAGGTCTATAATTTTGTACCTTCGATTGCATATTTCATGCTTTTTTCTTTGGCAAGCAGAGCAATCTCACACTGAAGTTCAACTAATCCTTCCCTGATTTAAACTGAAGCAATCCTCAAAATATTTAGGGGATGTGCTTCAAATTCAAAAATCTCTAAGAGGGAATCATCAATGTTCATATATTCTCATGTTCTCAGCTGTTAATTAGGATGAGAGATGGTTCCCTGGAATCTTATCTCCAAAGATAGCCATAAGCAATCAAAGAACATTGTCAGTTCTATACCCGCGCCCATGCAATTACAATTTTGTGATATCAAGATAAAAAGTGTTTGTGAGTTTGTGAGATGCTGTTGCATCTTTACTAACATGCATAAAAGCCTAAAGTGTCTTGATTTTTATCTGCATGCATTGGAATATTTCATAATGTTAATCATTTCGAGATTGCAGTCAACACATAGGGGGGCATATTACCAAGAACGGCGTTAAAATTATCGCCGCTTTAGCGGCAGGAAACTGCTGCTAAAGCGGCGATAATGGGCTTGATAATATGCCCTTGAGAATTCCAATAGAAGCCCATGTTCTGGTGTAAACATGGGCTTCTATTGGAATTCTCCAGGGCATATTATCAAGCCCATTATCGCCGCTTTAGCGGCAGTTTTATGCCGTTCTTGGTAATATGCCCCAGGGATTTCTCGATATTTGCCTAGACCTAGCACACTTCCGAGGTTTTACTTTTCCTGGTGTTAGCTGTGCTTAGTACTTTGCATAGATCTGATGTATGGTTCAGGCAACATCGCAAGGATAAGTGCTATATCATCTAGTGGAAAAAGATAATTGACAATTTGCTTGAAAGAGCAATCTCCTTCCTAACTATAAGTTTGCGAACAATCATCCACCTACACAGATGGATAGTTTCTTGCTTAAGTGTTTGGGTACAATCAATCTTCCGCAGTAAGATAACTACACGTTTCTTCAGAAGATTAGCTGTAGACTACACCATAGCTTCCATCCAATTTATTTTAAGAATACATATTACATAGTGTAATATCCAAAAGTTTATTTTCCATTAGATTGGTTGAAGTCTTGTATTACTCCTAATGAGACATACTCATTTTACCCTTCCAGCCACTGTCCAAGTTATTCCCATTTACTGTGACTTTTTATTGTAGTTTTTTATTTTGTTTTTCTCAAAATGGTCCCTGCCACGAAATGGCACCCCACTCATGCTGCCTATCTAAAAGCATAGCAAATGCCAGAAGTATAGCTTGCATCCCTCACAAACTCAAGTATTTTATGTAAATGACAAGCTCCAACTAGCATCTACTGTAGCTTCCTGCCCAATTCTCTGCAAATTATGAGATTTCTATGATTTAACTAGAGACAAATTCCCACCACAGCATGATAACTGTGTGGACAGCATGCAGAGAGCTCAAAAGTTCCAAGGCACCCTTTGGAACACTATATTCAATCAGAGACCTATCGTTGTTCTGGGAAAAAAGAGTTGGAGGCATTACACTCTCTCTTGACTTGCTCAAGTGCTTTTCTCATACCAGATACAAACAAGGCTTGGCTAATGAACGACCCTTGAAAATCAGTCAGGAAACAGTAGAACAATTGTATTAATCAATCCTGGACCTTGGGATTGCGGTACTTAGCATGGAGTAGAATATGAGTGATAAAGCAAGGACCATGATAAAAGAACCATCACCAATACCTGTAGAAAAATAACTGTATCAATTCCACCCACCACCTCCAAGATGAGTTGCTGATGGAATCCAAAAATTGGGGCCTAAATTAGAACTTCTTGTATCTCTTCACCACTGGCAATGTTTGTGACTTTGATAGTCACCTGCAGTTTCGATCATACATAAACACGTTTTCTATTTATGATCTTTTTAAATGTAGTTGATCTTTAATTGAGTACTTATAAAGGTTAGATGGTGTTGAGAACAGATTGTGCATTAAACTCCTTCTCCAAGTTGAGGGCATAATGAATATAATAAATTAAAAGCAATTCCTGTTTTTGAAAGTTAAGCATTGGTTGATTGCTTAACTGAGCATATTTTGAGTATCAGTCTACTTTAAAGTTAGAGGTGAATTTTTAAATCTGCTGCTGTACAGTGTTTTGAAAAGACTTTGGTTGAGCTGAGCGGTCAAAATATGATCTATTCAGCTGTCTCACTGGACCAGTGGCCCCCAATTTTTCTTGATGTCTGCTGTTGTGGCCTGCTCTGTGTTTCTCTTTGACATATTTCAATGCGGAGTGCTTCCTTGCATTAGAAATCGCATGCGACCAGCACCACATGGTTCACATGGGTGCAGCCATCTAGTTTTCTCTGTTCTGTTCATGGTGCTGGGCCAATTTTTTAATCCACTGTTAATCAGTTCAATCCTCCACCCTCCTAATTCATCTACCCTTAATTTTAATTATTATATTAGTGTGTGTTTTCGTGTCTTTGTATTTTGCGTTACTTTCAATTTTTTTGTGTGTTTTTCGTGGCATTTTGTGCTTTTAAAATTTTTTTCCTTTACTTCCTTTGTATTTCCTTCCTTCCTTCCTTCCTTCCTTCCTTCCTTCCTTCCTTCCTTCCTTCCTTCCTTCCTTCCTTCCTTCCTTCCTTCCTTCCTTCCTTCCTTCCCCTGTTTTTCTTCCCACCCGAGTCAGTGTCATGTCAGAACAGGGCAGCAGCAGTGCCAGACTCCCAACCAGCAGCCAACCATTTGGACGGCTGCACCGCCCAGGTGTCCAGCCCCGGGCTATCTTCAGTGAGGTGGAGGTGGCAGCACTGTTTTCTTTTGTGCAACGCCACCTCCCCTCCATGCTGGCATCATGCAGCTGGCCTGGAAGTGGGTACCCCTGTACAAGAGTGTCCGCTGCCCTGGGGGAGGGTGCACCGGTTTATGCAGTGCACCAACCAGGTCCGGCGCACCATCCAGCAGCTGCCGCACCACTGGGCGGGTATCCTTGACCAGGAGCAGGACCTGGTCAGTGTCAGGATTCCGGGGCTCGGTGAGTAGTAATTATTTACTTTTTTAATCTGACATTGTGCAGTTTTCCCATTCATGGAGCTCTGCATGAATGTTAGTTCATGTGGTCACAGTGTTTTCTGCCCCAGTAGGATCAAAGAAGTGATAACGAAAGTGGAGTTTTTTGAGAACGGTAAATAATGGACATTGATAAGATGAAAATCATTAGGAAATGTAAATACAGAATATGGTTTAGTAAACAACTGCCATTGCTAACTTTCAGTTTCATCTAAGAATATGCATGCACTATTCTTTAGCTATGCACCCTCAGATGAGAAAGTAATTGTACAATAACAATAAAGCTCAGGTAAATATCAAAAGACTCGAGAATTTTGTAAAGATTCACTCTTAGAAGAAGTAAGAAGATGTTGATCAGGAATTAGATCCTAAAGTATGGAAAGCAGATTACTTACTTCTGTGTCTCTCTAGCTCCTAACATTACCAGATGTCGCTACTAATATTAGGTCTGTCTTGACAGTGCAGCAGTTTGCAAGTAATATTATTACCAATTCTTTAAAATATACATAGGATGAGCTTTGACTCTACCCTGAAGAGTGTTACTCACCACATGCTTATGGCCTTTTGGTTTTCTGTCTGCCTCATATGGAGTGCTTGCTCTGCAAAGAGTGAGGGATTATTTTGCATCTCAAAAGTGCACTGAATTTTCACACACTAAGGGGCAGATTAACTAAACTGCCACCCAACGCAGCACAGCATCGCATGACAGGGAGGAGGCAGGAGAGCGACACATCTATACTCTTCTCACCTCTCCCTAGCGCCAGCACAGAATTTTGCTACCATGCACCACACACACACCTTTGCACCTTTGCAAGGGTGTGTGCGAAAGTATAGCTTAGAATTTGTACTGGATGGGTTTCCTTCCAGTGCAAAATACTATGCCTGGGCAACTTCTAAAACTTTTCCTACTTTGGATGTGTGCTGTGCGGTGCAGCACACATGCATAATCGGGAAAGAAAAGAGAAATGAAAAAATTTCTCCTTCTAACACCTGGTTTCAAAAGGCGTTATTTTCTTATGCAAAACTCTGTCTCACATTTTTGGTAGATAGGGTTTCGTGTCAAAAAGGGTAGGTGATTGCATGAGAATGTCCATGTAAACCCCCTGAACACTAAGTAAAACAAAGCAGCACTTTGCGCTGCTTTGCGTTACTTTTAGTCAATTTTCAGTGCAAAACAAATTTTGTGCTGGAAAGAAAATAAGAAAAAAAACATTTTGTGCTGGTTTGCATCACTTTTATGATGCAAACCCAGAGCAAAATGTTAGTAAATCGAACCCCACATACTTAATTTCATAAAGTCATTGGATACAGAAAGCAGTGTTTTTGGGTTTTCTCTGTAGCAGGCTTATCTTTGAATCAGGACCCAAAATACAAGTCAGTCCTATTGCAAGTTTCAGATGATATTGAGGATCTCCAAATGAAGATGGAGGCTACTTCAAGTACCTATAGAAATATGTTTTTTGAATATCCATTTCTAAATTTATTTTGGAAACATGTTTGGGAAATAATTGCATTTTCAACATAAATTCCTTGGCATAGGTAATTCTGGGTTTGCACTTTATATCTCAAATTACTTTAAATACACTTAAACATACTACTTGATATTATGATCTATACTACTTTTATAACTCGGAATGGGAAAATCATCAAGGAATTAGGTACAAGAAACTGTGGCATATTATGTGATTCACTTTGGATGTAGAAAATTGTTGTTAAGTCCCCTAATCAGCTCTACCATTTTGAAGCTGCTGACAACGGTTGCGTGAATATCTCTCACAGTTCAGCAGAGCATGTGAGGTTCAGAAGCCACCTTGAGTAGGTCCGCGACAGTTTTTTTTCTAATTTAATGGTGCATGTTATTTTCATATTTTTAACTTTATTTATATTGTTTCACCATATATTTCACCTCCTTGTTTTTATTCACATTGTCTTAGTTAATTGTAGTATCCCAAAATAATCTATTATTATTTTCCTGTGATCTATGAATGGTTATAGTGAGTTAATTATTAAATTCAATGTTCAGGTAGTAGGCAATAGACATTTTGGGTTGAATGGGAGGTGGGTGTTGTAATCCTATTAACTATTATGATGTAGGCTCTTATTTATATCAGACCTGCCATTGTCATTATGAAACTAGGAATAATTACGTCCAAAGGTCTTCTCATCATGTGGCAGAAAACTTCTGCAACAAGCCTAGATGGAATAAATACCTTTCAGAATCAGAGGATTGGGTTTCTCCTTTTTCGCCTTGTTCCATAAAAAGTATGGATATGCATAGCATTTATATAGAGGACTCGCTGTGTTCATATTGAATATATAATGTGGACTTAGAAAGAAAATTGGGTAGTGAGAGTGCTCTGCTGTTATTTGGTGCCCTGTACCACTAGGAAGGTATATTGATGACTTCCTGTAGTTCTACACTGAATAACGTACTGTTTGTACCAAGCTTTTTGTTTTAGATATTAGACCACATAGATCAATTGATTAGGTAAGAGATTGTAGGTCAGTTTTGGAACTGCCAGAGGATTCTGGGGAAGAGAAGGGGAATGGTGAATGAAGATTAGGACTACGTTTGACCATGTTTGACATAGAAATCACTATTTTGAGAAAGCTGACTTTGAGAAACCCACAACAGAATTTCAAGAGAAAATGAAGGAACAAGACTGAATATTCTTATGGTGATGTTCTCTTACCATAACAACCTCCCTTAGTACATGAAAACATAGCAGGGAGACAAAAATTCTGCATCTAAAGTGAAACATAAAAGAGAAATATCTGAATAACAAGCATCCCTCTTCTATCATTGGATTAGGCCTTTCTACTGTGCGTTTTATTTGAACAGTGGTTATTATATCAGCCTGATTTAGGCTTTGGGGGGCGGTACTCTGTAAGTGTGGTGGTGGGCATTACATTTGTCACCCTGACAGACTACCATCCACTAAATTTAGAGTGATCACTGGCTCAGCAGTTATCTCTGTACCTTGTAAGGAACTGCTGTCACAGCAGTCCTCTTTGAGGTACAAAACTTATTTCAGAAACAAACTTCCAGAGCAGAAGTTTGTTTCTGAAAAAAAAATGTTAATGCCTTCACATCTGGAAGTTTTCTCCCAGGGTCTGAAGGTTATTATTTATATTTTTTCTGTCCCTTAATGTGAGGTTATACCTGGTGATGACAGACAGAAAAAAAGGTCATTATAACATCCACCCTAAATAAGGCGGGTGGTGTAATGTCCTTCCTCTGATGGCCCCTACTTCATCAGGCCATCAGTGGAACCTTTCCATTGACAGAGTGTAAAGATGGCCTGTTAGTTTCTTCATGAAATGGGTTGTCCAGCAACCATTACATCTCCAGCTCAGCATCTTCCGTACCACTTCCTCCAGTTCTCACAACCAACCTCCCTACATTCCATGATGATGTCACTCTTGTATACCTTCAGTTCTATTCCCCTGTATTATCATACACAACTCTACACCATCTTCTTCCTTATAATACCCACAAACAAAATATAAGTACCAATGCAGCTAAACTGTAAGTACAGAAACACAGCTACTCCAAAAAGTCATAAATCACAATACTCATATTATGAACGTTTTACTCCCAGCAATCCTTAAACGATGTAATATACTCCACTTACTTACATCATACTTGAACAGATTCAGATATCAACTTCTTGTGGTTTGTTGATTTTCACACATCACTCAAACTCCAACTAGTTCCATCAATTAAAACAACTACATTGCTTTTAACCTCTTTGACTTTATATGGACAGGAATATTTGCTGTCACCCTTCCGAACTGTTACTCCTTTTCTTATAACCACCCAATCTCCACTCTCCATCCAGAGTTTCTTCACATTCCAGTTTTTGTTATAGCACTCTTTCATTTTCATCTGCATTCCACTGACTCTCTTCCTTACCTCATTGCGATCAATCTAAACATTCTTCATTCCACACAACCATACAAGACATTCCTTTCTTTCTGGTCCCCTTCCTTTCAAGGATACAAATGGCAATAATCTTGTTACTGAATGAGGAGTCATCCCATGTGTCTATATCATCTTTCTCAACTCCCTTTTCCAATGAAGTCCAATGAAGTCTATTAGCTGATGAGAGCTGTATGTTTTCCATTATGTGACGATTGTGGTCTAAACAGGGCCACTTTCTCATGAACAATTTCCTTTCTGGAAAGATAATCAGTCATTTCCTTAGAAGTAAACTGCACTCCATTGTTAGAAACTATTGTCTTTGGAATCCTCTTTCTACAAAAACCTATTCTAGAAACTCAATGACACTTCCAGTGTTTACCTGTTCCATCGTTTTCACAATGAACCATTTCATATGGTAATCAACAAGTACCAAGACATACCTATTTCTTGGTCCTAGTCTTGCAATAGGACCAAGGAAATCAATAGCTAATCTTTTCCATGGTATTTCTGGGAAGTTAGTACACTCCAGTGGAGTTTGTCTTACAATTTTAGTCTTTTCACTATTGGCACATGCATGACAGTTCCTCACAATTTCCTCGATATCAATGTCCATGCCAGGCCACCAGAATGACTGTTTTACCCTTCTTTTCATCATATTGCATTCAGGATGCCCCTCATGTGCAATATATTTATGGACTTCACCAGGAGGAACAATTTGATTCCTTCTCATCAATTTTCCTCCAAATATACTTAATTCATCTTTTACTTTGGAAAACTCACCCAACTCCTGGCTCAGAAAACCTTTGTTACCCTATCATTGCAGCACCTTAACTTTCACATCTCTCGTCAAGGAATCAGTCTCCCTGGCCACATCCCACTTATCACTACTCAGTGTCATTTCACCACCTCTGCTATCCTCAACTTCATCTGACTTCCACTCCATTCACTGGCATCCTCCATAAGCAATCCTCAATTACATTCTTACTTCCCTTTACATATTCTACATCAGAATTGTAATTCAAAACTGACAAAATCCATCTTGAGATATGTGGAGTGACATTACCTTCCAATTCTCTTCCACCCTTAAATAAATATGTTAAAGGTTTGTGATCAGTCCTGACTCTAAAAGGTAACCCCCACACATAGAAACTGAAATGATGGATTCCCAAAAACAAGCTAGGGTCCCCTTTAAATGACAGAATATGTGGTCTCTTTCTCATAACCTCCTTGATGCAAAACCAATTACACGTTCATTTCCGTCCACAACTTTCATCAAAACTACTCCAACTCCCACACTTCTGACATCAATTATAATATATTTTTTTCCGGATACATCAAAATGCCCTAATGTAAGTGCTCGTGTTATACTTTTTTCACCATTTCAAAAGCCTGACCACAATCATCATTACAAACAAACACTGCATTTTTCTTCATGATCAGCCTAAAAAGCTCTATTATCCCAGCAAAGTTCTTCACATATTTTGAACAGTACTCAACAAGACCAAGAAATTATTTCAGTTCATCCTTGTTGGATGGTCCTGGTGCTACTATACTCCTGTTGTCATGTTCAGCTTCACTTTTCCCCGCAGTAAATATATCATCTTGAAAGCATAGCACTTGTTCATGTCTCCAAAGATGTTCTTCATTATCCTCTGAAATACAGCAGAGGCTGAGGCTAGCCCAAATGGCATTCTCTTGTAACGGAAAACTCTAAGAGGCGTCACAGATTATGCTAAATGCCTAGATTCTTCATGTAAATTCACCTAATGATAAGCAACAGGCATATCTAGTACACTAAACATCAGCCTGCCCTCCACAGTTGCTAACATTTCAGATATATTTGGAAGAGGTTGTCTGTCCACCCATATATTCTTCTTTAAATCTCACAAGTCAATACAAAGTCGAATCTTGCCTCCCTCCTTTGGTTCAACTACCACAGGTACCAATCACTCGGATGCCTCAATATGTTCAATTATTCCTGACATAATAATATATTTAACTCTTGATGCAGCAGTTGCTTCATCATGTTCGGAACATTCCTTACTTTGTGAACTACTGGTTTGGCACCTTTCCTAGTATAATTTTGTGAGATAATCCTTTCAACAAGCCTAACTCATCTGTGAATTCTGGTTCATTAGCATTGGGATTTAGTATAATATTCAAATCTTTTTGATGGTGCCACCGCAGTAAATCCAATCCATACATCCGCCAATTCACAGTTTTGTTTTTTTTAAACTTTATTTACCATTTTAACACATCACAGCAATGCGATCATAGTTGCTCACTGTTTTGACATTGCAATCAAAGAAGGTACAATGGAACAAAGAGTAGCAATACAGATTCTGTCATGGCTCATAACGATAAGAAGAATAGTAACAGCCAGGTTGATACAAATTAGAAGAAAAACACAATCTCCACGGCCCCCCCTCTTTCCCTGAACATATCCATTCACCGACCAGCAGCGGGGTCTGCGAACACATCCAGATTCCTCCACCACAGGAAAGACCACACAGTGAAAGGGAACCCATCATTACAGGACAGGGAATCGCAGTGGGCATCAAACATTAGCGGACCATGAAACTGCCTAACCGACCCCGGTAGGGACAATGCCCAGCTCCAACAGTGAGTCAGAGGCATGTTGTCAGGACTCACGGGAGGTTTCCTCCTTCTAACTGTATGCTGGCTACCATTTTCCCCCTACAAACTTACCAAAAGTCAGATAATCCCTCAAGCTGGAGTGCTTGTTGGCACCGATGGAACTCCAAGATGGCTGCCAACATGCACATACTGCGACAGCACACCACTGTTAGCAGTCTAGTCTTTTAGGCTTCATGACATCAGGTGAAGTGTGCTTCAACATTCCACTGTGCACTTCACTGAAGAAATAATTTGAAGAGCACCTGTTTTCCCAGCGTCGTGGAAGTCAGTTAGGGTAGTTGCGATAAAATCGGGGTTAGCTTCGTCGGAACTACATTCCCTCACTAATCAGGTTAGTGTTAAACTTGTAGCTAATATAAAACATTCTGTGAGAAAAGGTTATTGTGTCAGAGGTAAATTTCTATTTAAAGAGAAAAAAGGAAACAAGTCAGAATATATTTTCCTTCGTTTGAAAACTGGAAATACTTTTTTCAGTAATTGCTTTCCTTAGCTGAGAAGATTAAATAAAAAGCTTTTTGAATCAGCTGTCTTTTTCAGCTGTTCCAGAATCTGTCAGACGCAGGCGTGACCTTTCAACACGCAGTGTCTTCTTAGACTGAAACTTGTTCACTCTTCTGAGAATTAATTAAAAGGTGAAGTCAGGGTCAAAGGCCCGGCATGTTTCTTTCTCATGCCATGTGTTAAAGAACTCCAGTAATGTTCTCCTCACGTATGGCAGTGCTTCCAGCAAACATTAAAACCAAAGGCCTGAATAAAAGGAACGCTTCCTTTTAACATTTAACCTAAGTTCTGAAGCATTGTTTAAAAAACTAATTAAAGAGAGAAAACCAGTCATCCTACTACAGAAACCCCAGTTCAAGGCCCACTCCAGTCTCTTAACAGTGAGTTAATAGAAAGAAAGAGAAACCCAAATAATACATAAATTAGGAATACAGAAATAAATACTTACCTTATCTTTCTTACATTAAGGAATAGCAGGATCAAGTGCAGATTGTACCTGAGAACGAAAAGGAAAGAGATCTGAGTGAAGACTTCTCATACAACCTAGCAAACAATACATGAGAAGTAGAAGAGAAGTAAGCTTCAGTAAACATTCTGGTAAGATAAGTTATTTATACACCATAGAAAAAACAGTAAGTTAAAAGGCACAATAAATAAAGGTTTTTTACATGTTAATGTTGCAGTCCAGTAAGAAGAAGAAGACGTAGCTGAACAGGCAGAATATTGGAGCAGTCTCTTCTCTGTCCCCAACCCCTTTTCCCCCTTAGAACTTACCTGCAATGGAATACTAAAAGACCTAGCAGGGTTGGTTCTGAGAAGGGTATTGGGACCTAGCGTCATTCTGCTCCTGTGTGGTTCAGACAGCAAAAGGGATTTAGACCCTGACAGAGTGAAGTGCCCACGTTGGTACAAGCACCTGAGCAGAATGGCAGAAGGACTTGATTTAAAAAATTTGGGCGAGATTTTGAGTAATATACAAAGGGACTTGGAGGCAGTCAGAGAGGAAAATAAAATACTAAGACAGGAGATAATAACCTTTAAAACGGGAACACCAGCTTTGGGATCTAGGCCAAGCACCGCATCCTTTGAAACCCAGAGTCCTAACATCAGCACTTCATCCTTTGCCCCCACACAAGTAATCCACTCATTATCCCCAGTAATTCCTCTTGCCCCTCCAGAGCGATTTAATGGAGACCCGCAGAAAGCGCAAATTTTTTTGACCCAATGCTCTCTGCATTTTATGTGCCGTCCAACGATCTTCCCCGATGCTCAATCCCGAGTGGCGTTTATCTTGTCCTACCTTAGTGGGGACGCCGCCTCATGGTCCATGCCACTAGTAACCAAGGATGACCCAATTTTGTACAGTTTAGATGACTTCAAGAAGGAATTTCTCCGAATTTTTGATAGAAGAACAGCATCTCAAGCTTCAGACAACGAACTGTTGGAATTAAAGCAAGGAAACCGAGAACTCGTGTCTTACCTAGCCCAATTTAATAAACTAGTGGTCGAGACCAACTGGCCCGAGGATAAAAGAGCAGCAGTATTCTATAGAGGATTGCGAGAGGAATTGAAGGACGCTCTATCTCAAATCCCTAATCGACCCACCGACATCTCTGCCTTAGTGGATTTAACCTTAGAGATCGATTATCGGCAAAGTGAGCGGAAAGGAGAACGGCGGAAGGAGCTTAGACCAAGTGTTCCTCGTTTTGACCGTGTCAAAACAGAATCCACACGGACAGTAGAGAGTTCTTCGGGAATTGAACCCATGCAAATCGGTGTAGTCAGAGGTCCACTCTCTAAAGAAGAAAAAGAAAAGAGAAGGCTGAACAAACTGTGCCTATATTGTGGAAGAAGTGGACATTTTGTCAAGAATTGCTTAAAAAGACCAAAGTTGCCTGCTAAGGAGAAGGAAAACTAGAGGCACCACAGGTAAGGGAGTTGGACCTGTGGATGCGAATGGAAAAACGACTCCAACAAATCACCAATTGGCAAACACACTACAAGTCTCCTCTCCCCATTTGGTTATGACTGTGACCTTAAGGTTTAGAGATGTGGTTTTGACAGGAATCATCGTCATGGTAGATTCTGGGGCAACAGGTAATTTCTCCGACCACAAATTCGCTAGCCTGATCGGTTTACAAGCTATCAAGAAGGAGAAAAGTGAGAAGGTCAGAGCGGTGGATGGTACGGATTTAACTTCAGGGCCCATAACCAGTCATACTGAATTGGTACACATGACTACTGTCGAAGGACACCAAGAGACCTTGCAATTTAATTTAATAGACGCCCCCAATTTCAACTGATTCTAGGTCTACCATGGCTAACGGAACACAACCCGTTAATTGATTGGGGAGCCCGAACTATTCAATTAAATTCAGACTACTGCACCAAAAATTGTTTCGACGACCAGACACATTCTTCTGTAATCTGCGCTGCCACCCAATTGTGTGAAGGTGGAGGTTCGGTATGTGCGATCCAAACTACCATGATACCAGATGAATACCAAGACTTTGCAGACGTCTTTGATGAGAAAAAGGCAGAGACGTTACCCCCACAGGCCCTATGACTGCAAAATTGATCTAGAACCAGGGGCTAATCTACCATGCAGCAGAGTTTACGCATTAACGGAGAAGGAAAACATCCATTTGAAGGAATACCTAGCTAAGAATCTGGAGAACGGATTTATCCGACCGTCGCAGTCCCCTGTCTCTTCCCCACTTTTTTTCGTGCCGAAAAAAGGGGAGATCTCAGGACTTGTATTGACTTTAGAGCGATTAACAGGATAACTGTGAAGAATCGTTATCCATTGCCTCTCATTTCAGTACTAATTGATCAAGTGAAGGAAGCAAAGATATACACTCGCCTAGACCTACGAGGAGCGTACCACTTGATTAGACTCCGGGAAGGCGACGAGTGGAAGACTGCGTTCAGGACCAAATTTGGCCTTTATGAGTATCTTGTGATGCCATATGGTCTCTGTAACGCACCAGCGGCCTTCCAGTACTTTATCAATGATGTTTTAAGTGAATTCATTGACCGATGCGCTATAGTATACATAGATGACATCCTGATTTATTCCAACACGGTTGAAGAACATCACAACCAGGTCAGAGCAGTTTTACAACGTCTACGAGAGAACTCTCTATACGTTAAATTGGAGAAATGCCTCTTCAACACAGATACAGTAGAATTCCTAGGTTTTGTGTTATCACCTGCAGGAGTTCGAATGGATGAGCAAAAAGTGAAGGCGATAACAGACTGGAAATCTCCTACCAGTATCAAAGAGGTTCAAAGCTTTATCGGATTCTCTAATTTTTACAGACGATTCATTAATGGATTCTCCAATAAGATACTTCCGCTGACTCGTCTTCTGAAGAAAGGAGTTCCGTTCCAATGGTCAGAAGAAGCAGAAGAAGCTTTTCAGTTGATGAAGGACAGTTTCACCACAGCACCGGTGCTGCTTCATGCAGATCCCTCTGAGCCTTTTTATTTGGAGACAGACGCATCGGACCTAGCCATCGGGGGAATACTTTCTCAGAGGCACAAGGACACGGGACAGTTACACCCGGTGGCATATCGGTCCCGCAAACTCAACCCTGCGGAATGCAACTATACGATTACAGAAAAAGAACTCTTGGCAATCAAAGATGCCTTCAAAGATTGGAGGCATTACTTAATGGGGGCAAAACACACTGTAACGGTGTTTACGGACCACCGCAACCTAAAATTTTTGCGATCTGCTCGAACTCTCACACCACGTCAGCTGCGTTGGTCTCTTTACTTCGCGGACTTTGATTTTGTTATCACTTTTCGTCCCGGATCCAAGAATGGAAAGGCTGATGTCCTCTCTAGACTCGACACAGAAAATCAAACTTCAGTCATTGAAAACCAGCAAATCATACCTGATGGAAAATTCATTGGAACTATCTCCTTAGAACCTTTTGAACATCACGTTCGAAATTTGATGACCGACCTTGAAATGGAGAACTGGGCCACAGAAGATCCACAACGTTTCATTCGCAATGGCCTCCCCTATTTAGGTACCACCCTGTATTTACCCACCAAGGAGCTTCAGCTGAAGGCAATGCAGGAATGTCACGACAACCCTCTGGCTGGCCACAAAGGTGTTGTGAAAACCGAAGAATTACTCAAACGTCGTTTCTGGTGGCCATACATGTGCCGAGACGTCCGTCAATATGTGTTAGGCTGTGAAATTTGTGCACGGGGAAAATCGGACAGACAAGCTCCTAAAGGTCTCCTACAACCCATGCCAACCCCCCATATCCTTGGCACACAGTCTCCTTAGATTTGATTGTTGATCTACCTTCTTCCCATGGGTATGATACCATTCTTGTAGTTGTCGACACTTTTAGTAAGATGGCACATTATATACCCTTCAAAGGTACACCCACTGCTAAACAATTGTCCCAACTTTTCAATCAACATGTTATTCGCCTTCATGGGATTCCTAGGGTCCTCGTTTCAGACAGGGGCTCTCAGTTCCTATCACGATTTTGGAAGGCTTACATCAAAGGCCTTAATATTGACCATCGTTATTCCACCAGTTTTCACCCAGAAACTGATGGTCAGACTGAACGCATTAACCAAGACCTAGAACAACACCTCAGACTTTATTTGTTAGATGAGGAGGGTGACTGGCCTGACCACTTATGGACTGCGGAGTATGCTCACAATAATGCTCTAAATGTATCCACTGGCCACTCCCCTTTCTTTATAAACTCAGGCAGACATCCCAATTCTCATGCTAATTTTGATGATATTAATGTTCCTGCTGTTCAAGATATTGCCCGACAGTTAACTAAAATTCATCACTCAGTAACCCAGAATTTGTCGATCGCGAAGGATCGTTACAAACACTTCGCTGACCGAAAACGTAAAAAAGAACCTGAGCTTCATGTAGGAGACTTAGTCTGGTTGAGTACAAAAAATCTCAGACTCAAAGGTCCCCGTAAATTTCAGCCTCGTTTTATGGGTCCTTATCCAATTGAGAAGGTCATAAATCCAGTCACTTATCAACTATCTCTTCCTGGTTCTACCAAAATTCATCCAGTATTTCATGTTTCTCTCCTTAAACCAATTCAACCGGGGTTGCGTAGGGTTTCCCCTCCTGATCCTCTGATGGTTAATGGTGAGGCGGAGTACGAAGTTAAACGAATTTTGGATTCAAAACTCATCCGCAATGAAATTTTCTACCTCATTGATTGGCAAGGTTATGGACCTGATGAACGTTCCTGGGAAAAGAGTACTAATGTCCATGCCCCCCGTTTAATTAGAGCCTTTCATGCCAAATTCCCTGCCAAACCACGACCGGAGGAAACCCCGTTGGGAGGGGGTACTGTCAGGACTCACGGGAGGTTTCCTCCTTCTAACTGTATGCTGGCTACCATTTTCCCCCTACAAACTTACCAAAAGTCAGATAATCCCTCAAGCTGGAGTGCTTGTTGGCACCGATGGAACTCCAAGATGGCTGCCAACATGCACATACTGCGACAGCACACCACTGTTAGCAGTCTAGTCTTTTAGGCTTCATGACATCAGGTGAAGTGTGCTTCAACATTCCACTGTGCACTTCACTGAAGAAATAATTTGAAGAGCACCTGTTTTCCCAGCGTCGTGGAAGTCAGTTAGGGTAGTTGCGATAAAATCGGGGTTAGCTTCGTCGGAACTACATTCCCTCACTAATCAGGTTAGTGTTAAACTTGTAGCTAATATAAAACATTCTGTGAGAAAAGGTTATTGTGTCAGAGGTAAATTTCTATTTAAAGAGAAAAAAGGAAACAAGTCAGAATATATTTTCCTTCGTTTGAAAACTGGAAATACTTTTTTCAGTAATTGCTTTCCTTAGCTGAGAAGATTAAATAAAAAGCTTTTTGAATCAGCTGTCTTTTTCAGCTGTTCCAGAATCTGTCAGACGCAGGCGTGACCTTTCAACACGCAGTGTCTTCTTAGACTGAAACTTGTTCACTCTTCTGAGAATTAATTAAAAGGTGAAGTCAGGGTCAAAGGCCCGGCATGTTTCTTTCTCATGCCATGTGTTAAAGAACTCCAGTAATGTTCTCCTCACGTATGGCAGTGCTTCCAGCAAACATTAAAACCAAAGGCCTGAATAAAAGGAACGCTTCCTTTTAACATTTAACCTAAGTTCTGAAGCATTGTTTAAAAAACTAATTAAAGAGAGAAAACCAGTCATCCTACTACAGAAACCCCAGTTCAAGGCCCACTCCAGTCTCTTAACAGTGAGTTAATAGAAAGAAAGAGAAACCCAAATAATACATAAATTAGGAATACAGAAATAAATACTTACCTTATCTTTCTTACATTAAGGAATAGCAGGATCAAGTGCAGATTGTACCTGAGAACGAAAAGGAAAGAGATCTGAGTGAAGACTTCTCATACAACCTAGCAAACAATACATGAGAAGTAGAAGAGAAGTAAGCTTCAGTAAACATTCTGGTAAGATAAGTTATTTATACACCATAGAAAAAACAGTAAGTTAAAAGGCACAATAAATAAAGGTTTTTTACATGTTAATGTTGCAGTCCAGTAAGAAGAAGAAGACGTAGCTGAACAGGCAGAATATTGGAGCAGTCTCTTCTCTGTCCCCAACCCCTTTTCCCCCCTTAGAACTTACCTGCAATGGAATACTAAAAGACCTAGCAGGGTTGGTTCTGAGAAGGGTATTGGGACCTAGCGTCATTCTGCTCCTGTGTGGTTCAGACAGCAAAAGGGATTTAGACCCTGACACATGTCGAAGGGATTCCACATAGGACCTGTATGGACCCCAAATGTCCTTGGGACGAGAGGAGCTAGGCAGTGTACTGGAATATACTTCACTAATGGTGTTACAATAAGCCAGACTATTCAACCAACTCTGCAAGGTGGGGACTGTCTTGCGACCCCAGTGGATAGCAATTTCTCGCTTGGCCAGCAATAAGCTGAGGGATGCGAATTTCCTAACGGTTTTGGGAAAGTTCACCACATAACCCAGAAGTGCCACCTCCGGTGTGGGGATGAGGGACAGTTTGGTTATGTTGCCTAGCATTTTGTGCACTTTCTCCCAATATGGTTGTAATGTGGGGCAGGTCCAGGTGAGGTGTGAGAAATCCACGTGTGGGGCGCCGCATTTGCAGCAGGTGTGGGGTCTAGTCAGATCGAGTCTATGAGCTTTGGCAGGAGTGATGTAAATTCTGCACAGGAACTTAAAATGCAGCAGTTTATGCCTGCTGTTTAGTGAAATTTCTTTCGTGACTGCACAGCATTTAGCCCATTGATCGTCTGTGATGGGGCGGCCCAAATCACCCTCCCAATCCCTGCGGACCTTGTCGTTGTTAACCGGAAGCATCCCAGAGCATGACTTATAAAGTTTAGATATGAGGTGAACCCCGCTCTTGCTCTCAATAATGAGTGAAAGTGGAGTGAACGAGTCCGGTTCAATGGGAAACTCAGGAAGCGTGGCCCGTAAAGCCGAACGGATCCGTCTAAAAACAAAGCTGTCCATAAACGTAGCATTGTGAAAGCGGTCATCTTCCGTTGCAGAAAAGATATGTCCGCCGGGATATAGGTCTCCCAGTTTTGTAATGTCAAACTTGGTCAGAGTACGCTGCACCACTCTCTCAGCTGTTATGGGCAGCCAGCGGGCATTGGGGAGAGGAAGAGCCGAGGAGTATAGCCTCTGGGAACCAGTGAATCATTTAACTTTATCCCATGCCCAGCTGGTAGTAGAGACCGTCTGTATATCATTAGGGTCTCTGGGCACACCATTAGGCAAGACGGTGGACAGCCGCTCAGGGAGAACGAAATCCGCTTCCGGGCGGAGGAACAGGATCCAGGCGTCGGGATGATACCATGCAAAGGCATAGCTGCATTGAGCCAAGAGATAATAGAGGTCGAGATTCGGCACCCCATACTCACCCCTCTCATAAGGTAAAGTGAGAACCTGCCAGTGGACGCGCGCCTGCTTGCCACCCCAGACCAATTTTGTGAGGTGTGACCGTATCTTCAAAAAGAAACTGTTCTGGAGGGGAATGGGGATATTGTTAAAAAGATATAAAAATTTGGGGAGAACTACCATCTTGATAATGGCAACTCTGCCGGCGATGGACAATGGCAGCCGCAGCCATCTCTCCACTTGGGCCTCAAGTGCCCCGACTGCCTGCCCATAGTTGAGACGGAGGATCTGATCTGTGTCCAAGTGGACGTGAATGCCCAAATATTTGACGGAGTCAGAGCACCACTCGAGAGGGAATTCAAATGCCCATTGGGTTGTACTGGGGGTCAAGGGGAAGATAACTGACTTGCTCCAGTTGATGCCTAGGCCGGAGTGCTGACCAAACTGAGAATCTCTCTGATGAGCGGTTCTAAGTTCACCTGGGGTTCTCGTACATATAGGATAGTGTCATCCGCGTATAGCGAGACCAGAAGGGGACCGGTGTTAAATTGTAGGCCTCTCTGCAGGTGCCTTTCCTGGAAGTGGCGGATTAAAGGGTCCATGGCAAGAATAAATAATAGAGGCGACAGAGGGCACCCCTGGCGTGTGCCGTGGGAGAGAGGGAAAGGTCGAGACAGCTTACCGTTCAGGCGAAGTCTCGCCGTGGAGCGGCTGTAGAGCAGTGCCGTGGTAGCTATGAATCCCACCGGCATACCCATCGGCGCATGACGGACACGAATCAAGGCCACTCCAATGTATCAAAGGCCTTCTCAGTGTCCAGAAGGATTGCAGCGGCGGAAACCTCAGGGCTAATTCTGTGGAGGACCGAAAACAGTGTCCTAAGATTCAAAGAAGTCAAACGGTGGGGGACGAAGCCGGATTGAGCCGGAGAAATAATGAATTCCATCAATTGGGATAAGCGATTGGCGATAATTTTAGCGAGAATTTTATAATCCAAATTGAGTAGGGACAGAGGTCTGTAGGATCCGCATAAGGACGGGTCTTTGTCAGTCTTGGGGAGAAGTATAACAACCGCTTCGCGGAGTGTGGGGGGTAGAATCTGTTTCTCAAGGGCCTCAGCGTACACTTCGATTAGTTGCGGCACCAGCAAGTCTTCATAGGCCTTGTAGAATTACCCAGTAAAGCCATCCAGCCCAGGGGCAGAGGAACCATGGAGAGAATCGATGGCTCCAAGTACATCGGCCTCGGAGATTGGTTCTGCCAGAAAATCCTGCATGTCTTTCTCCAGATAAACTAGTGCGATCTCGGAGAGATAGGCTTCCTGCGCCCAAGTTTAGAGGTGTAGAGAGAAGTAAAATAAGCAAGGAATTCGTCTCGAATTTCTGCGGTGCTGGTGAGTACTAGGTTAGTGGAAGAACATAGCTCGGTGACATAGACTTTACTGTATGGAGGCCGAAGCATCTGAGCCAGCACTCGGCCAGGACGTTCACTTTCGCCATATCGCCGAGCGGTTTGATATTTGCCCAAAACGAGGATCTCACGGTCAGCTGCATCTCTGTACTCAGTGAGGAGAGCCAAACGCCGTCCAGCCGAGCCCGGGCAGGGGGCATGCCGCGTCTCATTCTCGAAGTCTGCGAGATCCTGCTCCAATCAAGCAAGTGTAGTGCGGAGAGCCCTGAGCACTCCTGCATGCTTGGTAATGCAAACTCCCCTGATGTATAACCAAAGGGAATGATGGACAGAGTGTTGAACATTGCAAGCACTCACCCCCAGTCAACTGATCTGGGTTTAATCCATCATCATTCTTTAGCTCACTCCGCCACCCCAGTTCAGACATGGCCATATGCAAATCAGTCTGACCCTGTGCCTCATGGGAACAGTCCAGCCCGAACTGCCAAGCCATGTCTTCCCTGGACCGGAAACAAGCATCCTGGGACCGGTTTCTGGCTTACAGCCGTCATCAGCCAGGCTATCTTGAATCCAGTGGCAAAGTGAGCAAGGGACCCACGTCTGGGCATACCCTGCCAACTTAGGGCGAACAAAGCAAAACCAAAGGGGATGATGGACGGAGTGTTGAACATTGCAAGCACTCACCCCCAGTCAACTGATCTGGGTTTAATCCATCATCATTCTTTAGCTCACTCCGCCACCCCAGTTCAGACATGGCCATATGCAAATCAGTCTGACCCTGTGCCTCATGGGAACAGTCCAGCCCGAACTGCCAAGCCATGTCTTCCCTGGACCGGAAACAAGCATCCTGGGACCGGTTTCTGGCTTACAACCGTCATCAGCCAGGCTATCTTGAATCCAGTGGCAAAGTGAGCAAGGGACCCACGTCTGGGCATACCCTGCCAACTTAGGGCGAACAAAGCAAAACCAAAGGGGATGATGGACGGAGTGTTGAACATTGCAAGCACTCACCCCCAGTCAACTGATCTGGGTTTAATCCATCATCATTCTTTAGCTCACTCCGCCACCCCAGTTCAGACATGGCCATATGCAAATCAGTCTGACCCTGTGCCTCATGGGAACAGTCCAGCCCGAACTGCCAAGCCATGTCTTCCCTGGACCGGAAACAAGCATCCTGGGACTGGTTTCTGGCTTACAGCCGTCATCAGCCAGGCTATCTTGAATCCCCTGATGTATGCCATAAATCCCTCCCACAGAACCGCCCAAGTGTCAACCGAGCCGGTGTTGATGGTAAAATAGTCTTCAATGGCCTCACGCACTTCAGTATGGAAAAGGTCATCCTGGAGGGTGCGACTAAGAAAGCGCCATTGTCTCTCAAACCCGTCAGGTCGTGGAACCCAAAGAAGGAGCTGGACGGGGGAGTGGTCAGAGTATGTTCTAGGGAGTGTCACAAGAGAATGGTACCAGCAGGAGACTCCAGGGGAGAGTAACCAAAAATCGAGTCTAGTCCATGTGTTATGTTGGCCCGCATAATGTGTGAAGTCAGTGTGGAAGGGTTACGCATGCGCCAAATGTCGAGGAGAGAAAATTGGTCGCAAAGGTCAAGGAGAGCACAGCGCGCACAAGGTTTAGTGCCATGGGAGTTGGCGGTACTATCCAATTCGGGGTTTAGGAGTAGATTAAAGTCCCCGCCTACCAGCAGCAAGATGGGATCTAACTTGGAGAGCTGGGAATGTAGGGAATGAAAAAATTCTGGTGAGTCAGTGTTCGGGGCGTAGACACATATCAAAGCAACACTGTGACCCATTAGTGACCCTACTACGATGGTGTACCTACCCTCGCTATCATTGACGACTGAGCAGGGACTGAAGGGGACCCTCTTGTGTATGAGAATGGCTGTGCCTCTGGCGTAATTACTAAAATTGGTGAAATACCTGTGTGCGCCCCAACCTGAAGCAAAGCCGGCAGAGTCAGATTTAGGCAAATGCGTCTCTTGCAGAAAAGCAATGTCCACATTGTGCCGAAGTAGATAGTGAACGACCTGTCTCCTCTTACGATTATCATTGAGACCCCTGACAATCCAGGACATTAGGGACAAGCTGGAGGGGCCATCAACAGTTCCCAGCTGAGCCATCTAGTAGTTGTGAAATGCATGACAGATACGAGCACCAACAGTTAAAGGCAAGCCTCGACAGTGAACAAATCAGAAAATAATGAACAAATGCTATGCAATGGCAGTCATCCCCCCTCACACCCCTCCCAACCTTACTGTAAGAAGAGCAAGGCAAACCCACAACAGAGAACAATACGTATAGTACCAATTGACTTTACAGTGGAAAGAGAAAACCCTGAAACGGTACATCCGTGAGACCATAAACAAACCCAAGGTGTACACCATGAGGGGTGGCAACGCCACGACAGTCGACCAGCTATGTGGAACACATCAGAATGATGAGTAGCGTTATCCCCATACAGTTCAGCTAAAGCATAGAAAGAACAGCTCGGCAGAGTCAACCAGTTCCGGAACCAGAGAAGAGTTCCATGCTTGCGTCGGAGCCACTATGCGGAGGAGAGGGCCTACTCCCGCCCGCGACTGCCTGATTGTTGTTTTGTTTATAGGTGCGACAAAAGTCCTGTACGTCGTTAGGATTTTCAAAGATGCGGGCCCGGCCATGGACATCAATTCTCAATCTGGCTGGGTACAACATGCCGTACTTCAAACCTAAGTTTTGGAGGGTAGCCTTAGCCCCATTATATTTGCGCCGGGCCTCCTGCACCATGATGGTAAAGTCTGGGTAGAAAGCAAGTTTGGAGCCCTGCCACGTGTTATCCCCGCGTTCTCTGGCGAGGCGTAATGCCGTGTCGCGATCTCGAAAGTTCATGATGCGTGCAATGATAGGGCGTGGAGGGCAGCCTGGGTTGGGTCGGGGCCCCAAGGTACGATGGGCGCGCTCCACCACAAATCCGGGGGTCCCAAACATGTCCGACAATAGAGTCTCGACAAATAGGTCAAGGCGGCCCGTGGCGGTGGATTCCAGCACTCCCAGGATGCGGAGATTGTTGCGCCGACTTCGCTCTTCAAGGTCCTCGTTTTTGATAGCCACCTCCTTGAGAATGCGCTCCACCCGTTCCAGTCTTTTAATGGATTGCGCGGTGCCATCTTCGATATCAGAGATATGTGCCTCTGCAACGTCCAGGCGTCTGTCATGGACTTGGAGTTTGGCCACTAAGGTCTCAAGATTCTTGTCAAGAGCGTCAAACCGACCATCCAGTGCCCGAAAGCCCGTTCTCATCTCTTGGAGTAATGAAGTTGATGGGGCGGAAGGATCGTCAGCAAGGTCCAAGCCCTGTCCGCCCTCCGCCATGTTGGAACTGTCTTCGGTAACCTTCTCCACTAGTTTGTCAAAGGGAAGGGTCTTCTGTTTGGGATCTTTACGGCCCATGCCGCAGCGCAGCGAATTGAACCGGGCCGCAGAGAAGCGACCCCGATATGGGATGTGGAGGGGGGAGGAGGTCCAGGCCAGGGATTAGGAATGCAGAGAACGACGCAATCTGCGCGTAGGGCCCCAAGTTACGGAGTGGCAGGCGTTAGTTACCCCCTCGAAGCACCATATGGAGCGAGCACGTCGATCACAACTTATAGATTCAGCTCAGAGATCAGGCCCAGGAGATGGCACAAAGGGGCGATGGATCATCTGAAGAGGTGCGCCGGGGACCGGCCTGGGTCCACGCTGGGGCACAGCTGTGTGATCTTTGAAGGCAGGCGCGCCGGGCCCTCCGCTCAGAGGAAGTGCAATGGTGGGGTACAGACTTCCAAGTGTGGGGATTTTAAGGCACTCCATGGGGGGTAGGCGGGAGCCAGAAGCAAGCAAGGTGAGGGGCGCTGTCGGTGGAGTGTAGCCCCGGCCTCGATTGAAAGGCGGTCCTCGCCTTGATGTTAAACTGCGCGTCCGAACTGCGGCGGGACACCTGTTGCTGGAGGCGGCTGGATGGAGTGTTGGACGGGCACAGGCTGTGGTATAAAAGGCCGTGCAGTGGCAGAGACACAGTGGGAGATAACCGGGCACAGGGGGCAATAGGCCGCCCCTAGCTTCTCCCCTGCTCCACGCCCCACAACGACCAGGTGGCCGCATCCCGGGCTCACCCACGGGCCCTGTCCCCGCGGGGCCTTAGGGATGAGGCGGGAGCGCGAGCTGTGCTCCGGGGGCAGCCCGATGTGGCTGCGCCCCGTTCAAGCCGAGTTAGCGCTCAGGGGGGGAGAGCGAGGAAGTAGGCCCAAACCCGCACCCGGTGTACTCACCGCCACCAAGAGTCCCCGCACCATTCAGGCCTCAGCCGCTGTACGACGCCACTCCTCCGCAACACCACGGCCGAAGGATCAGGCCGCAGCTGCCATTTGCTCCGCCCCTCATTCGCTGGTTACCAGATCTTCGTTACGGAGGCACCGCTCCGTGATCTACGCAGGTCGCCGTGTGCAGCAGGACATCGGCAATTCAGCGGTGTCGTGTCTGGGGAGACTACTGCCAATAATGTGGGGAATATAGCAGCTTAACTGTGCCGGCTGGTGGAGCTTCAATGCCGCGCGGCCATCATGGTCGGCGGCTTGGCCACGCCCCGCCAATTCACAGCTTCACCTTTGAACTCAGTTGTCATCCATCTCATTCTCAATATTTCAGTTCTCTTCCTGGCATACCCTACAGCTTTAATATCAGACTTATTCAACGGCAGGTAACTATTCCCTGGCCAATTCTTCTCATGTTTTCTTTGACAATAGTGAATATAAACCTTTCGAGTCTACTAATATTTTTGTAGCTTTGTCATCTATAAATATGTCACAATGTGTTTTTTCCAATTTATCTGTACTTTATGATTTCACTTTGTGAGTGAGTGAGTAGACACTTATAAAGCGCATGGCTACCAAAGGCTTCCCAGCGCTAAAGACAGAGCCTAAACCGCAAAATCGGGAAAATCAGGAGAACAGCAGAGTCTTCAGACGTTTGCGAAATAGAAGATGGTTGGCCTCGAACCGAATATAATCTGGTAACTGATTCCAGCACTTTGCAGTGATGACAGAGAATAGACGGCCACCGCTCCGAGCTCGGTTGACTCTGGGCACAGTGGCAAGGTGTTTTTTCTCAGAGCGAAGAGATCTTTTAGGAAGATACGGGGAAATAATGGAACGGAGAATTGGCGGAGCACAATCCGACATTGATTTATGGGCGATACACAAGGCCTTAAATTGGATTCTTTCGGCCACTGGCAACCAATGCAAAGAGTTAATATATGGTTTGGCAGATTCCCTATTGTGGGCCTGCATAAGGAGTCGAGCCGCACAGTTTTGAACCGTTTGAAGTTTCTTTATAGTCGAACAGGGGGAGCCAAGATAGAGCACATTGGCGTAGTCAAGCCTCGAGAGAATCAGGGATTGTACCAGCAGTTTCCTGGCATTAAAAGGCAGAAGGGGCAAAATCCTCCTAATCATTTTCAGGATGCCATAGCAGGTACCTGCCACCCTACCCGCCTGTACCTTAAAGTTCAGGTTATGGTCCAACCATACTCCGAGACTTTTTATTTGGTCTTTAGGGGTGGCATGGCCCGAGACATTTAGGCCATAGTGCACTACTCTCCAAAATGGTAGGCTTACCTAAAAACATCAGTTCCGTTTTAGCAGCATTCAGCTTTAGGAAAAAAGAGTCCATCCATGCTGAGACCTTTTCCAGACAATTGGCCAGAATAGACTTATTGTTGTCTAAAAGATTGAGGGACACAATGAGCTGAGTGTCATCAGCGTACGTGACAATCTTGACCCCAAAAGGCTCAACAACCTCAGCCAAAGGGCGCATGTAAACATTAAAAGTGTGGGGCTCAAGGAGGAGCCTTGAGGTACCCCACACTGCAGCGGCATCCATTCAGAGGCAGCATTGCCCTCAAAGACTTGAAACAACCGATCTGCTAGAAAAGACTCAAGCCATTTTAGTAAAGTTCCAGTTACCCCATTCTCTCTGAGTCTTACTATCAACAATTGGTGATTGACCGTGTCGAAGGCGGCACTAAGATCGAGTAAAATAATGGCCGCGGAGCCTCCGACATCCAGTATCTTCCTTAATTCTTCAATCACCGCTAACAGGGCAGTCTCAGTACCTTGCTGGGGTCTAAAGCCCGTTTGGGAGAGATGAAGGCGTTCATTCTCCTCCAGAAAGGCGGAGAGAACGCATTTAACATATTTTTCGCTTATTTTAGCAATCCCAGGCAAGAGTGAAATAGGGCGATAGTTAGCGAGGACCTCGGGATCCAGGGTAGATTTCTTCAAAAGGGCTCTAACCATGGCCCTTTTCCAAAGGGAGGGGACAGTCCCAGAGGAGAAAGAGCTGTTAATCAGATCCAGAATAACAGGGGCGACAGAGTCAAATACCTGGTTAAGAATGCTAGGGGGGGCAGCGTCACAGGGGGAACCAGATTTCAAACAATCAAAGTGCATTTTTAAAACTTTCATATCCATAGATGGAATGGATTCAATGGATGGGTTTCGAAATTGGGGTTGGTCCTCAGTCTGGGGGGGGCTTGCCGAGGCTGTAAGAGGAGGAAAGGCAGTGTAAATATCTTCAATTTTCTTATGGAAAAAGAGGGCCAAATTACTGCACCGTCCAAGGGAATCCGCTGGAGGCAAAGGGGGCTCAGGAGGTTGCAAGAGTGATTTTGTTATTTTAAAAATTTCACGGGGGGAGTTAGAGGCTAAGATAATTTTCTTTTCATAGTAAGCAGATTGTGCAGTTCTGATTTCTGCTTTATAAGCCTTAACGGCGTCTCTATATTTCATTTTCTCAGAAGTAGAGAAGTCCTTTCTCCAGGTTCTCTCAAGCCGCTTACATAACTGTTTCAGCTCTCTAAGTTTAGGAGAGTACCATGCTGCGCCGTGCCCAACTTTTTTGCTGGAAATCCAGTTTTTAGGGATTAAAGTATCTAAAGATGACTCGAGCCATTGTTTGACTTTAATGTTGTTAAGTTCAGGGTCAGGACCAAGCACAGGTCTCATATTATCAAGAGTAGACGCCCAGGCATCCATAGAGAGTTTAGACCAGTTCCGGTTCCAGGATTTTACCCTTTCCCGTGGCTGTCCACCCTCCTGTGGGTTCCAAAAAGGGAACCACATAATGGTCTGACCAAGGGAGGGGAATGGGTTTTTCCACTGCAAGGCTATCAATATTAGAGAAGAGCGGGTCAAGGAGGTGACCTTTTTGATGAGTAGAGCCGGACACTTTTTGCTTCAGGGCTAAAGCATCCAAATTGTCAGATACAGCCTCAGCGTCAGGGGAAGATGCCATGTCAAAATGGATGTTAAGGTCACCTAATAATGAAAAATTAGAGGCGGAGCTCACTGATTTGGCTATCATTTCTGGAAGCTCCCTGCTAAAGTGACCAATTGATCCTGGTGGCCAGTAAATAAGAACGCCAGAGAAGGTACAAGTAGGGGAAAAGCAGAGAGCAAAAAACAGCTCTCACAATCAGGGATCAAACTAGCTGTAATTTGACAACTAAAATTATCTTTATAGATTATAGCTAGACCCCCGCCTCTGCCTAATTCACGATCTTGTCTCTGAATTAAATATCCCGGGGGCAGAGTTTGAACTACTGCTGGGTCTGCAGTGCTGGAGAGCCAGGTTTCAGTAAGAAACAGGGCATCAAGCTCGTAATCCTCCAGCAGTAGACGAAGTTCAGTAGAATGTTTAGGTAGTGAGCGGCAGTTCAAAAGGGCCATTCTAAGAGACCTTTTCACATTGCGGGTGACTTCGACGATGGGCATAAATAGGGTTCTGAGTTTAAAAGGGCAGTGTAAACATTTGTTATAACAGGTATCTGGAATCATGGAGTGCTTGCATTTAGGGGGTACAGCCTCTCTAAGATGAAGCAATTGATTAGAGGAGTAGGAGAGCTTATCTCTTATTATGGATCCTGGGGTACTGGCCCATGGACCCGTTTGGGCGCGGACAGGCGCAGACGGGCTTGCCTTAGGTGCGCCTTCGGCCACTTCATCCGCCCCTTAAGAGGAGTGGTGAACGTCGATGCCGTCGCAGCTGGAGTGCTAACCTACGTTAGTGAAGCCCACCTAAAGGTCCCCCCGGAGCATTAAACACAGCTCCTTCCCCAAGTTCCCCAAGTTTTTGTTCAATAACAATAAAGCACACAGATACGGCAAAACAATTAAAACAATTTCGGTCAGCACAATAAGATCAATTTTAAAAATGAGTTTTAAAACGGCGGGAATAAAGCAGCCTCTACCTCCTAACCGCGCCGCTAATGCACAGATTAGGCTATGTCTTTGTGTCACTGAGACAACCATACTTTCCTCACCAGCATCTTCTATTATACCTTCAGACTCCTCCATTACAATTAAAATTACTTCTTGTATGCTTTACCGGATATCTTGAATTTCTTGCTCGACTTTCTGTGTCTTTTTAATAATACTTTTTGTTTTACACACTTTCGCAAAATTTCCTCTCCTTCAACAGTTTCTACATATTAAATTCCTGGCTGTGCACATTGTGCTACAAGCAATAAGCCCCGGAGCTCCACAACGGAAACATTTTATTTCCCTAAAAATGTAATTTCTTTGTTTTGTCCTTCTTGACCTCTACAAGTTCCGTTGTTTTCATCCTTTCTTTCTTACTGTTGACTACACCTTCCACATCATCTACCATATCCCCCTTACTATTCGAGTCACCCTCCATTTCCTTTAACCACATTGCAGTAGGTTCCATGACTTTGGCCATTTGAATGTCTCCTGGATAGGGGAGTGATTCAGTTCAGGACTGTGGATGCTGGAATCAATATAAACTATTAGCGAAAGGGTGCCTCCCAGACCATGAATTTAAATACATTTCCAACATAGGAACCTACAGGGGGATCCTTTGTAGAAAGCTTCTCTTTTACTGTTTGTGCACCTTACAATCTGAGCTCTTATCAATGAATCAGTCAATTATTCAAATCAACACAATAGAGTACACCCCCTCAATGTCGCTACATAAGATGCAAGGTCCTCATCCATCCTTTGTGTCCTAGAAAAAAATGTATGACTTTCAAGGACAACGTTGGTTTTCAGAGTAAAGGGCAAATCTTACATTTTCAATGATATCTCATGTACATTGTTTGGTTGTCCATCACCCATTCCTCAGGATATTTCTGGTAAGTCCTCTTACACCTCCTACCCTCAACTCTCAAATGATGAAGAAGAATGGCTTGTCCTCTAACTGGACCATACTTATCACCCCCAATTGCTAAAACATAAGTTAAAAACAATTTCATTGCTACCAAGGCACATAGGGTCCATTGGAGTTGGTAAAAAGGGTGGGGGGGTTCCCATAATTTTATTAGCTATATTACCTGCAAGAAGAAATTTTACAATAACAATCTAACATAAGAAATTAATATAAGTTAAAACAACAAACTATAATAAGAATCTAATATAATAAACAGTGAATAGGTTCTCAAGTAGTTCTTTCTATTTTTATCATTCAACCATTGCCTAGGTTCTCATTCACTGACAGAATATCGACCTCAAAAATATAGATGTAAAAAATATCGAGGTAAAAATATAGAATGCAAAAATATCGACTCCCTATACTTAAACAGGTAAGTACAAAAATATCAGGAAAAAAAATATCGATGTCAAAAATATCGTTGTACAAAATATCGATTTTTATATATATAAAATAAAATAAGAAATTTTAAATATATTAAATAATAAAATTAATTAAAAAAATTAATTACATTTAATATACATTTTAACATATATAACAAATAAACTTAATTTAAAAAAGTTAAACACATACATAATAATTAATATATATATATATATATTTACTTTAAAAAATTAATAAACATATTAATTTTTATTTATTTTATAATTTTAAAATTATATTTAAAAAATATATATATATATATTACTATATATATATTTTTTTTTAAATAGTATTTAACAGCTAATTATAAAGTAAGTGAAATTAACGTACTCCCCACCCTTTACTCCTATAAAAGTAAAACCCACACACAAAAAAATAAATATTTACCCTAATTAAATATCAATTAATTAATTAATATTAATGATCAACTAATTATTAATTAATTAAACCTAAATTACTTCCCACACTTTACTCCTATAAACCCCAAAACCCACACCTAAAATTAATTACACAATTTACATATTTTATTTTCAATTAATTAATTAATATGAATTAGCAGCTAATTATGAATTAATTAAACATAAATTACTTCCCACCCTTTAGCCCTATAAACACCACGACCCGCACCTAAAATTAATTACACAATTTCCATAATTAATTTTCAATCAATTAATTAATATCAATTAACAACTACTTTTTAATTAATCAAACATAAATTACTTCCCACACATTACCCTATAAACCCCATAACCTGCACCTAAAAGTAATTACACAATTTCCATATTTAATTTTCAAGTAAATAATTAATATTAATTAACAACTTATTATTTAATTAAAAATAAATTAATTGCCACCCTTTACCCCTATAAACACCACAACCCACACCTAAAATACACAATTACCATAATTAATTACCAAATAATTAATTAATAGTAATTAACACCCAATTAATAATTAATTAATAATACATTACTTCCTACAATTAACACTATAAAATCTCAATTATATAAATATTAATAAATAAAAATAATTCATTTATTATAATTCAATTACTTCCCACCCTATTCCCCTATAAACCCACAACCCGCCAGGGAACTAAAACACGCAAAATTTTATTAAAATACAATTGATAATGACAAAAAATTGAACACATATATTAAAAACATAAACAATTCTTATACAAAAAAATACATCACATACATTTAAAATATATACTAAAATACATAACACTAATTAAAAAATCGATATTTTAAACAACTATAAGGC